>OZ038499.1:60598459-60673459 GCA_964036315.1 Acanthosepion esculentum
ACAAAATGTACTTAGAACAAAATGTATTGAAACAAGAAAGTGTACACAATATTTACATATAGTCTTTTGTATATTTCTGGGAAGACCGTTCCTGGAGAATGTGTTGACTATGTCGCAGTCGGGCAGAGTCTCTAGTGAATCTCTTGATTCGCCTCCCTGTCTTCCCGGTACCAATCATATTTATATCGTCGGTACTCCACTATGCAAATTAGGTGGATCCTACCACAACACCCCCCTCCCAAGCCTTGGAATCCCTTTTGGATTTCAAACTGGCTTCCTATATGAGATGATGATTATGGTTATTTCTTTGTAGATCCCATTTGCATACTTCCTATATATATGTCAATCCACTTAATTTTAATATCTTTTTCGTTTTGGATTCACGTCCAATGGGTCCGTGAACTTTCGTTTCCTACCGGATCTTCTCGGTTCAGGAGCACTCTGCGGAGGTTCTACTTGAAAAATATCATACATTACATCAATGGGATCTTCCTCCTCATCCGGTATACTTTCTTCATGCTCTAGAACGTAACATTTTTTGAGTTGGTTCTGGTGCCTTTTATGAGTATTCTTCGGCCCTTTAATTATGTAAATCAGGTCACCGATTCTCTTGTCCACTATGCCTCGCTCCCAGAACTCAACGTTGTTTCTGTAGCACTTGAAAAACACCTCTCCGGCGGTGTATCTTTTTCTAGCTGTATACATAGTATTCTTTACTCTATTTTTTCCTGGGAAAAGCTTGTCAAACACTGACTTAATTAAGTGTTCTCTGGTTTGGCGTGATTCTGTATACTTGTAGGAATTGCTGAAGCGCCTTTTCCGTTGGAACTCCTGAGGCGTTCTTCAGAGCGCGCTTTAACGTATCGACAAATCTTTCTGCGAGTCCATTGGATCTCGGATGATACGGCGGCGTCGTTATGTGGTTAATTTGATATAACTCACAAAATTCCTTAAATTCTTCAGAAGTGAATTGTGTACCATTGTCACTCACAATACACTCTGGCACACCGAACCGTGCAAATAGTTCATGCAAAAAAGTTGTTGTGGTATTGGACGTAGGCTTTTTGCAGCGTAGTACTTCCGGCCATTTTGTAAAACTATCTACCACTATTAAGTAGTAATAATCTTCTACTGGACCAGCGAAATCAATGTGTAATCTTGTCCACGGATGATCCGTCTTTGGCCATGGTTTGTGTACTATAGGTGGTGCCTTAGCTGCTAACGCACACCCTTTACATCGATGAACCATGTTTTCGATATCCACATCCATTCCTTTCCAATATACAAAGCTTCGCATTAAGTTTTTTGTTCTATTAATCCCCGGGTGACCCATATGAAAGTCCCGTAGGATTCTTTTCTGCAACTTTTTTGGTACTACTACTCTCTCACCATATAATAAAATTCCGTCACAAATTGAATAAATCTCCTGCACTTTTGGGTCATTTGCTACCATTTTACTTTTTATTTCTACAATGAAATCATCGCTTTCAGCTTCTTTTTTGATTTCCTTTGATGTAACCGGTAGCTCTCTTACAATGTTGTTTACCATGCTTTTCACCTCATAATCTGTTCTGATAATTGCAATAATTGATTCTTCGAATCTTTCTTCTTGACTTGGTACGAGTCTTGATAAAGTATCCGCATGAATTATATTTTTGGATGATAGGTGCTTTATGTGAAAATCATAATTGAGAAGAATGGTTCCCCATCTTAACAGTCGATTTGCCGTATAAACGGGTAACCCTTTCTTTGAACCAAAAATAGTGATCAAAGGTTTATGATCCGTTTCTAACATGAAATGTCTGCCGTAGATGTATCTATGAAATTTTGTTATGGCAAAAATGATACTCAGCGCTCTTTTTCTATCTGTGAGTAACTTCGTTCTCCTGGAAGTAATGCTCTCGAAGCATGCGCAATTGGTTTTCTAGAACCATCTGGCATTATGTGTTGAATACACGCTCCTAATCCGTATGAACTAGCGTCACTTGCCACTACAATATCAAGTTTTGGATTGTAATGGGTTAAAAAGAGGTCGGACGTAAGCATTTTCTTTATTTCATCAAAGGCTTTTTGACATTCTACCGTCCATTCCCATGTCTTGTCTTTTTTCAGTAGTTCATTCAACGGAGCTCTTAGATTGTACATTCCTTTAATGAACGCTTGATAATAGTTTGCGAGCCCCAGAAAACTCTGTAACGTCGCCACATTAGTGGGCGTCGGCATGTCTCTAATCGCAATGGACCTTTCCGGATCTGGAAATCTGCCATTTATGTTGATTATGTGACCTAAATACTTAATTTCCTCCAAACCAAATTCACACTTTGATTCTTTGACTTTAAATCCAAAGTCCTGAATCTTTTTAAATACTTGATTGAGTGCTCTCGATGTTCGTCGACGTTTGCACTCCTTACTATGATGTCATCTAAGTAGGCACACGCAAAGTATAAATCATTCAACATGACGTCCATGGCTTGTTGAAAAATGGCTGGTGCCACTTTAATACCATAAGGAAGCCTGTTGTACTTGAATAAACCTCTATGCGTGTTTATCCTTAGTAACTTCGAACATTGCTCTTCGACGGGAATTTGGAGATAGGCATCTGATAAGTCGATTTTTGAAAAAATCACTCCGCCATTTAGCTTGTTAAAAATCTCCTCCGGACTCGGTAACGGGTAATGGTAGTCCTTAATTACCGAGTTCAAACCTGTCGAAAAATCAACGCAGACTCTGATTTGGTTTGATTTCTTTTTTATGCACACAATAATATATATATAATATATATATATATTATATATATAATATATATATTACATATATATATAATATATATATGTAATATATATATAATATATATATTACATATATATATAATATATATTACATATATATTTTATATATATATCATATATATATTACATATATATATATTAAATATATATATATATTACATATATATATATTACATATATATTATATATATATTACATATATATATATTACATATATATTATATATATTACATATATATATATTAGATATATATCATATATATATTACATATATATATTAGATATATATTACATATATATATTAGATATATATTACATATATATATTAGATATATATTACATATATATATATTATATATAATATATATATTACATATATATATATATATGATATATAGTATATATATTACATATATATATATATTATATATAGTATATATATTACATATATATATATATTATATATAGTATATATATTACATATATATATATATTATATATAGTATATATATTACATATATATATATATATTATATATAGTATATATATTACATATATATATATATTATATATAGTATATATATTACATATATATATATATTATATATAGTATATATATTACATATATATATATATTATATATAGTATATATATTACATATATATATATATTATATATAGTATATATATTACATATATATATTATATATAATATGTATATTACATATATATATATATTATATATAATATATATATATAATATTACATATATATATATATACACATATATATATATACATATATATATAATATATATCTATATATATAATATATATATATCACATATATATATAATATATATGTATCACATATATATATAATATATATATATGTTATATATATATCATATATATATAATATATATATACATTATATATATATATATATAACATATATATATATTATATATATATATATATATAACATATGTATATATTATATATATATAACATTTATATTATATATATATAACATATATATTATATATATATATATATATAACATATATATACAATATATATATATATATATTGTATATATATAACATAATGAGAAGCCACGTATACTTTCTTAATATGTATATATAGAAAAAACATCTGAAAATTTGCAAATTAAAAAAATGAATGTCTTTTTTTTTTGTGAAAGTATTTTTTCATATTTTTGTTATATATATTTGATATTTCATATCGACCCCAATCTTTCTTTAGAAATAACTCTATTAGAGGTTTGTTTACAAGTTGCGTTCATCGTGAGATGCGGACATCACTTGATATGGAATGCAACTGTGTTCGAATATTTTTAACGTAAAACTAACTGTAATAATATTATAGATGTTGTTTAAAAAAACTATATTTAAAAAAAAATTTTGTTTAACTATTGAATATATATATAATAAATTGTATATAATATATTATATTATATATAATATATATATGTGAGAGAGATGGGATGTGATTGCAATGAAATTGGAGGTTCAATTACTCTTTTGTAAGGAACATCTCTTGTCCCCATCTCTTAAAGTCCATATCTTCAAACTTTTATTTTGGGATCTGAAATGTAACCAGAGTAATTGCTAAAGAATTAATGGATTTTATTTATAATCCAATATATGTAAGCAGATATTGGATTTGTAAAAAATCTGATTTGTGTGTAAATGTTTATAGTAGTAAAAAAATATATTGAGGCATTAATATGGCTAATGGATCACGAGGTCCATAAGCCTATCAGTTATTTGCTGAATTTTTATCTGACATTTTCACTGTATAATGTTTCTAATTAATGGAGAAATTTCAGGTTAAGAGTATTGAAAAGGGAGAAAATTATGTTGAAAAGTAAGTATTTGTTGTATTAAATGCTCTTTTTTCTCTTTTGAAATGTTCATCATCAGCCTTGTTGGACATTCATATAGGTTCCTATAAATAGGAAATCATTTTCTTTTTCTATGCATAGAGAGAAATATAAGTAATTTTAAAACTCACAGTCTCTTTATTTTTTTTCAATTCTGAAACTAACGTTTTCAAAATTCATTGGTTTTGTTTTCACATTAGACATTGTTGACAAAGAACCTATTTTAAGTGATCATCCTTCAAATGATTGTTTATTGAATTAGTGCATGAAATTGGGATGGGAAAAAAGAAATGTGTTCTGCTTAAGACTGATAAAGTAACAGAGAATTATAGAGAAATGTCAAGAGGTATTACAATCCCAAAACAGTTTTTGCATTGATAACTTCCTATCAACTAAAATGAAAAAGAAATCTTTAGAAACAAGCATAAAAAATATTAAATATATATAACTGTTGCTAATTGAATGACAAAATGGGAGAAAATCCTATGCATCAGTTTTCAAAAGTACTTCTTCAGATTAAATAATATTTTATTGATGGAATCTTATGTAAGGGGTGGGAAAAAATATAAGCTATAATTAAACATCAGAAGACAGACTGAAGATTCAAATTTCTGGTGTCCAATCTGTTTGGATGTATGGCTTAGCTGACTTCTTTTAGGTTCATATCTCTTGGTTTTATTGTTGGTTTTTAAATATCCCACATTGTAATAGCGGTAGTTTTGTTAAGGAGAAACATTGGATGAAATGGGATACATAGGGAGACTCAGAAATTAGTGCACTTTCTATACCATTTTGCCATAATAAATTATTTTCTCTTTGACTTAATCTAGCTTTAAGGCAAAATTATGGTCAGACTAATTACAAAGGACTGATGTATTGAGTGTATTTCATAAACAATTCATTTTTTTTCACATATTCTTTTATTTAAATTCCTAGAAGTTTCACCTATGCATTTCTCGTGGCATTTATTACAATTTGTAGTGCAAGTTCTTGCTTCAGGTTTAAGGGAGTTATTTTATTTTGTATTAATTCTTTTATTGTTTTTGTGCAGTATGATGTAATGGATAACAGCTCGGTCTGAGAAATCAGAGAGCCGAGTTCAAATTTCAGTCAGATTCATCACATTCAATTATGCGCAAATACACATGGGAAAGGGATGAATCCATCTCTTCTAATCCCTGCCTCCACCTGCTATGGGTTGAATAGCAGGACAGACTGGGTCCTATAGCCTCAGATGGCAACCAGTCTATTGCAGAAAATAACAGTGACTTACTGCAGGAAAATCTTTTATATCATCAGTCATGAATCAAAAATAAACATGATCACCCAAGCATGTAATATGTGTGTCACTTAATTGATTGTATTTTAGGTGTAAGAAATTTGATATTAACTTTAGATCAATTATTTTCAAATGTAATTTTTTTATGATTATTTATTCATGTGCAATTTGATATCATGTCTAAGTAAATTGACATTGATGCTAGCCAAGGAAACACAGGCATATACAGGCTATTTTATGATGAGATCCCTGGATGTAATTAGTTACTCCACTGATACAAGTCAACAAGAGTGTTAGAATGTTCTCTGTATGCACCCTCACCCAACCATTTTGACTTGGTTTTTATGTGAATTTTTTTATTTACGCTATTTACATTGTTTGGACTGTTGTTCACATCTTTACAGGATTACTTCAGCCAAAGATTTTATCCCCAAAGGCACATGGCCCAGGGGTTGAAGTAATCCAGTGGCTTGATCGAAAGAGTTGTGAGTACAACAGCAGAGGTGAACACAAACTTGAGTTACTAAAGGGAATTAAGTAGAACTGAGATATCCAGAAAAGGCATGGCACGTGAAACTAGAACAATCTTCCAATATATATCACCTGAAGAAGGCCAGAGCATACAACAGCTGAAACATGAGGTATTGTAACTATTTACGCTATTTACATTGTTGTCCTCATCTTTATTGTCATATTCATGATGTATCGGCTGTTGTATGATCTGACTTTCTTCAGGATCGGTCTATATTTCCAAGATGAGGTATTGTAACTATTTACACTATTTACATTGTTGTTCTCATCTTTATTGTCATATTTACAATTTTAGAGAAGCTTTTAATTGCTTTTATGAATAATATATATTAAAGACAATATTGTCTGAAGAAAAAAAATTTTTCGATGAAAAATGAAATTTTACAAGATTTGTTTTCATTTTTTACAATTTAAAATTGAATAATTTATAAAGTTTTTGAATTTTTTAAAGTTCAATTTCAAGGAGATCATTTTTAGGGAATATTAAGTAAAACTATATTTACTAATGATATATTTTAAAACTTATTACAATCTGAAGAGCCCTGACTATTTTTAAAAGAATTTCAATTTGCTTTTATATGTATATTGATAGAGAATTTCTGAAGTATGAAGGTACAAACTGATAAATCTATTCTTAAAAAGTGACATGTTTTAAGGGTTGTTCCCTCCTCATGGGGAGAAAAAAAAACAAAATCTTAATGAAATTTATACACCATACTTAACTATGAACATGTTCAGCAGTCAATCCGCTGTTAATGATTAACACATCATAAAAACAAGACCTTCTAGTTATGAAATGCTTGTATACAACATTTTATGCTATAAGTAATATTTGTTTCAAATCAGATTAACTTAACATTAAATTTGCAAATTGTCCTCAAATAATGTTTCAGATATATATTTTATTTTTGCAAGATTTTTAAAATGGAAAGTTTTGTTTACAAATGTCTAAAAAATATTGCTGACATTATCGATTTTACTGCAAAAAAAAATGCAAGTCTATTCCAATCAATATAATTTCTGTCTGAAATACACCAAAGTATTTTACTTACCGGGTATAGGAAATTTTAATTTTTAATCCTTTTAGCTTTCATTTTAAGCTAAATTGAGAGCTTTTTCATTTTTTTAAAATTATTTTAAACTTTATGTATACCTAATTCATGGAGGTACCTATACCTTTCTTTGCAATAGGTATTTTGAGAACATGCCATTGGTGGGACTATAATCAAAGATGTGCCAAATTTTTACAATTCTTCTTTCTCTTTCAGATGTTTTATTACAGGCATTAACAGAATGGCGATATGCCATTAATGGTAAAGAGGAAAAAAAATTCAAATTCTAACTGATCTTCATTTTCAAAGATTTCATCTATTTGTAGATATTAGGTGTTATGATTTAATTATCAACAAATTACAACTAACTTTCAACACATGATTAATAAATTGCAAACCCTTTTTGATTTTGTTGGTTAAAATAATGACTTTTGTGGGTGTTCGTGTTCAGACCAGGGTTCAAATCTCATTGTGGTCGATTTATCAGAAAGGTGACTTCTAGACATTATTGTCCTGGGGTAGCAATCCCTTTGGAAAGTGCCTGAAAAAACATACCACGGGTTGTCCCAAGCCTTGTGAAGGAAATTGGGTAGATGGAACTACTTGGGAGCTGTCATCATGACTTTTGTTACCCTTTGTGGGTTAATTTACTGTTGAATATATGCAAGCACATGGATGAGTTAGGGTTAGCATGTTCGCTGGGTTTGAATCTCATCAAGGTGACCTCTGGATATTTTTGCCCTGTGGAGGCAATCCCAGTGTGCCACACCTTTGAAAAGTGCCTGAAAACCATACCACAGGTTAACCCAAGCCTTGTAAGGGAAATTAGGTAGATGGAACTATTTGAGAGCTGTTGATAGTTGTGTTAACACAAAGTCGTAAGTCACCATGACCGAGGGTTTGAATGTACTGGCCTTGTTCAGACTGTTGGTCTCACCAGAAACTGTAACTAAGGTTTGCATAAACCATAGGTGGGTGCTGTGGTTATTGAACAAGCATACATATGCATGGGCAAGCGTCTGCAACAGGGATTGGTTAGCATACTTAGATACAAGCAACCAGCTATCACCAATGATGAATATAATATCGCTCACTGGAGTAGACTGTTCTAGTTCCATGTGCCATGTCTAATGTATGTCAGTTATCAGTTACCTCCTGTTAATTCACCTCTCCAAGTTATCTACTGCCTTAACCAGGTATCCTGTCACGGGATCTAGCCAATGGCTTTATCCACTGTGCCATGTGTCCTTGAGGACATCTGTGTATGAATTTCTGGGACTTATAAACTTAGTCTTCAGCAAATAATTTTTTTAACAGTGCTCATATTGAAATTTTTGCTGTTATTATTGCATGTTTTTTCCCAGAGCTTATATTGCAATTTTCGCTGTTATTGCTTTTCTCTGGCACTCCTTATTACTGGCTCACATATTTTATTCATTTCTATGCTTGGTCGGCTCAGGAGATTTATGTTCTGATTCCTTAAGTTTACAAATTTTCCAATGATGTTCTTTGTCCATGATTTAAACCTGATACCACAGAGGGTGGTGATCTCCCTTCTCTCTCCATATGTGGTCAGCCACGTCTGATTTTTCCACTTCCCCTTGTTTTACAACATTCCGGTGTTCTTGAAGTCTTACCTTAAGGGGGCGGCCTGTCTCCCCTTTATATGTCTTTCCGCAGCTGCATGGGATGGCGTTACACACAGTCTTTAGTCATGTTCTCCTCTATGGGGTGTCTTACTAAGGAGAGGTATCTGCAAAGTGTCATCCAGCTTTTGAAGGTTGTCCTAATGTTATATGGACCGCAGATCCTTTGTATTTTCTCTCCGATAACCCCTTTACATAAGGCAGGACTTTTTGTTATGGTATCTAAACTTTATGTATTTAAGCGCCGTTCTAGTTTGGCAACTAGGTCTCACCATTTTATAATTGAATTGGCTAGATGTAATTGTAAGTTCTATGCTAACAGTTTCTTTTCTCGCACTTCTTATTTGTGGAACTCTCGTCCAGCTTCTTGCTTCCCAACTTTGATCTTCAAAAATTAAATGCAATGTTAATCGTTATCTACTGTCTTCTTAATTCATTCTTTTATTCTTCTCTCCTCCTTAATAGTGTTTTTTTCCCCCATGATCTGTAACAATCAATAACCATATTGCGTCTTATTGGTTTTGTTGCCTCGCTGGGAGGATTAAAAAAATTAGAGTTAATATAAAATTAATTTATTTCCTTCGTAGTATAGAAGTCTCTAAAAAGTAATCACATATGAAACGCAAGAGAAATAATTCAGGAAACAGAGTTGCTTCCCTTGTACTGATTTGAACACATGAAAAAACCCGAAAAGCTTTGAAGTTAGTTCCGTCAAATAGAATTTGAATACAACTGTCCTTCCAATCAGGCAGCCAATAATAGCACATCTCCATTGCACTAAAAATGGTGCAGTGATAGTCGAATACCTCGCTGTGTGTCGTTTTTGTGATATGATATTAATACTTACCCTGTAGAATTTAGACTGTCATGCCTGTGTATTGAAATATTTGTAAAATAAAATAGTGGTGATTGTGACATGCTTGCCAGGCCGGGTATTCAGGCTTTATTTCTGCATTAAGAAATCTAATTACTCCCTCCCCAACACCCCATCTGACAATTTCATTGTTGTGATACGAATTTGTGGGGATTCAAGAGGTCAGAGTAGTTGCTGGCTATAAGACAATATAACAACCATGGAGACTTGCTTGCTTTTCTGGAGCACTATTTGAAAATTTAAGAAACAACATTAAAAACCAGGATACACCTTGGAACATTTTTCCCCCATATAAAACATTTTTTTCTGAATTTTGGGGATTAGGAGTTATCACTATTTACACTCGGAAATTGTCCTCATTTTTGTTGTTGTTATCACGTTTTGGGTGTCGTTGCCTCTGGTCTTTATTAGGTGTATATTTATCCAAGAAACTTACAGTGAATCCCAAACTGCAATGTAGGCTACCCGGATTGATATACAGCTAATAAAGGCTTGAGGACACAATGGCCAAAACGTTGTGATAAGTGATAACAAGAAAGATGAGGACAATAGTGTGTCTATATATATATATATATATATATATGTAAAAAGAAAAAAAATTTTTTTCTTTATTCTTGTAAAAGATTTTTTCTTATAAATAAAAAATATATCTAAAAATATCAATATCTGAATTTTTACAAACACACACACATTATATATATAAAGTTTTAACTTATTTTATTTTGTATTAATTTTTTATTGTTTTAGATACAGTTGTGACAATTTTCATGTTGAGTAGATAAATTCTTTTCGATTGTAGTTGCGAAAGTGTTGGTCGGTAGAACAATATATTTTGATTTGTTGTCTTGCATTGAATATGAAATAATAACAATATTTGAAGAGTTTGGAAATATATCTCCTCTTCATGTAAATATATATAACTATTTAAAGACATTTATATAATATGTTTAACGTTCTTTTTATAGATACAAGTATTTAAGCAAATGCTCTGTTTTTATAATAAACAGTATTATATAACATTTACCGGCCTGAATGTCCGAGAAATTTTAAATAAATTGTCGGACTATGTCCAATTCAAAAATATATATAACTATATAAATTTAAAATACTCAGCATCTCTTTTTTGTTTTTTATGTGTAGTGGCATCAGCATAAATAAAAATTTTAAATATAAAGTCTGAAGTCCTAATGATTGAAACGTGTCATGCAAAAACTTTCCCTTTTATCATACTTCTTTCCCTTAAAATTGTTCTTGATTATATATATATATATATATATATATATATATATATTATCCTATATAATTGAAATGCCAAAGAAATTGGAGATCGATAGCTATGTAAATTCCCTATTCACTTGAATAATGTCAGCTATGTAACATGACACAGAATCTATAAAAATCATTTCACCCCAAGCAAGGTGATAATACTATTAGGATGCAGGGAATGAAAGAGAATGAGAAGGCTTTAGTGAGGAGAGGTGCAAGAAAGGACAATAAAGGAACAGAATTCAGAAAGACAGAACATTTTAGGTGGCAAGGAAGCCAGAAATCGGAAGGGAGTTCCACAGGTGAGGAGTGCAAGAAAAGAAACTATTAGAATAGAATTGATGGTTGCATCTGGCTAGTTCAATAGTGAAACAGTGAGACCTAATTGCCAATCAAGTAGCACACTTAAATTCATGCTGTCAAGGCACTAAGGAGAACAATTGCCATGGAAATATTTGCAGAAAAGACAGAAAGAAGCCACGTCATGTCAATGGGGAAAGTCAAGATTACAGGTCAGGATCAATTACATAACGGACCACTTTTTGAATTTTGTCAAGAATTACTAGATATGTAGCAGGAGCACCAAACCAGATATGGAAACAGTATTCAATGCACGGATGAATGGTAGATTTATAAAAGTGCAAAAGAGATTCTGACGAGAAGAATTGTCTGGCAAGACATAGTGAATCAACATACTCAATATAATCATTCCATTTCAAGTCAGTGGAAAATGTGAGGCCAAGAAGGCATAGTGTGTTGGGTGCTCTCCTGGAGTTTAACTTTACCCGTCCTGATGACAGGCAGAAAGGTTATCTGTGGTGACTAAATGAAAGCATTCTTTTTTTGGGAGGCGTTAAAATTTACAAGCTATTCATTGTCCCATTTAACCACTCATTGGAGGTCATTTTCTAATTGGTGGCTGCAGGGAATTTAGTAAGGTCTGTTCTATAAATGCTCAATGGAGTGGGGGGTCAAATCTGGTAAACACAGAGATAAATAAAGTACACAGAAGTCAGCAGAGTGTTTCTGAAGCCAGTTTCAGGTCACCTATGTATAATAGGGCGGGACTACTTTATTATCATTGTAAAAACAACTACAAGGAAATATGGCAGGTATAAAGGTACGCAAACGATCTGTAACAAGATCTGTACTGTTGCCATATATGGTCTGGTGACCCCGCTGTTCATCTTGAGGTACTTGAGAAAATCCAAAGATGGATCTGCAATGTGATTGGTCCTGGCTTGGCATCTTGACTCCAGTCACCTTCTCACAGACGTGATGTAGCTTCCCTCTGTCTTTTCTAAAAATATTTTCTGACAAGCTATTTTCCCTGGTATCCCGACTGCATGAATTTAAGTGTGTTATTAGGTTGGCATCTCAGTCCCACCCTTTTCCTGTCGAAACAGTTAAATGTCACCACCTCTTCTACTCCCAACAGCTTCTTCTCTCACACTTCCTGACAGTGGAATTCCCTTCCTCTTACTGGCTTCCCTGATAACTATAATCTTCAAAAATTTAAATGTAATGTCAATCGACATCTTTTGTTACTTTGATCCCCGTTCTTTTTATCCTTTTTTTCAATCCTCTCCCTATACCCAATATTTTCTTTTACATTCACTCTATGTAACCCCTTGTGTACTAGTGGCACTCCCATCTTGCTTGGGGTGAAATGTTTATAAAAAAAATTATCACACCTGTCAAGATGAAATCTACCACCACCAAAAAAAATTCAAACAGAAATGAACTTTGGTTTCAGTAGTGTTCTTTAATACTATTACAGTCACCAACCTCTTTCACAATACTGGCAATGTCCTGGATCCATAGCCTCATGTATATCCCAATATGAACTTAATGATGTCTACTTGGGAAATGGCTTCTTTGACTAGATCTTTTAAGGTCCAATGGTAATATTTTTTGGTTAAGTTAAGGCATAGTACCTGATTTTAAGGGATCAATAACAAAACCCTCATGCAATGCAGTATCCATTGATTGATTGATGGGTTGAGTGGCTCTAGTGTTGAATTGGGATGGGATTTGATGCAATGTTTCCATTTCTTAAGAGCTGTCAGCTGCCAGTAGCCCTGTTACTGTGGTTGCCAGTTTTCACATGCTACTCAAGTCTAGAATGCACCATATTCTTGCTGTTGCTACTTTGGCATTATCTGACCCCAAGAATCACTTTAGTTGAAGGGTGTTCAATCCTGTCTGTAACATAACTACCAGTTACACTACCTCTTTAACTATGAATTCACATAGATGTCATCTAGCTGAATCCATCTTTAGTAGTTGTAGAAAGTGAAATCATCAATTGCACTACTTTTTGTCATCAGTACACAATGTGGGGATTGTAATGTCTTGCTGTAACAAGTGACCATCACCAGGACACATGGCAAATGGTCTGGAACAACATGTGTCACACTTGTCAAGACACTTATCATTTTACTAGATGTCCTTGTGAATTCCAATAGAATGTGCCCCAAGCTGTTACAGAGCCACCACTAGTTTGCACACCACCCTGCTGACAGGCTGGATTCATGCAGCCTCCGCCATACATGAACTCCTTTCTCTATCCTAAAGTAATGGGAAATATGGCCCATTTGACCGGGCAAAGTGATTTCAATGTTCTATGGCCAAGTTAAGGCATAGTAACCAATACCATGGTATCAATAATTGTACTCTTGTTGGCCAATGACTATGAAACTTCATGCAATGCAATAGATGTTGTACAGTGAATTGGTTGATGAATGGCTCTAGTGTTGTATTGGGATGTGATTTGATGCAATGTTTCCCTTTGTTGAGTGCTTACCATTCTTGTTAGCTGCCAGCAGTCCTATTATTGCATTACCTGTACCAATTACCAATTTTCATATGCTGCTGATGTCTAAAATGCACCATGTTCTTGGCATCTGCTTGCTACCATTGCCTGAAAAAAAACAACAGAGATGCTGCTACCCTGATTATCTGACCCCAACAATCTCTAACATGTCTCCTCTGACCATGTGCCACCAGACCTAACCTGTGCTGAAGTTGGTTATCAAAAGCAACACTTGTCCAGGTGTCGGATACCATACCAAGGGGTAGGCTACTCTTCGGTTTAGGTGGCTTCTTTCCTTCACCAGAATATGTTGCCTAGTTTGTTATGATTACTTGTTAGAAAATCACATGCCGTGCATTTTTGTTGGTCAGGTTGAAAATCCAATCATACTGCTTCTTCAATGCCAGGCAATCCTGCTGAAAGATGTAGGAATGTGCCCACAAAAGAAATGATGCCATTGAAAAATTATCAACAATTTAATTAAGGATGAAATGTAAAATTAAAAAAAAAAAAAATCATATAACAGCTAATTCATTCAAATTCCTTTTTTTACTAAACTTGTGACACAGAGATGTACATTTTAAGAGATGTGTGAGTGCTAATGTCTTTGCAGCAATTGACTTCGATGTTGGAAGAAGGACATGGTCAGGACCTTTTGATAGTGCCTTCCCTGCAAGGAATATGCTTCAATGATTCTGGGTAACTTTCTGTGCCTTATTTCTGTACATGCATATTTCACTATCTGTGGCTAAACTGGACATGATTAATTAGCTTCTCAAAGAAAAACCTAATGACCAACCAGAAAGAGCTTTTCAATTGCCCTGGATTTTTAAGTTGCCAAATTACATTATAATTAATGCAAATATGATGAATAAATCTCTAAATAAACAAACACTAGAGCAACTGAAAACCTGTGGACTCTTGGTAAACTCAGTCATATCATGCCAATTTCCTTGGCGTTATGGAGTTGGACCAGGGGTGGCAGTTATACTGAATTTGATTTCAAACTCTTCTGAGTCTCTCCTTATAAGTCTTTTATGGACTTAAATTAATATTTTTAAACTGGACACCCTCCTGCCCTCAGATTCCAATTTGATTAACCATTCTTCCATTAGTTTTCTCTTAATATCTCTACTCATTTGTTCAGACATCAAGTTTCTGAATAACTCAAATCACTAACCACTTTCTATGCACAAGTCTAACTCAATCAGGTTCACTGCCCTGTTACAAATTTAGTTAAATGCTGTTCAATTATATCCATGTCACACAGCTACACTACTTCTGAGTTTATTTCTACAAGTTTGGGAGGGTCAAACCATGCTGTCCAACGTTTTGGCACTTCAGTTTAGAACAATAATTGTACTTCTTGGTATTATAATGATAATCTTTACATTATATAAAATAAGGTCAACAGAAAGATAAAAAGCTATTCTCTACGCCATTTAAGGCTTATCTTAGTATTAAAAAATGATTTCAAACTTGCAGCTACCATATTAAATGACTTCTTAAATAGAAGAAAAAAAAAAGAGTGAGATTGAGGATGTAAATGTGTCAGTTGGTTACCTTTGCTAAATAATTTTGACTGATTAACATTTAAATATAGGACAAATATTAATGGCATGGCTTCCTGGATTTTTGATGAGTGATCCCAGCCAAAGAAAAGACAAATAAAGCATATATGCTCACCAGAAATTCCAGCACTAAAGTTGAGCACTGGGGGGTTGTTTTGATACCTCTGTATCACAGGCTTTGGAAATTAGCCAATATTTTTTTTTCTTTCAGCCCACATAGCCCGCTCTTAGATTCTATCTGCCTTCATGAGGAGACAAATAAATACTCTTTATATAATTATGAAAGTTTTTGGTATAAGAACTTGTTTAAGATTAAAGATAATCCAAAGTACGGTTAAGCTATTATTTATGTATGCCAAATCCGACAATTCTAAGGGAGACAACCATTTAATGTAATGTTATAAAAAAAACAATGTCAAAACGTAGAACCTTGTTCTTAACTTCAAGATCCTGCCTTTTAAGATATGTTGCGGAATTTCCAACCTACAACCAGAAGAGATGGTCACCCGTTCACATTTAGCAACTTCTCACAGATTATAAAATCTTATCCATATTGTATTTGTTTTTATGATCAATGAGCTTAAATTTTTATGGGTGTGACTTTGATTTACAACATAACTACAATATGAAATCAGACCTTCAAATTTTAAAACTAATACATACCCAGACACGTCTGAGTAGGGGGGGGGATTTAAGTTTAAAATTTTAGTGTCTCTTGTCAATGCATAAAGAAAATCACCACTTGAGTTTTTATATTTCCTTTCTCTTTCTACACATAATTCCATCAACGAAAACATTACTTAATTTTAGTCCAGAGACCCCCCTTTTGTTTCTCTTCCTTTTATCCTTGAACCATAAAACTTGCACTAATGTTGTTAACTAAAATGTATGAAAAGTAAAAAAAAGAAAAGGATCAGGTTAAAAAAATTTCCCCCAAGCATCAACAGGTTCAGAATCACCATAAAAAAAATTAAAAAAAAAACAAAAAAAACATGAGCAATGCACAATGTAGTATTAAGTAAGTCTCATCAAAATAAGTTAAAAGCTACTTGGGTAGGTACCTCCACTAGGTCGTGTAAAAAACAGCATAGCATGATGAAAAAGCCCCAAACTCAATAAAAACAAAAGTTTTGTCATCAAAATGTTTATGTTATTAAGAGGAAAGACCAAAGTATTTTTTTAATTATTTTTTTTTTATGACAGCAGTGAACTAGAGAAAAAAAAAGGTCAGTTTTATTTTGTTCTTTTTCCAAGGAAAAACACATTAATTTGGAAATTCTTGCAAAATTCAAATAATTGTTGGATTTTAATGAAACTTTCAGGACATATTCAGAAATGAATGAAATTATTTGTGAAATTTTTACTTATTTATTTGGTAAAAAAAAAAAAAAATATTTTTTTTTTTTTTTACGTTACAACCCACTTACATAATTTCATGAAATTTGTGGAAATTAAATTTTTAAGGGGGTGGATATTAATTAAAAACAGGACTCTGGAGAAAGTAAATCAATTTAAAAAAAAAAAACAAAAAAAAAAAAAACTGCTCTGAATTGTAAAATAAAAAAAATGAAATAAAACTATGACATTATTTAATTAGAAAAGCTTTTAATTGCTTTTATAAATAAGTTATATCACGGACACTATTGTTTGAAGAAATAAAATTTTTCCAATGAATTAATTTTTCCAAGAATTTATTCATTTTTTTTAAAAAATTATACTAATATAATAGTTCGAAAATCGTTTATAAAAAATCTTTATTGCTTTCAAGAATGCAATTTGGTGATATTAAGTGAAAAGTGAATTTATGAATCAAAATTTGAAAAGCTCATAACAGTCGTTTGTACCCGAATATTTAAAAAATTTTTAGTCAAAAAACCAACACATTCCTAATTTCTACCTATGGGAATCTATACGACATAAATCATGTGATGTTTTTAAGGATTAAGTCATCTGCAATTATTTCACTTTTAATTCAGTTCTGTTTCACTGTTAATGTCTTTGC
The DNA here is from genome assembly GCA_964036315.1 of Acanthosepion esculentum. NCBI lineage: Eukaryota > Metazoa > Mollusca > Cephalopoda > Sepiida > Sepiidae > Acanthosepion > Acanthosepion esculentum. The sequence goes on from OZ038499.1 coordinate 60,616,192, forward strand.
AAATCATTCCTTCAAAATATCGAAAATTTTTACTTTTCTTAATTGCTATTTCACTAAATATTTTTATTTTATGTATTTATTTTAGTTTGGGTTGTACTTCAATTGATTAATTTTTTGTTTAAACTTAAGAATCGAGACAGAATGCAAATTTCATAAACGTTCTTAAAAACCTAACTAAAAGTCAATAAATTATTAAATAATTGCTGAAAATATGTTAATTTGTTAAAATTACTAGGTAGTTAAATACTAAAAAAAAAAATGCATTCACTTAGTTTTCATAAATATGTCATTTCTGGTCATCCATAAGAGCTGTCATCATCTTAAGAGGTTCTCAATAAATCAATAAAAATCAAAGAAAGAGGAACACACTAAGAAATGCTTGTATATTGTTTTTTTTTTCATGCTATAAATAATATTTATTTCAAATCAGATTCATTTAACTTTAAATTTTCTAATTTTACTCAAATAGTGTGTCACAAATCTATAATTTAATTTTGAAAATTTTAAACCCAATAAATTTGTTTGTTTACAAATTTCTTAAAAATTAAAAAAACAGACGCTTTTAAGAAAATTAAAAAAAATCAAAAAAATCAAGGAATTATTTGACATTCCAATCTATGTAATTTCTATCTGAAATACACCAAAATATTTTACTTACTGGAAATAATAAATTTAATCATTTAGCTTTCAATTAAAACTTGAATGAAATCTTCAAGAATTCTTTTTCATTTTTAAAATTTAATTTTAAAGCATAGATATCAAAAATTCAGTGGAGGTACCTATACTTGGGTAGATGTAACTAAGGTTTTTGATTTTGTTGATTATCAAGCTCAGTGTCTTTCTTTTATCTGCACCAAAGAATACAACATACAAGTACACTCAAATTTAGCTGTGTCACTCACATACCAACACCTACACTATCATTGATCCCCTGGAACCCCTAGCAGGTTGTTCAGACACCTTTTGATGACCCATTTTAGTCTGATGAAATCCTAAAGGATAAAACAAATATAGACGGAATTTCTTCCACTTTCATTCATTCATTTGACTAATGATATAGTTTGAATTGCCTCAATTTAAAACAGCACAGAGTATTAACCTTTACTTATTTTGCCTTTAAAATATTAAAATAAAGAAAAAGTGGTTAAATAAGCTTATTTCAATTGTGTTCTTTTTTTCATCCTGCAATAAATATTTCTTCCAATATTTATACAGAGGGCGAATAATGAACCAATGTAGTCTTGACCCTCCTCTCACTATTTTCATCCTTTTCTCACTGAAATAGACATTTGGCACCCTTGATTGGCACCTATTTTACTGCCTGGTAATACTGGATTGGTAGAAGCCATATTAGCAGGAAGGTTGGTTTACCAAACATTTTATGTCTTAAATTATTCTACATTTTAACTCTGCATTGGATTTTTAGTGATTTTTCATTAATTTTGCTGTTTTTTTGGGGTTTTTTTTTTTTATAACAAATATTGTTTTTTTTTTAATTGAAAACCTTGGTTCACAAATCTGATCCGAAATATTCTCCATACAAGAATCAATGTAAAATAGATTAATCCATTTCTGGATCCCAGATGATTGCTTAGTTAGTTTTGCAACAGTATTTTGTGAAGAGGTTCACGCACAAAATCAATGAAAATCATTAAATCTAATAAAAAAAGAAAAAGATAAATAGAATGCTAAACACATAAAATATAGGTGGAAACTTAATTTATTTTTATTGTTCCCATATGCAGAAGAGTTGATGGCATAAATGCAAAGTAGTGATAAAGGGAAAGAGGAGAGATGTTATTGTTTGGAAGGGAGTCCTCTTCCATAAAAACATTAGGTAACTGCATTACTGGGCTTACTTTTTCTGTCTCTAAGCCTTCCTTGATTCTGCCTGAGACTTACTGGGCCTCTATCTCACTAAGGATTTATCCAATATTTGTTTTAGTCTAGGTATTAAAATGTTTCTAAAGTGAGACATGGTATTGTCATTGAAAATGCTTGTTACGGCTTTATCAGGATGACATAATTCCAGGAAACTTTGCATCTCACCCCATTTTGCGCAACTTTCATGGATCAAAGAAGTAGGGACATCCTACCTCCCTACATCTGAAGATATTTCAGCTTGTACATGCATCATTGGAGACACTGTCACCAGAGACATTTATGTTTTGGAAATTTGTTTGTGAACCAATTTGTTCATGATGAGAGGCCTTCAAGACCTGAGGTTCCACTGTATATGAATACACTATAACAATTTAAATTTGTTAAAACCAAGAGACACACTACAAAGATTGTCCTTTTAAAATATGTATAACTAGGATAGACTTTGTTTTACACCAATCAAAATCTTAATTCTTGCACTAACAGCTTCTTTCCCTTCATTTCAGATTCTATTATTCTTTAATTTTGTCTTTGATTCTCCCCATTACAGGAAATAGGCTAATTTATATACTTGTTTTTAAGAAACCACGATAAAATAATTAATAGGCTTAATTAAATCTCATGAGGGGGGGGGGGGGGGGGGGGGCTAAACGAACATACCAAGAAAGATAACTCCTATACGGAATTATCCTGTTTACCGCCCTGGATTTTCTCCCCTTAACACACAAAGTTATATTTTTTTTTAAGAGGACAGTAATGTATATAATTTAGAAAAGTTGATTATACAAAAATATATTAGTAAGGCATCAAATGGACGTCTTTGAAATCTGTAACAAAAAAAGATTAGAGAAAAAAAAAGAAAAAAGAAAAAAAAAAGACCAAATAAATTGGTTGCAATAATTTCTTTCCATTTTTATTCAGATCTTATCAATGAAAGAGAAGAGGAAAAAAATTTACATTTCTTTCCTCTTTATTACTTTATACTTCTGTTGGTAATAAACATAACAAATTATTTTATTTTGTTCCATTGTTCTTTTTATATCTGCTTTGAAATAGTTAATTCATTTTTTTCTTTTAAATTTAATTCTTTTTTTTCCCATTTTTTCGTAAAAACAAGGATAGAGATATTCTTCTAAAATCATGTACATTATATTACAAATGTGGAAAAAAAAATTTTCTCTGCAGGTCAAGGGGAGGGGTACCCTTCCCCCACCCCATTGGGTTGGGTTGGAGTAAAGAGAATGATTGGGAAGGGTTTGGGTAGAAATCAAAGAGTAGCAGTAGACATAAGTGTACATCCAATAGTCAATCTGTAGGCAACAGAGAGAACACACACAACTCTCGAATGGTGAAAAGAGGACTTGGCTGACTTTCTGTAAAAATCAGTAGTTTTGGTAATCTTTATTCAAAAAGCACAAATTAATCACCATTTTTATCATTAGAAATAATCTGAAGTAGATGAAACTCAAGGCTGTTGGAACTAAGAAATGTTTTTTTTTTGTTTACTGTTATGCTACTCTCTTGGTGGACTGATGAAGCATTGCTATTGCATTGTAGTGAGACTGCAGTTATCTGAGAAACTAATGTGGGATAATGATTAGCATAGTATAAACTCTCGATGAATAGATAGTGCCTAGTTACTGGCAAAGTGTTACACCAAAGTAAATTGGTTGATGATCCATACACTCCATTCTTATATCTATAAGAGAAAAGCTGCAGTGTAGTGTGTAGTTGTAGTAGTAGTAGTAGTATACGTTATGACTAATAGTAGTGAACACACCGGCTCGGACTATGTACACTGATGACAACAAAGAGAGGAAAATGAGTTTCTGAAAGAGGAATGATTCCTTTAAAATGTTTGTGTGTTACACTACTTGCAGTTTGGCAAAAAGAATGGGGGTGAGATGGGGCTGGGGACAGATGCCTCACAAAATTACCAGCCACAAAAAGGCCATTTTTAGGTTTATATTTCATCTTTAATATTTTTTGAGCTAGTTGAGTGAAAAAAAAAAAAAAAAAAAAAAATGGAAGGGCAGCTTTTAGAAGTGGGAAGAGAAGCTTCCTGTTATTTCAAGGGAGCATTACATCTTTATATATATATATATATATATATATATATATATATATATATATATATATATATATATATATATAATGTGTGTGTATATATTTCTATCTGCAGAGGGAGCAAGTTGAACTCTTGAAAAAGAATGGGACACTGCCAATTGCTGTTAGAGAGAGTAAGCAAAATATGTGCTACACAGAGCACTTAGGAGGTGGCTAGCAAGAAATCAGTTAGTTTATGTATTTGAGGCCAGAAATTTACCCCGTAACCAGGCAAATGAGAGGTATAATGAAATGCCAAATCAATGCCTCTAAAAAAATTAGGTACGGTACGGAAATAGTGATAACACAAAATCACTCCCGCTGCATTTTTTATATGAACCCTGACATTTGTCTTTTTGTTTGTTTTTATTTTAATGTGTAAGTATCAAATATTGGCCGTAAGTTTGGGGAGGATACAGCAAATAGTAATGCTATGTTTAAGTCCACTTCTTCTTCAGTGGGGCAATAGTAAATTTATACATACATATAATGTATACACATAATTTCACTGTTTCTTCAGAAATACTCCAGTCTATTGATTTAGCAAATGGTATGAATGGGAAAATAGTGTGTTCATTAAAGTAAGTCTTTATTTGAATTGCAGCCCTAAAGAGCACATCTGATATTTGATTAGATAATAAAGGGCTTTATGTTTGTCTATATACACTTTTTGACATTATCTTGTCATTGCCTTCTTTAAACTTGGCTGTCAGAACAAATGGACACAGCCAGTGCAGTTAAGAGCCCTGCCACAAGAAGGCAAGGGGATGGGTAAGGGTTACACCAGTGAATACTGTGAAGTGGAATTCGTATCACCAATTGTGCAGTAGTAGTAGTATTAAGGGTCACCATTGATTATTACAATCTGAGCAGAAATGGTTGGCAAGGACCATTTAAGTAAATTTTTCTTTTGTGATATACAGGCCGTGCTGGCACAGGTGTGACAGAACTTCCAATAATTATAGGCCAAAGGAGATCACTTGTTGAAACACAAGATAAAAGATAAAAAGATCAACCCATGCACTGGAAACAGAAAGGCATATACTGTTGCAAGGATTTCTGCATGTGAAGTGAGATGCAAATCAACACCACCAAAAGCAACTTGTCTTCGGAGAAGCACCAACGACTGCCAGGATTCATTATATAGTTTCAGAAAGAATTGAGGAAATAATAAATCTTACATTTGCTCTGAGATGCTTAAAAATTAGAGCAAAGATCAAATAGAAAATAAAATCAATGTTAAGAAGCGTTGTGTCCAAGCAAACAAGTCAACACAGACCATCATCATCATCAACAATAATAATAGTAGTAATAATAATACAACATCATTTACATAAGGCTGGTTATGATGGAAGGAAGTCCTGCTGATGACTGATGTAGACAAATGTAAGCTTGGCCAGCAGAAACAGTTTTGCTATTGGGAATAGTTACAGCAGAACCATTGTAAGTAAAGTAAAACCTATTAGATGCATTTGTACAGGAGATAGCAAAGTTTAAATTATTTTGAAAAATATTGATGAAGCAAGCAGGAAGAACCGAATGCACATTGAAACAAAGTTTAAGAGTTGCTCAAGAGCAGGTAAATTCTGAAACTTTATAATTTTCTTGGCAATTAAGATTTCATAATATACTACTTTGAATAGACATTATCATCTTATTGTATTATAAAACATACATCTGATCGCCTACTGACAGAGTTAAGCCTTTTGATTTGATGCAGTGAAAATGTCAAGTATATACTATGTTTTCAAGTAGATAACTAAATAACTGCCACTATTCTATTCATTAACTTGCAGAGTTGACAATGATTTTAACAGCTTATTTACAGTTACTATTGCCTGTGTTGTAATAATAGGCAACTGGTATGCTTACTCACCTAATCTTTCCTATCAACCATTGTGACATGCCAGTGATGAGACATTTTTGTCAAGATATCTGGTGAAAGGGAGGAAAAATGGTTTCATGCCTTCTACCAAGGGCAATAGGACTAAGTGAACATAAGCAATCTTGGCCAAAATCTGAACTTGATTAGCCAAATCCATTTCCCAGGTTGACAATGACAGTGTAAAGTCTCAAACTCTCAGACAGGACACGTCTTACAGTTCTTGTCTCAGTCCCCTGTGAAGGAATCGGGACATCATTACAAGATGGGTTCAATTAAGCAACATGACATGTCAACAGTCAGAGGCAGAAAGAGATGAGGGTCATAATAAAAACAAAAAACCTATAATTTAAAGTAGGCATTTTGTTACTTTGTAACATAAGCCAAATGGCACAGGCAAAAGAATAAACCTGAGGTTAATATCTAAAAGATGTTAGTGGTGAGGAAAGGCATGAAGATTATTATTATTAATAATAATAATAATTAACTTCCTCACATCTCTATATTTTACTAACAAAGCTACAGCGGTGTGACTGAAATGATTTCAGAGTATGAAATGCTGTTAATGTAAAATGGTTTGAGGATTTCCTAATTTAGTTGCCAGATGATGAACACAATACACACACTCCACAAGTGAAACACATTAATTAGCAACAGATTTGTACAGTGAATGGGAGAAGTTCCTATGGGAAAGAAGGAAAGAAAACAAATGCGATCAGCATTTCTAAACATCTCTTCCATCCCAAACCAAGCATGTAAGACACTCACTTGCAATCAAGTGTCTCACATTTGACTGGTTTCCTAATATATTTTGAATCTGTGGTCAAAGGAGGGAGGCAACAGTTAATAGTCAACTTCATCTGTCTTCAGTAAATCCACCAGATATTGATTAAAATTAAACAGATCAGAATCTCGTAGAGTTGGAGGTATTGCGAGGAAGAGAACAAGAAAATGAATAAATAAAATGAAATTAAATAAATATGTCGTTTTTTTTTTTTTTTTCCTTGTTGCTAAAAGTAAATAATACCCAGGAATTAAAATATGGAAATCTGCTAGCAGCAACTGATGACAATGTTTGAGTTGCTGTAATAGATAACCCTGCCACTGTATGAGCAAGGAGACTCTCTGGCACAATACAGTAGGGAGTGTTCATGTGCAGAGTTGACAGTAGGCAATGGTTGACCACAGATAATGCAGGCCAGCACAATCCAACCATTAACAATATCTTGGGAACATTACATTTTGTTTTTCTTGAGAATAGCAATTGCCACCATACTGAAAAACACCTTTCACCAAATCAGAGAACCCATTTTCAATATTTACTTTTTTTTAATTTTTTTTTTTTTATCCATTATATCATCACTCCAAACAGGGGAAATGTACAAATAAAAAGTTTAAAATAAAAAATATTTCTTTTAATTCTGATAAAACAAGGTGTTTTTTTTTTGTTTTTTTTATTTGAATGATCCCACCCTCCCAGATAAAGTCAATTACCTCATTTAACTAAATAAATAAAAATTATTTTAGAATACTGCAAAGAACAACCTTGTTTACCCACCCATTCCCAGCTACATTTAGTAGGAACTGAATGCTAAGGTTGGGTTGAAACAGGCTAACAGATTTTGGTCTGTGAATGCGATGCATAGGTAGCAAATGATAATGAAAGCTGGACTCTTGGAGGTTGACCAAAATGATATAATGAATAAAATTTGATGTTCTGGAAAGATGAACATTCAGACACACTAACAAGTTTCTCCCTGAAAAGATGCACAAAACCATTTTCTCCAATTAGTCAATTGTGTATATGGGTAAGTTTCCATTCCATCATGGTGGTTGTAGCAGTCTAGGGTGCTGATGGTTGGTTGGTTGTAGTGGTCTTTCTTCATTGACAGCAGCAACATGTAGCTCCCTCCAGTATCCAACAATATCACAAAAGTGATGATATACTGCAGATGAAAGGAGCAAATCTAATCATCACAAGAGAAATTATGAAAGGCACAGGCAGAAGAGTGACTGGCACTGATTGATGGTGGTGGTGTGTTGTCACATGGCATCAGTTGGAGGAGGAGGAGGAGTCCACAACCTTGAGTAATGATTTTGCTAGGCTCAAGAACAAGGCAGTCACAGCCTGTCGATAGTGGTCAAAATAATGGTTTCACTAATTTGATATTGTGGTATTATTGGTCAGACTTAGTAAGTCACACACACCACAATTCAAGACAGACAATAGTTGAAGGATGGCTTGCTCATTTGGTAATCCAGTATTAGTAGTTGCAACAATAGTACAATAGTCCTTGTTGTAAATGTAGTAATTGTTGTTCCCCTTGGCTGGCCAGCAGTGGAAAGTTAAAGAATCCCCCTCCCCTTGGAGACTGTTGCATTTCTCATTTAATGAGGCAGGTGGCCAGCTGCTCCATATCGTTCACGTTCCATGGCTAACTGACGTTGCATAGCTTCTTGGTGAGCTGCCTGTGCCGAGATCTTAAAAAAATAAAAATAAAAATAAATACATTTTGCTACTTTCAAACATTCTTTTAAAAAATCCACTCATTTCAAGTTATTTCCAATTACTATTATTTTCAATATTTGAAAAACAATACACACACAGATTTGGTTCATCTAAGAAAAAAAATATCTGAAAAATGGTAATTTGTTTTTTAGAATTATTTTTCCGAGACTAATTCATATTACTTAAACTTTTTCTTATGTTTTAGTTTACAACTTTCTTTAGATGTACAATCTATAAGAGGTGGGTGAGAGTGTCCACCATCCCAGAAAGTAACTAATTGTTTCTTTTCATTATTATTTGCTTTTCTCAAATACTTATAGGAAATTCTCATATTTTGATAAACCAGCTTAATAAGGTACAAATAAAAATAAACAATGTGCTTTTGTATAATTTGATGTTTACTGATAAGAAATGATGCAGTCTTATATATGAAAGATCCCAATATATTAATCTGAAATATGAAAATATTCAGTTAAAGCAAGTGTCATAACAGGATTCTGTTAAAACCTTGTGCATCTTAATTATTCTTAATAGCATAAAGATGGCAATATAAGTACAGAGCAATTCATTTAATTGCTTAATGAGTTCAGATATGCTTTCAAATCCTGCAGCTATTTCAATTTCTTTAACTGACAAATGAATATCTATTGCAACATAAATGCCATTTCTCTTTTAGTAAAAAATGCTAAGAATCTTTAGTGAAGGAAATGAACTGAAACAAAAGTAGAAGAAATCAACGTTTTACACCATTTATCATTATTTTTAAATACAAATTATTGGTTAATGGTTAACAAGTCAAAGAACTGAAAATATACAGGGAATATTTTCAAGCACAGCACAACATTGGCAAAGAGATCAATTTATATTTGTAATTATTCATGTATAATATGCATCCCTAAATGTCAAGCCCATGGCAAAAATAAGCTCACATTTGGAGAAACAAAACTATAAACAAACACATCCAACAGCTATGGCTATTTCTCTAGTGGCATAAAACAGAAGCCGATATTATTACCATGTCTGCATGTGACATAGAAAAGAACTGCAAAATAATTTCTACCCTTTATTGTCATTGGCAGTCAGTCATGACTGTGCTCATAATTTCCTCCACTAAACTTAGTCAGGTGCTGTATATTGCAAAACAAATTGCCGAGAAATGAATGATTATGAGGTCTAAGTAAAGAAAAATTGAAGGCAGTCTTATATGCAGTGTAAAATCGGAACCAAGCAGAACAATTCCAAACTTAACTTCATGCTGAAGTCAAAGAAAGCAGACAAAAGGGAAATCAGAATTTCCAAAGCTGGAAAACTGGCTGATTGAGTGGGTGAAGGAATTTAGAATGACCACTAGTGGAATTAGTACCAAGTGACATGTGTCTCACAGCATGAAGAAGTTGGGAACAATGCTTGACAATGCATTTGTCTACACTTTATCACGAGACAATTTATCAGTTCACCACCTGACTCATCTGGGCACAGTGAAGCAGATTTAAATATGCTTAATATCTATGAGATTACATTTTTTTTTCAAAAACAAATACAGTGTTTGGTTAATGAATTAAACTATTACCTATTAATTAGTCTGAACCATAGATATAACTTTCTTATGGTCATGGTCTCTTGAATATGGCAAGACACATGGCCACAAAAACGTTAATCCTTATGTATAATATATATTCTTAACTTTTAGGCTTATAATTGTAATAACTTTTTAAACACTGGAAATTGTTTTTCTTTTGGGCAAATTTATCTTCTTGGTTTAGTGATTGGTTTTATACTTTAAAAGGTGAAAATTTTAAATGCTGATTTTCAAGGTATATAATTTTTTCTGACTTTAATTACTAATGAAACACTAATTTCAATATTTTTGTAGAAATTTTACCAAATGCAAAAGTCCAAAAATAGGCTCCAAATTTTAACAGATATTGCTGACTTACCTGATGTGCTAAGGCTTGATCACCATATGCCCTGATCAAATCAGGGTGGAGATACTCCCGATCTCGATTAGCCAATAGAGGGTGGGAGGGATACGAATGTGGCAATCCTGTTAAATGGTGACCACTAGGATTTGTTGAACCTGGAGTTACTCCAGACATCGGATCAGCTCCTAAAGAACAAATCAAATCATTTAGATATTTTACAAGGCAGGTTTCAAGAAAAGGAAAACAACACATATGCAAAGTGATCATGTTTTATGCTTGCAAGATAATATTTTAGTTAGAAAAGCTAAAAATATTAACATGAATGCTATTAAGTAAAAACATGGCAATACTATTTTAATAAAAACCTCTTGCTTGTTTAATAAAAAGAAAAAGAAGAAAGCCCTCTGACAATGTGCAGAGAATCATCTATGGGAGGGGAACCTTTTGAGTGATTTAATATTAAACCATTAATGACACATTGAACAAACAGTAGTAATTTTTTATGTCAAAAGCTAAAATATCAGGATAGATTTCATACGGATATTTAAAAAATATTCAACTTGACTTATGTAGAAAAGTAAACAAGTTTAAACAGTATAAATGAAAAGTAGTAACTAATCTTAACAGTTCACTACACTAAGTCCTGTTTTAAATTCAGAACTTAGAAATAAAAGACAGATGCAGGGTTAGTCAAAAATCTTACTAACCAAACCTGTAAAAGTAGATTAAAATTAATAGAATCTCAATTAACTGAATGAATGTTGAGGGTAAGAAAGTTTGGGAGTCAGTTTGATCTTGCTTTAATGCAAAAGAGTTGATCCCACAAATTCAAAAATCAATTTAAATTATTAAATTCAGAAAAGTTTGATAATAATTTAGAGAAAAAAGGAAAAGAAAAAAAGTAAAAAGAAAAAAAAAAAGAAAGAAAACAAAGAAAAGTTGAAAAACCTTTTCAACTTTAGAAGACAACATAACATGCATTTAGACTCTCAAAGCCTGGTTTGGTATTAAATGAAAAACAGTGGAACAAAAGTGTCCCATTTTTTATATTCAGAATTTTTCCTTTTGTAGAAAAGTTAATTATTTTCTTGTGATCAATACAAAACATTTGTCAAATATAAAAAAGGTGTTCAAAATACTTGGTTGTAAAATTATGTAAAAAGTCTATTTTCTCTGCAAGAAAGATCTTTTCAATTTTGCCTCCCCAAATCTGACACGATTTCAGCTGAAGAATTTTTAAAAATATTTCCATCAAAAATCAAATGAAATTATATAAAGTTCATAACAATAAATATAGAACTAAGCTGGGAGGCAAAATGAAGAACTTGTGCCACCTAATATCAGTTTAATAGAAAAATACAGACTGATGATTTGGGAATAAATCCAATCAACTTGAGCAAGCAAAATGAAGATCAAAATAAAAATACATAAATATGTACAAAAAAGAATTTAAAATAATTTCATGGAAAAAATGGAATGTACTATTTATATTCCTAATAGAATTTAGGTAGCATTAGTCAAAAATAGATTTTTTTAACATCTCTTTTTGGGATCAAGATTTCTGCACAATCATCTGAGGCAGAGTCTAAGCCTGAACAATTACAAGAAAAAAAATTAAGAAAAAAAGGTAAATTTAGGGAAATATTTAAGAGTTAAAAAGATAGCAAAATAAAGAAAAATGAATTATAAAATTTTCAAAAATCATTTATTAAATAATTTATTTAAAGAAAATTTTTGTGGTGCCAACCACAACCACCTGCAGCTTTTAAAGAATCTTTCAAACAAACATTCAATCACTAAACATATGAAAATCCTCAATACTGAAAACCTTTTCAAGTGAATTAAAATACTGCAATATTGCAACATGCATAAAGATGCATGAAGTAATAAACAGTATTCCAAATGTTAGTCTTCCCCCAGTTTTATGCTTAATTACATTGGATTCTATCGGAATTATTTTAGTATAAGTAGACTTATCTAATCAGTACTGTTGTTGAATTGTAATAACATTTAACCAAATTAGTTGGTTACCTAATAATATTAGTTGATTGTATGCCAGTAAATATATGTAAGCACGAGAAATATTGTCCCAGGGAAGCATATTATTAATTATAAAATTGAATAGTTTAGAAGGGAATTGGGAACAGACATGCTGCTCAAAAAAGTAATTTAATATAAGTTCTTTCAGAGAACAAAGAAACACAAAGAGCATGGCAACCATTTCAATGGCTTAAAAATGTTATCCAAATAAATTAGGGACAATAACTTTATATTCATTTTGAAACAAACAAAAAATATATACAAAAACAAAAAACAAAAAGCCCAAATAAAAATATATAAAAACGTTTTAATGTATCTGGTTGCTAAATACAAACTTATGTCAGGACTAACATTTAAAGATCTGAATATCAGAGCATTGTGTCAAGGATTTCACAGGAAGTTAGTGAGGCGGAAAGTGTGCACCACCAACAACCAGTGTGGCCTGCAATTATAGACGGATGATTCAAGTTGGAATCAAACAATGAGTGTTGATATTTGTATTTGTGTGTTAGAAGAGAGAGCATGTTAGCTAAGTTGGTAATTCACTCACAATTTTATGGTGCCAGCATTTATTTTCATTTGCAAAAAATATTACAAATTCACATTTGAGACAGCAAGAATTTGGTAATCTTTTTATAAAATTTAAAAAAAAAACTATCCTTGAACTTTTAGCTGTCTCGTTCTTAAATAAATCATGAACCATTTTAAAAACTGACCTTCAAACTGAATGAGGTATTTGAGGAAAAATTGCAAAGCTAAATTTTTCAAAGAAATTAACAAAAAAGAAAAAAAAAGGAAGGGAAAAAAAAGGAAAGAAAATATGGGGATGGAAGAAAGATTTTGTGCCACCCAAATACCAATTTCTTTTAAAATCAGAGCTAAGTTACTTATAAAAAAATAAGTTTAGCAGGATTTTCAGAAATTTTTTAAAAAAGTTTCAGAGAAAGAAATTAAACAGAAACAAGCAACTGCATAAAACTACACAAATTGAAGATAAAACAAAAAAATATAGAATTAAAAAAAAAACAACAAAAAACTCAACCATTCAATAAGATTTCGACCTAAACCCTTAATTAGCCATTCAGCAAAAAAGCATTTTAAATATTTAAACATCTTTTTAATCTTGTGAAATGTGCATGTGTGAAAGAAATTTCAAATCTACCCCAAAATAGATACTCAGCACTACATAAACACAACTAATCCAGAACAGACTCCGAAAGTAAATTACTGCAGTGATTCTAATAGTTTCTCAATCTCATTATTTTAGAAGCACAATATTATTTTGAGCATGTGATATTCAAATGTTACCAAGGGGATGACAAGACCAATACATTCAGTTTTTTTTTCTAATTTGCAAAATGTATTTTCTTTTCAAAATCAGATTAATATGCCCATTTTGCAGCATTAAAAAAATCAAAGAGGAGAAACTGTTTGCTCCCAAAGAATTTGAATACATATAGTCTAGTAAGAGATAGATAAGTACATACAACAGACAACACAAAAGACAACCTAAATCTACATAAAAACAATAGCAAAAGACACAGAGCCAGTAGTGCACTAGTAACACCAACAGACATCACAGGCAAACAGCAGTAGCAAGATAGTGTGACATATAGCTAGTAAGATATTGAGTGGAAAAAAAAAAAGCTTTTTCATTCAGAAAATCTTCGATGTTGAATGAAATTAAAACACATCTACAGGGCCGTTCATATATACATACATCACATGAATATTAAATAAAGAGGGTTAAACTAAATATATTATTAAATTAAGAGAATTTTGTTAAGTGGAATTTTAATCTGTTTAAGCTAAATTGTAAAAAGGATTTTTCAAAAAACTTTTTATTTAAAAAGAAACTAAGATTCTATCATAAAAAAAAAATCATCTACATGGTGTGCACAGTATTCTAGAACACATCTTTAAAGTGATAAATACAAGAGCAAAAACTCAACCAAAGGTTTATGTAACATGTGACAAATGTTAATACTCATTTATTTTAGATATATTGAAAGAATTTACATGATAGCTTTTAACCTAACATAGGAAATGAAAAGGCACACCGTTCTCATGACACTAGATACCAACTACAGCAACTTTAAGACTGACAGTTTCTTGGAGAGAGACGGAGAAATTAACCAAATGAACAGTAGAAATGATAGGTTGCTTTTTGTGCAGACCCCATGAAGGTACTAACAGTAATGTATATTTAGTTCACATAAGTGGTACTAGGGGCTCATGTGCAATGAGGGTCATGTTCTGGTGTCTCAGTTCTTCCTGCAGAGCCTCAGGATCAATGTCAGTGTCACTGCTGGAGACAGTAGTCAAGCCCTGGAATGAAAGGTGGCCATACATATTGCAGTAGAACTCTACTAAAGGGATGATGTTTCATAAAAATTTTCACAATCATGTTATCCACAATGTGTGGCCTTCTAGTTCCAATTTGAATCAACTGGACTATCATGTTTGGGCCACTATTGAGAGAGAGAGACCAACCAATAGTTTCACAATAGTAAAGACTCTTTATAAGGCTACCATTGTGGACATAATAGCTACTATGAATAAGAACCACCTGACCAGTTATGCAGTCCATCACTAAGGCTGAGGTTAGTTTATTTAATAATCTTTTTCTAAGTATAACATGTAGTCTGATTGCTCTAGTTATTATATTTTTTTATATGTTCTCAGTTACCTGGCATACTCTACATTAGAGAAGAAATCTATCATTTTTCGCTCTAATTACAGAGGAATCTTTCTTATGTCAGTTTTGATGAGAAAGTTGATTTCATCCTAATTTAAAACAATACAATAAAAAAAGTAACAATACAGAAACAAGCATTTATGAGGCCAATTAACACTTAATATCTATTAATATTGTGAATTTCTTGAATTGATTATATTTGCACCAAGACAAAAAAATTCTATCAGTCTGAGTTACTTAAAAAATAAATTGTAAAACTAAATAAGAAAATCCTTTTTCAGATTAATTTTAATGTTCACTTTAATCAAATTATTTTAACAAATAGAAAACTTCTATTGTTACTTTAATTCTACTTACAGTAATATATAAATCATTGGAGTAACCTTTTTTTTTCATTAAAATAAAACAATAAGGAATTTCCCTTTAAATTTTTATGAACTTGGCATGATAAATCCATGAAATAGAAATTATAGTTAGAAAAAGAAAGCAAAAAAGAAAAAAAAAAAGAAAAAAAAAAAACAACAAAAAACCGGAAATATAGGAAAAAAGAAAAAAATTAAAAGAAGTCCTTTCCGATTTCAGAAGAAATAAACCCTTGAAAGTGAAAAATATAAAAAATTGTCTTAAACCAACAGAAACCTTAAGACAGACAACCCACAATCAATGCTGAAATTCTGAAAGATTAAATATATAGAAGTCTACAAAATCTCACTAAGCAGCAATTAGTCCTGCAAATGAGCTGAAGAATTAGGATTTAAATTAGGACATCAAAGGCGAGTACCATTCTACAAATGCTACTATCCAGAGCAACTAGCATGTGTTACAAAATAGAGTGAATTGTTGCTGCAAAAGTTTTTTTGATTTGTAAGAATTTTTGTTTTCAAGTTTTAGATTATAGTTTGAACATTTCATTACAAAATGAGATAGATTCGTACATCAGAAAAAGCAACAATAAAATTTATAAGGATAAAATTACAAATTAACAGTCTTTATTAAAATCTTCATAGCAAACAGGGAAATGTCTAATTTTTATTTTTTAAAATTTTTTTTTAGTTATTAAATAGCATTTTTTAAAATTTATGGATGACAGTAAAATAAAAACAGTTCTGGAGAAAAATGCTTCAAAGTTCCCCAAACCCATTTTTTTTAATTTATGAAAGTAAAATAAATTATCAGTGTCCAAAAAAACCCGGTGTCACCAAGTGCTGAAACTTGTTGAGAAATTAAAACCTGCTAATTTGAAATACGTTTAGTATCATGAACAAATTTCTATATAGCTAATTGTTTGAGGAAAGAAAACAAGGGTCCTTTTTGTTTCCCACTAGATAATAAACAATCCTAAAACTAAGAGAGAATACAGAACTCATTCTTCTCATATATATATATATACCACAACTCAGGCTTTGAAGGTCAGCTGAAAAACAGCAGTAACCTTTGGTACAGTACAAAGCAATACCAGGATATATATATATATATATACATATATATATATAGATATATTATATACACATACATATATATATATATACACATATATATAATCTACAATAATGAACTTACGAGAAAATTGATACACCAAATGTGAGGGATCTACCAAACTTCTATCATGCTTTGAACGTAGGTAACACTCGTTAGTTACTCTTTGCAAGTAGATGTGTTGCTCATTTGTGAGTCGTTGAGAGTATATTTCATAAATCATTCGTCCTGTCATGTGATCGCTATGAAGAATATCTGTAACGACAATTTGAAAGTGCAGATTAATAGGAGCGGGCCACTGCAGGTGGTGGTGGGCCACCCAGCATGGTGGCTAGCTTACCTTGGCAGATTGCTTGGAACAAGTGCTGCGATGCAGAGTTAGCAGCTGCATATGGATGGACTGGCGTTGCTAAGGGGTCCTGCTGATGGACGTGCAGATGAGTGTGAGCATGGGCATGAGTGTGGGTATGAGCATGGGTGGATGCTGCCGATGTGGCTGCTGAGGCTGAAAGGCTGGCCATCTGTAAGCGAACCATTGGATCTGTACTGAGGGCAAGTCGCTCGGCTTGCAGCCGCTCGGCAGACATCCGGTCCATGGCTGCTGCTGCTGTCACATAGCCCTGCTCACCCAGCAAATGAGAGATACCAGTCGGAAAACCTAGATAAACATGCTGAGTCAATAATTGCATACACAACTTCCAACTTAGGAAATGACATGAACAAGATAAAGATAAAGATGACATGCAGGCTCACAGCCAGAGTCTGACTCTTCATTGTTTGAGAGAGAAAATACAAAATAAATACAAGGGTGACAAAAGCAATGGAAATGAAGACATTTTCTATGAAATTGATTAAATGGTTTACTTGTATATTTTTGAAATAATTACTGCAGTTAAAATACATGACTAAATTTTGCCATTCTACAATTGTTGTCATTTTATTATTTTCAATAAGTAATGAAAAATTCAAATGCTTATTGGGACAAAATACTGCAAAGTCATGCTATCCAGATTAAATAAAGCAAAATGGATGCATTCATTTGATATGGGAAAGTAGCAATTAAGCATTTTAATTATTGCTGTTGAATTTTGTCATATCACATAATTAAATAAAGCCTATTGAAATAAATGGAAGTCTCAAAGCTGATTTAAATCATTTGCTAATATAATCATTTTGCAGGAGGGCAGTGGATTATGGAGAATAGTTGTTGGCATGAAAATTCTCTTTATAACAAAGATGAAAACATTAATCCAAATGAAAATACATTCTCATCAAAGAGATTCAGAGGGAACATTTTCTTGCCAAAGCAGTTTAACATATACAAGGAAAAGCAAATGAATAGTTCTTTTGTTTGCTGAAGAATTTTCTAATGACATTTGGCTTTAAATAGCAAGCCAATGAATACAACTCTTGAAATTTAATATAAACATAAAACAAGCTTTTATCTGCAATGTTACTCTTGACAGCAAAAGTAGTGTAAATTGTATTAAGTTTTTCTTTCACTATGGTATGAGGAAATGCTTTTTTTTTTAGTCCAACCAAAAAGCTGTAAATAATACCCCCCCCCCCCCCAAAAAAAAACAATGATTTTTAGTCATTTGGTGAAGTTCTGGTTCAAAAGTGGGTTGGGCCAAAAACTTTCCACTACCCTCTCATATTGATAAATACTGTCAAGAAATATTTTTAAACAATTATTTTATAAAGATAAAATATCATAGGTGTTTTTATTTAAAAAGCAATTCTAATAAGCAAAATTCAATGACAAATGATTATTTGTATATTTATTACTGAAGCAAGTCATTCTTTTAAAAATACAAGCAAATACAAATATTTATGAAAAACTGTAGATATACAAATGTTAATATAAGCCTTATTTAGAAAGTAATATACAGGGTGCAGCAGAAATACCCCTCACATAATGGTAAGACATTAACTAGATCAGTGTTTTTAAGCAATGGCATGCCTAGGAGCAAATGAAAATAGCACAGCACACCCAACAAATTCTTTTAAAGGATATACATTTAAATGTTCTGAAATAAAACGATAGATTTAAAAAAAAAATACACACACAAATATGAACTTATTTTATTTCAATATTTTTATTCAACTATATGTGTAGTTTATTCAGTGTGAAACCTGTGCCCGGTGTTTTTTCACGATTTCTACAGTGTTTGGTTGAATGTGTGATAAGCAGACCCTCATTTCTTCAGTTGAGTGTAGTCTTTCTCACTTCTTATTTTTGGTCTTATTTAGGGTTGAGAAACCTAATTCACATAAATAAAAAGTAGAAAATTGCAGTAAAACTGATAAAGCCTTTATAGCTAATGTGGGATATTCCGTTTGCATTGAAATCCAAAATGTATCAATGGGTACCATCAAATGTTTTATTTTGAGCCCTTGATCACAAAAAATGGTGGCCAATTCTTCTTTTTACATAACTGAAGTCCAATATTAGAATTTTGAATCCAATCATACTTTTCTGTGCTCAATGATGGAAAATAATAGTCAATGTTTTCATCAAGTACTTTCAGATTGGTAACCAATTACTGTTACTATTATTGAATAACCAATAATAAGGATCATTTCTTCTTTAATGCAGGTAGTATGTATTGAAGGAAACATCAAAATTACCCAAACTGGCTTTATTTTTCCAAATCACGATTTTCTTTTTGAGGGTAACCAACTTATCTGTTGAAGTGAGAATATTTTCGTCTTTACTTTGCATGCTACTGTTTGTATTTAGTTGACTAAATATTTTGCGGCACACTTAAGATGAATACACCATTGCAACTAATGTCTTACCATTATATGAATAGTATTTCTGCCACATCCTGTACTTGTCATCATTCCTATGTTCAATGAAAGGAATAGATGGCAAAAGAGGGTTTCTCTCCTGAAGAGTAAAAGAAAATTTTAAAAAATGCAATAAGAAAGAAAGAAAATTCCGACTTACCTAACCGTTCCAAACGTTCTCTTTCTCTCGCCAAAAGGTCATTGGCTAAACTACTGGGTGGATATACCCCAGGTATATGTGGTGCATTGCTACTAGAGCTGTTACCTGCAGACTGCTGGACTAGTGGACCAGCAGTTGCAGTGGGAGGGTAACTAAAACGTCTCATGTCGAGCCAATGAGGGGCATCCAAAGTGTTTCCTCCTAAGGAAATTAAAGGGGCAAAAGCTAATTTAATAAACAGTAATAGTAACAGTAATGAATCTCTTACAAATTTCATGTATATAAAATCATTTATTTTAAAGATAAGTTTTCTGTACTTTTACAATATTTTCATCATGTAACAGAATATGAGATCAGGAGAATAATGATATTAAATAAGAAAGAAAAAATTCACATAACATTTAAAAAATTAATATAACTGCTTTCTAATTTATCAAAATATGAAAGAAAAATCAGAATAAATGCTTTCAGAAAGAGAGAGCGAGTTAGAGAGAGAGCGAGTTAAAGAGAGAGAGAGTGAGTTAAAAAGCAAGAGAGAAAAAGAGCTCATTTAACAAAAATCAATAAAATTTGAAGATCTTCTAAAGACAATATTTTTGTACTAATTTAAGTGACTTGATAGTAAATTTTTTTGTCAATTTTGTTTTTCAACTGCAGAATGTATTTTAATATTAATTTTTTTGTTTTAATTTACACTGGATATAAATAAATAATTGCTGAATATAATAATATTTACAGACCTGACTGATTTAATTTTTAAAATTAATCAAATGATAATCATTAAAATTTCAGTTTTAATTATGAAGTTAAGATTGGTTCTTTTTTGTGTACATTTCCAACAGTAGCTTTTAAGTTAAAAAGAAATCCATTTTTATACCTATAAACTTAATCTTACTGGAGAACAAAATGAAGAATTTTCATGTTAATAATATTTATTTTATAATACAATTGATTTACATCTTATAGTTCATATTTTTTTGTTTGACACAAAAAAAAAAAAAAAAAAAAAAAAGAAAAAAAAAGAGCCCAATGATGATACAAAAATAAATCTCATTATTGCTTAGTATTTGTCAATAACAGTTAAAACTTAAGTATTCTAACTTCTGGCGTACCCTGAAATGATTATACATAGGCAAACATAAATAAAACTTATGGAAATGTAAATATCAATTATTTTACTTTGTAATAATACAAAAATTGCAGATACACACAACATATTAAAAATATAAGTAATGTTACAAATATATAATAAAATGCTTGGAATTTTAAACATTTGAATGCTTTTTAAGAACAAGTGTGTTGTAATAGTTGAATTATTTATATTGGGTGGTTCTGACAGACTCATATTTTCATATAGAATCTTATCAGCAAAATACCAAATTTTGGTTCAATTTTGCTAAAAGATACTGAAAACTTTCATACTGAAGAAATTTTTGCTTGGATTTACGTTGAAACAATTTAAATTTCCATCTTTTCAATGGAGAACCACTAGAGATCCAATGTGAGTGTGTGTGCACATATAAGCCACATCACAGAAGTTTATATAATTAAAAACAAACACTTTCACAAAACTAGTATCAGTCATAAGAGTTTGCTTTGTAAATCAATTTCAGGTAATTTCATGTTTCTATGCCTTTAGTAATTAATTGAGGTGAATATTAAAAAGGACTTGCTGAGATCCAAGCTTTTCTAATAAAGGGGATCCAAAATAGACAACAGATCACAATTTTGTTATTGGGCATCTCCACTGATATTATAATCAATAATACATTAACAATTTGGTAAAAGTTTGGGGTTTTTTTTTTTTTTAAACAGCTAAAAGATCAAAAGAAAGGCAGAAGTAGATTTAAAATTTTTAAGAAACATCTACATTTAGAGGAGAAAGCTATTCCTTATCTGAAAAGTAAGTAATAATTATTAAAATGACAGCACTATATCATGTACAAAAAGAGCATTAAAAGAATTCAATGGATGCTTTTAATGCTATAAAGATTGGATAATGGCAATTTTTTTATTTTTCTTATCAAAACTGCAGTCATTTATATTATAGCTAAATGGTTGTAAACCATGGAGCTGAAAAACGAAACAATGCAAGGGATAAACTCACGTATTTTTGAGCCAGGAGTACCGGGTGGTTTCATCTCTAGCTCAGCTTTGAATTTCTCCCTCATTTCCATTTCACGTAATTCTCTCTCCCGTAGCTCTCTTTCTCGAGCATCTCGCTCCCGTTTGTCTCGCTCCAATTCAAGCTCCAGCCTAAAGAAAGAAACAAAAAACAAACAGATTCAAATATCTTAGTTGACAAACACAATATCAATTCAATTCTTTAACTAACTGAACTTCTGTATTTAAAAATCACTGAAAGTTTGTTTTTATAAATATTATCATTGGTTTTAACAGGATTTACTTGATTCTTAATGTGGTCAAGAGAGGAGAATAAAAATCATAAAATAAGCTAACTGACTCCCCACTTCCACAAAAGATTTTTAAGTACCTTGACCTTTTTAAGTGTTGATCTAAATATATTTAAATTGTAAATTATTCAAAAAGATCAAACCATAACTATTGAGATTAGTAATAAATTCTTGTTAAAAAATTTGCATTAAAATTTGTGAAAAGTTAAAGAATGAATTCTGAAGCTTGCATTATAGCCAGCTAAGGCAAAGGGAAGTTGGATGTGTGACCAAAAAAGCCACTGGGTTTGGCAGCACTAACATGCACACAGCAGCAGCAACAACAGCAGCAACAGTGATGATTAAAAAAAAAAAAAAAAATAGCCAGGTTCACACACAACCATTAGGTTAGTTCAAAAGTTCCCAATTTCCAAATAACCAGTGAGGTTATGATTTCAAATATAATAAAACATTTTCCAGTATTAATCATAAGAAAAATCAAGATGTGATATTACTTGATACTTGAGTATTAGTTCAAGCTGATTAGCTTCATGAAAAGAGAGTGGAAAAGACAGGAATCACAGTTTATAATATTTTACTTGGAAATTAGAGCCAGTTTGAACCCACTTGAAAAAGCTGTTCCAGTCTGAGTGGGAAACGCTTGGCAGACATGGGGGAATATGTCAAGCCAGAAGCAAGAGCAGCAAATATAAGTAAATAAAACAAAAAGTCAATATTACAATTATTTATTGTAATAATGATAGTCTAAATGTTATAGTAATAAAAACAGTGAATGAAAGAGCTGAAGGCTAGTCCACAAGGTAGTAACGGCTCCAGAGGTGGAATGGTATTCATGAGTACTGGAGTCAACACTCAACTGATACTTTTTGCTAGAGTTGTGTAAGCCAAATGGGTTAAAATAAATATCTAAGGCATAGTTACCTTGAGGCATATAACCTTGCTTCCACACTACAAAAAGGTGGAAAAATAAAATAATTTAAAAATAGAATAATAGAATAACAGTATTACACTGCTACTGGAGTGATTATCAGTGTCGAATTTATTCTAACATTTATTCAGAATAGGAGCCTGATTGAACTTTTTTCTTAATGTTATTTTTGATAATCTAAGCACAAAGGTCAGTTATTTTGAAACTGGCTTCATGATTCAGAGTTTAAGAGAAAATGGCAAAATAGAATAGTCACATCATTAATAGAGAATGAAAATTTGAATAGATACTTAAAACAGCCTCTTTCATGAATATTTTTTGCCTGAATTTTAAACATGACATAATATTTTTTTTAATTTTCTAACTTATAAAAAAGGTTTTCAGGTCTGCATTGCTGCAAGATTTATTCTGGTATCTGATCACTCATACTCTCACTCATACTCTACCTCTTACAAAAGCAAAAGGTCACATATGCATCTAACAATTTAAAAACAAAAACAAACAAAAAACGTACCTTTCTCGAGACCCACTTGGATATACCGATGCTAATCTATAATGTAGCATTGGATCCATATGTGGAGGCAGGGCAGATAATCCGTATGGTCCAGATCTTGCAAAATCTTGACCTGACAAAAAGAAATTTTTTGTCATATAACATGCAGGATCAAAAGACATCATGAAACAAATCTTAAAATAAGACAACATTCAGTCAATACTAAAGACATTTCAATATTGATTAAAAGGGAAAACCAAATTTTAAGCAAAGAATATATCATTTGGTAATGTCAAGCTCCCTCAAGAGAATTTTTTTCCTCACCAGATGATTAAATAATTAATTACGAAGGCACTATCTTTAATTGGTCTACACATGTCACATTTATTATCCCAAACATTTTGAGATTGTAATATTTTTGTTTTTACTGGTAAACATTTGATTGGAGAAATATTACTAGAATGTTATCAAAAACACAGGTTTCCAAAAATGAATTTATGAATTTTTCACCTAACGTATGTGGTCGAGCATATTCGCTGAGCTGTCTCAATGCTGGAGTGTCATGGCTTGGATATGGACGCGGAGTCATCCTTTCATTGCCATAAGGACCATGCTGAGATGATAGAGTACTGGTAACTTGTGCCTCAGATGAGCTTGATTTGACTGGCGTATCAATTCGTTTTTGCTATTAAAAAAAAAAACGAAGAAAGATTTATTCAAATAACTCAATGTAAAAGAACATGAAAGTTTCAGTTTGATAATAAACATTTGAACAAATTATATCTATAGATTTATTTTTCTGTAGGAAATTTTATACCAAACAGATTCTTTGCCAAGCTGGTTTAATTTGAAGTAAATTGTTCAAAAAGAGATTTCATGGCAGGAATTCTCATTAGAAGTTTCCAGATTTACCCACTTACCGGCTGAATTTTTTCTTCTTTAACAGCAGCAGACGTTTGTAAAACTTTCTTCTCCCTTTCTTCCCGTTTCTTTGCAAGTTCAGAATGTGGTTGGGGTTTAAAAACTAGATCACAGCGGGAACAGGAATTAATTCCTCGATTCAACAGTTTAATAAATCTGAAAGAAAATAAATAATGATTCATAGCAAATACAAAAGTCAGAGGATAATAGTTTTAAGACTTTTAATCAGCAGGATTTTAATTATAATTTAATCTTAAGCCAAAATTTAAGATTAAAAACCAATTATTTTGTTTCACAATTATGATGAAAAAAATGATTATATATATATATATATATAAATAAATAAATGGAATTAGAAAAAGCTGATTACATAAGAAATGTTGTCTACTTTTTAGATTATTGCTTTAAAAATTAAATGGCTAAAATTACAAGAATTTTATGTAATCCTGTGCAAATAAAACAAAATAAAAAGTTGAGATTTATATTTGAACATCAAACTGCAATGCTCTTGCCTCAAGTATCAGTTAAAAGGCTTTATATATAAACAATTTGTGGTAATAAATTCAACTGATAAGTTGAGAAAGAAGTTATTTTACTTTTCCACCTTTGTAGAAGCAAGGTTAATGACAGAAAGTATTAAAAGTTTTATATCATTTAGAATATAAAAGTTTTATACTGTTATAAGTAAACTCAAAATAAATTAGTCTAGTCTCAAATAAAATAAAATCTTTCTTGCAAAATAAAATGTGACTTGGGAAACTGGATGAAATGAAATTAAAATTTGTGTTATTAGTTGTTGACAAAAAAAACAAATGAAACATTGCAGATTTTTTACAAACAATTTTCTCTCTCCTCACCAGTTTAAACTGTGGTGAGGAGAGAGAAAATTATTTTATATTTTTAATTTCAAACAATAACAAAACATATGTTTTTTTAAAATCCAGTGGTTGTGCAAGCAACTCTAATTTTATATATATATATTTTTTAACTTTCCTTCACATAATTTCTGATAAGTAATAT
This sequence comes from Acanthosepion esculentum, assembly GCA_964036315.1. Taxonomy (NCBI): domain Eukaryota; kingdom Metazoa; phylum Mollusca; class Cephalopoda; order Sepiida; family Sepiidae; genus Acanthosepion; species Acanthosepion esculentum. The sequence goes on from OZ038499.1 coordinate 60,641,435, forward strand.
TAGTCTGTCAACTATGAAAGTATGGAGAAAACAAAATGAAAAAAGTTGCAAATAAAGTATGCAAATATTAATGATATAATATTTTTGAAATGAAGATTTCAAAATTGTTCAGTCTTATAACAGAAAATTTGGAATTAATTGATATTGTTTTCTAGGGAAGAGTGCACAAGTTGCCATTCTTTCAGATCATTACATAAAATACAAGTTATTAAGTGTTAAAAAAATTCATAAATATATTTGAAAATTTATGAGATTAATTTAAAATATATAAATAAGCATATATACATTATATTTGATCGATATATTAGTATCATCTAATATACTTAATATACAAATCCTGTTGTTACTGAAATATAGGCCTACTCTGGTAAAACGAGTCATGTTTGACACAAACATGACTCATTTTACCAGAAAAGATTTTTATCATTTAAAATATCTCTTTATTATGGTTAACAATGACTAAGAAAGCATTAGAATTGCTTTGAAGCATATTTCACATTTTTAAGAAATTGTAGATAATCCCACATCCTAAAATTTAATAAACTAAAAAAATCCCTTATTGAATTATTTATCATATAATCAACATTTTAGTAAAATAAATTACAAGTCACTGTAACCCATTAATGTCCAGTATTGAATCTAATATTAATTATAAAAATTAGAATAAAAAAAATTAAAAAATCCTGTATTATAGGTTTATTAATACCCACTGCCCCAAAATTGAAACAGTAGAGTCATTAATGGGTTAAAAGGTAAAAAGATAATTTGAATTTATCTGCAGTTTACAATAAGAGCAATATTGATTCTTCACAATCTTTCTACTGTTTTATAAGATTAAATTTAGCCAATTTCAAAATTAATTTCTCCATGCTAAAGTGACTGCAAAGCTTAAGCAAAAGTCTGTACTTTGTTGAAAGTATATGAACTCTGCCTACCCCAGTCAATCCTTATGAATGAAAAAAATTAAAGAAAATTTGATATTATAAAACTATTTTTCAATATAGAATCTGGTTAGGATTTTCTTTATCAGTGAAGCAAAAAATTAATTTTTTCATAGCAAAAAGACTATTAAAAAATCATCTAAATATTTGACCCTGAAAATGTGAGTAGCATTACAAAATTTGTTTCTTTCAGATCTCCTGTGATTATTTTCATTTATTTTCTACCAATAGAAAAACTCTTCAAGCAAAAATGTCAGGACATGAATTTTCAAAGTTTAAGCCAAATCAGTGTATTCTGTATTCGATATCAACCAAGAAATCGAGATCATCTCTGCTTATATTTCCTAATATCAACAGAGAACACAACAGTCAAAGTCATTTGTACAAAAAACAAAAATTAGAGCATGACACTTACATCGCATTTTTGCTTTTATGGAATTCTTTATTGCATGGTGTAGGATCTGGTTCTGGACTAGGTGGCCTCTGGCACTCATCATCATTGCTATCTGAATCCCTTTCATATTGAGAGTCCTTAGGGGTCTCAGTCCCCAGAGGGTGAGAATGAGGCAGCGGAGGTGGAGGTGGAGGTGGTGGAAGTGGTACAGAGGTAACCAAATCCTTACTGTCCAAACATTTATTGGTCAACTCAGGGGCCAATCCTTGAGCTGTTGCTTTGGGAGATGGAGGAGTTGGCTTGAGCTGGTATTCCTCGGGTTCTTTTTTAATTTCCACACTGCCAGCAGTAGTTGAAGAATGAGTCTGAGAAAGAGGTGGCATGCACTGCTGCAAGGGTGGAGGTGCTGAATGGGGAGGTAAAGACTGATGATGCTTTTGGGACAATGCTGGATGATGTGACTGTGAGTGTGGGCCCAAAGGGTGTGGGTGGTGCGGAGGAGGTGGTGGGCCTTGTGGTGGACCCTGAGAGGAGTGCTGGTGATGATGAGAAGGAGGAGGAGGAGGCAGTGGAGGAGGAGTTGATTGATGGTGACGAGATGATGAGTGGTGTGGAGGATGTTGTGGAGGTGGCGGTGGCTGATTGGGCCCTTGTGACAATTGTGATGGGGGCATCTGCATCGACAGGGACGACTGTTGATGCAATGATTGGTGCACTGGCATGTGATGAGGAGGAGGTGGGGGTGGTAGAGATGATGGTGGAGGAGGTGGTGGTGGTGGTGGTTGTTGTGGCTGCTGATTCTGTTGTGAGTGTTGCTGCTGTTGTTGTTGTTGTTGTTGTTGTGTCGAGTGCACAGAAGCTGCAGTCTGTTGTGAATGTGGTGATGAGTGTGCCATGTGGCCTGATGATGGAGGCCCTTGTGATGAAAGAGGCGGTTGATGTTGCAATGGATGAGGAAACGGGTAACGGTCCATGTGTGAATATTCCCATCGCTGTGTTGGCGGTTCTGGTCCGGGCACAGGAGAGTGCACCTCTTGCTTGATTTGCAAGGGAGGTGGCGGCAGAGAATGGGAATGAAGAGTTGGGTGCTGAAGGGCACTAGGCATGTGGCCTGAACTTCCACTTGATGGTGGAAGATGGTGATGCTGTGACAAATGAGGCCATGGGGGTGGTGGAGGAGGTGGAGTATTTTCAACAATGTCCCTTGGCTCCTGTTTAATTTCCACCAGAGGTTGCTCTGACAATGCTGGTTTTCGCTGAGAAGTAAACTCCTCTTCTTCCTGCAAGGCTGGTGCAGAATGTGTACTTTGTACTGCTGAAACTGGGGGCACAGGTGGTTGTGGCTGTTGGGGTAACTGCGTCTGGGATTGCAGAGGTGATGATGGCTGTTGCTGCTGGGGTGGTGGTGGCGGTAGTGGGGGAGGCTGTTGTGAAGGTGACGGGGCTTGTTGTGTGATTGAAGATGGGGGTGTTGCCACTGTTGGTGGTGGAGGAATTGGGCACTCAGTAGGCACTGTCTGGGCATCCCCCCGGGGGCTATCAGAAGATGGAGGAGCTGGAAGCGTTGCCGCTAGCTGAGATGCTAGTTGAGGTTTGCACACCAAAGTATCTGCCGGACTTGGAGTACTTGGTGGTGAATTGGAACTCAAATCATCCTGGGAAAGAATAAAAGAAAAATAACAATAAGGCAATTGTCAAACAAATATGGCTTTGCATTTATTGAAGGGCATCAATAAACAGATGAGATTTTATATTAGTCTTTTAAACAAGGAGTAGAAATTTGCAATATCACTTACCTGATTATTTTCAATATCTCCTTCATTGCCGTTCTCTTCATTTCCAGATATACTGCTGCTATCAGACACAGATTCTGAATCTGACGGATCCTAAAAGAAATTAACATATGTTTAAAGGTCAGTATTACCAAATACTAAATTTATTGATTGAACAAAAATCACTTATTTTTAGTTACCATCAAAGTTAAACATTAAAAAAAAAGTTTAGATTTAGAAAAAGAAAATGTTTACAAAAAAGGAATAGTTTTAGTTAAAAATTAAAATGAATTATATTTTCCTTCTCTCTTTTTTTTATGAACTTCAGAGTTTTTAGGTACAAAAGAAATTGCAGGCATTTATTCAAAACTCTTAAATAACAAACAATGGTGATATACCTGAGACTTCTTTTTCTTGGAAAATTTGTCTGCTTCTAAATGATGCTGTCTCTTCCGACTCTTAACTGGACTATCAGAAGTGCCCTTCTGAAAAATTGAAGATAAAAATACATAAATTTCATAAATTTGGCAAGGTTTTCGAAAAACAAAAAAAAAAAACACTTCCTTGCTAGGATAGAGTGTAAAATTTCACTTTTAAAATTATTTCCTTGAAGAGAGAATTTTTCAGAGCTTTTTTTTACTTAAGTGACATTCCTGATGCAACCAATATTATACTAAATGGACATTAGTTTCATTAACAAAGAAACGCATGAATTTATCTGAGTAATTACATCACTTATCTCCCCTTTTAGACTACTTTGTATATTTTGATAAACAAAATAACTGAATTTTTTTTGTCACAATGAAAGTTGTGTAACTTACCCTAAGTCTAGTAGCAGTGGTTGTGGTTGCTTTCTTGTCACGATCAGTGCTGCTGTTACTACAGGTGCTCACTGTGCTAGGTGACTTTCGACCAGTGATTTTTTGTGAGCTGGAGGAGCTGTTGAGAGGACTATCTATATTATCAGGACTACTCGTACTTTGACGATCCTTCTTTTTGCTTTTGCCAGCCTGAAAGTTAGACAAAAAGCACAAAATAATACACCTGATCATCTTTACATCAATTTCATTTTTATATCAATTGCTGATAAGAAAACAAAAAGGTGAAAATATATTGATTTAAACCAATTTATAAAAAACAAGTTTTCAACAAATTCCTTAAGAAAAAAAAAAAAAATTAATGATGTAATTTGTATTACTATGATTATGAAAAATTTTTATACATAATAAAAATTAACTGAGTGACTATAAAAATGGCAAAAGAAAGTTTTTCAAGGAGTTTGACAAACAATAATTGGGAATGTTCTAACTTCAATTTCCTTTTCTCATCACAACTAATATAGATATCATAACATATCACATTGTTTTTCCTGATGATAAAGTATGTTGCTTGTTTTAAATAAAAGCCTATAATAAAGTTTAAAAGTCAGCCACTTTCTGAATATGTAGGAAAATGGTAAGAATGCAATCTGGAAGGATATCATTGAGAAAAATATCAAATTAAGAACCAACATAAAGGTATGATTTTATTTTTTTTTAAATAATTTTGGATAACATTTTTTAAATTGTCAGTTAGAAAAGAATATGGCATATATTTCTGGCATTTGACCGGCCAACATCTGTAAAATCAAAGTACAAAACAGATGTTAAAAACAATCCTCGATCAGGAGACTGCTTGTTAACCACATAAACATAAGGTGGCCGGGTGACACTTGTCTTCATAGAAAACAGGATATGCTTCAATTTAGAACACTGACAGCAAAGCAAAACAATAATAGGTTTGTCTGTGGGGAGGTGCCATGAATGCTATTTAATTACTACTGTTACTCCACATGAGAATCATATTACAGTCTACAGTCTTAAAGTGACATCCAACAAGCTAATCAAACAGAATGAGTCACCAGAAACTGTTAAAGAAAACAATGTTATTCAACATGTCAGTAGGAAAAGACAAAAAAAAAGAAAAAAAAAAAAAGACATCTAATCGCTTTATCAGCCTTGAACAGTTAATTTAAATATGCTAAATGGCAAAAGAAAAAAAGTCATTTTATTTCATTGTTTTTGTAATGATTTGAAAATATTTATTAGTTCTTGTAAGTCTAACTTTTATGATAGGTCATAATGTTAGTTTTAGAACTTTTGCAATGCATATACTTGCATGTTTGTATTAAAAACAATGAAATATAGTATTAAAAAACATTATGTAATCTTTTAAAATTTTACACATATTAAAAGAGAAGTAAAAGATATAACACCTATATTTATATTTGCTCCTTCAAAACTCACTATGTGTACAGAGGCAAGTTACATATGTGTGGAGTAAGTCCAAAATCTTTTTGAGAGGAGGAAGAAGCAATAAGTAAACTGATAGCGTTTAACACAGGTTAATGGTCAAGTACAGGTAAAATGCCAGAATTTCTAATGTTGACTTTCAAAGCAGACAGAAAAGCACACCCAACTTGAAAGATTGATGTAAAAACTTTCTAATTTACATTTCTCCAATTTGGCACAGTGAATAAACTTATTAAAACAAGAGAATAATATGTATGAAATAAGTTATACGAAATATTTAAGGTAAACTTCTTTTTAGATAGACTTTGTATTAATTTCAATAATTTTTTCAACAATCAAATTCATAAAGGTTTATTTTTCAGGTAGCTTTTAAAATAACAACAAGCATAAATAGTATAATTTGTAAAAAATAAATAGGAAAGAAAGTCTTTCATTCTTACAGATTCTCTGCTACGCCTAGTTCGCATGTTGTGTTTGCCGTTGATTGCTTCGTCCTCTTGGACTGGCTTAAAGAGAAACGGTGGGGGATCCCGAGGACTGTCCACTACCGGCCTGTCTTCCCCATACTTCTTGAAGAACAAGCGGCATTCCGTGCATAGGAGGGCTTTATCCTTGCCTGCATGGTGCCAGTCCTTAGACGCTAGAAGGTGGGGGTGGAAAAAAACAAATATAATAATAGTAACAACAACAACTATTATTTACAAAGAAACCAGTTTTTACTTGAGAGAGAGAGAGAGAGAGAGAGACAGAGAGAGAGAGAGAGAGAGAGAGAGAGAGAATGGAAAAAATATCCCAGTAAAATTATTCAAAGAATGTCTAATTGCTTAGTTATCTGGCTTGCTTAAATTTTCACAAAAGAACTGTAGACAAGTAAATAAAACATTTTAAAAACCTGTTCATTTTTAATTGTATTTCCTAAGAGGGATAATATATATACTGAAAATAATTTTTAAAACAAAATAACAGCAAAACAGGAATGAATTGTGAAGATATCAGAAGTATTTTAATTATAATTAGCATTTTAAACATATTCTTCAATTTTTCATTGTATTGGAGAAAGTTCTGTTCATTCAGCCATTTAATAAATTCAAACAATGATGTTAGAAAAACAATAACATAAATAGAAATAATTCAGAATTAGATGTAAACTGGAAGTCAGCTTTTAAGAGTTAACAACTAAATTGCATTATGAGGAAATGGGCAGTTGCTGAAAAGTCCTTGGCCCAGCTTATTTCCTAAAATCTGACCAAACCTTTTTTTGCTTTTAAAACTTCTTGACTAAGTTGAGAACTTTTCAGCTTTCCCTTATATTATGCAACTCACTTTTTACCCAAGAAACTGAAGGAAATAAGTTGTCTTTTCGGTTTCCTTATAATAATGATAAAAGAAATTTATACTTACTAGTAGTGAAGCAATGCCTACATGAGTAACCACTCAAGTCGCGTCCTTCACTGTCCTCAGAGTCATTGTCAGAAATTTCACTTGCAGAACTCAGATCTGAATAAAATAAAAATGTATAGATTTTTCTTTTTACAGTTAAAACATTTTAATTTTCATTAGGTAATGCATATTTATTTTTTTTTTTTCTTGTTGGTCACTAATTATCAAGAGATTATAAACATTTACAGGAATTGAACTAAAAAGAAATCAACGTACAAAACTCGCTGGATGGTGGGCGCTGTGATCGAGTTGTTTGTCTCTTTAAACCACTTTGTCTACGATTGCGCCGATGTGGCCGAGCCGTAATACCTGCTGGAGTTTTCTTCCAAAAATAGTAATACTCCACCAGTTCACCCTAAAAGAAAAACAAATTTAGCTTGTTAATAAAAATGATAGAAAGAAGAAAAGGAAGAAGAAAAGGAAGAAGAAAAAAAAAAAACAAAACAAAAAAATTTATTTGCATACATTTATGCAAATAATTTTAAAAAAATTTATTTATTTTTTTAATTTTATTAATTTCTTGTTAACAAGACTTTCAATTCTTTTTGCATTGAAGTTGAATCATGTGCTAAGTCTATTAGAGTAATTCTACTTGAAGTGAGATAAAATGAGAAAATATTTGCTTTGGGGATTCATAAGACATTACAAAAAAAAGTAAAACAACATTAATTCGAGCCCTGATCTAATGGCAAAGTCATCTCAGGGAAAAGAGAACATTACTTTGCGATGATTGATTAGGGTTTTTTTTTTTGAAAGATACAAAAATTTTATTACATTTGCTAATTTCTTACATCTTACCAATAGTGCCAGGCTTTTAATAAATGGCACATGCAAACACACAAATAAACGAAACTTAAGTACTTATTTTTAAACTGGTGAATGAAACACAAGAAAATTGATGGTTAAAGGACTTAAATTTAGTTATTTGTATTAATCTCTAAATGTGGGGGGAAAAAAGATGAGGATTTAATTGTAAGAACTACTTTTGCTTTAGTAAACAAAAGAAGAAAATGATATTTTTTCAGTCAATTTAAAAAAAAAAAATTTGTTAAAAATTACTCAAATTATTTCCATAAATGCATGAAAATTAGATTTCCGTAAAAAATTATTGAAGATGGCTTAACTAAAATGTTTAAATAAAAAAGTTGATATTTTTATAAAAATTACAATAAAATTTAAATTTGTTTTTATATATTTTTTTTTTAATATTTTAGCTTTTTAATTTATTTTGTAAACCTTTTAATGGTGATCTTATGCTAATAACTATAAATGGTAATTTAAAAAAAAAAAGAGAGAGAGAAAAAAAAGACAATTTGATTTTAAGAGAGTTTAGCAATTGTTCGGGATGGTTCCATGACAATAGTGAAAAAAGTTAGTCTGGAGCATTGCATTATATACAAATAGTTTTAAGATAAAATGCAAGCCCACTTACCTATGTAAATATATCCTAAATAAACTGCTATTTGAATTTTACAAAAGATTTTGTTTTGGTTTCATTTCAGTATTATAATAAAAAATAAAAATGGGTTATTGTTATATACAACATTTGTAAAGAGACTGATGTAATTTTTACAAGTTGAGTTTTTTTTTCCTTGTTAGGTATAGATTATAACTATTTGGAACTAGATAAAAGTAGCAATCTGCACTGTAGGAAACTTGGCTAAGAGTTAAAGTAAAAAATAAAATAAAATCAATTATAAAGACATACACAAACACACACACACAAAACCCCCAAAAAACAATGAATTGCTTTAATCAAATTATAGGAATTCAATGTTAACTGATATAACAGAAATTAGTTTTTACAGTTTTACATTGAAATTCCTACATATAATCTATATAAGAAAATAGATTAAAAAAAAGTGTATATCTATTACAATGATAACAAAATTAAAATAGTTTTAATATAAATGAGTAAGTCCTTAATAGATGAAAAATATTGAAAGAAAGAAAACAGCATATTCTACCAGGTATAAGTCTAGATAATAAATGACAGCTGTTATACAATTTGTAAAAATCAACTGAGTAAGAAACATTTGTATATGTGCAAATATTCAATGTTACTTTATTAGTTTTTGAGAATTAAGGAAACTATTCTTACTAGAGACTATTATACAATCCATAAGTCTTTGTGTACAATTAACCGCTTGAGAATATGAACCAATGAATTATTCACAAAAACATACACAACTGTTTGCCTTGACTAAAACTATAGACTATTAGTAGGCTAGCATGTTACAAGTGCCTTATAAATATTAACTAATTATGTTTGTGACTGCTACAAGGTGTTCCATTTGTAACAATAGACACTAAAACAACACAAATGCCATAAGTCGGTCACATTAACATAACTTCCCACAGCTGCTAAGAAACAGGGAACAAGAAGTCTATGACAGAAGTTGTATTACTGGGTACCTCACAATCGTCATTTAATGAGGCAGTAGAACAGCCAATATTTTAATACAAAGAGCCTCTTTATATTTACAGAAATAACCTACCTGATATTTCCAGGTGTCTTCTGGATTAAGAAACTCAAAGTTACAAAAATATCTACTTCATGACATTATTTCTTGATGAGAACTTCAGCAGAATGTGTGAAAACATAAATCTCTGAGGGGCAAAGATGAAGAGAATCACAGAATTCATCACAGCACAACAATTAGTTTTTGGTGACAACAAAAAAAATAGCACTTTGACTTTAACAAAAAGATAATTTGTATCAAAATATTACATTTTAAAAAGGACAATGAGAGGTTAAATAAATATAGCGGTAACAGATAATGGCAATTTTAAAAATCCAAATTAATGCCAAGAATGTATGACCGTTGACATATTTATCACAAAATGTAAACATATTCTGCAATGAATGTGAAAAAGGTAGGTTTGAAATCATTTATAACAAAATGCAGAATGTGTGTCCTTATTTTAACAAGGTATGGTCATAAACTAGCAATAATCTGTGGTCAATGCTAAATACTGGATTATAGAAAGGCTTCATCTTTTCATATAGGCTAAAGGACAACTTATGAAAAATTGTATTCTCTGTAGACCATCAGATATGCTAATTATGAAGATTAACTGAATCAATTTATAAAGTTTTTGAGAAACAATATAACAAGGGTCTTGGTAAATTTCAAAATGTCAGCAGACATTTAAAAGTCATTAAAATTATCAAGAACATTTTAATGTAACCAAATAAAACACTGCAAATTAGGATTCAGCAGGAAGTGCAAAGTGGGGGAGACCTTCATAGCTGGTCATTATTGAATCTCTCAAAAAGTGATAGAGGTTATTACATGAAAGTATTCTCTGAAGTGTAAAACCAAATTACTAGGCTTTGAACAGTTCCCCAAATGGAGGGGTGCACAGTGTCAGCTAATTACAGACTATTTCTGTGGGCTACGATTACTTGCCAACAGATTGTCTCTTGCAAAACATAATGAAACACAATGGCAATAACTACTCACTTCTTGGGATTTACCAAGAAGAACCATTTCAGTTACAAGAAAATGGGGCAGAGAGAGAGAGAGATGTAATAATAAAGAATTCAATAGAAACAGAAGAGCCAAGAAATGGGCAACTGATTTGAATCCCAACATTTTTTAACTTATGAAGAATATTTTTGGAGGTGAGGGTAAATTAATGCAACCAATATACACAAAGAAAAGGAAAAAGTGATTGCATAATAGAAACCTAATCAAATGGTCTAATGGCATTTAAGTTCATCAAGAAAGTGTAAATGTATTATTAGGAATTCCTTTTCAACCAATAACTAAATTTTTTTTATAACTGGAATTACTCTATTTCTTTTACCTAAAAATATAAAAGGCATATATCCACAGAGATTAAATCCTAAGCTGATGAAGAAAACCTTAACTGCTGGCAGTTTTAAATTATTAACTGACTGAACAAAATGCACTGCTTCATGCCTGTTATTGCATATTTAGCAATCTTAATCAGATTATAGAGATTAGCTTAAGGAGCCCATTACGAGTTTTTGTTGCTGCTCAATCAATTTGGCCAACTTGCAGCAATAATGATGAGAGCAGATTCTTTTTGCCAATGGATCATTAAAAAAAAAACAAAAAAAAACACCATCTGTATAGCTGAACAGCAAATACAAGATAGAAGGGAAAATTGTGCACTACATTTTATCATCAAGGAGTCAATAATATAGCACAGCACATGCAAAAAATATTTTGTTGAGAAAAATAGACAATATGATTTTGAAGTATGGAAAATAGATACAAACATTTACTGAACCTTTTTTCTTTTTTGATGTACCTTAAAAACTATCACGTGCTTCTTTTTACGTAAGCCAATAAAAAGAATGTTGCAAATTATACCTAAAGAATATTCTATAGTTTTTATTTTTAAAAACTAAATTAAAAATGTAAATAAATGTTAAAATTTAAATTACAAACAAGAAAATGAATTATTTTGTTAACTGGAGAAGTTCACATGTTGACTAAAGAAATTTGTTTCTCACTGACAATAAAATGGATGACAATAGTCACAAATACTGTACAATTTAATTAAAGCACATTATTTAGTAAATATTTCAAAGGGTTAGTTTTTCTAATTTAAGCAATAACACAAAAATGCTGCTACATTCAACAAAATTATTACAGGCCTAAAATGAGAAATAAAATAAAAATCAAGATATAAAAAAAAAAAAAAAAAACTGGAAATTTATAAATATTATATAATATTCCTTTCGTAAAATTTATCATCATAATAATATTATGATAAATTATAACACCACAATATATATTCAAATAAGCCTATTTAGAAAATGTTTAAAACTCAATATATATCAATATAACAGAGTTGTATATTTATTTCTAACTACTGAAAAAACAAACAAAAAAACAAATAAGGTATTTCCTTTGAGAGAGATCTCCAATTAATTTAAACTTAATTCAGGCAGTTTTAAAATAGAAAAAAAAACAACAACTTATAAAATATTTAATTTTGTCTTAAAATTCAATAACATTTCAAATTTAAATTAAACACCGAGTAATTCTTATTTTCTGATAACCATTGCTAAACAGTTTTTCAAAGAAAGACAAAAATTTCATATTAATCATTTAATAATAAAATGATATAGATGTATTTGGATAAAGAAAAAAGGTTACTTGCAGTAAGCAGTGGGATAGAGATTTCTGTTGGCAAAGGTCAGACGCAGATTTGGATTTCACACCCACCATATATTGAAAAATATTAACAGGTGTTGATAACTCGTCTCAGAATTTCTTACTTCTAGACATTATGAGCCACAGTTTAATGTTTCAGAGTTTAAAAATAAATACAAAAGAATTAAATAGATAATTCCATATAGAATAATTTAGTAGTATATTTGAAAGAGTAGTTTTAATAATTAGGAAATTGAAAGTAATAAATAATCTCTAAATATTCAACTTTTCCCTATTGAATTTTATCAGATTATAAAAAGTCTGAAAGATGTATGTACACACGTGATATATATATATATATATATATATATATATATATATATATATATATATAAAAGAAGTAAGCTTTAGAAATCGTTTAAATATTTTCACAGGATGAAATAATTACCTCCCTTTAGGCAACAACTATTTTAACAGTTTAGGTTGCCAAGGGAAACAAAAATATGCAGTTTTCTTAAATTTAAATATTTAAAATTAAACTAGGTAGAAAAGGTAGGACTAATGAAGACCGGACGCCCCATCCCCCTTTTGGCCTCGTACCACATTTGTACTTTTTGGTACAATAAATGAGTCCTTAAACTTAAACATAACATTCAAATGGCAGAGATTTTTCAAGCCAATATTTACAATAAATGAAAATTAAAATATCAACAGCTAATCTGAATACAAAGAAATTTTTCACCAAATACTTTTCAGAGGTCAAACTAAACCAAGAGTCAATGGTGAAAAAAACAAAACAAAAAAAAACAAAAAAAAACAATAAAAATAAGAATTATTCACTTTATCTAAATTTAAGTTAAGAAGGAACAAGTTAAAAAAAAAGTTTTCACCACTAAAAACAAGCATAACATTCCCCTTATTTTCAATAAGAATATGGTACTTTTTGACAGTTTCCAAACAATACTTAATCACTGATTGTATGAAATGATCAATATTATTTGATAGTTAATGTGAAAAAATAAGATAGAGGCACGCACACATATATATATATATAAAATAAAAAATTAGGGGTGGACAAATGAAAAAATTTAATGTATGAAACTTTATCAATAAGTATATTTTCATATTTCAATGCAAAAAGATTTTATTTAAAATTTTACTTTAATATGAAACACAAAATAATTCAGAAATTAGCTTTTGTAGTTCACAACTTTACATGGGTAAGATGAATATGGCCAAGAATGAAACTTCTATTCCCAGCCTTTCTTGTGTATCAACTGCTTATGTTGGTATATGCTTAGCACTAATCATGCAACATACAAGCAAATCATTAATGTACATAACTGTCAGGAACCTTCAGCAGAATCAAAAGAATCTACTTTTTTTGGCAAATATCGCAGCTAGCTGTAAATAAGTTTTGTTTTTTTTTTTTAATTTTGCCTCAGTAGGAGAAATAAAAAAAGATGTGACATCATACACCAAGATGCATGCTGGCTGAATTTGATTATCCAAAGAATTGGACAAAAGACTTAAAAAAAAAAAAAAAAAAAAAAAAACCCGAAAAGCTGCTCATTCTGCTTCTACAAATATATGACCAGAGAGAAAAGGAAGGGATTTTGTAGATGTATAATTATTTATAGTATATAATTACACAACAACCAACAAAGCACTAAATGAGATTTATCCATCTAAGTTTTTAATCGTGTCAATCCAATTATGATTATAAACTTTCACTTATAAATAACATACAATCCTTAAACTGAAAAAAATGAATTTGGATTTTTAAAAAAAAGAGAGAAAAAAGAAAAAGTATCTTCACTTTAATTTATAATAGTGAATGTAAATTTATTTTTTTTAATTAAACTTCATAAACATTAAATTGTTAATATTTCAAGGAAAATGACTGTTAAAAAACAAATTTTGATGATGCTTAGTATTAATAGTATTTTGAGATAGAGCCTAAACAAAACATCAACATAAATCAATTTATACAAACTATTTTTTATGACAAATAGACACCATTTATATATAAATAAATAGTGCATTAGCATTACTTCAAGCTAACTGAAAGAATTTAACATGGAATGAAGTTACACTGAACACAAACAGACCATACACAGACTATTTTAGAATACTTAGAAAAGACAGAGGGGGGTAGCAGCAGCCATCTTGTGCTGCACAGTGCAAATACATATATTTGGCTGAATGCAAAGGCTATGAAATAACTTAGCAATAAGAGCTGAGACCCCCCCCCCCCCAAATGATATCAAATAGTAAAAATAGATCAAAAAGTTTAGAAGCCGTAAAGTTTAAATACTGGAAATAATTGGTTAATATGATTGAAGGTGAAAGGAACATGTAAAAATATTTTTTTATCTTTTCTAAAAATGAAAATGTTTTTTAATTTTACAATAGCAAGATACTTTGTGATAAACATTCTCTGACTTGAGACAAGTTGTCTAAGTAGTAAAACTTTACATGACATAAGAACCAGTGTAGAATTTTTCTTTAATAGTAAAGTTAATTTACTTTTTAAAAGTTGAGAACTTTGAAATTAAGCTAGAAATAAATAACAAAAAACAAAGCACTAATTTATATTCTGAGACTTAAAGGCAACATTTGTCTTCTTTCTTCAGTTCATCTTAAAGGTGCACATGAAATATTTTAAGGCTGATAAGAGGGGGGGGGAGTAACCAGTCACCAAAAGATGGTATCCAATTCTTTAGTTCTGATTAGAGAAACTAAAGATGAGTGAAAAAACAAGTCTCTCAGAGGGAGAAAAAAATGTGACGTGAAGAGACACCTGAAGTCAAATAAAGTTTAATGAAACTAAGCTTAATTACATTCCATCGTAGTATAAGAATGAGAAACATTTTTTTAAAAATACATGCAAAAATCCTTTAAAAAAATTATTTCGATATACCAATTCTAGATAGTAACGGAATGAAAGAACGTTTTTTGTTGTTCGTAAAATCATGTTCAAAAGAAGAGTAAAGTAAAATAAACATGAAGAAAAAAAAAGGTGTGAAAACGTATAAGTAGATTTAAAACAGTTTTCGTCAGCAGTGGGAGTGAAACAGTAAAAAAACCAATGTAGTTTTCAAGCAGTCACACTGAAATAAATCTCAAACTATTTCAGCTCCCCTTACTACAAAACAGGAAAAAGTGAGAATTTATTTACTAGGTAAATATAGACAAGTAAAATCTAAGTAAAGCCGAAAGAAAACGGAGGTGGTTGGTTTGTGTTGGGGGTGAAGAAGAAAACGCTCCAAGTAGAAAGAAATGTCACAAGAAGAAGTGTGTGTGTGTGTGTGTGTTCCGCCTTGTATTTGTTGTGTCACTTTTAGCCGAGCGCAGCCCCCGAAAGGCTGCAGACCTACTGGCGTGTTGCTGGGCCTCTAGTGCGTGATGTGTGCCAACTGGAAGTTGTCTTCCCCCTACTGACAGTCAACATACAGATAACAGCAACCATGTTAGCGATGTTATCGCCGTGCTGCTGGTGTTGTTAGCCACAGAGGGAGTGTCGGGGGGGGGGGAATGGTAGTGTTAGCCATCGAATAGGAACCATAGGAAAAAGAATACGTCTCTATTCAGCAACACTGCTGAAAGTAGGAGTTAAAGATTCGAGAGACGAAACAAATACAAAATTGTTCGCTAGAAGACGTCGAAGGCTACCAACACACAAAGTGCTCGTTCAGCCCGGTAGAAAAAGACAACAAAACAGCGGTTGCTAACAACTTACAACGGATTTTTATCGTCAACTGAAAAATCACTCTGCTGTAATTAACATCAAATGTTAGAATTTCTCCTGTCAGAAGAGATCTGTACCAAATTCTTTATGACATAAAGTTTATGTATATAAATAATTATATAAAAATAGCTGTCAAAAATCTCACATCAGTGACAATACACACCTTTAGGTCAGTCTAAAAATGATTGGAAAATTAAATTGCAGAGAATAAGAATGAAACAGAATAAGAGAAATCAATAAAGAAAATATTGGATGGGCGTAATCGTGTCAGTGACTGTGAGTTATGAAATATTTGTATTTTGTCAGAACAAAAGTAGCAGCAATAATTTGGTTCTACGAAGGAGAAAAGAAAGGAAAGCGGCCGAAGATGATCAGTTTGGGAAAATTCGAAGTCGCTGTCACTGTCGTGGTGGTCGCTTTTCTACAGAGCAGCAGTTCAATATGGTCGGTGCTTGTCGGACTTAACCTGACGGCCCCAGTTGTCTGATCACTCATATCCTCCAAAAATTGCTATTTTTATTATTATGACGAAGATTATACAATGTTATACAACTGATATTGTTAAAAGACAAAAAACAACAACAACAACAAAAAACAAACAAAAAAAACTTGGAACCAGACTGAGTCTACTGAAAAACTATTACTTCCGATCTCCATGTTCTTACAAAAATCAGTTTAGAACCGACATTATTTGATTTTTCTTCAATTTTTTCGCGTTGCAAAGTTGCCATTGCGAAAAATCATTTCCAGGAGAGAAAAAAAAACTCAAATATATTTTTAGTTGATCTAATGATGCGCCAAAACGCTTACTTGAAAAGAAATCCATAACATTGGTAAACCTACCTTACATCCAACGAACGAAAAAATAAAATTAATATTAGATATGTGTAAAAAAAAAGGTTGATAGAAATTTCAAAGAAAATTCGGAAAGAGAATATGATTCGCTGTCTTAAAAATGTAAATAGAATGGCTTCATGATTAGAATCTAAACAAATTTCTCTGAAGACATTCCTTCGTCCGTAATATTTCAAATCAACTGAGTAAATAAAAACAATAATGAAGATCAAGATTATAATTTAGTTCACACCGAACAAAAATATGTCACAAAAAAGAGACTAAAATAAGGTTTGCTTTTTTTTTAAATAAACTAATTTTTTCTTCCGCCCCCTAAAAAAACAAACAAAAAAAACTAGTCTCTCATGATCATCGATGTAAGATGGTATTCAAAATATTTAACAAGAAAATAATATGGACGCACATGCAAATTCTGCTCCGAAACTTGTAAACTTTTTAGTCTTTAATCATCACTGATAGCAAATAAGTCTCAGCAAGGAAGGGGGTGAACAACTAATTGAGAGTGGGACTTAAAACTTTTAATTAATGAAAGAAAAAAAGTTTTAAACAAAAACCCAATCGATTGACGAGAAACCTAGAAAGTGTATTTTTTTTCGTTCACATTGGCTAACAACAGAAAAGAACAGTGACGACAGTGCTACATAAGAAATGTAAACGGCTACGAATGAATAGAGAAGCTTATGAAAAAGCTATCAACATCATCAATAACAAACTAAATGAAGGTGGTAATATAGTAGTAAAAGTATCTTCATCACTATCACTAACATCTTCCTCTTGGTTGGAGGATAGTGAACAAGAAAAGGAAGGTAGCAACCTCCTTAAGAAAACAGTTGAGTATAATAAATATATCGTATGAATAGTATTGCCTGGTTTGTGTCACGCACACACCTCCAGTCATATTTTTTTTTATTATTAGCATCATCATAGTAGTAATCTCTGCTGGCCCCCAACTCGACTTCAGGTCTCCACCTCCTCTCCTCTCCCGTCAACTGCTTCTCTTCTGCTCGTACGTCCTTAAAACTCTTATTCACGCCACTACCATCGCGATCATAACTGCTATACGTCTGTTTATACATACATCGAGGTGTAGATCTCAAAATGCGTGCGTGCGTGTGTGTATATGTATGAACGGTTACAGTGATCTCCATCTTAGTTGTGAGCTGGCAACAATAAAATATACTAGAAGCAGAGAATGGTTCACTCACCTCATTGGGTTTTTAATTATTGCGAACCTTGGCGGATTAAGAGGAGCATGTGCCAATGTTGATGTCCAGTGAGAAATCGGGGGTGAGGAGGGCCAGAGAGCGGCGATGGCCGTGCGCTCCGTCCCCCTATAGTCCTCTGGTCGAGTGGGAGAGGCCAAGTCGCACAGAGCCCACCGAGAGAACTGGGTTGCTTAGATGAACAAGCGCCGACGACGACGACCACGATCCAATATGGCGCCCACCCTGCCTCGAAAAGCCTGCCACTGGTGCTCTCTCTGCTATAGTGCGACGACAAGGCAGCGGCAGAGGCATACACCACTGCCGACTCGTAATACTTCCACTCTATTCAAACTACTACAACTGATAATAGTATTATTACTTGTACAGCTATTACTACTTCCAATTCTACTGCTTTCAACTGACTACCCTCACAACTGCTTTGCCTCGCTAACTCACTCTTTTACCCTAACTAGTGTCTGTCTCTCTCTCTCTCTCTAACTAGTTAATGTTCCATTTCTCTTCATCCTTTTTTTCTCTCCTTAATTTCATTTTTTTTCCTTACTTCTTCCACAGAGCTTCTCCCACTCTTGCTGCTGTTTTGTGCCAGCCGTCAACTTCTTCGCAACAAGCCACCTCGTTTGGAGAGAACGGCGGGCCTAAAAAGCGACTGACCGACGACTGGCAAGGGCACTGATCAAGTTTCCATGGGATAACCACGAAACTGAAATGCATTTTTAAATTGGAGGAACTTCCGCTAACGTCAACGAACGATTACACAATTTTCTTTCCTTCTTTTTCTTTTTTTTTTTTATTTAAAGTAGAAAATAGAGAAATTACTGATTTATTAGCATGCAACCCCCCCCCCCCCAAAAAAAACAGAAATCGTCAGTTTAGGTGTTTGTCCACTAATTTTAAAACCTGTCAATGGCAAAAAAAAACAAAAAAAAAAATCCATAAATCTTATCTAGTATTTTGCTACTTAATTAAAAAGAGAGGAAGAAAATATAGAAAGGTGGTTGGAGAAAAGAAAAGGAAATAAAATTAATAATTCGTTTACTTTTAATTTAGCTTTTACTCTCTTACCCTGTTGAGAATGAGTCGAGGGTATTATTATTGAAATAATTTACTGTTGGTCGGTAGATTATCATAAAATGATAATCTCCATTCTTTAGAATTGATGTAATTTAAGAGCACACCGCAAGAGTACTACAAACCTCAGGAAGGAAAAGTGGAAAAAAAAAAAAGTTTGAGAATAAGAGGAAAAAGAAGCAGTGACGGCGGCGGCGACAGAGGACGTGGCGGCGGGCGTTAATCGTTGCCCATTAAACTGATTGGCATATTAGCAATGATCAAATGCTGCAAACAGTCAGGCTAATTGGCGGCCAAGCTGAATGTAGTGTGTAACAATAATCCAACAGCGTATTTCCACATTCAATATCCTGCCGTCGTCGTCGTCGTTGCTGCTAGGGGATGTAAACAGAACTGCTTACGGCCTTGGCATCTACCACCGCCCTCCATCGTCCTCTTTATCCTCTTCAGGTCTGCCCTCCTCGAGCGTTCGGTCCATCGCTGCTGCTGCCGTCGTCGTCATCTTTTTTTTCTTCCACTACGTACAACGCACCCCTCCGTCCCCGCTTCTTAGTGTCTAGCCACTCCTGTTCCTCCTTTGCAGGCATCGCCAAATCTATTCTTTATTATTAATGGCTATTCAAAAATGGTAGCAGACGCTTAGTGACAACTGGAATTATTTGGTAGCTAAGAGAAAAGACAAGGTCGAAGGCGACTGAACTATCAAATTAGGTAACAGATACAATACAGACGGTCAAATATTAAAACGAAGTGCAAACAACAAGTTTATTGGGTCCGTCATCAATTGAGAAAAAAGTGTAAGCCTGCATTCAAGTATAAGAAGAGTCTCCAACAGCTTCGTAACCGGCCATCGAGTAAGAGCGAAGTAGATTTAAAACATACCGGACATAACCACAATCGTCCAGGACGACTAACAGACGATCAACTAATCATAGGAGGAGGAGGAGGAGGAGGAAGGGTCAAATTATGTAAAGAAAGAAGAATTAGTTATAAGGCGGTGATGCGATGTAAGTAAACGCTAGAAACTGCTACGTATAAAGGGCGCGATACAGTGTGAAGGATGAATCAGGAAGAAGAAAGATGGTCTCGGTTAGGATAAAGAAGGGCGGTAGTTAACACAGGACCACATATGGGATGTATGTTTGTTGGTTTGACAGTAATACCGACACGACACGACACGGATACTATAATTTGCTGACAACACCTGATAGCTAAAAAGAGACAAGTTTGGAAGACAAGCACCTTTAAGTGAGCAGAGGAAAAGGAAAAAGGACAGTATGGGGCGAAAATGAAAACAAATTAAAAACAAGTACTTTAAGAGTTTTGAGAATATGTTGCAAGTAAATAATCAACACCAATATGAATGAAAAGATAAAATAAAATGAATAAATCCGTAAAAAGACAATTTTTGAGAGAAAAAAGTAACGAAGGATCTGGATATTAATTTTTTTAAAAAGGTTAATTTACTAACTAAAGTGAAATTAAACAAAGGCAGGTCATTTTTAAATTAATAGTAATAGATTTAATAATTTATTTTTTTATGATATTATTAATAAATATTAATGTTAAATTAGCAATTTAAATAAAATATGATTGTAGCTATTTTATTTCTCACGTGAAATTTACAGTTGATATCACTTCTTAATCAAATCTTAATATATTCCAATAGAAATAAAATAAGAACTTTCATTTTTTAAATTTCCAACTTGCATCGATGTAATTTTTTTTATTTATTAATAAAACAAAAGTAAAACGGACATAAAGTGTGGCGTGAGTATGACAGACAGCAAGTGATGCAGATTTCAATTTTATTATGTGATGGCAACGATCCGGTTTCTGGCATAAACATCTCAAACAAGAAACGGAATAAGTTGAGAGATCTTTCTTTAGAAAAGTCCACTGGAAACAAATTAAACTAAAGAAAAAAAAGTGACATTCTTACTTGGCAAAAAAATTTATGAAGAACAAAGTTTATGAAGCAAATTGAGAAAGTTGTGACCCCCATACAAGCAATTGACACGGGTACAGATGTTTTTGTACACAAACCCCGCCATCAACCGTCTTTTAATCCAGTATTGAATATTCCATTATTGATTTTTTTTTAACAATCAAAGTTTTCACCACATTTTTTACCCCTTTCCATTTTTGTTTTCAAACAAATATTTTTTTTCCTTTTATTTTTTTTTTTTTTTTTTAATCAGTACCTGTTTCCATTGCACACACAAGCAAGGCCTAAGGACTTTTATAACTGTCAAGTGTCAACCAGTTTCTCTTACTTTCATTTTATATATTTTATGTCTTTTAGTTTTATCAAGTGACATCAAACAAATATTTCGACATTAAAGAGAACTGAAACATAAAATCGGAACACTGGAAGACGAGCGTCAATGACAATTAGAAGCAGAAATTAAAACTAAAATTAAATTTACAACGAATTTATCACGCAGATATTTGAATTAAAATTAATTTTACGCTTTACATTCAAGGCAAATTAATTATTCATCAAGAAAATAGTTGGAGAATCTTAACTACAAAAGTTGTAGTAACAATAACTATTGACAAACATAAAACTAAAAGTCCTGATGATAAAGACAAAAAAAGAGTATGAATTAGTAGTTATTTATTTAAGTCGAAATTTATCTGGATAAAACTTTCCGGACTTAAAAAAAAAAATCAAAAGAAAACTTTGAAGTCCTGACATCTTATGATGCATATTCAGTTATTAACTTTTTAGTTGAACACAGATAATTCAGTTGAAAATATCACAGACAAGTGAAGACCTTTTCTTTTATTTACTGTTGAAAGAAGAAAAATTACCAGCGAATACAGACAAATTCTTGTGAAAGCAATGTGCATTTTAAGATAAAAGTCTATCTCTTTAATAGAGGATAAGACACAGGTATAAAAATAAAATAAAGCATTCCTGACTTGTACCGAAAAAAACAACAAACAAACAGTGTGAAGAGACAGTGTTTTGTTTCAAAAGTTCAATTAATGCACAAGGAGCGTAATAAACCAGACAGATATTTATTTACACTTTTTTGTTGAGTTCTAAATTTCATTCACAAAATAAATAGGGACCAAAACTTTAAGAAAAAAATTACTAACTTAAAGTTGAAAAGAGTTTAAGTGTAATAATGATTAAATTTAAAATAAAATTGTTTCAAAAGAAGGGGAATGTAAAAAATATTTATCATCAGATCGATAAAGCTTAAAATGAAAACTGCCTGGTAAGAATGAAAGTCAACAAAACTTTTATTAGTTTCAGTTATCTGTTTGAAAGTTAAAAATAAAAGTTTACTTTAGCAATGAGTGTACGTGTACATATTGCAATTTTGTGTAGCTACTCAGCGTTGAATTTGTCTACAAAGTAGAGAATGCGAATCTATTGGAGCGAATATGAAAGCCATTCACTTTGACGAAGTCCTTGGATCTTTCTTAGAAAATATTAGCAAACTACCGAGAGAGAGGCTATTGTCCCAAGTGCTGAGTTAAATTCAGTTGCCTAGTGAACTAACAGGTGAGCCGGTACAGTCACAAGTCAACGTCCATATGTGCTGAGTATATTAACCCAGTTATACTATGAACATCAAGTGGGCATGTCCCAACTAGCCATAACAATAACGCACACAGTGGACACTGGGCCAGAGTTACAAACAAGAAACAACCCCCAATCCCACCTCAATACAAGCAGGACAGAATCTATCTTGCCTGTTATCAGTCTCTAAATTTTAATATAAATGATCAGTGTTTCATTTTCACAACACAACTACTTTTAGAGAACTGAACTTCAGATAACATATAAAACAGAAAATGATGTAATCAAAGTAGTAACAGTTAAGTTTCAAATATATGAAAAGTAAAGGTAACAATTACATTTTTCAATTGACTTTCATATCTTCACTAGACAGGCAACCAGTTAAAGAACTTCAAATGCGGTTATAAATTTTCTTGACTAAAACAAAGAGTGGGTATGAGGTAGTGGTGGTGGGGTTGTTATATAGGTTAGGATTCTCAAATACCCCTAAAACTATTAAAACTGGAATAAGGTAGACATAAAAGTAAGGCTAGAATTAATCTCATTTAGATAACTTTCGAGTCTCATTCAGTAGGACTGATAGTAAATTTAGTTTTTATATTTTAACTTTTGATCTTATTAAAATATTAAACTTCAAAATGAGTTCCATTTGATGCAATTCTAAATATTTGAAAATGTTTCTCTAAACATATTGTAATAAATAAATAAAAAAATAAGAAGCATCATATGTTCACACAATATTGATTATAATGGCAAATGTATTAAATTATTATCAACAAATGCAAATGGAATAATACAAGAGATGGAATTTTTATACATTTTGAAACTTTCATTAAAAATTACATATTAAAAAGGTATATGCAGATGCTTAACAAAAAAAAAAATGTATGGAAATGTTCTCAAGGAAGAAAAACATTTGAAGTATCATTTTTTCATTAAAATATATGATACTTCAAATAGCAATCAAAATTATTACTAAAATGATATTTTCCTTTCAGAGAGAATCACCAGAGATGTGAATATCGAATTGTATTTTTTTTGTCAAAGAGATGGAACATTTTCACTGCTAGATTTTAAACTTTTAATCAACAAATCTTCCTGTTGTTCAAGCAAAACAAAGGTATAACAATTTTTTTCTTCTTTTTAACAGCATTAAAAATGCCTCTTAAAAATATGAAAGGCAAACATTTTTTTTTTAAATTTATATAAAATAAATGAAACTATTCTTTGCAATTTATAAAAATAAAATGTTATTTTTTAGATATTTTTTAAAAAAAGACTAAAGTTAAATTATTTGTAGTCAGTGAATAGCTTAGAACAGCTAAACTGAATTCTTTCAGGATCCAATTTTAACACATTAAAGACCTGGCAATAAATAGAAGATTCTAAAAAATAGTAAATAAAGCAATTAACTGATACTTTTTATTTTTCAATTAATCTGAAAGAGACAAACATCTTTTTTCATTTCAACAATACTTGTTGCAGTTATTTCAGAGTCAATACAACTTTTCTTCTTCTTCAATTTTATTGTCTCCCAATACATGAGATATTTATCTTATAAATATACCTATATATCTAATGATATAATTAGAATGCAAAAAAAAAAAAAAAAAATGTAAATTAAAAAAAATATATCAGTTTTTAACACAGTTTAAGTTACTTGTCAGAGATTATTTAAATTCAACAGATATTAAGAAATCAAGTTTAATATGGTGAAAATTTTTTACATTCCAACTTAAATACTAAAATTTGGTAAGCTGCTTAAAAAGAAAAAATGAAAATATGTTAGCTTTAAAATAATATTTCTTTTAATAATGAATTAATTTTTCCTAAAGTTTCAGAATTACCATTGAAAATAGCAAAAAAAAAAAAAAAAAAAAACTTAGTAAAGAAAAGTTAGGGAGAGTCATGATCTATCAACATAAATGTTTTTTAAAAAAAAGGGGGAGGGTGGGTGATTTCTCAAGAAATATTGTGTTTCACAACTGAAACTTTTGCTAGACAGTTTTGTTATTTAAAGTGAAGATTAGTTTTAAAAGAATGGCAATATTATCAGTTTACATTCTGAAGGAGCTAAAGTCATTAATTCTTAGTGTCATCTCCAAGTTGTGACAGCTGTTGAGATAGTGGATAGTATTAAAGGTTTAAATAAGCATATACATACTGGTTCACTTCTGCCAATAGTGAAGTGCGTGCGCACACAAAGCAGCCACATTTACCTCCTGTTGCATTGCAATTACATGAACTCAAGCATGAAATTGTTTTAACACAGATTTCTCATTTTACAGATGGTGGAAAAAAAAAAGGCCATTTTGAAGTAAATAAATACAACTGAACATTTCAAAAATTAAAAATTTGAATATTCCTTATTTTCATAAATGTCTTATTGTATTAACATAAAACTGCTAATTTTGTTTTAAACAAGACCTTTTGTACCGATTTTTTTAAATTCAATATTTTTAATAACTATTTAATTATACAGTAAAAACTATTTTTCATTAATATTACTACTACAATTTTAAAAACAACTTTTACATTAAACTGAAGTATCAATTGATGATTTCTCTTTCCTCAACTACTAAAAATGAATTCAAGTAAATGACAACTGTGTGACTTCATAGATACAGAGGTAGTATAGCTGTGGTAGTTATGTGACAGACAAAATTGAACACCATTTAACTAAAGAAAGATTATTGGTTCAGATAGGGAGATAAAGCCAAAGTAGCAACTGCAGCAAGCAGATGCCAAGAACATGGTGCATTTTAGACATCAGCAGCATATGAAAATTGGTAATTGGTACAGGTAATGCAATAATAGGACTGCTGGCAGCTAACAAGAATGGTAAGCACTCAACAAAGGGAAACATTGCATCAAATCACATCCCAATACAACACTAGAGCCATTCATCAACCAATTCACTGTACAACATCTATTGCATTGCATGAAGTTTCATAGTCATTGGCCAACAAGAGTACAATTATTGATACCATGGTATTGGTTACTATGCCTTAACTTGGCCATAGAACATTGAAATCACTTTGCCCGGTCAAATGGGCCATATTTCCCATTACTTTAGGATAGAGAAAGGAGTTCATGTATGGCGGAGGCTGCATGAATCCAGCCTGTCAGCAGGGTGGTGTGCAAACTAGTGGTGGCTCTGTAACAGCTTGGGGCACATTCTATTGGAATTCACAAGGACATCTAGTAAAATGATAAGTGTCTTGACAAGTGTGACACATGTTGTTCCAGACCATTTGCCATGTGTCCTGGTGATGGTCACTTGTTACAGCAAGACATTACAATCCCCACATTGTGTACTGATGACACACTGCTGACTTCCTGGCACTCCACTGGCCTTGGCACTTAGCAGATGTAAACCCCCAAGGGACATGTAGTCTTCACTAAAATTACCTGCAGTCACTCCAAAAAAAAAAAACAACTTAAGTTATATACATGCCAGTAGAGATATACTTATGCAATGACTCCAGCACATCATAGACACCATGTTACATTATATAGCTACTAGAAGCCAATTGTTTTTAGGTAGTTGTCTCTAATTCTTTGGTATTTTAGTTTATATATTTGTACAAGTTCAATCTGGACCAAAAGAATTTGTTATTTACAGACAGTTAAGTTAGTAAGATTCTGGTTGGGAAAATACTCGGGTGGTAAACACAATTAAGAAAGTCAGTCAAAACTATTAATCAATGAAGATTTGAAGGCTGTCACAGCAAATGATCCAAAAACCTCAACCAGGAAACTTGTAAACTTCTGTATTAATTATCACTACCAGATCATTTAAAATCAATATACAAGGAAAAAAATAAGAACAAACTTTGTTCTATTTGAAGATCCAAACATTTATGGAAACAAGCAAGTTTAATGATATATTGATCCCTTTTGCTTCATATCAACACTTGTGATGAAAAATATATTTTGTATAAACTAGATATTTTCAAAATGAATGTAGATTGAAATATCAACTGAAACCAGACTTATTCTGTAAAGATAAGTGGTTTAGTATATCAAAGCTCTCTTCAAAGTAAGTAATCAATTCATGCACACAGATATGTTTGTAACTTGGCTTGAAGAATGTTCAAAAACACAATTTTGTGCCATTTCATTGCATGGTAATCCTTGCCATCATGTAAAATGATGCTATTAAAGTGGAATCAAGTGAAAATAGAGACTTTATTGCACCATTCCTATCATCCAACCTCTCTTCTACAGATTATATTTTAAAGCATGTAGACAATTTTACAGAAAAAAAAACTTCTCCGATTGCCACCATAATGATGAAACATTGACTAAATTGATTAACTGAGAAAGAATTCTTTTGATTTGCTCTGAATATAGAATAAATCAGAATCCAACAGGGAATATTTTGATTGAGTAAATAAAGTTTTTATGATTTCCTCCCTGCAGTTTTTATAACAACTTGATCTAATTTGCTGATGTAAGCACGAGATGTCCAAGTGAGTTTTATGGTCATTTGTTTCTTAGACAAAAGCATTATTCCTTAGCAAATTCTGCCCTCTTTTCTAATTTAGAGCTGGTTCTTCTACAGAGAAACCTTAAAAAAATCTCTGTAATGTTTAAATAAGTACAGTTCATAATTATTTTTAAGCCAATTTTTTGTGTATTTTTATAGTAATGGTTGCAGTAAACCTGCAATGCTTGCAAAACCAATGTCTATCATTTGGGTGTTGTATATTGAATTATTTCTATTATATTCTAGTAAGTATTTTATATATCTAAAATGTACAATATGTTAAATTCTGTGGTCTGTCAATATATTTCCAGTGAGATATGATTTACACCTTTTACTTAGAAGAAATAAAATAAAATTCAAAGTATACAGTTTAACACCCAAAACTTGTCAGAGATAAACATTTCATGGAAATGTTCAATATCTGTAATAAACTTTCATGAAAACCTAGAGAATACAGAACATATAACAAATGTTAGAAATGATGAAATTGTTATAAAGGAATGTCATGATTGAAATATCAAGAATGAAATCTATTCTTTCTTGTTGCACTCCCAGAAGTTATTCAGCACAATCAGTAATTGATAGCTAACTTGTATTACTACTTTTATTATGAAAGCAGAAATAAACCAATTATGGAGATCTTCTAATTCTTTTTGCGGCACATCTCCAATTGTCATTTAATACAAAATAAATTATAGTGCATCAATAAGATGAATAATTGAATAGATTTGGAAATTAGATTCTTGTTTGTGAGAAAACTACTTCCAAATTTTACACAATAAATAATTAAATACTTCTATTTACATATATATGGGAGATTCAGAGTTTCCTCCCTTCTCTCTTGTTCAATAGAATGTGCTATGATTATTAATGCTGTGTAAGTTATAATTGAATAAAGTATCAAGATTTGTAAATTCAGCTTTGAAACATGAGGGAAAATCCTTTGACCACTTTCTAGTTGCTCAATGTTTTATAACTAGGAAAACTGAATTTCAAATCTCTTTCACAAGGTGTACAGAATCTGTTAAGAAGTAATTCAGGAATTTCAAAAGCTAAATGCATATTTGAAATGTGACAAACAAACAAAAAACATGCATTAAAATCGAATTCATTTCTTTGTAGTAACTAAATAATTGATTATTTTTATAGAAGTTTCAAAATGTAAGAACTTTTATCATATCATTCAAATAAGTTAAATTTGTGATACAACAAACATTGAATTGCTTTGACATGATTGATAGAATATTTTTCAGAAAGTAACATTCATGAAATACTTGAATGCAAACATTAAGGGGAAAAAAAACACCAACATGGACTGATTTGCATGTTTTTTTTTCTCTTTTTTTAATAATTATTTTTAAAATTTTTTTCAAAAAACTCATAAAAAAGGGAAAATTAGACACACTGATCATTTATCAAACCAATAAAACAAAGCTGGCAACTACAGAGTTCAAGTAAGGTTAAGAAATTAAATTTCCAACCTATATCAACAAACAGCTGCAAAATTCAGAATAAAATGCTACTGTGAAAGATTCATGTTTCAAGGATCAGAATTTGATGCTAAGTCTATGTGAATAGAAGATATTGTTAAATGTGGTCATCCTCAGAAATAAGTTGACAACCTTCCTATAACAATGACAGAGTTATAATAAATCATTAAGCCTCACATGGTGTCAGGTAAAAGGCAAATAAGAAAGAGATGACAACCTTCAAACAACAAATAAACAAAAGCAAGAAGTTGTGTCATGGAAAGATAAGGATATATAAAACTTGTGTAGACAGCTACATGTAAGGAATAATAAGTCCTAACAAATTGGCTGAAAATTGGAAGTTATTGTTAGATAATGTTTTCTATAGTAAAAGGCAAAAATTTTTTCTTTTTTAAATAGTCAATATGCCTTATACACTAAAATGGCTTCAATATCAGATACACGGCTGTATAAACACAGACCTACATAATCATGTTACACACTTTCAATTGTCCCAGCCTGTTTTAACAGTCATACTTGACTAGTGAAGCAAATTATGTACCATAAGATGTTGAATTCAAACAAAACACCTGACAGATTAAAAAGATCTTTCATGTGAATAAGTGATACATTAAGGCTATTCTTTACATAATAGAGTTCTTTTGCAAACTTGTTAGATTCTAGTTTGTGTCATGTTCCTCTTCATATTTAGGTGTTTTATTATATATGGACATAGAAATCTGCCACGGAAAACAAAAACAAACTAGGAATATATATTTCCCTTTTGAATGAATTCAATGAAAGCCTGTTTTTTTTATTGAAAATAATTTAAGGAGCTCAAAAGTCTAAACTGCTTTAATGAGAATAATTATAAAAAATGTAAAACTATTTACAATTAAAAGATCAATTTGCATTTTTACTATTGTTTTAGGCATTAACTTAAGAAAAGGAAATCTATTATTGTGTTGAGAATAAAAACGTGTGTATCAAATTTTCATTAATTTAATAATTTTTTTCACATATTTAAGTAATTTGCCTCCATGCATGACAAGATTAAGTGATTAAATAAACACTTAAGTTAGCAAGCAATTACTGGTCACTTAAAGAGATCCATTTTTCTATGAAATTTGAATGCGGGTTACAGGTAACAAAAATTAAGCAGCAGCAAACAAGTATGATTTTCAGTATGATTAGCCTCACAATTGCAAGAAAAATATCTTAGAAAATATTGAGATGTAAAATTCTCAGTGTATATATTCATTCTACAGAATCTTAAATTATTTACAAAAAATAAAATAATGAATTGTAATTCAAAGCAAAGATATCTTTATTTAAGTTTGATTTTAACACATTGAACAATCTTTCAGTTCACCAATTGTATTGTAAAATGAACCAAATGTTTTGTTAAAAAAATATGAATTTTCTATCAGAAAGTAATATTTTCATAATTACTTTTAATGGCTGGGGATAGAAAACAAAAAAAATCAAATTATATTATGTGTATATAGAATAGAGATCTGAAAGTTGAAAGCAAAAAGTTGACAAGTTATCTGCCAATAAAACAATTCCATTACAAAATATTACCGTGCCTTTTGAATATATTAAAGAATACATTTAAGGCATTCTTTAATAAAATATGATTTTTAAAATAGGGAAGAGTTTTTGGTTAAATTTTATGTCATTATTTACCTCTAGTAAAAGAGATGAAAATATAACTAGGTTAGGTTTGAAGAATATATGCTATGCAAATTTTAGGGGTTGTCATTCATAAATATACACCATGATTACCAGTGAGCAAAAATAGATGACCTCAAAATTCAGCTTCAAGAAAAAGCAACAAGCAATTGTTGATTTGAATAAACTGTTAGAGAAAGAATTATTTTCATTGGCAAACCATTTCTAAAAAGGTAATCACACTTTTTGAATGTAAAAACATACATTAGTCATCATTTATTAAATAAATGGTATTTGTTCCAAGACAGTAAAGTCACTTAAAATATCTTTTTTGATATCACATCAGCAGAATACAATAAGATGTGAACAGTTCAAATTTGAAAAATATATCACTATCAAAAGTTAAATATAGGGTAATATCTTAGAAAGTTTAAAGATTAATGTTTGACAAATAAGTTAAATTATAAATTTTATCAAAATTAGATACATTAACAGCATAAATAATGTCAACATTTGTTATTTTTCAGCAAATTCATTAAATGTGAATTAGAAATCATTTTAATGGTCACCATATTTTAATAAAAAAACAACAAAGGAATATGACTGTGATTAAACAATGTGATTTATAAACATATATATGGTTGTTATGGCTCCAGGTCAACTGCCAAACGGATAGCTGCTTGAGACATTTACTCGATGGAAAAATGCCCAATGTTTATTTATATGTAGAATATTTAGATATTTTTGCTGTTATTCAAAAGGAAATTTATAGATAATAGCTAACCATTCCACCCCCTTCTCATGGAGATAAAGATCTTGTACCAAGGTGAAGTTTACTATTTGTTGGATACAATATATTTTTGAGAATGAAAAATTATGTCATGAGTATGCACAAGTTGGTTTGTTTAATATAAAATCATTCTTATTATTAGTTTCATTATTGCTTTCTTAATCAATATTTAAGATTATTATTACTATTTGCATTATTTATATTATTAGGAACATTATTATTATTGTAATACCCCCCACCAAAAAAAAAAAAAACAGCGAAATCATAAAGAATATATCAAAAGTTTAAAGCTATTGAAACTTACTTTTTAGTATGATAAACAATTGCCAGTGAAGATCAGAAGTGAAGAATCAAAATTTCTCTCTCACTTCAAAAAATTGGTTGTATCTTTCAAAGTGTAACACAAGGAAAACTTGCACTGAAATTATACTATGATACTTTCCCTTTTGAATGACAACAAAAACATCTAAATAGTCTACATATATAAACATTGGACATTTTTCCGTTGGGCAACTGTCCTTATTGAGCAGTGATTTGTCGGGCAGTTGTCCATTGGGCACTTGGCCGTCAAGCAGTTGTCTGGATACCAGTCATTAAATGTTATTTATCTTGTTTTTATATAAAGGAGTAAAAAGAAATAGAACAAGGATGCTGTCAAATACAAGAAAAATCTGACATCTCCCTCACAATTTCATTCTATCAACTTTAGAATTACTCAAAAGGGAAAAACAGAGACTAGCATTTCATACTCAGAGCAAGAAATGACAAAGTTTAAAAATGACATTCACAAAGATTCAACCAAATGCTGTATTAAGATTGATTCATTTAAATTGGTATATGAAAACTTACCGTTTCTCTATGTGGAAGCAGTTCTTTTCGGATCTTGAAGAAATTTTTACCATACTGGCGTAAACCTTTGATAAAACGTTTCTGGAAGAAAAAGATAAAAATCATGAAATTTTCATTATTTGGATTAAATTCAAAATGAAGTATCATTGACAAAAATAGAGTTATTTTTATTTTTTACCTTATTCTCTGCACCAATGTAAAATAACACAGCAATAAATAAACAGCTTTGAGATCCTGTGTACCAGCCACATGTTGAATTCAGGAGAGACATTAATTTTAGAATTCCAACAATTAGTTCTATAACATCTTTTAGACAAAGTGAGAGAAATGCAGCCATTAG
>OZ038499.1:60688459-60690958 GCA_964036315.1 Acanthosepion esculentum
ATATATATATACATACATATATACAGACTATATATATATATACATACATATATACAGACTATATATATATATACATACATATATACAGACTATATATATATATACATACATATATACAGACTATATATATATATACATACATATATACAGACTATATATATATATACATACATATATACAGACTATATATATATATATACATACATATATACAGACTATATATATATATACATACATATATACAGACTATATATATATTTACATACATATATACAGACTATATATATATATACATACATATATACAGACTATATATATATATACATACATATATACAGACTATATATATATATACATACATATATACAGACTATATATATATATACATTACATATATACAGACTATATATATATATACATACATATATACAGACTATATATATATACATACATATATACAGACTATATATATATATATACATACATATATACAGACTATATATATATATACATACATATATACAGACTATATATATACATACATATATACAGACTATATATATACATACATATATACAGACTATATATATATATACATACATATATACAGACTATATATATATATACATACATATATACAGACTATATATATATATACATACATATATACAGACTATATATATATATACATATATGCAGACTATATATATACATACATATATGCAGACTATATATATATATATATACATATATATACAGACTATATATATATATATATACATACATATATACAGACTATATATATATATATATACATACATATATACAGACTATATATATATATATACATACATATATACAGACTATATATATATATATATACATACATATATACAGACTATATATATATATATATACATACATATATACAGACTATATATATATATATACATACATATATACAGACTATATATATATATATACATACATATATACAGACTATATATATATATATATACATACATATATACAGACTATATATATATATATACATACATATATACAGACTATATATATATATACATACATATATACAGACTATATATATATATACATACATATATACAGACTATATATATATATACATACATATATACAGACTATATATATATATATACATACATATATACAGACTATATATATATATACATACATATATACAGACTATATATATATATACATACATATATACAGACTATATATATATATACATACATATATACAGACTATATATATATATACATACATATATACAGACTATATATATATATACATACATATACACAGACTATATATATATATACATACATATACACAGACTATATATATATATACATACATATACACAGACTATATATATATATACATACATATACACAGACTATATATATATATACATACATATACACAGACTATATATATATATACATACATATACACAGACTATATATATATATACATACATATACACAGACTATATATATATATACATACATATATACAGACTATATATATATATACATACATATACACAGACTATATATATATATACATACATATACACAGACTATATATATATATACATACATATATACAGACTATATATATATATACATACATATATACAGACTATATATATATATACATACATATATACAGACTATATATATATATACATACATATATACAGACTATATATATATACACATACATATATACAGACTATATATATATATCATACATACATATATACAGACTATATATATATACTATACATATATACAGACTATATATATATATACATACATATATACAGACTATATATATATATATTACATACATATATACAGACTATATATATATATATACATACATATATACAGACTATATATATATATATACATACATATATACAGACTATATATATATATATACATACATATATACAGACTATATATATATATATACATATATACAGACTATATATATATATATATATATACATATATACAGACTATATATATATATATATATACATATATACAGACTATATATATATATATATATACATATATACAGACTATATATATATATATACAGAATACTATATATATATATACATATATACAGACTATATATATATATATATACATATATACAGACTATATATATATATATATACATATATACAGACTATATATATATATATATACATATATACAGACTATATATATATATATATACATATATACAGACTATATATATATATATATACATATATACAGACTATATATATATATATATACATATATACAGACTATATATATATATATATACATATATACAGACTATATATATATATATATACATTATACAGACTATATATATATATATATACATATATACAGACTATATATATATATATACATATATACAGAC
>OZ038499.1:60701158-60798658 GCA_964036315.1 Acanthosepion esculentum
GTAGGGAAAGATTTTAAGCTAGTTTCTACTGATAGCCTACATGGGATTTTTGGAACCAATAAAAGATTGAGGGTTTAAACTATTTATTGAATCACTTTATTTGAAAATTATAACTATTATGAACCTATCATGGATCACATTTAATTTAAATATGAGGTCTGATCAAAAAGTATCAGGATTGGTGTTATAAAAAGAAAACTACAACACATCAATTTAGCAATCTTTTTTGAAGTAGTCACCCTTCAGACACTTTATCCAGTATAGTTTGACGGGAACATTTCTGGAGCTCCTTTTTGGGGATAGTGTGCAGCTACCTCAATGCATTCTCTTGGATTGCCCAGATATCTTGTTTCTTTCAAGTGGGATTTGATTTTTGAAGGTGAAAAAAAAAAAATCGCAATAGGAGAGATCTAGAGGAATATGATGGTTGTCAGAATGTTTAGCTTAGCCAAAAACTGCTGGTCACTGATAGAACCTCTGTGGTGTGGTGAGATGATCACACTCTACACACTTTCCTTCCATGCACTGCTATAAACAACAGGAGTGAGTAAGAATGTTTTAACAGTGTGTATACGTGACAGAGTTCAAGGTCAGTGTGCCAAATGTCATCACTGCGTACTTTAGCTCTGTTACCATAGCAACAATCCCAATACTTTTTTGATTGGATCTCGTATATTTTTCCAAAAGATTTTAATTACACATATTCTTACTGTAAATTTATTCATTTCAACTTATATTTTATCAATAAACACTACATTATGTGTAAGGACATATAAGTTAATAATTGTCATTGAGAGGTTAATTTTTAAGTCTTGATTTTATGGTTAAAAAACATTTGATTTTGGTTAGGAAATTTTCTGTGTGATGTCTACTTTATATAGGTAAATAAAAGAGAATCAATTTAGCTAATCTGGTGAACACAAAATTTACTTACATTGTAAATTGAACCACTTTGTCAAAACTTATCAGAATTTTTCAAAAACTAATATATACAAAAAACATGCTCCCAGGTTTCATTAATAACCATAGAAAATTTGGTGGTTGTACCTCCTTAAGTTATGTAATGTCAGACAAGACAGAATGACGAAAAGGACATTGGCTGAAATATCCTAAGATATGCAGAAATTTGCAACAGTAACCCATTAGACAAATTTAAATAATTGTGTGATTATGATTAATAACACATTTTAAACATTTATATGAAAATTTCAGAAGCTAGTGCCAAGAAAATAGAAATCAATATAAACCACCATTTTTAATTTTGTTACCTAGTTACTTTTTACTTCCATGTCAAAATTACAGCAACAATGAAAGATTATAGAAAAAAATTATCTCCTGTAAAGACAAATTTTTTTTCTTTTTCAATGTAATTAAATCTCTTTCTCTCTCTCTCTCTATATATATATATATAAAACATGAAAAAAAATTTTACAAAAAAGAATTTTTTTAATCCTTAATTATGACTTTCTTTTAAGCTGATTCAATATATTTCACTTCATAAATAATGATTAAATATTGAAATTATAAGAATTTTATATAACAAAATTATATTTGCAGAGACATTCTTATCAAAATCAACTGGATTAGCAATTATTTTTTTAAAAACTTATGGACTTCATTCAATACAGATTTTACTAATGCAGTATCAACCATTCAAACCGAGATTACATTATTGCATAACAGTTCCCAAATTCTATAATATACTAAACAACAAAAATAATGCTTAAATCTTTAAAAATAATACCTACATAAATAAATTTTACCAAAGTAAATAACTAATAGCAAGTGTTGGTAATTTAGCTAAAAAACAAAACAACACAAGTACATTAAAAAGCAAACAAGTTTTATATTGGGAAGTATTTTTTTGTTCAGTTATAACTGTTTCAGTTGATAATACAATTAATCAATCAGTATATAATATCCATAAAGGGAAACAACTCATTTGCAACTGGTATAATAAAATTTATAAATAATGAGGCAGATAAAACTTTTCTTTGCAATATAAATTATACAAAATGAATAAAAAATGTAAATGTTTCAGAATAATTCATTATAATCAATAAATCACTTCTAAATTTATATTTTATATAAAACATCAGAAATTAAGGTACATTTTCATTGTAAAAATGTACAATTTTAGGTAAAGATACAGAATTAAATACAAGACTTGTATCAGTAAATATTAAGACAATATTGACAAATATTAAATTTATTTATTTATTTTTTGCATATTAATATCTACAGAAGTCAGTTTAACATCAAGATCTTTATTTTTATGAATAAAAATAAAAATATCAATCTGTGTATTAGAATATATTTACAATAAATACATCAAGAACAGAAGGGAGAGGTGCTGAAAAGTTATCAGCCTGATTCACTTCCTAGTATCCCTTGTAAGCCTGCCTCTAAAATTTTTCAGAATTAGTAATAGCATTTATAAAAGAATTCCATTTGGTTGAAAAAATATATTTTTTTTTTTGGTAATTACTGACATTTAATAGACGTAAAAAGTAGAAAACTTTTACCGTTTCATCATCTGTCCATTTCTTCTCAATTCCACGAGGTACTGGGCACTTGACAAGAGCTTGCAGTGCCTTCCCAGTGTCATAATGGTAGAAATGAAGCTAAAATATAATATCAAATTAATCAATTAGAAACACATAGTTATAAAGAAAAATATTAAAATCCATTTTTATATAAATTACTAGAAGAATAGAGAATAAGTGATTTTTACAAAATCAATAACTGGAGTAGGAATAAATGGGGAGCCATAAATGTTTCAGTTTTCTCTTCATTATAGCAAGTTAATTCATTAAATTTAAAAAATTAAGTTCTACTATTATTACTTGTTGTTGTTGTAATAATAATCATAATAATGATGATGAAGATATTGATATCAAAATTTATCACCAATCCACAACAATGTGATAAAAACTAATTTCAAGTGAAGGTAAAAAAACTACAAGATATTAAAAAATATCAAATCCTGGTATAAATTACTTAGATCAACCCTTTAAATAAAATTTTTAATTTTTGTGAAAACATAGAATATACAAAAATACATTAAGTCAATGGCAAAATTTTCATTAATTTGTCACTCAAAAAGCAGACCACCAACAGCAAGTAATCATAGGAAAGAATAATGTAAGTTGTTAGATAAGCTGAAACTAATTAAAAAAACAAATTCTGGGTAAAAGAAGTGAAAAAAAAAATATCTGTAATGAAAACAGACTAGCTACATGAAAATTTCAAACAAGTAAAACAATATTCAACAAATAAATTTTAATCCCACTTCATTATTTCATAATCATCTTATAGCACTAAGGGATGGGACACAGCAAACATTTATTTGCAGCGAAGATAAATACAAGCAATCAGTATATTCCTTAAAAGTAGATATCTGGAAAGAAAGACTGCTTCCCACTGTATTGGAGCCAGTGGACATGGAAAGTGATGAACCATAAACATTGAGAGTTTTCTCCCTTCTATCAGAAAGGGGGGGGGAGAAGGGCTGATTGATTAAATGATGAGTGATTAGGAAGCGGCGGGGGAAGGGAGGGGGGTATACATTTTGGCTGCCAGAAAGAAAATAATGATTTGTTCAAATCCAAAGTTAGGATTCATTTTTTTTAATGATCGAACATAGGAAATGGATTTACAATAATGTAAAATATTTAAAAAAATAAATAAATAAAATAATCAACTGTAAAAAATAATGAATAAAATAAAAAAACTATTTTTACCAAAATAATTTGTAAAGGGATGTAATTCTAATTGCATTTTCAATCAAATTGAAGAGCTGATATTATCAGTTTCTTTTTAGCAAAGTGAATACAGATTTTAATGCAAAAAGAAACATTTTTGCATTAAAATTTGAACTTAATTTTTTTGTAAGAATAAAATGTAATGTAACTAAATTAAAAAAAAAAAATCAATGCAATATTTGTTTAGAAAAATTGGTTAATTTTGCAATCAAAAGTAGAAACTGAAATGGTAAAAAAAAACCCCCAAAAAACAACCATTATACTGCTGTTACCACTGGAACTGTTTTTATTTAATTTATATACAACAATTATTTCTTATATTTTGGAGAGAGGGAAGGAGATAGCAGGAAATAATTCTTGCCACCTGACCCCAGTAGGAAAGTGACAAATGTTCAGTACTGTTTGAATAGCAAATGCTGATAAATATTCAGAGAAGAAGAGTAATTCATTTTTGTGCAGGGTGGAAGTGAGATGAAAGCAAAATCCCATACAGGATGGAGATAGAGAGAAGGAAGATAGATGTTGTGAAAATACGTAACGAATAAATAGATGACAAGATAAAGCACAAATTATTATAAACAATTGGATGAAAACAATAATAAAAAAGAGGAATAAAATGCAAGTGTAGTAAGGCCAGATTTTACACAATTTATGGCATTAGCAGCAATTGTCAAAGGAAAAAAGGAAAAAATAAAGAAAATACTCCATTATAGACATTTCCAGGCTAATTTGAATGAAGACATCCATTATTAACCATCAGCATAGATATAATTCCACAGATAATAACTACCAAGTATCACCATTCAAACTGAAACTGTTATTACTTTATTAAAGCTAAATTCCCAATATACAAGCAAAATAACATTGAAAAAGAAATAAAATAAAAGTAGCTGCATTCCAAATTTTTTTATTTTTTTAATTTTTTTTTTTTACAGCCAATCTATTGGAAAGAATTTTTGAAAAAAAAAAAAAAAAAAAAAAAAAAAAAAATGAACAAATACAAAACATTCAAATGCTGAAATAAATCAATTTTTAAAACAACAAATAGACAGAAGAAAAGGGTTTTTCTTTGATATTCAAAAACAGAAAGAAAATTTTTATTTCTCTTTGGTTATTAGCAGTGTTTTATATCAGATCTTATTTGTAATAATTATTTGGTTGAGTAGAAACAGAAGTTTGTGTAATCCTGATGTCTTATCTACAAAATTTGAACTTTTATTTTTGTAACTTATTATACAAAGCTGTGAAAAAAAGATTATTTTTTTTGTATGTTTTTTCATTTCTTGCTTGATGTTTCATCTTGAAGTCATCCAGTTCTATTTTACAACTAGGATAAGCTCATTTTTGTCCCTTTTTGCCTTTTCATCCAAACTGTCACCTTATGGGAGCAACTTAAATGTAGAAGATATATTTATCTATAGTAAAGATGCCTGGAATTGTCAAGTTGATGATCAAGATGTAAAGTAAAACAAGATTCACTCATAAAATTTTATTTCTTATTCAATTTAACATAATTTTTCAAATTTTAAATGAAAAGTGGCATAATAAAGAAGTTTTAATTGAAAAATTCTCAACAAAAATTGAATTTCACAACTTCAGAATCAGTTTTCTTTTTTGTAAGAAGTGATAACATAAAAAAAAACACAAATGTATTTAAAAAAAAAAAAAAAAATGATTACTGGCAAGTTAAAAATATTTAACCTATTTTATATAAACAATTAGAGCATTCTAAACAAAATCACTAAGACATTAAAACCTATTTACATTATTCGGACTATTGTCCTCATCTTTGTTGCCGTTTAGGCCGTTGTACGCTCCGACCTTCTTCAGGTGGTTGGAATGTTGAACTTTATTTTGCTCACTGGAGTAGACTGTTCTATTTCCACATGCCATGTCTAATGGATGTCAGTTATCAGGGACACATGGTACAGTGGATAAAGGCGTTAGTTAGACCCAGTGACAGGACCCAAAGAGTGTGAGTTCAATACCTGTTTAAGGCAGTAGAGAACTTGGAGAGGGGAATTAACAGGAGTTAACTGACAACTGACATCCATTAGACATGGCACGTGGAAGTAGAACAGTCTACCCCAGTGAGCGAAATAAACGGTTCAGTTCGACAATCCAACCACCTGAAGAAGGCCCG
This sequence comes from Acanthosepion esculentum, assembly GCA_964036315.1. NCBI lineage: Eukaryota > Metazoa > Mollusca > Cephalopoda > Sepiida > Sepiidae > Acanthosepion > Acanthosepion esculentum. The sequence goes on from OZ038499.1 coordinate 60,707,066, forward strand.
GAGCGTACAAGGGCCAAAACATTGTAATAAATATAGCGACAAAGATGAGGACAATAGTCCGAATAATGTAAACAGTGTACATAATACCTCATCTCAGAAATATAGACAGGCATTAAACCCATTTAAAATAATCTGAGTTGTATAAAGTAAATACATAGTACCTAAAAGGCATTAATTTTTTTTTTTTTAAAGAAGTTTCTTGTTTAACCAGTTTCCTGCAAAATATTTTTATGCTATCTCATTTATGGCATTAAACAGGTTAAAGATTAGAGAATGTTGAAATAGTAAATGATAAATAACTTATACAAATTTTAAATGCTTAACCTGTTACTCATTTACACAATGGCTTCACTTAGCAACTGTTTTTGAGGAAGCTGTTAAGACCTTTTGTGAATTAAAATGTAAATATTTTCTGAAATAATCAAAATGATGATGGTATTTGAAATGCAAATTTCAAGTAGAATGTTAAAACATTCTTATAAATCTTTAGAAGCCAATGAAACTTTTCATAACTTCAACATCATACCATGTTAATAAAATAAAGTTACTCTTCGTTATAAAAAACAAAACAAATGGGCTCTTTTAAATAACATTGAGGTACAAAGTGTGACTATGATAAGCTTGGCATTCAGTATAATTATTATAAATGATATTACAAATACAGATTCAGTAAGATGATTAAAAGTAATTTGATATTAACCCTTTGTGATCTTGACTTCTGCACAAAATTAATTTTTTTTAATATATTAACTGAGACCTTTAATAAGCACTACTTCATTTTAGATAGAATATTTATATCCAATGTCAATTATTATCTTCTGTCTTCTTAAGTCCTGTTCTTTTATTGTTCTCTCCTTAGTGTTTTCTTTTCTCATTTTCTCTAACACTCAATAATCACTTGCATCTCTAATCTTTATAAAGAATAAAGTGACTTTATTCCCATACTTGAGATCAAATGATTGAAAAAAAAAAAAAATTGTGATTTATTGAATGCAAAGTTTTTCACAGTATTATAATGTAACAACTAAGAATATTTAGAGAAATTATTAACTGGTATTATTAACATATATTCCATTAGGATCCAAAGGGTTAAATGAAGAACTAAAAGACAAAGTATCACTTAAAAAATGGTCAAGCAATCTTTGGGAATAAAAGAAAGGAAAGAATAAATAGATAGAGTGACAAAGAAATAATATACAATGCAAAGACGTTTTTATTAGGTTAAAAAAAAAGGATTAAATTAAAAAAGTAAAATTAAATTTCATAATCTTCCATTAAAGACACTATTTTCTCATCAGTGTTTTTTTTAGAATGCTATTGCTTAGGTGTTATGCACTACCAGCTTTCTGGTTCTTAGAGCTGGACCTAATCAGCCTCAGTGCCAATACAAAGGAGACATAAGCATGTTGAGTATTCACATGAAAACAAAGCATGCTGAGAGTGGAATCGAGGTATGTAGAGAGCACTCACCGTGTCCATGGCATTTATGGTTGTCTCATCCATTGATGCAGCCTGACAGCCGTCATCTGTAGAGCCAGCATCGCACATTCCAGCGAAAGCTGCCACACTCCTAAAGAAAGAGAAGGGGGAAAAAATGGACAGTATTAGCAAAAGAATTAAAAGCAAAGAAAGACAAGAATTGGAAGAGAGAGAAAAAAACGAAAAAAAAAAAAAACCTTTCTATCAGTACTAAAAGAGAAAAGCTTCGAAATGTTCCACCCTGAATGCACAATAATGGAAAGAATGGAGTTTTCTCATTATCAACGTCTTTGCAGCCATCAAAATGGTTTTTAGGTTCCCCTTCCCCACAAGCTTTTACTCCCACTCAAGCAAAACATGTCACAGTGTTTGTACACATATATCTGAAAACAAACACCTTTCCACACACACACACACACACACACACACACACACAGATTTAAACCTCCCATAAAAATTATATACATATATGGGAGAGTTGACTAGTGACAAAAAAAAAAAAAAAAAAAAAAAAAAAATCTTGAATTTATAGTCAAGCAGTTTTAACCTCATTTATAAATCAAAAGAGTTTATTGATAACAATGCATTAGCTTCAATAATTTTGAGTCTGTGAGCATACAAATAATATTCTAGATCATTTAACCAGAGTAGAGTATAGGTTATTCCATCAGGAGACAAGAAAAGGAAAAAAAATTCAATTATTTGCAGTTCTCCATTTTCGCAATCAGAATAAGAAAATAAATTTTTCAATCTGGACTCTTTAAATGTTAGCCATTCTGTAAGCATAAAAAAATGCTATATATAGAAAAAGTATTTACTCTAAAAATGAACTAAATTTAATAAATAGAAAAGGTTAACTGCTTCTGAACCATTAAAATCAACTGTTAAACAAATACAGAACATCAAACCCATGTTGGCTGTTTCCTTCTTATTGGATCACAAAACCATTGTCAGGTCTATTATTGTATTTGGAAGATTATTTTTAGTTACTACTAGAAAGAGAAAAAAAGCTCCACTTTGGTATATATTCAATGCCTTAACCATTCTAATCTCTAGAGCCAAGTATTTCCATGCAAAAAATCAGAAAATATTGTGATTTAATCAAACATTAAAAAGTTTAAATATTTCAAATAATAGAAAATCATTCACTAGATCATCGTCAGCCATTATTCACTATTTATTACTGCCAACTATTTTTTCTGATGATTTGAATAGAGCAATTTTATTGCTTTATATGCATTCAGAGAGTAGACATAAAAAACATTCAATATGAGTTGACCAAATAAAGCGGACCATAAGAATTTAAACATGTTGAATCCTAATAGCAATTCATTTTCTTTGCTCCTCATAATGAATTTAAATTACTAGCAACTTACATTGTACTATCTCACTAGTTTTTTTTTTTTTAGAAAAAAATCTCTTAAATATTCCATAAATAAGAGAAACTAATGTCTAGAGTTCATATTTCACTGTAAGTATGAGGTAGCAATCAAAAGCTAATGAGTGAATGATACAAGTAGAATTCTGATATAATTAAGAGAATACAAAAAATAAATTCTAAAAGAAAAAATGTTATATTAGAAATAATCAATAAAATTTAACTTTGAGATCAAATATTTTTCCTTTTAAACAGAGAAAAAACTTTCTAATAAAAAGACAACTTAAAAAATAAGACATTGAAATTCTCTGCCTTGTACTCAGAAAACAGAAAATATCTAGAAAAAATTACAAAACATTACTTTATATTCCTAAGAAAGAGCACACATTTTCATATATTTCTTTAAAATTTTGTCCTTCAAGAGTAAAATTAGATAAGTTAACAGACCATTAAACTGTAATTATATTTTTAATTAAAAGAAAAAAGAAGTATCATGTATTGCAACGGTCAAATGACATTTGACATATAGGGATGAACAAGTAATCTTTGAAAATTTAACACATCTGCAACAGATCTTATATAAATAAAATGTCATTCTTCATTTCTTGCAAGTGAAAATTCAAATTTTCCACAGAAAATCTACATAAAGAAATGATTTCATTAAAAAAAAGCACTCAAAACAAAATCTGAGTAAATACAAATGACTTATTTTTAAATAACAGGTTTTAAGATTTAATATATATGAGAGAGAAGAAAAAGCTCTTAAGATGGCTGATAAATTGCATTGAAGAAATACAAGATGCTTAAAAAGATTCGGAAGAGAAGAAATAAGACAAGGGAATAGGCAGAAAAGATCACCTTCTTGAATAAAAAAAAAAATTAAAATGTTACATTGGAACAGAGTTTATAAAACTGGATAGAAAAATGGAGGAAAATATCTGAAAACTATTGATGCTATAAAATATACATATTAATGAATATAATTCTCAAAAATATTTTCATAAGTCAATGTTGGAGAAAAAATATGAAAGTGGTTTCAATGGAGCACATTTATTTATCATCAAAATCTTTAGAATTAAAGAGGGTTGATTAATTGTAAGATTCTGACATCATAGATATTCATTCTAAGAGCAAGAAAAGTGGAATAGAAATAATAGCAGTGGTAGGAGGAAAGAAACCAGGAATCAAAAGAATACTACAATAAGTCAATGAACAGCAAGTAATTTGAAATCTTATTTAAAATCGGCACCCTCACCCACCCTGCCAAAGCAACATGTTGTAAACTAATAAATTAAGAAATATTAATAAATAATAAAAATTAACAGAGATAAGATTGCTGTTCAATGCAAAAGGAGCATAGATTATTTGATGTCAGTTATTCTAATGTAGACTGTATGATCTCCAATTTTATTTACAGAACTTATTCCCCAAAACATTAAAAATGCATAAGAAAATAAAATCAAATTAAAACAAAACAATCTGAGTAGAAATAAATTTACTACACTACAAAAGCAGGAAAATAATTGTATAGAGGAATAGAATAGGGCAGTAAACATACAAAAGATAAACAAGGGAAAAAAATATCAAGAGTTAAGAACCAAATGGCAGGTAAGAGTGGAGATGGGAAGATAAAGATAACTGAATACAGTTGGGTATACAAGACAAAAACTAGTGAATCTGTTAATCAGATTTAAAAGATCTATTCAATTATCTTGAATAAACACTCAGTTCTGGGATCATTTCTCTTTTGTTGGCCAGTAACTAAGAAATAATAAAATAATATAGAAGGAAAACCTTTAAGAAGAATTTGCTACACAGAATCATTATTACAGGAAGGAAGGAGGTGAAAAAGAGAAGAGGCAAAATTTCAAAGTACCAAGAACTTTAGATAATTTGAACAAGAAAAATTCTGATATCAGTTGAGCTTTGATTCTTAACCACATTCTTTTTTTTTAAATAATCTTGAAAAATATGGACCATTTCCTTTCATAAATGGTAAATTTTAAATCCTCTTTATAATTGCTATATTAACTATCAGTGATTTCAAGAAAGAATACTTGAATATACTGATAGTTAATATAGCAATTGTATATGAAAAAGTATAAATAAATTTAAAAATTTTTAGGCACATGATTAATGAAAGTGCATCTAGGAATCTGCACAAAGGTGTTCCAAAGTATTGAATGTAAAGTGCAAATTAATGATAATCACAATATTTTAGGAGTCTTTTTCTCACAAAATTACATTAAAGAGGCTGTTTTCAAAACAATTATTTCAAATTAACAATTCTAAGAAAGTGTGGCAAATTGAGTTATGGAAAGAAAAAAAAATTAAAAATTCATTACGTAAGTATGAAACAAATTCAGGCATAAAACAGTTGAATAGTTCATTAACACTTTCACTGCAGCATTGTTATAGCAATGTTGCCTGACTGGGCTGGTCCATTTTGGAAGAATAGAAAATTTCCATTTACTGGAAATAAAAATGATTATAAAAAGATGCTGATTGCAAGTTTGCATGAGTGCTACCATTTCAGTTTCAATCAAAACAGCATTGATTTTTTTTAACATTTGCAGGTTTTTTAAAACAGGAAAATATTTTTAGATTGTAAGAATTTTTTTTTGAGATAATAACAATATACTGATAGAAGTTCTAATTAACCCATAGCTGTAGGGAGAAGAAGTGGATTTCCAATTTTGAGCTATTATCCATCACACCATCTGCCCATCCAAACTTAACGCACCTGATATTCCCAAAGTGGTCATCCATATACAGTCTGTTTGAACTTATTATGCAAATCAATCTCAATAACTCAAAAAGTTCTGAACCAATATTTGACAAATTTAAACGTGTCCATTTCCACCCTTAGTAAAATATTTATTTAATTAAATTTTCTGCCATTTTTAATGGTTAGTTTTTGAGATAATTGGAATTTACAAAAATGGACTGACTGAAGTTATTATGCAGATTAAACTAATATTAGCTTAAGACCTCTGAAATCTAATAAAAAACTATTTTTTCTTTTTGCCCATAATATATGTTGAAACATAGGTAAAGGGAAGCTGCTGCAAATAGAAAATAAAGTTATTGAGTGAGGGAATGTCGACATTGGAGATATCAAAGGTGCTTTGCTGAGATCATCGAAAGGAAAGAAGGCTGTTGAAAATATAAGTAAGTTGACAACTCAAAAGCAAAGGAAAAGGCTTTTGTGATTTTATGAACAAGACTTTCTTTGCATGGTACAAGTCCCAGTCTCGCAGTTTCAAAGTGAAGTGTGTATTTATGTATGACAATGCTCCTTCTCACGTATCTAAGCTTACCAGTGAATTATTTGAGCATAAAATATTTACATGAGAGAAGATAATGGAATGGCCACCATCAAATCTTGATATAAATCCAATCGAAAATCTATGGTCAATTGTGAAGATGAAATTATATGATGGTGGAAAAAATATAACAGCAAAGCAGACCTATGGGAAGCAGTTAAAACTACCATGTCAGAAATTGAACCAGCTGAAGTAAAAAAAAAAATTACAAAATCAATGGATAATAGGTTACTGACTGTTATTGAGAAGAAGGGTCACTATATTAAAATGTAAAGGATTCAAAGACTTATGTGTTTGTTATTTGTTCTATTATAGGTGTTGATCAATTTTTATGATTTTATTAGCTTTTTATTGAAGCAAAATGTGATTATTTGGTTTTGCCTAATAATTTCAGATGGCATTTTTTTAGAATACCTCAAATAACTTCAATAAAACATTGTTACTACCTAAAATGTTAACTCAGGCTTTGTTTTGACATCTAAATTGATTGTTTAAAATTTGACAAAAATCAGTTGTATGCTACTATGTGTCTACACTGGATTGGCAATAGCACTAGTTCATAACAAATACTATATATATAATATTATATATATAATATATATATATTATATAATATTATATATATATATTATATATATATAGCAATATTTGTAGTATAAACATGTAACATTTCTAATATGTCACCAAAAGAATCCACTACATACAGATAGGCAATCTGCCAATCTATAGTGGATTATTTTGGTGACATAAGTGTTACACGCAAGCATATGGATACACATGTTAAAAATTATGACCTTTTTGAAGCATACATTCTAACAAGAGGAAGTTTGGAAATATGACAATAGACCACTTTATCTTAATGAAGTTTTTCAACTTCAATCGGATAAGTAGAGAGAATCCAATGATATGAGACAAGAACAGAGCATGAAAATATTTTTTTTGCTTACCTGGCAGCTCTCAGATACATCATGAGTTCCCCGTCGATGACACACTGTGGTCGCCAACGCAGCTCTTCCATGTGCTCGCTTTTCTCCGGCATGTCTGAGGGAGACACATCACACTTACATTCAGGAAGCCGAGCCTAGACAAAACAGAAAAAGAAAACTGCATTAGAAAATGAAGAAACTCAACAAAGCATTTAAACCAGTAAAAATAAGATAAATAGCTAAATGAAAGTCTGATAAAGAAACCTGATAATATGAAAGAGTTAAGAAGTTAATTTTTAAAAGAACACAAGCCTAAAGAAGTAGCAATGAATACAGTAGACATAAAAAAATGTCCAGCCCAGTGGCCAATTGAAAAAGGAAATGACCGAATAGGATATTGACATACAACATATAAATCTCAAATACTTTCTGTAGTTGATTTATTAACTGATACTTGAAAGACCATAAAAATAATTTTGAAAGGAAGAATATAAGTGGTTTATTGTTAAATTTCAATTCTTTAACACATTGATTATAAACTTCAAAATCTTCCAAATTCTTAAACTTAACATATTAAAATATCGTCAAACAATTTTAGTGTACTTTAGATTGAATTGTGGCAGTCTCAGATTATGAACAAAACAAGTGATTTCTAGTATAATCAAACCAGGTGCTGATAGTAACCATTTTCAGTGTCACAAAATATGAGGAAGACAATAAAAATCACAACAGAAAAAAAGTGGTTAGCATCAATTTTCAGTTAATTCTGTAGGGTAACATTCATATTATCCCATGTGTTCCTATACCTTAAGCAGGTGTAAATTCAAACAAACACTTTCAGAGTATCAGATAGATGACTGGCAATACAATAATAGTGATAAAAGTTATAACCATAATGACAACATTGTCTAATAATAATGCAAGGATTCAAACAATATATAACAGATTTGCAGTAAAAGACAGTATGGCAGTAAACAGAAGTATAAATAATTGGCCAATACACAGTTTATCTAATGGAAACTGTTTATTGATGCCTAAGCTTATTCTTAACAAAAGAAGACATTAACAAAACAAGTATTGTTGCATCTGACTTGCCAGTGTTGATGAAGCATTAATAATAAACTCTACACATTTAAGTTTCTTGACAGAAAACATCAAAGAATAATCTGGCACAAATGGATGAAATGCAGTCACAATGCTTTGTTAAAAGCAGAACAAATGATTTTAAAAGTCTGAACTGGTACAGTAAATCTCAACATGACAGTTCACATTAAAATAAGTATTTTTCTAGCCACGAACACAGAGAAAGTCTGTTTATTCAGATACAAAGCTAACCAGTTGAAAATGAAGCTTAGGTTTTTATCAACAAATCTTCATTGAAGATGAAAATTTGCCTTGATCTCTTATTTATGACATCAAAGAAATCTACATAAACTGTTAAAATTTGAAACGACCCCACATTGCTAATAGATATGACAAACTAAAAGAAAAGAAGGGCATTCGACAAACTATCACTAGATCTAAAATTATCTCTTTAAACATGTGAGGCTTGAGACATTTATCTACTAAAGAAAAAATGAATCAAAAGAATAACCTACCCAATAATGAAAATTAAAATTATCACAGTTAAGATCATTAGATAAATTCACATACACAAAATAAAATCCTATTTACACACTTTATGGTGAGAAAAGTCATTTCCTCTTGGATATGAATATAACAATTGAGCTTCATATGAACATTTGTTATAAATTAATGAAAAGATGGCAAAAATAATTAAAAACAAGCAACCTACCAAATTTTTCAAGATATAATTAAAAAAATTAATAAAGTTCTAATTTAGAAAATAGAAAAGGTTTTAGTTACAAAAGCAGGAATTTGCTGTTATCAACACTAATTTTTTCCCTTCATTTCTTAGACTGAGTCAGATTCAAATGAAATAAAGATAAAATGTTCACATCTGAAGAAACAATGGATCTGCAATAATAAATCATTACATGAATACAATAACAACAAAAACCCAGAATACATTTGTTTGTTTTATTCTTTTTACTTTTGATGAAATAAAGCAGTTCATGTGAAGATATCCAAGGTGTCAGGTGAAAATGACAAAATTGGTAAATAAAATTGGTTGAAAAGAGGAGCAAAAACTGGGAAAGACAAAGAAAAGCAAGAGAAAATGAAGCAAGGAATGCATGTGAGCTCCTTGCAAAGTGGAGAGTAAGGAAATTGGAGGTGGATGATAAACTGAGAGAAGACAGGATTGGAGAAATAGGGCTTGTCATCCCCTGGAAATGTAAAGGAGGTTTGCCGACTTACAACAGGGTTCCTAATAAGATTGGGAACAGCAACAAACTTACTTGGTATAGGAGGTAGCAAAATCCTTCTAGGGGTTCTAAGGGCATCCTCTTCAAGAGAAAACAAAACCGCAAAAATGTCTTTTACCAGGTGCATTCTGAGGGTGTTACATGGCAATATTGGCTAATTGAAAAAAATACTAAAAGGAACTGATTACGTTTGAATTGATGGGAATAAAATAACATAAATAAAATCCAACTTTTTTTTTTCTTTTTAAAAGAAAAATATTCATGTAAAAGAAAAACTAAATTCTCTCACCTGGTGGCTCGTGCCAACCCGAATTTCTCCCTGAGTTGTCGCCAGCCTCTTGCTTTCAGGGTTATACCCCAAGATGTAAAAGAAAGAATCCTGGGCAGGTTTGAACTCTCTTGCAGATACAATATCTTTGAAATGTTGTACTTTACATCTGCCCCTATAAAGAAAAAGGCAAAATAAGTTTGAGAAAAATATAAAGCATTAAAACAGTTCAAGGCATAAAAAGGCAGTGTCCATCAGATTTGTAAACACAATGTAACAATAACTGAAAAAAAAAAAAAATCTAGGAAAAATAAATAATTAAAAATTTAGCTTTATCGATGACACCGGTACCAACACAAAGTCCAGAGAACATGTTAGCTATAGGTTGTGTATATATATAGTCACTTTGCACAGTTCTTGTCTGATATTTGCTCTAATGAGAAAGGACCAATAAACTGTTTTCGCCGTTTATTTTAATTGCTATTCTATTTCAGTGTTACCATTTTATGGTAATATATTATCTTGTTACCCTCAACCCCATGTTTTTTTTTGTCATAAATTGTTTTTTTAATTTGTCTTTTATCACTCTAATATAGAGATTGTATTTGTAGATATTTTTTGTAATGCTGATATCTTTTTGATGTACTAGAGAGAAACCCTTTGCACTGGTTATGCCTGATGGCAATGTCTTTGTTATGAAAATGGTAGACACTTCTAATATATTTATAAAATTGGGCATTGAATACCATGAACAAGTAGAGCACAACAATGATAATTGAATGAATATATATATATATATATATATATATATAATTTTGCTCCAAGCAAGGCAGCAAAGCCACTATGATACAAGAGGTTACTGAGTGTGAAAGAGAAAGAGAAACATTATTAAGAAGTGGGAACACTAAAAGAAGAGGAATTAAGACAGTAGATAATGATTGACATTGTATTTAAATTTTTGAAGATCAAAGTTAGCTGGAAAGCATGAAGCCAAAAGTGAGTTCCACAAGCAAGAAGTGTGAGAGAAGAAAACTGTTAGCATAGAACTTATGGTTGTATCTAGCCAATTCAACTGTAAAATGATGAGACTTTTTTGCCAATCTAGCACTGCACTTAAATTCATAAAGTCTAGGTACTATAGTGAAAAGTTCATCAAAACAATTACTATGAAAGTAATTATATAAAAGGCACAGGGCAGCTACATTATGGTAGTTGCAAACAGATGTCAGGTCAGGACCAATAACATTGCAGATTTTTCTTTGGATTTTATCAAGAATTTAATTATATAGCATGAAGACTGGATCATATGTGACAGCAATATTCTAAGTATGGATGAATGATAGACTTATAAATATGTAAGATTTTGGAGAGAAAAAAATGTTTAATATATAAGGCTCATGTGAAAACCTATTACGAAAATATGCCATAATTTGTTTTTCAGTAAGTATAATCAACAAAATCATTAAAATTAGCTATGGTTCTGTAATTACTGTATTGCTGCTTTTAACTTTTCCAAAGCAAAATTAGGTTTTCAAGATAAATAGATAACTAAATTAATAAAACCAAAAACAACTTTGTAATGACAAGTAATTTATTTGTTAACTACATATAATCTATAATTTTCTGTTTTCACAAGCAAAACTACCATTGACATTACATGACTGATATTATAGATACTCAATATAAAAAGTTGCAACTGTTTTCTTAGAGGAACTGAATTCTTTATCTACATGTCGTATGTACAAAAACAAGAAATGAGTTTTTAATAAAGTTATCTATACTTATAATGCACATACATCAAAATTACAATAAAAATGACAAAAAAACTGCAGTTAATTGCTGAAACCTCCTGAAGAGTGAATTGAAGAATTACAAAAAAAGTTAACCTACAAAACTTTAGAGTCAAGGTGCTGAATATAACATCAATGAGAAAAATGATAAATTTTATTTGTATTAATATATATATATATATATATATATATATATATATTTTTTTTTTTTTTTTTAAACATGTAGTATTGAATGTTAAAGACAACATAGTCTTGCATATTTTCTTTTGAATTTTCTCATATTCTCTAATCTAAAGAAAATATGCAAGACTATGTTGTCTTTAACATTCAATACTACATGTTTAAAAGAAAAGTTGCTGTCAAATTACACATATATATATTTGTGTATTTAGGCAGCAATCCTTCTTTCATGCACATTTCATTAAAAACGACTGACAAGGTGCTTTTATTTAGTTTTTTTAATATAATTTCTCATGTGATCTAATAAGAATAAGAAATTATATAAAAAAACTAAATAAAAGCACGTCAGTCATTTTTAATGAAATGTGTATATATATATATATATATATATATATATATATATATATATATATATATATATTCCAGTTGTTTCTCACTGTACAAGTTACCAAGCAAGTGAGCAATACTACATGATAGGAAATAACTGCTTATTGGGGTATTTCATGATTTTTGTAGGAAGCCATTATTTTACATTCTATCTTCTTAAAGTGTTTATTTTCTCAGTTACACTATGAGTGTTTGTTCCTTAAAATCATTTTATATTAAAGTTGAAGAGGAAAAATTACAATACAGATAAAATTAAAAAAAGACAATATAAAATGTATAACAATGGGAATAATGGATTGAAATAAGCAAACACGTCCAACTGAAAAACTTCATGTCACAGCAAATTACAAAACATTAAAAGTGAAAAAACTATTCAAATAACATTGTGCTCTATCAATAAATTTCTTATTTAATATTAAAGTCTAAAACTAATTTTAAGAGCTTGCTACAGATGCATCATAAAAATTAATATTGCTGTCTAAAATCATTAAAAAGAAATTTAAAATAATCAACCAACCTTTTGCAAAGTCAAAACAATGAGTACATCCTTTCAACTATTTGCAGTCATAACAAAATGCATTTCTACTTTAAACTAATCCTCCTCAACAAGGACAAACTACAACAATCACAAATAGCTGAGTGTGACCAATGTACTTGTCTCAAACAATCAACATCCTGAGCTAGAGATAAGCACATCCTCCAGATTTTAACATTTCTGCTGTACCAGGATGCAGATAAAATAGCAATTTTCCTGAGAAGCTAAAAATCCCACCAATCACTCAAGTGACCAATAAAACCCTTCAAATAAACACTGACATTACAAATGAATAGAATCAAATGACAGAATTCCAGGTTTTAACAAAACATGCCAAAATCTAAAAAGCAACCCAAATGATTTTATATATATATATATATATATATATATATATATAAAATGGGTGAAACTATGAAAAAGTGTTTAAAATATCAATTTTACAGAAAAATAACTTTTACATGTCCAACTTTTATAATAATAAACTCAAGATAGTTATCAGTATTTTAAGTTTCATGAAGAAAGATATCACATTATCTGTCACTGTTTAATAACTGATAACTTTTACAATTAATAGCATTTGATAAAAATTTATTTTTTCTAGAGGTCTTCAGACATCTGAAAATAGTATAATTTGAGAATATAAATGTCTGAAATTTACACAAGTAATATATTTGGACGTGAAAGTTGAAAATACATTAAAGAAACTTTTTGACAATATCCAAATACATTTTTCAAAAGTATAAAAAACAGTGAATGAAAAGCAACATTTCAAATTGCTTAATTCTGTTATATATTTTTAAATACTCATAAACCAAACAAAATCTCTCTTCCAAGACAATTTCACCCTTATAAATTTCTAAATTTAAGTAACACGAAACATATGAAAGAACAATGAAAGTAGAAACAATTAGCATATGCAGATCAATTCTTATTTAGCTTGATATCAAGAATCAAAATTAACTATTATACCACAAATGTGGGTGTTGAGAACTTTTAGATATATATAGAAGTTATTTCCTATTTTATATTATTTGAAATAAGATGCTAAAATTCATAAAAACATTGAGACGAATAAAAAAATGATTTAATAGTGTTTATTTGATTCTGGTATGTTTCTGTATGTTCTTGTACATTTGAAATTAATTTATAGGGTGTGATGGGTAAATTGTTGCCATTTTATATTTTTAATTTTGTGCATGCCTGTTTATTTTTTGTCAACTGCATAGTATAGTAAGGTTAGTTGGGTACTGTGAGAAAAGGAGCACCATGACACAATTCACTTCAACAGAAATTTAGAAATGGCATTCATTCCAGAAGCTCCAATAAGAACATTTCAGGGTGTCTGAGGACAGTGCAGAGGATTCGGAAAGCATTGGATGAGTCTGATGGTGATTATGAAGGCATGGCAGCTAGCAAAATTCATTCTGATAAGAACTGAATTTCTGGGTGATATTCAGGCTATGATTGACAATGATCCCTCCAAGTCAATCAGGTCCATAGCCAAGGATACAGTAGTGTCCGAGTTTTTTATCAGACAGTGCATGAAGACCTTCAGTATTTCTCATACAAGATGAGAAAGGGCCAATTTTTATCCCAAGCCATGAAGCTATGAAGCTTTTGAACAAACTCAAGCATCTCCTCCAACTAAATATGCTTTGGTTTTTCTCAAATGAGAAAAATTTCTGCCAGTATAGGATAGTGAACACATAGAACTGTTGGCTTGCTTTGTCCCCAAAAGATGTACCACCGAGAGTGATGAAAACCAAATATCCAGTCAACATTGTTTGGAGGGATCACTAGTGATGGCAATGTTATGCCACCATTCATCTTCCTATAGAGCGTCAGACTCAACACAAAGGTCTATGTCAAGTGCCTTCAAGAGGTAGTGCTTCCCTGGGTCAAGAGGGTGGCTGCTGGAAGACCATGTCTGGCAACAGGACTCTGCACCATGCATTACAAACAGGAAAACCTAATTATGGCTGACAGACAATTTCAGTGACCCCATCACTGCTGACATCTGGCCTCCTAACTCTCCAGACTTGCAACCCCTTTGATTATTATGTGTGGGGCACAGTTGAGCAAGATATCAACAAAACTCCTTGTAACACCAAAAATGAACTGAAGGCAAGGATCATGGCAGTATTCACCAACTTAAACAAGAAGACTGTCCAGAAGAATTGCACAAGATTCCGAAATTATCTGGAGGCCATGGTTGAAGCCAATGGTGATTTTATTGAATAAATTCACTCTTTAGTATTTCAAGGTATTTTGTGTAATTTTGATAAATTTATTTTCAGTTTTGCATAATTTGGACAACAATTTATTCATCGCACCCTGTATAGGCAATAAGTGCAACAGACAGATCAACAAAATAAAATTCACCTCATGAGGTGGGGGTTACTAGTACATACAATACAAAAGCTTATAAAGACTAAAACCAGATGCAAAAACCAATAATGATAAATTTAATTGCTTAAAGCAATGGCTACATTCATTTCATATCAGGTTACTGATATTGGTTGCATTTTAAACCAGAAACATAATTAGTGTTTGCTTTATATATATGATCCATATATAAATGATTGTTCTCTAAATGTATTTACACCTCTTTCTGAATTTTCTAATTTTATCATCATCACTTCCTGTTCAAGTCTACTTGTTGCAATTGTACTGGTCATTTGAGTTACTGATGAAACTGTTAAAGAGTTTCTTTTACATACCTACCTTAAAGTAAGTGCCAGAAAATCTGTTGTAAGAAGAGTAAATTAATTTTGTACTTGTTTTTTAATTTATAGAAGCTATCCCAATGTTAAAACTCAATAGTTAATAATGCACTGACAGATTCCTAAGCACCACACCAAAATACATATATCTGAAGTTAATTCCATATCTGGAACCCCCACTGCTCTTTCATTTTTCTTATTTTTTCTTATTTTATTTTTCCTTTTAGCGCTATTTTTATATGCATCCCAGCCGGTAGTAAGTAGCCCGAACTCCCTCTAATCACGAGTCACGTAATAGCTGAGTTCTTGCAGTGCCATATATCCCTGCAAGCACTTCCAGTGGAGAAGCTGGAAACAACACTATGCTGTACTAAATAAACTTTATTTACTACAGCCCCCTCCCTTCAATAGGAGTAGATAGGTTTGACTATCAACTGGTTCACACTCCTCCCTGGTCTTTTGAACACGAGCAGCAGTTTATCCCTTGTTTCCTGTTTAAGATTGGGTTTTCAGTTCCTTCTAATGTCTTCCTCATTCTCTTTCACTTCTAGTAGCACCTTCCACCTCAGTGGCAATATTACCATGGTTGGGGTGAATTGATTAAAAAAAAATTTGCTTATATATAAAATTATTCTAAAGTGACTTCAGACATTTTTTTTTTTTTACATATGCACTTAGTTAGTTATGGAGGATACACAAGTAAATAAAAATTGCATATAATAAGTAACCTAATAGATGTAAAGATATTTTTCAAATGGCTCAGCTAATTTAAAAGAAGAAAGTATTTTCCAATTTCTCTATTTCTACACCACCTCTTATATCACACACAAACAAAATTCTGATTGGTCAGATTTTGGGAATGGTATCAGGCTTTTTAGCACTCCTCTGTACATATAGATTAAAAAAACTAGCAAATGACTGCTATATGGGTCATGTATTATACAGAATAATTTCCATTGTATTTTCTTTTTAATACAACTTTTTTGCCGTTTCTGAACTTGCTAAGAGAAGAGAACATTTTTGGGACCATATTTCTCACGATCAAAAACAGGAACTACAATAATAATGAAACGTTAAGCAAATGGATAATATTTAGCACACAAGTTCATTTTTATGTTTTGCAAGTTTTCACATAAGAAATATTCTGATCAAATAATCATTGGTCTGATTGAAAATAGAACACATTAAAAAAAGAAAAAAAAGAAAGAATTTAAAACAGGTAAAGAAGACTATAAATAAGTGATGGATTGTCTTACCTTAATGTTGCAACTTGATATGTGTCACATACATCAGAGATGAATAATTCACGTGAACTGATCAAAGGATCTTTTATTGCTAGATCAGATTCTGAAAGAAGATAAGGAAAGAGTAAATTAAAATAAAATATTATACTTTAATACTATTTGGAAATATATTCCACATTAAAACAGTAAATGAATAGTTTGAAGAAAATAAAAAAGTGACATTAAATAATGATTATTCTAAGGAACAATGACTGCAATGTAAGTGTATCACGGTATATAGTAATGATTGTGTTTGGACCTCATACTTCACTTATTTTCTAAGCAAACATTTCTAACAAAAATCTCTATATGAAAAGGAAAATAAAGAGGAATTAATTAGATGAAACAAAAACATTACAAAAAAAAAACAAACTTAGTATAAAAAACATAACTCATCTTTCTTTATTGATGAATTCTGAAAAAATTTTTAAATAATTATTCAGAACACCCCCACCCACCAAGTTTAGCACACACCTAATATCTGCAAGCATGCAAACATTTTCATTTAAAAGAAAAATGTCTTTAAATACTCATAACTTTTTCATATTATAAACTCAAGCCCATTGCATGTAAATGATGCTCCTCTAAAGAAAAAGCAAGAATCTATGACATCATAAACATTAATTCTTGAGATGGAACTTCTTAAATCTATAATTTTACAGTAAACTATTTTGTGAAAAAGAGTACATAAGAGATTTGGATAGGAGTCAGAATCATTGGATGAGAGGATCAAACATTTGAAAGTCATTGAACAACAGAGGCAAACAACAGATAGCTTTCACCCTCTTTAACAAACAAGATTTATATGAGAAAACAAAAACAAACAAAAAACATTGATACTCTATTATCATTATTATTGGTAGCAAACGATTTATTTATTTTTTCATATTGCACAATATGAAAATAGTTTAAAAGTGAAAAATGTAATTGTTCCTCTTTGTTGTAGTGAGATTGGAGTATGAGGTCAAATAACTGGTCAGAAACCAAATGTTTCAGGTGACTTTCACACACACACACACACACACACACACACACACACACACACACGGTATAAAACAAGAAGTAACATTGAATTGCTAACAGACAAATTGAAAAGAAAAAACAAAACAATAGTAGAGTTAAGCCAAGGTTAGAGTACAGAGACAGTGCAAAGTGATTCTGCTAAATGCAGAGTAGTTTAAAAGGAAAGTAAGAAATGAAAACAAAAGTGAATGCGTTAACAGGCAACATCTGATCTCTATGAAGAACAATTCCCAATAAAGATCAATAGGTGCCAGGGGCAGTGCTGAGAATGACATGGGAAGCAGTCAGGTGTACAGTTGTTGATGATGAAGATGAGGAGTAAAAGATGTAGTTTTTTTTTTTTTTTGTTTTTTTAAATATATGAACCCTCTGCAATAGTCTTGATGTACAAAACTTGTTTATTGTCTGCTAAGATACCATAATGCCAAAACCTTTCATTTTACTTTAAATCTCATTTATGAAAAGAAAAAAAAATGAGTTCACTGAAGCTGAAAAGGTTAATAAAAAAGAATGGGAAAAAAGATGAAATTTAAGAAAAATAAGGAATTCCTCTTCAATATCCCACCACAAATGTAGAAGATAATCATTTAAAGACTGATTTAACAGCCTATATATTTTGACCTGTATACAAAAAGCAGTTCCTCAAATACAAATTTTAAAAAAAAATTAAAAAAAAAAAAAAAGAAAAAAAAAGAGAGTTTTGTTTGAAAACAACTAATGCTTGCAGATGACACTAAATGGCATCACCGAGTCACATGTGGACCGTATAGAAATACAGGATGACTTTATCAAATGAATGGTTATTACGTTTTAGTGATAGATTGAGTCATTTTCTATCAACCCTTTGCAAGTTATTTAAAGCTAGAAAATATTTTTAGATTGTAAGAATTTTTTTTGTTGTTGTAAATAACAGTTTAGAGATACAAGTCTTTATAATTAACTCATAGCGGAGGGGGAGAAGACGTGGAGTCATACCTTTTCCGAAGGGTATTTGTGTGTAAATGAATACAATGAACCCAATGGGAATTGGAACTCAGCTTTCTTAGGCTTTAATGAAAATAAATATAAAGTATAATATGCAGCAAATAGAAATCCATAATATGACTACAGAAAAAAGTAAAATGATATTAAATATTGTAAATAATGAAAAGTACCTTCATATTAATTATTGAGAAATTGTTATTTTCTCAGCATAGTGTCATTGGTATCACTATGGTCAATTTCTGAATATTGACAAGGATTCTTTTCTAGTATCATATAAATTGGTGTATATATTTTGAGTAATTTATACAGGCATAGTCAACATAGAAAAATAGTAATAGAAATCTGATGATTGAAAATGATTAGAGAAATGCAACCTGAATTTCAGAAAATGAGTTATGGGAACAGGCTGAACGAATTAAATTTAATGACATCAGCAAGTAGGTGAGTCTGCAATAGCTTAATAAAAATGTTTAAAATTATGTGTGGTTTTCAATCAGTCAACTGTAACATGTTATTTACTTGAAGCTACAGTAACTTCAGAGGTCATTAACATATTGTTGAAGTAAACAGATGTAGATTAAATAGGAGAAATTTCTTTAGTAATTGAGTTGAAGGTTTGTCGAATAGTTTGCTAGTGTATCTGATTCTTTATCCTGATATATATACTTTTAAGAATTTTAATAATTCTTGTGATACAACACAAGTGGGTAACAGCTTTAAAAAACAAAGTAGATCTGTATTATTGAATACTTTTTCACATTAATAAATGGATTATATATGTATATTAAAGAGATTCCAAATACTCAGTCCAAATTATATTTACAATAGATATTCACAAATAATTTGAATAGAAAAACAAAAAATGATTTTGATGGAATTATTGTAAAGCTTAGTATTGTTAAATACAAAAGCAATGATCAGATTTTATTTATTTTAATAAAGTAGTTCAAAATTTAATGTCTGAAGTGAATACTAAGGGTGGGGGGGAAATACGGCTGTCCATAATGAAGATTTTACTAGGAAAATAATGAATATTGCTGAAAGGTTTCAGGAAGGAAGTGGAATGTATTCCCACCAGCCATAATAATTGTAAATTCTCAGCTTACAAAAGGAAAAAATGATATTGAAAGAGATAACAGAGGCAGTGGAGTCTGAAACATCTTGATGGCCATGATGACATTTTGAACCGTTTGTAATCTCCATTTGTTGTCAAGGCAGACTGGCACTGAGCCAGAAAGAAGCAAAGAAAGAAATGTTACTCAAACTTGCTTGTCAAAATAAACCAGTTAATAGTGGCAAACTAAATAAGGAGCAACATTGTATCAATAGCCAAATAACCTGAATAATCAATGTAAGCTTCAATTGTATCCCAGTAGAGGAACTATGGTTTATTTCTTATTGACTACTGTAATTTATAGTTTTTTTTTTTATCAATGATGATGTATCATGTATTAAAAATGTCAATCAATTAAGCTGACCTTCAGAAAATAGAAATAATTGTACAGATATTTTCATTGTAGATTTTCCCATTTTCCCCATTCAGAATCAACAGTTCATTCATAACATCAAAAGGAAAGAAGATTGACAGAATTAGAATAAAAATCACACAATTAAAACAGGCAGAATTATATAAAGGAGAATTAGAAAAAGCTTTAAGAAATCAATAAAAAATAGGTTTTTAAACAACAAAAAAGATATTTCTATTTGACTTATGACAGTATAAAATAAAAATACTAATTATTTAAAAATTATATAACTTTATCTTACATAAAGCCTTCATATGGAAATTTCTTTAAAAATTATTAGAAACCTTTGAGGTAACATTTTTTAATATTGTTTAAAAAATCTGAGAAAGATTCTTATAATAACTAATAGGAAATTATGTTTATGATGAATGCTATTTTAAAGACAAATTCGTGCAATACTATTAATTTATACAGAACTCTCAAAGAATAAAGAAATGTTTAAAGAGATCTTGTGAAAAAAAAGTGATAATGAGAAATCACTTTGGATTCATTCCATAATAATTTCTTAATTGCTTGTTGCTATTTTGACTTCTGTGTTACTAAGCTTTTGCAGTTATTTTTAATACTACAACAATAATGTAATGTGTTCATAACTGGTATTCCATGAAGATAACTGTTTAAAAGATGAGAAAACAAAATGGCAAATGAAAGGAGGTCAGATTAGGCATAAGGAAGGCCATCATGTTCAAAAGAGGGTGGAAACAAGGCAAAGTGTACCTCCTCATTCATATGTGACTGACCTTATTAGCACTGGGACAGGGTATTATTCTTGCCAGGGATCCCATCAACAGCCTAGCAGGTGGTCCTGGTCCCATTCCATACTGGCTGCCATTACATAAGTGACATTTGGAAAGGAAACCTATTACTATTTTAACCAAAAGGAGGGCAGGAGGCTAAATATGCCAGCAGTTTGCAGTGTGGAGATGAAGTGTCATGAGTCAGGCTAGTCACATACAGATCAGAGGTTGTGGGCGCACATAACTAGAGAGAAATTATCAAGAGCTATAACAAAAGGTTACTTATGTCTACCATAATGGAAGGAGATAGACTACTCATTAACAAATAGCAATGGCTCCCAGAAAGGATTCTGAGATATGCAATGATGGAAACAATAGCACATGTAGTAATCAAGGGGAAGAAAAAAAAGAAAACCAAAGGAAAAATACAGTAATTACATTAAAAAAGATAATGTTAGAGCTTCTTAAAAGTGAGGAGGACTTAAAGAAAATAATCCCATTTTTAAATAAATGATGCAATAAGAGGAGAAAACAAAAATATACTAAATAGATTGCTTTTCATGCAGAAACAAGCTTTATCAAAACTCACATAGGCAACTATTAAACTCGGTGAATTTATTTATAATTATTTGCAAATAAATATGGAAAACCATTGAATAAACAGTATTTAATATACCTGAAATTATTTCAAGTGAGAAATTGGATCATTCAAGGTGAGGGCAAATGCAGACTTAATCATTGGTAAGTTGTAAATGAGACTGAAATCTACTTTATTCTCCAAGTAAGACAATTTTAATCATATTGTGCTAACAAAAATATTTGTATGATGTGCTATTTTTGCTGTTTTATGATAAAAGTACAGAAATTGATACATCATAATGCAGACAATTATTTCTAAATAAAAGGAAATTAATCTATACTTAACATTTAATATGCCTAAAGTAATCTCCCTTGAAAAATTGGCTCAAATTAGTTCATTGAGGCTAACAAAAAAGCAGACTCCATATTAAGTTCGACTAACAACAGCTTTATTTGGCAAGTTAAAAGAATTTTCATAGTCTTGTGCTAACAAAAAATCTTGCTATAATGTACCATTTTTGCTGCATACAGACATTGGAATACATTTACATGTAATTTAAAAAAAGAAAAAAAGCAATTATTTTATATAACAATTAGTAATCTTTTCATTTGTTTCCCTGTTCAATGTTGATATTTTCTTTTCATCTTTTGTAACACACACAAATCAAAAAATTCTTAAGGTCAGTGCAAATCATGATCCCAAATTATAATTAAATTGGAAATTGGGCAAGAAATTTCTTTTAATTTTCAAGTTAGAGTATTTTAATGGTATTTCCCTAAAAAAAATCAGATTATTAGAATACAGATGTAAGCTTTTATTTTGAGTGTATTTTCTATCTCTATAGACAGAGGAGACCTGAGCAGAGTTTGCCATCAAAAACACTTGTTCCAATTGAGAAATCTCTCCTGTTCACTAACTGAATAAAAATATCTATTACAAATTAGAAACCAAGTGAATTGTATAACACTTAAATCTGGGATCAGCAGAGTAAGTAGCATCAACTTTTCAGCAATATTTAATTATAAATCTTCTTTCTACAACTGGCAACAACTCCCCAATTGAAACCTGACTTTTATTCTAATAAAACCTTACCACTTACCAACAGAAATAAACATTAAAGAAATTGAATTTTTCTAGTGTTCAAAAAAGAAATTTGAAAAGCATAAGAATTCACTTTCAAAGATTTTTTTTCTTTGACATGCAAAAAATGTTTTGAAGTCTGGTCAACACTAACTTTTTTTAAACAAGATCAGATTGCAGCTAAAGTGAAAAATGCTTAAAACAGAGATCAAAGATTTCAGTCAGATATTGTATATGAACATGAGTTTCCATGTCACAGATCTGTTGTAATATAACTTATTTCTCTATTTCATTCTGTCTGGTTGCCGTTGGTAATGACTGTGCCATTATCATCTAACAAATTAACATTACTGGTTTTGTAATGTTACTTATTAAAAAAAGAAAAAATATTTTCAAAAAGTAAAACAATTCAAGTAACAACATCTAATTAGAATTATCTATGAAGACATACAAAAATGATACAAAATATTTGAGATCTAAAAAAAAAAAAAAAAAAAAAAAAAAAAAAAATGCGGTCATTCAACCATATATTTGTTTAATAAAAAAAAGGGAATTAAGTAGAAATTAGTATGCAAATAATTGACCAATTTTATACATTTAATTATCAAAATTGAAGAAACTGCACAAAACTTCAAGTCATGCTATCAACATTGGATATTATGTATATTCACTAATATATAATTTTCAATACAGAATGACTATCAAAACTTGATAAATAAAACTTTAGGTCAAAATTTGAAAGGTTCTGTGCTAAATCAAACACCACCCTCAAATAGGCTCAAAATATTGACTTTGTTCTGACAGAAAATGATTAAAGTGCAGTTAGGAGAGAAGTAGAATAGCAGTAAAGTTTGTAGAGAGATACCAGGTTCAAATTCACAAGACTACAATACAATTATAATCATTTTACTTTTTTCTTGTCACTACAATATATTGTATCACTATATAATTATTTAAATGAACATGTGGTATACTTACTTAATAAATCCAACCAGTAATATTAAACAACTAATTTTTGTTTAAATGATTTTCATTAATGCATCATAAAGTGTAAAATGTATTAACTTCAGAAAGTAATCAAGAAGGAAAATCATTGCCGTGAATTTCTTCTCCCTTGAGAATTAGGATAAGGAAATATAGATTACTGGATGAGTAAATAATTTCTGGGTTGAATTATTTCATTATCCAGTTATAGAAATCCAGCTTTACAATATAAATTGTTTTTCTCCTATTTTATAAATAATTCATAATTCACTTTTCATCAAGCTATATTTGAAAAGTATAAATGAACTATGCAGCAATTCAATGATACCAGGGTTCAAAATTAACACCATTCTGTCAACCCAGGGCTAGATGAGACATTAGTTTGGGATGATTGACTGGATTTTGTAGGACAATACAAAATTTTTAGATAAGGTATTTCAGAATGAGTTTTTGAATTGATTCAGTCTTTATTTTCAAATCACAAAATGAAACAACCACTATTCTAGATCTTTTTACATTAATGCAGGTATCCCTCAAGGCTCTATCCTTAGATCTATTGTTCTCAACTTGGCATCTATGCTGATCACAACTATTTACACCTGTCTTGATAGTAAGTCTGATTGTTTCAATAAGGTCAGCTAATGTAAAAAAAAAAGACCTATATTCTGCTGTTAACTGGGGCAAGAAATGGTTTGTTAATTTGAATGCCCCCAAAATTAAACTGCTCTCTATTAAGCATCTGAGAGAATCCAATCTGCCATCAATCAGAATGTCTGATGCTAACCTCCAGGAGAGCTACTCATTGCAACTTCTTGGGCTAGTCTTTTCTGCTGATATGAAGTGGAAAGATTATATTGAATTGATATATGCTAGATCTGCTACTAGGGAAGTTGTTTCATTGCGTCGGGTTAGACAATTTTCTGTGCCCGAATCTATCTTACATATTTATAAGTCTACAATTCATTTTTGCTTTGAATATTGCTGCCACCTATGGTCTGGTGTGCCTTCTATATATTTAGAGATCCTTGATAAAATCCAAAGAAGAATCTGCAATATTATCAGTCCTGATGTGACATTTCAGTATCAGTCATTTTCCCACTGGTATAACATATCTTCCCTGTGCCTTTTCTATAAATACTTTCATGATAATTGTCCTGATGAACTTTCCTCAATGGTGCCTAGATTTTATGAATTTACACACAGTACTAGATTTACAGCAAGGTCATCATTTTACAATTAAAATGGCTAGATGTAACCATAAGTTCTATGCTAAAATTAAAGCAGTTTTATAGTAACATATGTTATTCATTATTTGTGAAATCTAACATTTTTCTATGTATCTCCAAGATATTCAACTGAGAGGCTAAACTTATTCACAGAACAGTAAAAATGCAAAATTAAGGGATTGTAATAGAAAGTTAGATTGGAATGAGAGTAACTGTTCTTGAAGCTAAAAATAAATTTTTCTAAATCATAGGAGTCAAAGCAATTCAAAATGTTAAAAATCAATGCAAACAATCAGA
Source organism: Acanthosepion esculentum (assembly GCA_964036315.1). Taxonomy (NCBI): domain Eukaryota; kingdom Metazoa; phylum Mollusca; class Cephalopoda; order Sepiida; family Sepiidae; genus Acanthosepion; species Acanthosepion esculentum. The sequence continues at coordinate 60,732,105 of OZ038499.1, forward strand.
AGTAAGAAATACACTAGATATTTAATTACTTGACAAGTAGCATTTATTTGATCTAACAACTTGTCATGTTCCTTCAATTAAGTGTTTCTTTTTTGTTCTTTTGCTCCTCCCCACCTCCAAGAAACAAAAACAGAATTAAAGAACGATGATATAGGCAATATGAAACACTCCTTCTCTGGAAACTTTGATGAAACAAATGGAAGTGTGACCTTCAATTTAGCAAACTGATTACAAGACAGTAAATAGCCTGAATGTCAATCCCAGAAGTGATGAAAAAGTGAAAGAATCAAATAAAGTCATCTATCTTTTACATATAAATTTTTCATTAGTTTGATTAAATTTAAAAAAAGGTAATCAACAAATTATTAATAACATTTTTGTATTCTCTTGAAACAAAAACTGTCAATATTTAAAAGTCATCCTATAATACAAAGATTTTCAATGATGAAAACTTGGATTAAAAACAGTCACTAAATATTTTAGAGTTATTAATAATCAAATTTGAAATATAAAAATAACCAAGTTACCTCTTTTTCTGTCTTAAATTCATATTTGAAATACTACTCTACATTATTGAAAAATTATCATGCAAAGCATTTATTGTTTTTCATATCAGTTTGTAGTTGAAAGAAATTGATTTCTAGATTTTCCTAAACTCAACCACAGGTCATAAAAATTTTCTCTTGTAATAACCATTACATTTCATATACTAAATGCAACTTTTATGCAACAGTGATAAACTTATTATTTAACAGCAAAAATAAAATTCATGTTTGTAGTATTTAAATAAGTTATATAATCTCTACATTCACAATTTATTATTACAACTATTTTAAAAATGTATATTTAGATAATTTAAATTGTCATAAAAAGTAAATCTCTGTAATTAGCAGCAAATAACTCAAAGCTAAAAGGAGTTATTCGCTATAATATTTGTGTATGAAAATGTTCAGTTTCTATTAATAGTTTATTTTTCTCAGAGATACCTTCTGAAATGTTATTGTACAAGAAAAGAGTGCAATCTTTAAGATGATTCCATATGGTGAACAATTTGAATCCAGTTGCCAACGTCCCAAAGGGACATGGCACATAGAAGATGAAAATTTTAAGTTTTTAAAATGATTTGGACATTAATAAATTTAGATATTAAAATTAATAATCCAGTGTGAATAATTTGACATTTCATGAGTTAAGTTCCCAACTGCTTATTAAAATTCTGAATCTGCCCCTCATACATCTCTTCAGGGGTCAATTGTTGAAGAAACTTCACATTTTCTCTTTGCTTTTCAAATTATCATTTTCTCATTTCAAAGGGTTCTATTCATCTTTCTTTTCCTTTTTTTTTAAATAGTAATATGACACTGATTTTACACAAAAGAAACTTAATGATTAACAAGTTGTTGCAAGTTAATCATTATTAAACTGCTAGAATTATTATTTTTTTTTGGAAGCTACTGACAAGGTGAAAAAAACAAAAAAACAAACTCAAATCCCACTAAATTGAGAGAACAAAGTCAACAATAGAAAAGTGAATAATTAAATGTGTGTAATTTGACAATTGCTGGAATTTCAAGTGCCATTTTGTAATTTAGTCAGGATTAAATTGTGTCAGACAATCGATTGCAAAATCTATGCTGTATTTAAAAAAAAAAAAAAAGTAAAACTTAGTTATTCAAATCTTCCTGAACAAAAAAGAAAAAAATTCTATTTTGTGCTTTGATATCACTGTTCAAGATGTATATTGAAATTTAAAAAAAAAAAAAAATCCAAGTATTAAACGAATTTGTCATAAAATCAATTTATTGACAGAGTGGTAACCAGCAACACAACCATCATCATAACTAATTCTCATTACTTACACATCAAGAGTAAAAAAAACATTTGGAGAACACCAGCAATATTATAGCCATAACAACTAAAAAATATTATTTAGGAAAGAGAAAAAGCAAAAAACTATAACATGCTCTACTTCTAAGGCTGTAGAAATAGAAAAAAAAAAAAAAAAAAAAAAAACAAATGTAGAAATTTCATTTAGGATCTGACTCCAATGATTTGCTAAGGTCAAGCAAGAACAAAATCAAGAGAACAAACAAGAATTAAAAATTCACAAAAAAAAACAAAAAAAAGTATGAAAAGATAATGGCTGAAAATGATAAAGTTATCATTAGATGAATGGGACAAGTTAAAGGGTAAGTTGCAGTTAAAACAGCATTAGAGATAAAGAAGAGTAACAGAATGGTCTATTAGAATTTCTTTCATGAAAATGTATTGATATCAACCAGAGTCTACTGTAATAGAAAACATGGAACAAATGAAAGGAGGAGAATGAAGGCAAAGAGAAATAAAAAGATAAAGTGTATGTGTGTGTGGTCTTCATAATGTTATCAATTTTCTCATTTTTCTCCATATTGAAATGACAAACTAATGGTCACTATGGTACTGTTATTACATAAATTTAATAGATTCACTGGATAGAAAAGTAAATCAATTGACTTATATATTGATTTACAAAATTTTCTTCTTGTGAGTGAGTGCTGTGATGATGAAAAGCCAAAATACAGAAGAAAAGAAGAAAGCCTTCCTCTATAGGCAATGGTTAGGTGAAGGTGTATCCATATTACAATGAAACATCTTATGTGTGAGAGAGAGAGAGACAGTGGGGGCACACACAACTGGCTCTCTCTAGCAATAGAAGCAATCTTCCATCATGATAACAGTCTGGAGTTTCTAATACATTAGAAGGTGAGACAGTAAATGGATGATGGTTAACAACTCAGATCACTTGACCAGAGATAAAAAAAAAAGAAGACAAAACAAAAAAAACTCTTGAATAAAACCCGTTTTCTTTAATACTAAGCCAGCCTTGTGTGTCCAAGGACATGTTATGTAGAAATGGAACAATTCCATCACTATCAAACAACTTTCTGGTTAGCTGACCTTATTTTAGTGATCATTTACTGTTAGAAAAAGGTTATGCTTTCCACCGCTCTCGTATCTGACAACTCCCGGATACAGGGCACAGTTTTGGCAGCACCTTGAAAGACAATCAAAGTTGCAAGGAAGGCAAAAAAAAAAGAAAAAAAAGAAAAAAGGCAGATGACAAATTATACCAATATGACTGTGTCAGTTTCCCATACCATGCTTAGGTATTCTTTTTCTGGATGTTGAGACAAGAAAAATCAACACTCTTGCCTACAAAGAAAGATGTCAACAGGAAATTATAGAGATTGATTATAAAATCCTGTGGACAATTAAACCACATTTTTAGTCAGAAAAAAAAAACAAAAAACAAACATGACCTTGAAAAGTAAGCTTCAGATTGTTTTTAAGATTATATTTTGAGATTTTGTTTTCACTAGTCTTCTCTTAATTATCAGCTGATAGGTGATATTCAAACTTAACCTGAACAGTTGGTCCAGTTCTCAAAAAAATAAACATTTTATTTTATACTGTCTGTCTATATAACAGATTGCAAGTAGAATTTATTAGCTACATACATCAAAAATCCCATTCACCCTAAACAAATTCTGAAAATGAGAGCAGAGGGGCAAAACAATGACAGATTATATTTCAACGCCAACTGCATTTGGACTTGAGTTCACACACACACACACACACACACACACTGTGACGCTGATGACATTTGGGTTTGAACACAGAGTGCTATTGAACAAGCACCACATGACGGGTAAAAGAAAAAAATATATATGGGAATTAGTGGCATCTGATCGAGTATTGTTTGAAGGGGTTACTATTGTTGTATCTGTGATTTACAAAATCTCTCCTACAAACGGGCATTGCAAAACACACACACTATATATATATATATATATATATATATATATATAAAAATGAATGGATATCTATTTTAACACTAATTTACTAACTTTACTGGTTTAATGACAAATCTGGATGATAAGATTATCATCCAGATTTGTCATTTTTTTGCACTAAATCTACAGGGTGTTTCAAAAGTCTGTATCACATTATGACACTGTATATCTTAATAACTATTGAGGATATAAAAACAATTTATATTTCCTGAAAGATAATATTTCCATATTCCTATACAGGTCTTTACATGTGTCCAAATATTAGCACTGCATGTTACATGACACACATCCAAATGATAATCCAATTTTTGTCAAACACAACCAAGCAAGAGCATTGACGATGGTTGCTAAGGCTTCAGTTATTCACACTTTCAGATCATCCACATTTCTGGGAAGGGGAGGTACATACACAGGGCCTTTCACATACCCACAGAGGAAGAAGTCACATGGCATGAGGTCTAGAGACCTAGGTGGCCATTGCAGGAATACGTGATCAGTTTGTCCGGAAAGTCCAACCCATCTGTCAGGCAGAGTGGTATTCAGATACTGTTTAACTTGAAGACTTCGGTGAGGTGGTGCCTCATCCTGTTGGAAAATGAAGTCTGCAGCCGCGCCCTCATTCAATTTTTCTATCAACCAGTTTTGCAGCATGGCAAGGTACACTTCAACATTGACTGTCCCTTCTTCAAAGAAGAAGGATCCACACGCATGTTTCTATGGTACAGAACATGTTTATCTTAGGGGAATCTTGCACATACTCAAGAGTTGCATGAGGGTTCTCAGGGTGTGTGTGTGTGTGTGTGTGTGTGTGTATGTGTGTGATGCTTGTTAACTTTGATGGTCCTGAGCAATGAAGGCCATATCTTACTTCTTCCTGCAGAGCTTCACGGTCAATAGCACTGCATACATCAAGGTGCTGGAAATTGTCAAGCACTGGACTGAGGAGGTGGCCATTCTCGATTCATCTTACATGAATAAGATGATCCCAACATATGAGCTCCTAATTCTTTTGATTTGAGTCCCTTGGACTAAATGTGATATGTCACTGAGAGAGAAACCAATTAGTGACCCTACAATATCAAGGATTTGTCAGACATGGTGGCCAACATGAAGAAGTGCCTTATTCAGAAGCTGCATTAAGGCTGAGGCAAGTTTTGTTGAATAACCTTTTGCCCCCCCCCCCACCAAGTTGGACATGTGTACAATTAAAGCAATATACTATTCTTTTTATTCTATTTAATATGCTTGTTTTTCTTTATACTATAGGTTTTTCTTAATTATCTAGGTACCCTGTTATTTTTTTAAAAATTAAATACATACATGCCTAGAAAAAAGAAAAAAGGACAACAAAAGGTAAGTACTTTGCCTGACTGCAATCAGAACCATTATATTTTTATTCTATTATAAAAATTATTTTCTACAAATGAAAAAATAGCTTAAGAAATAAATATTTTAAGCTATATGGAATGAGAAAAAAACACAAACCGATAGACATTTCGATGCTCTTATTTTTTCCTTGTACAATTTTTGGATGGCCTGCCATCCAATCACAATTGTACATTACTTTTTGTTCATGTAAGATAAAGAAAAATCTGCACCAGCAAAATAGGATTTTTTTTTTGCTCTATGCTTGGAAAATTTGCAAACAATTTACGAATGTAATTGCATGTGTTCATCTAAGTACCAGTTTTCTTTCTCAGAGATCTGATTTCAAACTTAACAGAGAGTAATGGACTGACTTGATTTTGAAAAAGTAAACAAAAAAAAACTTTTACATTGATTTTTCTCTTTAAGCTCAACTTCTTTAAATTCACTAATTTTAAATTCATACCTCTAAAAACGTATATGCATATATAATTTTCTAGATTTAAATTATAAGTAGAAAATGGCCAGCAAAAATTAACATTATTGAAGATTAAAAGTTTTACCAAACAAAATCATTTTATATAAATCAGCATCACAATTCTGCTGTTTTTATATGCTAAAATAAAAAAGATTGAAGTAATTTTGTATGCCTATTATAACAGAGAAAATTTAGTGAAAAAAAATATGTGACCATAACAAGTCTATAGTTTCAGCTTTTTGCTGGTTAACAAACATCAAATAAAGAGATTGCTGATGATACTAATAACATTTAAATTCTCTGAAATACAAAATGTAACAGTAGATATTGTTATATAGAATGTGCATGTAGAGTTACATTCAAGAAAACAGTCAAAGATGAATGCATTTGAAGGTTTTGTTCAAGAACTGACATTGTCTAAGACTCATTTTTTTTTCTATGGAAAATTAACTATAATTCATTTAAAATGATTAAAATAAATATGAATAAGTATTATGGCATTTTAATACATATTCTTCCCTGATGCTGTATTTCAATTGTTACACAATCTAGATGGATTTATATTTTTATCGGGATAGTAAAACATTTAAAAAAATAAAAGAATCTTTTTCATACTCGTATGTACAATTTGTTCATACAAATGCACACATAATCTATTACCTGAATAAAACAAGTATAAGTTTGCAATCAACAGAAAATTTGGTTCATGGGTAAGAATAAATACATATACTGACAAATGCACAAAAAATTCTTTTTTCTTAAAATTCTGGAGTTATTATATTACAAATAATAAAATGGAAACAAAACTCGTCTTGTATTAAGAAAGATGAATATCAAATATTTGATTTCATTCATAAATTCAGGCTTTGTTAAAGAGGAACATGACATTATGTTGTTGGTGTCTATAAATATGTAAAGGAAATACTTTCTTGACAATATCTGAATTTGGAATGCAAAGAAAATCAAAATAATTATCTGAAAGGTTGAATTAGGTCATTATTAAAAGAATCAGAACACTGATTTCTTTCTCCCCTTCTCTTCTACCAGGTTTTGATGTAAATATTTACCAGACAAACAAGTTTCAAAATAGTTACTTGTATACATTTTAAAGTGTAACCAACAAAACAGTCATTTGGTATACCAAACTTGACACTAATGTAATCAAGAAGCTGGAAATTCTAGGAACTTGGAAATTCTTTAATGAAGTTTGTGACAAAATATTTACTTTGTTAAAAAAGACATAAGGAAAAGAAAAAAGAACACAAAGCAAATTTAGCCACCTCTCCTCCTGTACCACTTTGTATATTTTTATGAATCAGGCTTGAACAAACAATGAGAAAGTCAATTATGCTCTGATTAAGGGGTTTTCTTAAGCATTTAAACTTATTTGAATGTGTGTATTTAACAGTAGGTTGACAAGAGGCATACAGTTGCACAGTAGCATTTTTGTTTCAAGCAGTCAGCATTAGTCAGACAAGGATCAGTGACATCCAAAATACAGCTGAAGAAACATTCACAGAAGCAAGACTTAAGTAAAATAAATAATCACAAGATTTCCAGGATGGCTGTTCTAGAAAGATCTAATTCAAGAATAGATTTATCAACTAACGTTGTCATCATCATATCCAGTTAGTTATAGCCAAAAAATAAATACAAGTTCAAAATATAAAATTTTTTTAATATTTTCTTTGAAAATATACTTTGATATTTAATTCTTTTTTTTTTATACAAGTTTTAGATTAATCAGTAATGTGTAAATATTTTCAAGATTTTATTCTTTCACAAAAGTATTCTTAGAAGATTTCAAAGGTTATTGTCTTTTTGTAATGTTTTAAATAAGAAAATATGATTTGAGCTTAGGGTTTTTTTTCACTTGGCTAACTTAATTCTGCTGTATTTTGGTCTGGGCAATCCAAAAAGATTAGAATTAAAGCCAAGTGCAAACATTTAATATACCTTAAAAAATTTCCCCATTAATGATAATAAAATTGACAAAGAGTACAAGATTAGAATCACTATCATAAAAGATTTAGTTTATAAAGAAAAAAAATATTAAACAATCTTTAGATATTAATAGCACAAAACAGGTAAACTTTGCTTTTAACATTTTCAGTTTAGATTTTCTATGAAACGAGTAATATTACTGAACTAGTTATCTTCTAAAAATAATGGCAAAAATGGTATGTATAATACAAGTCAAATAAAAATTTATATGTCCCTTTTAAACAGACATTATGCAGTCAATAGAAATTTGAACACAAGTGTATGAGCAGGTCACAAAAAATTATATATGATAGATTTATGTAGATTAATAGAATACAGCTTAAAACTGTCTAGAGGTGATAAAGTTGATATTATCCGAGTCTAGCCTTAATTTATTTTAAAAAGCTCATTGGTTGTTCTGGAGTTAAGCAGACAATAAGATCAAAATTTGTGAAAATTTATTAAAAGAAAATATGAACCAATCTATTTGTGCAAAGATATTTTATACTTATTTTTCATTTATTTTGAATTCAAAAGATATGTTAATAATGTAAATCTTTAACAGAACACCTACTGAAAAATCAAATTTTGTGAAAATGTACCCTCTTGCATATACTGTTTAATTTCAGTATAAAAAATTAATATATTCTTTGAGAAATAACTATTTGCTTTTTGAAAAGTCTGATGTTTTTTCTTTTCAAGAAACAGTGGAGAACCATGATTGCACATATTATCAAGGGACATAGCAAAGAGAGAGAGAGAGAGAGAGCAGTGTGATTCATCAAAAGTGAAGTATGGATGATACTCCTTCCTACTGAAATGAACTTTAGAAATATTCTCTCCACTGGAACTGACTGCAAAGAATTGCAAAATAAATAAGTTCAGTGGAACTGGAAAAGATAGGAGTAAAGGATTTCACAATTTTAAACCAGACAAATTTCCATGAATGTGATATAACTTGCAGACATTCCTTATTCAAAATGTAAATTTTAAAAAAAATGTAAGTGGATGTAAAATTCAATAAAATTTATGTTAAATTTTCTGAGTAAAGAATGGTCTTAATTTTTCTATTGCTGATGATGAATGCTTTGCTAAAATCCTCAGTAGGAAGAAAAAAAAAGTAACTTGAAGAGCTACAGAAATTACGTCAATAATTACAAATACAGTGAGGAAAAGGTATAAATAAAAGAATGGAAAAGATATACTGTATAAAAAGAAAAGAATCTTACACTAAATATGACTTGAAATTTATAGTTTTATTGAATGTCTTAAAGTGAAGCTCATCATGAAGAGAATATGACACATTGAATAACAAACACATAGATGACAATTGAAGCCAGGTTAAAATATTTAATTTTAATTTAAGCTTTTTTTAATTGGCAACTTTATTTGTTTTTGTTCATCACGGGGCCAATATCCCACCCTTAAAAAAGGTTTAATACCTAATCAGATACACTATATTCATCTATATGTAAAATCTACACCTTATTAAAAAAGTTTTTTTTTTTTTTTTTTTACATTGACTAAATATGATCAAAAATGATAAGGGAAATTGTTTTTAAGATCATGTTATGATCAAATTTGGGCTGGAATCTAACAGTGGATTTATTCTTTGAAGTATATTTGTGTAGTAATAAAAAAACTTTAATAAACAGTTACAGTACATTATAAAAGCTAACTATACAAATCCTTTTCACTTTACCATTTGTCATGGTCAACAATGAAATGTACATGAAACCTTATGACAAAAACAAATGTGAAAACAAATTATTAATTCTATTAAAGAGTACCACCTTAAAAAAACACTAATTATAACAGAGAGAAAAGAACTACAAGCGATGGAGCTGGTCAGAAATGAGCATGTTCACAAAATCAGTAATAGTATCAATAACAGTTATTAAAGCTTGCTTCTTTTTTCTGATGACCAGGTTGATAAATATTTATGAAAAAATTGGAAGCAGCAACATTTTAGTAGAGAGCAGTAGGAACAGATACGAGGGGAAAAGATTACAATGATGCATACTAAAATGCATTCAAAATGTGCTTAAAAACAACAATTGAAAAGGAAAAGTTGAAACAAACATATTAGGTAACAATAGACAAAACAGTGTACACAACTGCAATCAAATCACTGAAGTGGAATGATGAAAGAAAAAAATCGCCACACCCAAGAAGCATGTATGCATGTCCAAGAAGGTCATAGTATACAAGTGAGAAAAATGATAATGAAAATTTCTAAAAATGGTTGACAATAGATTTTTCTTGATTTTCAGATGTAATAAAATAACTTATTCTAATTGTACATTAATTCAACTGTAAGATTAACAGATTTTGCTCCATTGCTATATGATACATATCACAATAAGCATTTTGGAACATGCATTGTGTGCACTCAATTTAGTTTTATAAAAGCTACCAGAAAACTGTTTGTACGTGGAAAACTGGCATATATTGATTTTATAAATTTTATAGCAATGACATCAATATTTTTTTCCAAATCCCTATGAAAAGAAATTATCTTGCTATTTGTATTTTTTGTTGTTAAGCATTTGAGGATAGTAAACAATGGTACTTGACCTTGCATAGTAATATAAAAGACTGCCAAAAGGAAAACTAAATATAAAAAGGAACTAAAGCTAAAATAAACCCACCTGGTTAAAAAAAATCTGCAGCCTTAAAAGAAAAAGACAAGATTGTAATGTTGATTTATTGAACCAATTAAAAGCCTAAGTGAGCTTATCTTGCTACTTAGCTACTTTGGAAACAAAACACTACAGGCCTTATCTGTTTAGCTTTTTTTCCTTTTAAGTACTTTTCATACAAATAATGCTTTATATTAGAATTATATATAAGAATGTAAAATTTATAACCTTTTATGGAGGTATAAGAGAGGAGAGGTGCAAAGTAGATATTTCAACAAGTTTGCTCACTTTATGTTAACTTATTTTGACTTTCAAAAGATTAAAGTGTTATAGAAAACTTTCTTCATTTGCTATATTTCATAACTTATAGAAAGGATTTGTTTGCTGTCCTTGTTTTATGTAAAAGAAGTAACCAAAATATACTTTTGATAACATGTTTTATTTCCTACACATGCAGATCTTTCAATCCTTAGATATATTAGTACATAAAAAAAGTTAACTGGACCAATTCTTTTGATAAATAAATTTATTTTTTATTAAGAATTATTGAATTATAAATAAAATGCACATTCAACAAACATAATGCCAAAAATTATAGACAACTACCTAAGAACATAGCTACTTTTGCCTAAATAAAAGTAGCATGGTGTTTATGGGGTACTAGTAATGTTGCATATGTATATCTATTCAGGAATGTTCCCAGTCTGTCTATAACTGACTTGTGATTAGTGGGTGTGATTGCAGAGAATTTACAAAGGTCTTCTGTATCATGTCCCATGTATGTCCCCTGGAGTTTCAATATCGTAAGTGTGAAGCAGGGTGTTTCTGGAACCAATCTCATTTCACCAATGCATAATGGGGATGGGTGCTATCTTAATGGAACAAACAATCACTAGGAAACATGGCAAGCATAAAAAGGAGCAAATGGCCTATAGAAAGATGTGCATATGTCGGACTCCAATTTCACTAGTGGTTTTTGTGAACTCCAATGCAACACACTCAATACTATCATGCACAACATCTTGTAGATTGTTTAGAACCATAGCCGTATGCAGTTTCCTCCTCCACATTCCAAATCAACCATCTGTCCAAAAGTGCTAAAAATCTGATTCAACTAACCAGGCAACATGGTATCAGTCTTCCACATTCCAACAGCAATGTTACCTGGCCCAGGTGTGACATAGTAACTGAAGAGTTCAATAATGGTGCCCTTATTGGTTGAAAACTATAGAACCTTATGGAATGCAGTGTATGCCATACAGTGTATTGACTTATGGGTTGAGAAACACCAGCATTGAAGTGGGATATGATTTGATGCAATATTCCTCTGTTGGATGGTTACCAGCTACCAGTGGTTATTTTCTTGCATCAATTGTAGGTACTCAAATGTTACATGGTGCTGATGTCTATTTGGAAATCAGATATTTCTTGTAAACTCTTACCAAGAAAAAGATACAGAAGTTGCCATCTTGGAGCATCCTATCTTTCTGGCCCCCAACAATCATTTTATGGTCAAACAAGGTTAAATCCTGTGTATGTGCTGCATGATATCAACATTATTTCTTTACCTATTACATCACACAGGTCATCCATCCGAGTCTATTTCTATAAGAGTGTGTGGGGGTGGGTTGCAACATATGGATGTCTATACTTTTGTCAGCAACTTAGTTAATTACAAATAAAACTAATTTTTATTTCTTCAAAATATCTAACAGCAGAAAAAAAATTATATTTGAGTTTTGCAATTGAAAGTGTATTTATTGCAAATTTGCTTATACTGCTCATCTTTTGAATTGAATCATATTACAACTTAAAAATATTGTTAATAGTAAGCAAACTTATTTATGAATCAAACCAATGATCTGTTTTGTCAAATACAAGTACTTTATATATTCATGAACATATAAAGTAATCCAAAAGGTTTTATTTATATATATATATATATATATATATATATATATATATATATATATATATATATATATGAACTGCTATGAACAAGAACCAAAACAATATAGGAGGCAGAGGAGCTTCACTTGTAGACAGGCATGTGATGGCTTTCAATTGTCATTCAGGATATATTTCTCATCACAGGTCAATAGTCACTTCTTTAACAGTTCATTCTTTTAGCATGATAAAAAAGTGACAAGATTCCTTGCTGTTTGTTTTGTTCAGAGTTCATTGGGTAATCATTCCCATAATGTCTATTTTTTTTTCTAATGCTAAGCAGCCATATAGTTTCATCACTTGTGCTGAATCTTAGTGAAAAAATCTGACATGTTTGAGGCAGAGGAGTCTTCATTTTCATCATCAAGGTTTACAAGACATCTTTTGTAAGGTGCATTTGTGAGTAACTAATTTCCAATTGAAAACCTCCTGAATCTCTTTTGAACCATATGACTACTAACCTTGCCATCACTAAATATACACATTCTATGAGCTGCTGCTTCTTCTTTTGTTTCAAGCTTAAAATTGCACAGTAAAAACCTTTGGAGTTGCCATATTGATTTCACCTATCAATACTTTTGGTATATTATCCTGAAAGTCAATAATGTGTGTAGGTTTCAAACTGCTTAAAAAAAAGCAACAAAAAAAAAAAAGCATGTAGACTATTTTTTTTATTTGAAAGTCCAGTAATGTTAAAGAAAAAATAAATAATTTTTGGGTTATCTAATATAAACCACTATTTTTACACAAATTCTAAAGATTTTGAAATTGGAGTGAAAGCAGTTCTACAATGAAGTATGATCTCCCCAAGTGAGTTACAAGAGAATTTATCCAACACTTTAATTTTATTTATGTACAGATACAATATTATTAGTATAATTACAATTATAATTCAAACTTAATAAAATAGGAAAAAATTGTAGTAGACAAAATATTAATGATGAGCTTAGCAATATTTAACAAAGTTAAGAAATCTATGTAGTGCATGTATATTTTATAGACACAGAAATTAGGTGTTTCTTAAAGAGAAATACAGATCATAACAGAGAAAGTATTACTAAAAGAAACAAAAGGTAGCAAGCTGTAGTGAACTATGATCACCAACAACCTGAAAGGTCATATCAGGAAGAGAGAGAGAGAGAGAAAAATCAAGAGATCCTAAAACAGACTATTTTTTTTTATCCTATACAATACCCACCTACTGCTTAATACTGATAAGAAAGTCTCTTTTGAAATTTTTCTGAAAGGATAGTTCACATGACAAAAGTATAAATAATACTGCTCCTTCATTATTTAATCTTTGTCAGTCTCTGACAAAGAATAAACATCAAACAAAAGCTGCAACAATTTCATAATATTAGTCAGTCTTCATGTAAACATTATAAAAAGGGAATTATTATCATTGGTCATGATGGTATGCTCAGAATTTAATGCCCTGTATGGATATCACAAAGGGAGGAGGAGTGTAAGCTTAGAAGTCATTTGAGGTCACATGACAGTTATGAGGGGATAAATACTTTTAGAGAGAGAGAGAGAGAGAGAGAGAGAGAGAGAGAGAGAACAGTTGCTTACTTATTTTTCTTGGTGATTGTGTTTATAGATTTGAATGTCAAGCATCCAAATTTTCAGAAATAATTTGATAGTCAAAGTTTCTTTAGTTAAATGAAATTAGCAAATAGTCATGATAAATTATTAGTGATTCTTCTGATAAGAAATGAACATAAACAAGAAGGAAATTCGCAAGAAACAGAAAGTATTGACCATCCACAAAAAAAAAAAAACCCCAAAGAAAAAGGGAATATACTATAGATAAACATTGTTGATTTTTGTAAATCTAGATAGCCTGTTTACTTTAAACTGAGCTTCATTCACTGTGACATTAAATATCCCTAATAATGACAATCTTCCCATAATTTTAGATTCATCTCCAAAAAAAGAGAGCAGTTTCTGATAGTAAGAGGAAAAAGTATGTGAGAATATAGGAGAAGTAGATTCAATATTCAATTTTTGTTGAGATTGCATTCAGTTCAGGTTCATCTGCCTTCTATTCAGTAATTAAAATGTTTTTTGTTTGTAAATAAAAGAATTCTATTTTGTGATTAACTTTATTAAACAATGTATTTACTGTTTTGTTCAACTATCTCATGCTCCTTTCAGAAAATTTCATAATTCCATCCTCCAAGAACATTTTAACTTTTTTTTGTAATCAAATAACTGTTTTTTTCTCTCAGAGTATTTGAACTTTTTTTTCCTTAAAAGAATTTTATGAAGACTGGCAAAATGGTAATCATGGGTACAATTATTAGTGAATATGGCAGATAAGTTAGAATTTTCTTGCCAACCTATAATGATTTTTGTCTGTAATTAAAAGTTGATATTAATTGAGAGTCTGATCCAAGTTAAGATGACTTCAAACACTATTAATCAGTCTCTAATGTTGTAAGAGTGGAAGGAGATTATTTTAATTTTTTTTTTAAAATTTGTTCTGTTACCCTGATGGAATATTATGCTATTTTTCTCAATTTTGAATGCATGCTTTTCATCAATTACTGTTTTTAATTCATCTGACAGGAAGCAGTACCTGTTGAAATCATTTGTTTGTTTCTTTGGAAAGAGCTCTTTGAAAATTATTTTCCAATCCACATTACTACTGCATTTTGGGTTTTTTGTACATTTACTCATGGTTTATTTCACTTCTCCCTTGATATCTTGCATTTCACATTATAAAATATATACTTTCCATCACAATTTGTTTGAATAAAACATGTTTAAATACAGGTCAATGGATTTTTGTTTTTGCACTTATGTGGAAGACAAACATCAAAGTGATTAACATAAGCTGGTGCACAAATATAAAACAATAATAAAAATATGGCTATGGTTTTTTTAATTTTTCTCTAGTTTGATACAAAGTTTGAGAGAAAATCCTTTCAAAATCTGCCTTATTTCAATTTTTGTGAGCTACTTGAAAAAAAAAAATTCAAATAAGGAAATACTGTTATATAAACTGGACATGGATTACCTGATTAAAATGGTTATCATAGCAATTATGTTATTTAAAGAAATATGAAAAGGAAACAAAATGAAACAAATTCATGTTCTTTGTTGACAATCAGTGAACATTATTTTCCCCATCAATTTAAAATATCCAATGGATCAATGTTATACTTGTGTAGGTCACAGGCTTCTACAAAGATTCTATGGAGAGAGTTCCATACTCAAGTATTATAAGATTTTAAAATAAGTAATTATTGTTTATCATATATAGACAAATATATATCCAACTTTACAACTCTTATGGTTGGTATGACAAACACTAATCTTGTAATCTTAAAAACCTAAACAAATGCTAAAAATGCAAATAAGGTATTTTTTCTTCAATTTATCAAAATTCACTGCTGCTTTAAAGAACCAAAAGTGCATATGGTAAGACCAGTTATTTGTATAATTTATATACAAGATTTTGAAAGGCTATCTTTAACATATCCACACTATAAGCAAATATCCCTAATCATAGACATTAAAGTAACACATCAAGTAACTTCAAACAAGAGAACACATGAAAAATTTAAGTGAAAATAATATTTCAGTGAGCTGTGGTAAATACTAGCCAAAACTGTCTTGAGCTCTATACCAGCGAGTTTGACAGCATTGGATGTGTTAATTCATTTTTGTGTGTGTGTGTGTGTATATATATATATATATATATATATATATAGAGAGAGAGAGAGAGAGAGAGAGAGAGAGAGAGAGTGTGTGTGTGTTGGCTGAAAATTTCATAGGCTGTGAAATTTTGTATGCATTAACTTCAATTATTCTTATAATAACTGCATTATTTATTTCCAGGTAAACTGATATCTCACTGTTCAAAGACTTCAAAATTAACTAGTAGTGACTTCTCTTGAAAATGGACAAAATTTGACACTGTGGTATTATCAAGTATCTTTAGGAAAAAGAACATTCATGCTGACATGGTTGATAAATTAGGGGATGATGCTCCAATTTTATCATCAGTGCAAAAGCCAATGGCATTAGCATACCTCATGAGAGAGTTGAGAATATTCTACACAATGAACTTGGAATGAAAAAGGTTTCTGCTTAGTGCGTGCCATGTCTTCTGATATTTGATCAAAAGTGCATCAGGCTGATCACATCATGGGAAAATCTGACATGGTTTGAGGCAGATCCAGATAGTTTCTTTAAATGTTTCTTAACCCAAGATGAGTGTTCATCACTTTGAAAGAGAGACAAGGAGATATTACATGCAGTAGAAATACTCCTCTTCACCTGCTCCAAAGGCCAAGGTTGTTTGATCTGCAGAGAAGGCGATAGCCTCAGTTTTTGGGGGATGCAAAAAGCATTGTGTTTACTGACTGTTTTCAAATAGCCACACCATCAATGGAGAGTACTAAGCAGTTAGAAAAGGCTATCAAGACCAAATGTCCAGGAAAATTGATGGAAGGGGTTTTGTTTCATCAAGACAATGCTCCAGCACACAAGTCCTTGGTTTCATTGGCTGCTGTACATGACTGCAGCTTTGAACTGGTTAATCACCCTCCCTATTCTCTGGAATTAGCCCCATCTGGCTATCATCTGTTTCCAAACATGGAAAAAACAACAACACTTGGCTGGGAACCAGTATCACAGTGATGATGTCATGGCTACTGTTGATGACTTTTTTGACTAACAGGATGAAAGCGTCTTCACCAATGACATCCATGCACTACAACACCGATGGAAGAGGTGTGTGAACCACGAGAGGGAAAATATTGAAAAATAAATCTCATTTGGTCACATTCCATGAGAGCTTCATGTTCAGCCAACCCTAATATAACAAGAATAAATACACATTTGTTCCTTACTGCTGAATGCAACTGTCTGCTATTTTATATATGGATTAAAAGAAGTATTACATTTATTATTAATGGATAGTTAATTTGCATTGAGAAAAAAGAAAAAACATGTTAATAAAAAGTAAAGATTCTACTGATCAAAACTGTTAAAATCAAAGAATTAAGAAAGAGTTAAAGAAGAAAGTGTTAAGTAAACCCAGAGCATATGAACAGACTAACGTTTTTTGATTAACAGAATGGGTGGGTGGGGATAACCTGAGGAGAATATAAGTTTAAGAAAGGCTTGATGCACCAAAATCAATTTTGCTCTTCCAGACTAAGAATTGTGGAGCCCCACACCCCATTGTATGATTTTCAGGTGTTTATATGCAATTCTACTGAAGGAATAGAGATTAAAAAGAGGAGAGAAAAAATATTTGAGGAGTAAATAATTAAAAAAGCCACAAAAAATAAAACTCCAGCATACATCTTAAAAAATACATTTTCTGCATAACCAATTCAAAAATGAACAAAATAAAATTTCAGAGTAATTATTTAAAGGAGTTTCAAATTTCTATTCTATAGAAAACTAATTAGTTCCTTTTAAAAAGTTTAACTGACAGCAATTTTTTTATCATTATCAAATTTTAAGATATTTACAATATAGGAATGTTGATACAAAAACAATACATCTAATAAAATAGAAGGACGAATCCTAAAGGCTATAAAAATTGATACAATATATAATTACCAAACATTTCCCTTGCAAGTAATAATTGGTAAATTATATTTTGCAAAGATCAGATATTCAAGTCACTTTGTACAGAGATGCTTGGTATTTATAATTAAAAAATTTCAATACAAAAATTTAATCAAACACTGAAGGAGGAAAACATTTTTAAACTACTGGCTGTATATAAATACCTTGAATTTTGAATGTGTTTATAAACCACACGAACAGGTTAAACACAAATCAAGATAAATGTTTCTAAAACAGAAACAATGATCTGGAAATTGGAATGAAAGCTGTAATAGTACCAAGCCAGAATCCATCAGAAAAATTTGTGTGGATGTGAAATTAGTAAATACTAAACATTTCAAATATCTCCGTATATGGATCAGTTGTAACAAATTTAGTATTGGAGCTAAGCAAATTAAATACAGAATAGGCTTTGCTAGGAGTAGTTTCATCCAACACTCCAAGTTGCTACAGAACCAAAACATTAACCTAAAAACATGAATTATGTTCTTAAATAGCCCAGTCAGATCAAGAATTTCATATGGATGCCATATATGCTGTCAAACTTGTTAAAAATATCTAAACTGCCAGCTGCATATAACCACTTTTTCAGATTAATGATTAAAAATGACAACAGGATTACAAAAGAATGGTACTAGATAACAGAAACCATATCACTTAAGGACTTTCAACAACAGCAAACAACTAAAATAGATAGCAGATGTAACTTGAAAAGAAAATAATGACATTCCACACTACATCAAAAACAAAAGAATAGAAGGAAGTTCCTATCAATAATGGAAAGAGCAGTAACATTTAGTGAACTAAAACTCATTTTTCTGAAAAATTGTTTTAATAAAATTTTTATAAATTTCAACCAACAGTAACACTGGCTGCTCAGTGAATTAATGCCAAATGATTCCTCATAAGGAAACGGCTAATATTACCATTATCAATCCTTACAACGACAACAACAATGAACAAAGTTGTTTCCTCAAGTAGATTTTAAAAAAAGAAATGTACTTCTGCTTAATATTCTAAATGATAGCATTAATGCCTCATCCACATGTAGAAATAACTGAGAAGTCGATAAAAACCCTCATTAGAAACAAAATTTGATTACACAAAGAGATACACATTTTTATTAAGCTTGATGAAATTACAATCTCTTCTTTCTGTAAAAATTCCAATAAGCTGAGATTGTCACTGTGCTAATCTAATCTTAAAAGCAAGTTCTAAATATATACTACAGAATATAATATATATATTATATATATATATATATATATATATATATATATATATATATATATATATATATATATATATATCTATCTCAATGATACCTGAAGTCAATAAATGAGATACAATATCAATTTCACTTGACATGCGTTACCCAAGCCTCAAGAACATCCACATTTGCATTCCATGCTCAACTGATGAAAATTTAAAATCTATAAAACCTATCAGTCAGCTGTGTAGAGATAAAAATCTAACAAAAAAAATGTTTGCTTGTTAAGGGAAAAAAAAGTTCTTGAAGTAATTTGAATGCAATGTAGCCAGTATACAAATAAAAGTTTTGAAAAAGAAAACAAATTACAGAATGCAGTATTGAATAATACACTAATACAGAATGTAAAACCTGTTTAAAATAACACAATTGAAACAATAATTCATAGTTTATCATTACAGTTGTAAAATGTCACAAATGAGGGACAGTTCTTGAATGTCAGATGCTATAATTAAAAACTGATATTACTCGAGTTTGATTCAAGTTAAGATGCCTTCAAACAGTATTAATCAGTCCCTAAGATTGTAAGAGCTGAGATTATTTTAATTTTGTAACTTAAAAATAATTTCTTTTTAAAAATAGAAAATGCTACCAAAAGGATTTTACAGGTAACCATTGGGGAGGAGGGGGGGTACTGGCCAAAAATCAAAACTATTTCTGTTAGCTGCAGATCTCAAAATCATTTTACTTTTGAAGAACTCGCCATGAGCTTATTCAATCATTAACTGAAGAATTAAGATTCATCAGAAATTTTAAATAAAAAAAAAAAAATTGAAATTTTCATTTGTTAAAACTAGTAAATTTGAAAACAACAACAACAAAAATAATTTCAGAACAGTGCAACTTTAGACTGGGGCTGTATGTATAACAAGAAAAGAATTTGAAATAATTGTTCAAGTTGGAATCTAAAGAACAAATGGATGCTAGAGATGAACCCCCCCCCCCAAAAAAAAACGAAGATATGTAAAAGTATAATAGAAATAATGAAACTGGTAAGATTACAAAGTGATATCAGCAGCAGAGGCTGCTTAAATATAGAATGCTGTGACACTGATTAGAAATGAACACAGAGAAGCATATTAAAAAGAGAATAAAAATGAATTGAATAGTGAGAGGAATAATAACAACAATCAATATGTCGGAAACCTCCAAGGTTATCAATGAACATTAGCTACCAATTTAGAATAGTCTGATGCTGGCAAACTAGGCATCAAGTTGGCCATTAAAAGCTAAAGAATCCTGCAGACCGATGCTGAAGTAAATCACAGCCATTTATACACCATTTGTGCCAAGAGGCAGGCATCCAATTTAGACTTTGATGTGTTAAGTCAAGCTTAGTATTGGATGAATAGCAGATAGTGTGTATGTACATATGTATTTTATTGTACCTACAAATACAGAAAAACTTATATGCCTCAATATTCACACTTATCATATATCGCCACATATATACATGCCTAAAATTAATCATGGTTTCTTTATTTTCTTTCAGATTGCCCAAGTCTATAAAGCAGATAAGGCATGAAATAATCTGGCCTAAGAATAAGAAACCCAAACAAGCAGACAAACTTGTGATCTATAATTTTTATTCTACTCTAGAGAAAAGAAAATAGGAGCAGACTGATGAACAGTGTCTTGAATGGCTTATTCTAATTCTGACTCTGGTATAGAGTGTTAAGGAAAGCTCATAATCGAATCTACCAACAACTAAGCAGAGAAGGAAAGTGACATGTGATACAAATGTCAACACTGAAATGATACATTTAAAAAGGGACATAATTTTGATTTTCTATTAAAAAAAAAAAAAAGAAAAAGAAAAAGAAGAATCACTACAAAATTATAGGGAGCAAGTTTGAGAAATTTATATCACTAAATATACTGAAAGCTTTAACAATATTAAATGAATTAAGTAAGAGAAAGGATTTTTTTCTTTTGTATTTTTGCAAAAATAAATTATAAAATCTATAGTCAGGAATATTTATCAAAGCTAGTCAATATGAGTAATCTATAGATTATTGATAATCATAATTTCTTTTTCTTTTTTTTCACCCTGTAATAAATGGCGACAAACTGTGTGTGCAATTTCAACACCATATATATTAAAAGTCATTGGTAGGTCTTTTGTTCTGATTTCAAATTATATTTTTCTTCTTTGGAACATTTATTTGCAATTACTCCAGAAAACATTCTATACTTATGGCAAATTAGTGTTAATTTTCTTTTTTGCATAAAATTGTAAATATCACAAGAAATAATCATCAAACTGAATCCCATTATTTTTTGTATTTAATAAAAACAAAAAAAGTTTCTAAGAAAGCTTATCAATTTTGCAAACAGGAGAAAAAAAAAAAAGTAACCTCCTTCAAGATGGAAAAAATGCCAATAATATCTATTTTATTTTTTTGGCAATTATAATAAACTTGTAGATACCACCATGTACTTTTGAAAACAAGGTAACATACCCCAAATTTGTAATGTTGATTTTAACTTAATAACCTTTGTATCTTTCAAAAGTAGAGTGATTGGAGAAAGTTTTTATCTAAAAAATATTTCCGTTCAATATGCAGAACCGAACATTTTTGTCTTTGAAGAGTGAAGAGTTGTTTACACTTTAAAAGCAAAGTTGAGGGGTTAAATACATCTTGATAAAATAGAAATATTTAAAAAAAAAACAAACAAAAAAACAACTATGTCCCAGATTTAAATTAAATGAAAATTTATGAAAGATTTTATAGATTATTTCAGGAAATCTTTTTCAAGCCAATTATAACCCCATTTTATTTCATTCTATAAAATCTGAAATTATTTGGACACTTAAAATTATTTTCATTTATAAACAGATAGGTCCCCAGAGAAATAACATCAGTTGAAATTTTATTCAAAATGTCATATATAGAAAATAAAAGCAAAAAATGAAAATGTTTTATTTGAAAGGTTTTTAGTTATGTTTTTTTTAATAATATACACTGTAGACTTTTTGTGGAATTTTTTTTTTTTTAATATTTCAATTAATAATTTAAAAAAATGTTTTAACTTTTTTAAATTTATTATTATGCAATGTAAACACTTCTGAAATGTTATTAAATAATAATAGTGATTTTACAATTGAGAAATGTATAGGACAATTTTTTTATGGATTGATAATTTACAATTAGTAAGGAAGTAAAGAACAATAAGAAATATTTTATTATCTATACTGTCATATTTTATTTTACAAGTTAATGTTTTTTTTTTACAATAAAATTGGTATTAACCAACTGATATTGGTAATATTTCCAGGATATATTTATATGACCATTATAATAATGTAGGTTTCAGCTTGTGATATGTTAATAATTAACAAATAGTGATCATAACATGTTTTCAGGGGGGATTGTTTTATAAAACAAACCTAATGCAACAAACACGTATTTATAATTAAATTCAAAAAAGATAAATAGGTCATAAAACATTTGATTAAAATGATATCCCATATAGCAGAACAAATTATTTAACACACTAATATAGGCTACTTGATATTCGAAAATATCCATCAGCCTTTTTTTCTCTCATTAATTTTGTTAGCTTTTCTATTGTTTCAACTTTAACATTACTTGGAAGAGCTTTATTTACTTTCTTTACTTGAATATTGTTTTCCTTTCTCATATACATCTAGATCACATGTTTTCTATTGGATTAATTTATCAGATTGGAAGGCTATTCTATTAATTTGGTATCTTTGAAGCCTTTTTAGCAAGGTGGGCAATAGCCAGCTTTACTAAATGTTAAAGAGCATTGTCTTGCATGAATATATTTTTGGCAAACATGGACCTTTGTGCTCAAAAAAAAAAAAAAAAGAAAAAAAAAAAAGAAAAAGAAAAGAGATTTTTCCATTGACACCACTATTATTTTACCTATGTTCTCTCCTTTGGCAATGTTTTTAAGATTGTAAAAAAGTTATTTACCTTTTCTGAAGAATTATTATTTACCAATTTATAAATGTGAACAATCTTTTTATTCAAAAATTTACAAAATAAACAAAATATGTAACAATGCAGTATGTTTTAAACATTGACTAATTGCCAATTTTACCTACCACAGCAATGCTTATTGTCTTAAAAAGTGATGATTAGAATTTTAATAAAACCTAAACATGTTATTGAATTTATACATTTTCTTTGTTCCTTGAGAATTTACAACAAAAATATTAAACGCTATTTATTAGACTGTTTATTTACAAAAATAATTTTATAATTCTTAAAATATGAACCAATTTTCTCATTTTTGAATAAAAAGATTTCTTTTCATATTTATTTCTTTATAAAAAGGTAAATATTTTTATAATCAATGGAAAAACCATCCTTTTGAAACAACATTTGAAGGTCTATGTTTGCCATACTTTTTTAGTTGAAATCTTTTCAGATGTAACCCACACAGAAAATGTTTTGCCCAAGAATTTTGATGAGACATACATTTACTCCTTACAATATTAACCCAAAACATTACTCTACTTCCCTACCATTGTCTTCTAAATAGTGTTGACCAACTAGTTCCATGAAGGACCCAACCTAAGCCTAGCCATCAGCTCTACATTCAACAAAAAATTACTGTTAAGAAATCATTTTATACTAATTTCCTCAGCTTACACATTTCTCATTTTGATATTTACTTAAAGGTGGTACTTTGGTTGCTTTTATGACTTTAGCTAATGTTCTCAATATTTGTCATCTTTTTTCCTTTTGCATTCAGCTTTTTCAAACATATTTTTTTTTATTTTGCTGTCAATCCACTTTCCTCATTACTCTTAAGTTTTCTCAAATCTTGTTTTGTGATATTCTTAAAATCAGTTGTTTTATGTTTATCTTGCCTAAATTTTCAATTTATTATTATTTTTTTTAACTTTGTGATCTCTGTTCAGCTTTTATGCAATTTCCAATGTTGTATTCCCATCAATAACTACCATGTCATGTTTCATTTTGAGATACTTTTAATGACCTATGGCAATTTTGACATTGCCCAATTTAATAAATATCTAACTATATTACATATAAGTAAAATGAACATCCTTTGGATTGCATTAATAAAAGATCATGCCAGAAAATAAGCTATTGTAAATATTTTTAATAAAAACACATCATCAGTTGAAATATGAAATGTGTGTGATATATTTAACATGTAAACAAATCCTGAGAATTTTACCAACATTGGTTCATATATCAATTCTTTTTCATTTTTTTGGTGTGTGTGTGTGATTTTTTGGTATTCTGTATCCCAAAGAACATCTAAATTATTGTAATATTTTTAAAAATTGGTTAAGAACTATGTGGTAGTTCTTACAGTATAAGTGAAATTCAAATTTTCAGAAAACATTAAAAAAAAAAAAAAAAAAAAAAACACAACTTTTTAATAATGTCTAATTTAAAATCAACAATCAATACCCAAGAAAACAAGTATAATGTACTAAATTATAAAGTAGTAGTTCATAATGTTAAACAAACAAAATTAGATTTTTGCATGTTAAAAGTAAGTTATATGAGGGGGTACTGAAAACTTCTTGACCCAAATCATTCTCTAAATCAGACCAAGCACTGGAATTTCTTTTGAAAACCTTTTTTGGTTAGGGTCAACAACATTTCAATATCCTCTAGTATATCTGACTTTGCATATTTTGTCCAGAGGTTAATTGAGAAAAATAACAATAACTGATTTTTAGGATTCCTGTTAATGAATGAAACTAAATTTTGTTAACAATGCTGGATTGGCTAGCCTTATCACATTACAACTTGAATAAGGTTAGGCAGATAGATCTTTTCCTAAAGAGACTCTGTTTATCTGATCATTTAATTTATACAGTGATTTTATGCCTCTACTAATTAAAACCTAAAAGAAAAACCTACTTATTTCAAAACTGATTTTCATTATTTGAAACAATAAGCAGTATAGTATCATATTATATATATATATATATATATATATATATATATATATAAGAGAGAGAGAGATATAACAACAAAAACTATATAACTATCTATTCTTTCCTTACCTCAGAATGAACTAACTTCTTTAATTGATGTCACTGCCAATGTGAAATCTGATTCTTTTCATGAGATGTGTGTGCATGTGTGTGTGGGGGAATGTGTTAAACAATTCCCCTTAGGAATAGCCCAACTTCAGTTCTCTTAGAGAATTTCAATAGCTGACATTATTCAGAAAACAGTCTCAAATCAAAAAAGGAATCTGGATTCAAAGAAACAAACACTGTAAATGGCAATTACTTCACATTTACGAATCTTTGACAAGTGAGAATGTAGACAAGATAGTTAAGTGAATAAATCACATCAATGAAGAGGAGGAAAAAGTCTTTCGAAGTAATTTTCTTTTTCCCTTTTTTTTTTTAAAAATCCAAAGCTCTGGTAGCTTAAAGCAATGACGCTATTGCTGAAGACAGCTGCAATTTTGATAAATACATTTCCTTGTTGGGTGGCACCATGCAATTCTGAACAATTGATTCTATTAGATGCACTGTGGTACTCTGCTAATTGGATCTGACATTGTTGAACTAAACACAGTCCTGCCTGGCAGTGGCTAACTCCATGTGGTCATTTTTTGACAATTTTTCTTCTGTTTTAAACCTTGTTCAACACAGCCACTGATCACTGGCATTTGGCATAGACTAGGGGCAAATTGATAAGGTTAATACCAAAACACACAAGCATGTCAATCAACCAACACAACCAATAAGAAGAGAGAAAATGAATTCAAATCTAAAATTAATCCCAATCAGTTATCACAATTCAGGAATATAAAGAAAAGAGGCAGGAGGTTTCAATAGTAACAAATTTAAATTGTTAATTACTTTGGGTCCAGGAATAGGAATTTCTCTCAGCAATCACAAATGAAAATATTAAAAGGCTCAAAATGCACAAAAGGGGTTTCTTATAATATGGGCAATTCTAGCATTTCAATATTTTAAAAAATTCAAGAGACAATCATGAGATTACAAAAAATAAGTCAGAAATTATCTTATTCAGATTAACATTTACATTTTTTTAAATAATTTTAATTTACATTTTCAAGCATAATAAATACACGCATATATAATTTTTATAGAATAAAAATAGTTAAAAACTTATCTACAGAGGTCAATTTTCAGGAACACTAAGATGAATGCAAATTAAAAAAAAAAAAAAAAAAAAAAAAAAAATCAAATATCAGCAAAACATTTCCTATTTCTATATTTATAGTTGTTAAAACAGGATAATATAAAACTACATTTGGTTTTAAATAACCCATATTAATCTCCTTTAAACGTTTTTGTAAATTTAGGAATATTTTCTATAAAAAGTTCAAATTCAATAATATACATTTTATGTTAATTAGGATATTTGCTTTCACAAAAATTGAAAAAACTTTTTGCTTAAAATCACTAGTATATATTAAACTATGTTCTATTTAAAACTTAATTTTAAATTAGTAGCTTAAAATATACCTTGCAACATTAAGTTCAACAGACCCTAAAAAATAAATTTAAAGATAAATTTAGTGTAAAACTCCATGAGAAAAGTAAGATAATGTTAGGAGTTAGAGCAGGTTTTTGTATGAAATACTGAAAGGGGGGGAGGGTCAATAAATGAAACCCTGTTATATATGAATTACACACAGACAAAAAAAAAAAAAAAACACTGCACAAAAAAAAAAAAAATTCTATAACTGAATAATTTAGTGATCCTCCCATGCTATCATTAAAGTCATTCTCATCCACCAATTGCAGAGCTTTGGTGTGACAATGGTATGATGTAAAGCAATAACATCTAGAGGATGGTGTTCTGGATTTTCTATTAACCTTAATGCATGCTTCTGCTGTTCTACTTTATCCTCCTTATTCTAAATCATCAAAGA
This sequence comes from Acanthosepion esculentum, assembly GCA_964036315.1. Taxonomy (NCBI): domain Eukaryota; kingdom Metazoa; phylum Mollusca; class Cephalopoda; order Sepiida; family Sepiidae; genus Acanthosepion; species Acanthosepion esculentum. Next base: position 60,759,093 of record OZ038499.1, read on the forward strand.
GCTATAAACCAAATCTTTTTGATAGCAGATCTTATATCTACACAGCTAATATGCTGACTGTTTTGTCATTAAATTCCACCTTAAAAAGAATGCCAATGTCAAAATACAAAGGAAAAGGTGCATTCTGAAATTCTCTTCTGACAATCTGAAATAAATAAATACACAATTCTAATACTTAATGGCAAACATATTTGGAATACTGCCCAGATTTCCAAGATGTAGTCAACTGCTAATTGTGCAAGTGGCCCAATGGTTATGACACAAAGAAAGGAATCAGTGAACAAAGTTCAAACTCCAGCTGGACAATTTACACTCAATTTGCATTAATGACCTTGGAAAAGGCAAAGATCCACTTCTCCACCCAAGAGTAAATAGTAGGGGAGATTTAGTCATGTAAGATAGTACATCTTGACCATGTAAAAGTTCACTTACTATTGAACCAGCAACAGCCACACTTGGTGTGCAGCCTTAATACTTTATGAGGAGCCTGCAGGAACAAACAACAACTGCCAGAAAATGGTGTATGCTATTGCTGTCAAATGCCCCATTTACAATAACTCAAAAGGAAATTGCTAACTTAAATGAAGGCCAAGTATCTCCACCATTCTGGCACAAGTTTTGCAATGGAAGTTATACAGGTCACTTGACTTTTACAAGTACATAACTGACCACTTTGGATTCTTTTTTGCCTTATTCTGAGAAGTAAAAGTTTGGTTCAATGTGATTTTGCAGACACAACTTTCTATAATGGCAATAAAAGATAAGTACCTTTCAGTTATAGAAGTAGGGCATGCAAACTCTTATTTAATTTATACAGTCAATCAAAGTGAAGGTAAGTGTTCAAGAATATTTATATCCAATAGGGAGGTTGAATGATGATGATATCATAGAACAATAGATTTATTTCTTTAAAATTTGCTTCTACTATATATAGATTTTCAATAAAATTTGTGTTGTATATACATACATATTACTAAGGTTACTTAGAAGTGGGACTTCCTTTATTAATTCCCTCTTGGATAAAAAAAAAATAAACCTCAATATTATAATTACAACTTCTTCAAAAATAATAATAGTATTACTGTAAAGTTTACAAATTACAGCTTACTTGGTTTATTTTTCAAAAATAAAAAGGTGTGTGGAATGAGAATAAAAAATCTATAAATAAGCAAAGAATAACAATAAGCTTGTTTTGAAACTTAAAGAATTTAACAGTAAAACTGTATGAGTATTTGAAGACTTAATTTTCTTAATGCAATTATACAAGTGAGGTAGAGAAAAATTGTTTCGACATCCATTTCTTTAAATTTGTCAATTAGGCTAAAATATTTCATACAATCAAAGATCAGGTTTATGTAAAATATTTAAAAACATTTATATTTAAGCAAAACACTATTGCTATCGCCATGGAAAATGTTCTGACAAGCTACATTACTCAGTTCTACCAGTTCTGACCTTTACAGCTAAACCCTGCCATGCCTTGTACAGAGGGTAGAACCACTCTCTTTTTGTATTACATTGTAAGATGATGTTATATTAGGACAGCTTCTTTCCAAGTGCCACTGCTTTGTGGAACAGACTCCCAAGAGCAGGTTTTCCTGATTACTATAAGCTTTGTGGAACAGACTAGCAAGAGCAGGTTTTCCTGATTACTATAATCTTAACCTCTTCAAGTTCAGGCTCAACAGTTATCTATCCTACATATCATCATAATCTGCACCTCTCATGTTCATTAAACAACATAATTTAGTAACTCTCTATCTTGAGTGGCTCTTCAGTCTTGTATTGTAAAAATGATGCAAAAAATTATATTGCATAAAAATACATAAAAAAAAAACAATGAGTTATGAAGTTGCTTTTATGAGGCTGGAAAACAAAATAGTTTTATTTTTTATTAATGAAAAACATTCATTTATAAACAAAAAATAATTAATCATATGCTCAGACAGGAATGCGAATATATTTAACAACCAACCAACGATTGTGTAAATTCATGGATCAAAAGTTGGCAAATTGTTTAATTTGATGAGACATTAGGTTGGGTAAAGACTAGATCGGATAACAAGATTATTAACAACCAACTGAGTGTTGTTAAGTAAGAAGAGTGATAACTCTCTAAAAGGAAATCAGTATCAGAAATAATCTATGACTTGGGCTGATTAAAAACGGAAGCATAAATTTCTATTTAGGAATGTTTTACTTTAACTTTTATATCACTATTTTATTTTTAAGGATTAATTATTCTTTCTTCCTGAAACACTAATGGCATCATATGTTAATTTCTGTTTAAATGTTTGTAGTAAGAGAGGGCTCAGCTTTAGAGTCATTAATTAAATATTAAAAAGCAGTAGAGTTTAAAAACGTTGGTGATGAATGGAAAAAAACAAAGCTTTGGAGAACTGTGTATATTTTTTTAACATACACAAACAAATCGAAATCTAGGGTATTTTACCGTTCATAATTGATCAGGAAAACAAAACTATGGCTGTCCATCATGAGGGGAATAAAATAAATAAAACAAGCAGTGATTGGAGATACATGTAAAGGACCACCCAAGCCGGAGAATCATGTACGTATATGTATCTCCACAATTATGTGTGTGTATATACACAAAGAAAAACACTAGATTCATTTTAACGAAGTAGTAGTAGTCGACAGGTCAAGAGACATTCCAGAGAACCGGCACAGAGGTTTTCCTTACTGTTCTAGCAAGATAACTTACAAAAAGACAAGCAAAATCCCTAGACTCTAAAAAGGGAACTTTTTCAGAGATTAAAAAAGCCAATTATTAAAATGAATGCTTCGAGAGAAATTATAGAACCGATTGGAGAAAAAGATGTCACTGATGAATCAAGAATTGGGTATATTATTCAGTAATGTCAGTTCAGTACCATAAAAATGTTGATTATTGTGTGTGATAAATTCTGTCTCTTGTGAACTAAATATGAATTGAAATGAAGGTGAAATCAAATAATTAGCATGAAAGTCAAAAACTGTACAAGTAAATGTACATAGTTATTTTTATAGATGAAAACATTTGGGAACTGAACATTTATTTTTATCAATTTCGGTATCAATCTTTTAGGCGAAAAACTGAGTAATAATTTTTTAACAACCCCAACAATTTTGTTCAGTTGTAAACTAATAATAATAATAATAATAATAAATGTAATAAAAAATATGGGAAATTAGAACAATTCTTTTTTCCAGAATTTTTTCCTTAGAACTTTTTAAAAACAAGGACAGGATGATAAGAGTTATTAAGTAAGGTGCATGGAAGCCACAATACGACCGATTTTCCAAACACACACCCATTGACTCATATATATTCTGTTTGTTAAGTCAGTAAAAGAAAAGGAAATAATAGCAACTAAGGAAAGTGAAGTAGACAGTAAGATCAAAAACATGAATAATAGTGGCAGAAGAGTTTTGAAGACTAGTGTAAAAAAAAAGAAAGAAAGAAAGTAAAAAAAAAAAAAAGATCAAGAGAAAACAAGACGAGAAAGAGAGAATCAAGTAAATAAATGTGACATGTCGAATAATGAGGGGTAGGAAAAAAAAGATCCCTAAGTAGTAAAGAGGGACCGAAAGGCTACACAAAATAGATCATAAGGAGGAGGAGGCGACTCTCTCGTTAATAAGTGTAGCTACGGTAAGTAAGTACACATTTCGTACTTAGATACAGTATTCTGATATGGGAAATGGGATTATCAAATAAATATTGATAAAAAAAAAACAAAAAAAAACTACGAACAGACGTTTAACCGAATTCAGACAAGCATTTAAAATTAAAACGAAAAAAAAAAGTTCATCAAGGTCATTAAATCCTAAAAAAAAAAAAAAAATGGAAGGAAACTATTATTTTCTTTTGTGAAACGCGTGTATACCTCTTGAACAAGTAAATAAATCCATGTGTGTTAGTTAAGAAGATTTTTCTTTTGCAATGTAAAAGAAATATTAAATAGGGGAAAAAATATAAGTAACTCACCAGTTTAATGAGCATAAAGAATCCACGTAGCAGGCCCATCTGAGGATGGGCAATTATTTAAGATAGGGTTCACCACAAATATAGATAATAACAACATGATACAAAATAGTTTGGTTATCAAAATTGGTGACTTTTCTTCACCGACATACGCACAGCCAAAGATGACACATAATGAAGGTACAAAAAGATAGTACTTGCAGCTGATTCTTAAACTACGTTTTCTCCTTTCAACTCAGTCTTCCTCAGTTCGGCTATAACCAATATATATTGAATATATTTCAATCTTCAATGTATCCCGCAGTAAAGCAATAATAATTGAAAAATTAATACGAGGAAAAGAGTTTTTCTTATACAGTAGTTTGTGCCTATTACAGTAGATTTCTACTGATTAGTTGATGTACTATATGTGTATTGGCATCAAATAAATGCAGTGATGTGTACAGTGGGTGTAAAAAGATTTAAATGCTTTGTCGTCGACGTCGCACATCAGTCATAACAGTAAAATAATAATACAGAGGAAAATGGACGTGGCTGGTCGGTTGTGGTGATAGTGTTTTTCTTTGTTTTCACTTGAGGTAAAAGTCGCCGAAGGGGTTGTAATTAGTATTCATGGTTGTTAAAGTACAGTCACACTGACTTGGCACCAATCTGGTGATAGGTATTTGGGTGCAGAATGTAGGATGGCAGCACGGCTGAGCATCAAAAATCGTCATAAAAAGTCACCCACATCCGTTACCAACAGCGAAAGCTGGGCACGGCCATGTTGATGTGCGCCGTGTGCAATTATGTTACAACGCTTCTGATTGGTTGGCGGTCGCAATGGCTGCTGTTTTCACTTTACAGCTTTTCTTATTCTGCTGCTGTTCCTTTCCTTGTTCCTTTTCCTCCCTTGTCATTTTACTTTTACTTCTTTCTCTTCTCTTGATAGTTTGTATTTATTGTCTGTCTCTAGCAACGACTGCTGTCTTTCTTCTATCTGGCCAGCCAAAAGGAAGGAGCTTGTTGAATTTAGACAAGCTAGATATGCAACTTAACCCAAAATCAATAATCTAGAAATACAACAACGTAAGCATCTTGTTCCTTGAGTAAAGCAGAAAGGAATATACTGAGTAGATGGCAATAGGTGAAAAATTGTTTTAAAAAGAGATGGGTCTTTACACACGGACACATCCAGCCACCATACACATGGTTGACTGTTTAACTACAATGGGAGTTAACAGTAACACCAAAGAAAGTATAATAAATTCAATAATTGTTCTTAATCTTAAGTTAAATTCACATCTTGAAAATATTTTTACTAGTTAAAATAAATAAAATAAAAAGCTCAGTTTAAAAAACATCGAGACGCAGAAAAATCGTGAGAGCCTATATAAATGCAAATTATTGAGGTCTCGTCAAAACATTAAAAGCACAAAAATGTCATTTTAAATTGTCAATAAAATGAATAAATTGTGAATTTATGGCTGATAATTACATTTTAAGTAAGATATATACAGAAAGAGAAAATGGCCATAAGCTTCTCCACATGTGCAATTACAGCAAGTCAGTTAACAGAACATCTGAAATTCAAATTAAAAAAAAAAAGTTTGTAGATGCATAATTGCATACTAAACATCTGAAATGTTCATATCTATGCAGATGCATGCTGTGCCAAATAAAAACAATTGTAGAGAATATTTCTGATATTTATGTACAGACAGAAGCAAAACTAAACATCTTGGAAAGTCTAAATAACAGTTCTGATCCTGAATTTGTCAAATAAAAATAAAATTCATTTTTACCTGCTTTTTAAAAACAAATATTTAAAATAGCTAAAGGAACCACTCATGAAAGGATAATTATAAATGAAATGAAAGTCTCCTACTGACAAATAAAGCATTTTTAGAATAATTGTTGAAAGCAATTTATAAGTCAACAGAAAATTAGTACCAGACCCATTGAAAACTCATTACGTCAATCAGTAAAGAGAGACTTTCCTGTAATTGTAAAATTCTCAACACTTTTGAAATCTCATATCACTTCAGGACATAAGTGATCATGGCTTCTCAGATTCCTTTTCACATCATATTATTATTGTTGTTATTGTAGTAGTAGTAGTAGTAATAATACTATGTGAATTGTCATAATTTCTTGGGAAAGATAGGGGAGTGGTTTCCCATTGTTTTCTCTATGCTTTTAGAATTCAAAGTTTCCCTTTTCTTAAACTGGTTGTCACACACAAGGATGGAGAGCCCAGTCTACCCTACTATTTAACATATAGCTGGAAGGAAAGAGATGGCTCAATGCCTTTTCAAAGTATGAAAGTGAATACAACAGACTAGGTCAGAATTTGAACTCTGTTGACTGATTCCATTTTCCACTTTTGATAACCATTACACTATTCATACATCCTCACAATACATATTAGGTATAAAAATCTACTTCCTTTTAACATTGTTATATTTATTTTTATGAAAAATATTGGCCTTGAATTATTTGGATTGACCCTTACTAATTTTATGAGTATGCTTCTCCAAGTGCCTTTAGATACAGGTCATAAGTCAACTGGAATACTTATGAAAAAGAAGGAAAAAGAATGACTCATTAAAATTTGCAGATAAAGTGTTCTAAGGCTTTTTTCCAGATACAATCTGTATTAACCAAAATGATTATTTTTTAAAATTGCAAATAATATTAATCCAAATAAAAAGGTTTCATCGCAGAAATATGACAGCTACAGAACATTAAATTTATTCCTAGTAAATTTTACAAAATCTAGGCCACTACTTAAAAAGTATAAATTCTTCTTCATGAACTGTAACTTATCTGAAGAATATACACTAAATCTGATGATTGTAGAATCAAGTTTAGATTCTTGTGCCATCTTAAAGTATGTAGATCTTTGAAACTGTCAGAACTACAGGGATAAAATTCTCAATCATGACTGGAAAAGAAGTATGAATTTATATTCTTAAAAATCCAAGGATATTATTGAAAAATAATTAAGTTATAAAAGAACAAAGTTTATCTTCTACAATTAAAAGATACTTGTCTCTTTAAACAGCTTGGAATATTCCATAAAATGATGCAATTGCTGTAGAAGCTTCTAGTGGAAATCACATGACAATCAAATGTCAGAAAGGAAATGCATCCTATCTTCCAGAGATTAACAGACTTTGGTGCAAAAAAAATAATTATGAACCTCCACAAGTCGGTTCATCCTTGGTAGCAATTTCCAAACACCTGAATGAAGCATGTTCTTCTGGACAAACAATAGTGTGCAACACCATGGAAATCATGCAGCAGTCAAACTTTTCAGAAAGGAAATGCATTCTATCTCCCAGAGATGAATGGACATTGGTGCAAAAATTGCAAATCAATCCCAGAACAACAATAAAGGACCTAGTGAAAATGCCAAAGAAAAAAGATACCAAAATATTTACAGCTACAGTAAAATGACTATTATATTAACATAACCTGAAAGGAAGAAGTCACCGCGCCAAAATTTCCAGAAAAAAACAGACTATGGTTTGTAAATGCATATGGAAGATAAAGATTTCATTTTTTTGAGAAATGTCCTCTGGTTTGATGAAACAAATTGAATAATAATAGCTCTAATAGCCATTGTTATACTTGGAGGTAAAATCGGAGATGTTTGTAAGCTGAAGAAGTCCATCTCAATGAAGCATCTTTTATGAGTGGGATTTACTGTAAGAGGGACTAGTGAACTTCACAAAAAGGAAAATTATATGCCTTATCTTAAGGCATCACCCACAAAGTTTGCAAGTGGGTTGCTCAAACAGACAATGATCTGAAGCATATTTTCAAAGTTGTGACAAAATGACTTATGGACATCAAAGTCAAGATACTGGAGTGGCCATCACAAATCCTTGATCTCAATCCAATAGAAAATATGTGGGCAGAACTGAATAAGTATTTTTGAGCAAGGAGGCCTACAAACATAATTCAGTTACAACAGTTCTGCTAGAATGAATGAGCTAAAATTTCAACAGCTTATTGTGAGAAGTTTGTAGAAGGCTACTTGAAATGTTTGACCTAAGTTAAAGGTCATGCTACCAAATGCTAAGTGTATATAAAATTTTGAACCACTGGAAGTGTAATGAAAAAAATAAAAACTGAAATAAATTGCTTATACTATTATTCTGAGATTTTACATTCTTAAAATTAAGTAGTGGTTCTAATTGATGGGAATCTTTACTAGGATTAAATGTTAGGAATTGGGAAAGACTGAAATGTTTTGGCTAAGATGTATGTAGACATCTGACTTAAACTGAACTTTTGAGTCCATGGACGATGCTGAATTTATTCCATGTAGAATAATTTATTTCTATCAAACTGGATTTTTCTATCATTTTGAATTTTTAAAAACAAATTTTTATTTAAATTTGTTACAATCTTCATGTTTGAGAGAAAATTTTGGAACTGGTCTTAAAAACTTCATTTTTTTTTATTTTGCCAAATGTGTTCTACATATTGTGCTATACAAAGTAATGTCATAGACATTGGTAAATATTGAATTTAACTATATTTATTTCTTTTTTTTTTAGTATTATATTTTTTATGCAACATTTCTTTTTTAATGTTTACTTTTGTCCACTCCTGCAGTGAACATCTCTGAAACTTAGTTAGCCTCCATTTTATATTGTAAATGCTTTTTATTTTCACTGAATTATTTTTATAGAAAAATATCTTAGCAGAGTTGGAAAATTAAGTCAGTGTCTTTAAAATCCCAAACCACTTTAACCAGACAATTTCATTATATCAGATTTTATCATGTAAAATTGGTATTAACCAACCATTGGTGGAAAATTTGAAGGATGTACTAATATTTATACGATTAATATACCTGGTGAATTTCAGCTTATAATATCTGGTCATATTAGAAATATTTATAATAACTTATTTAGTGGTGTAAGGATTTATTATGCAACTCAAGGATTGTTCATCATATAGGGAATAAATATATATAATAGTATATTATTGATATTTTTTTTTTAATTTATAAGTATATAAATATTACGATGGGTTGTTAAGAGATAGATAATCGCAAAAGAGAAGCAATTTTTTTAGTGATGAGAACACAAGATTGAAAATGGAAAAAGCTGAACAGAAATCAGAACAATGAAAAAACAGAAATTGATAACATTTGAAAATAAAGAAAAAAAAAAACTAGGTTTAAGAATATGACAAAAAGATATCAGAAAAATTAAAAGGTCAATAAGAAAAGTGGATTGACCAGCAAGAAAATATTTAAAGCATCTGGTGTTATGAATATAAACAGAAAGAAAAGATGTAAAATATTAAGAACAGGAAACATGTAAGTTGAGCAAAGTAGTACATGAAAACTGATTTCTCAGCAGTAGTTTTAAGCAATGAATGAATCTGATGACTGGGCTAGATGTTGAGTCCTTCATAGAAATAGGAAACCAACAAGTTGAAACACCTCTGATGATGATCATATACGATATTGTGTTAATCAAATATTTTTAAGGCCAATACATTTTGAACTTGTTTATAAATAAAGGTATGTTATAGTTAGCTTGAATAATAAAACAAGCTCACCCTAAACAAGTTATTCATATTTTTTAAGATTATGGGCTGAAGCTCACACTATATTATGCTCACATAAATAAATCCTGAAAAATTGACATTGGTTAATACCTACTTGATTGTGATATCATTGCTTGCAGAATAAAATCATACATTGCCTACATGCACTTTGCCTATTCACAGTGTTAAATAGAAGTCCATAAAAATGCTTTTCTCTTGGTTTGTACAAGCTTGAAGCTAAAATGTTCTTTTTAAAATAAGGTAATGAATATCATCTAACCTGTACCATATTTGGTACTAAAGACTATGTCCTTCAAACATTTTGTATTCATAAACAATAAAGCCTTAATAATAAAATTTAAATCAATTTAAGTTTAATAATTAACATCAGTTGATGTTATGAAATGATTGCAGAAAATAAGTTTCAAACTTTCATTTCTGGTACCAGGCCCAATGGTGACTCATTACAATAAAGAGAAACCTTGTACTTGTAATATTGACAATTAACACTGGGCATAAATATTTACTACTTTTTAATGTATTTATTTTAAGCTGCATTCAATATAAATAAGTCAGCAGGGATTATAAAAGGCTTAACAATCTGACATTTTTAATTTTTTCAATCATTTCACCCCAAGTAAGGCACTGAAGTTACTAAGACACAAGAGGTTATTGAGTATAAAAGTATAAAAAAAAAGAAAACCTGATTAAGGAGTGAGAACAATCCAAGAAGAGGCATCAAGATAACAATTGATATTGCATTTAAATTTTTGAAGATCAACATTGGCTGGAAAGCAAGAAGCTGAATGACATTTCCACAGGTGAGAAAAGAATCTGTTAGCAAAGAATTTACGATTACATCTAGACATATCATCTGTAAAATAATGAGACCTTGCTGCCAATCTAGTACTGCACTTAAATTCTAGGTATCATAGAGGAAAGTTCATCAGAACAATTACCATGAAAGTATTTATAGGAAAGGCACAGGGAAGCTATATTACAGTGGTAGGAAAATGACTGAAGCTGAGATGCCAGGTCAGAACCAATAACATTGTGAATTCTTTGGATTTTATCAAGAATCTCTAAATATATAGCAGGAGCACCAGACCATATGTGGCAGCAATAATCTAAGCCGAGATGAATGGTAGAATTATAAATAGGTCTGAAGCGAAAAATTGTCTAGCATGGCACATGACAATTATTGTGTACTTTTCTAATTGAAACTTATAGATGGAGATCATTTTTATTCAAAAATCAAAATTAAATAACAAAGATCATTATTAAGGGGGAAAAAAAAAAGATTAAATTTCATGATTTTTCAGATACCTTATCTTTGTTATTTTTGTACTTTGGAAATTCAAGTGAATCCCTTATTGTGAAGGCCATTATAACAAATTTTAGAAGAATAAGGAAATATGATTTAATTTGTATTAAAACAAAGGGGTTTTCCACCATAACTTGTATTAATGATTTTTATGCTATTAAAAGATAAACAGCTTTAATAATGTTATTTTTTTATGAGCAACTATTAAAGCAAAAAGATAAAATATAATTACTCTGCTATCAAAAGTGCTTCCTGTAATTGTGGTATTTTCTAAAACTTAAAACATGTATGCATGATAGACTGTCAAGTAAAGCTTTTCATTTATATAGAAATTCACCAACCTTCTGAGATAAATATTACCAATGGTACATATACTTTTAAAACTATCAAGTTACTTGCAAATAATAAGTGATAACTTGATAATGTTTATTTACTTCCTTTTATTACTAAATGTGCAGAAGTGCAATCAGATGGAACTATACCCGTAGGTGACAAAACAAAGAAATTAAGATTGAAGACTTTAAGGTTCTTTTCCTTATATCATGTTGATAAGTCTTATCACGACAGGTAGAAAAGTAAATTCTAGGCTTCAACAATGCCACTCAAAATCCCTTAAAAATGAACAAGAAAATATAAAGATTTAAACAAAATGAAAAAAAAGGATCAGTAATGTTACTGTGTATACTAAATCAAATCTTAATCAAAAGAAATAAATTTAAAACAAATCTTTATTGTTGTTTGGGAATCTTTCTGGTAATATGTGTAGACTGAAATGTACTGATTTAAAGGAAAGCCTCCATTTTGGAACATTTAACATTTCTTTCAATGGTAAATCAGAGATGAAGAAAGGTATTTAAACTGTGCATGTCAAAATCATTTCTATCCACAGACAAAATTACAAAGTTACCAAGATGAGGTCAATCAAGAACAGCTGACAGAACTGGAGTCGGGTTGGGGATATAGAAAGTTGATCAAGGGCAAAGGTGATATTAGGTTTTGCCTTAGAATGAAGGCCATCTTCAATCAGGCTATATAAACCTAGCCATAACAATCTTTTTGCTACTTACAGCACCCAAGCTGCAACAATATCACGCCACTGGCCACAAACGGTGTGTGGCAGTCAAAAGGGAGAAGGGTGTTTTTAAGAAGTGTAAGTTGGGGATTAAAAGGTATTAACAATTCCAGTAATCAGGTGGTCCTCACAACAAAAGAAAGCAGTAGTTGCCACTGTCATTGGCCAGTTTTGTAGAAATGACAAAATCAGCCAAGCCACAACGGAAATTTACAGGATGCTGGCTTCATTTGATCACAGCTCATAGATCATTTTGCTCTGGGCACAAGTGGACTGTGGTTGTGCTATTGGGAATGTTGCATGTTGTTGTCATGGTTACGAACAAAAAAGAATGATGACATAAATCAATTTGAAAAAATGTTGTCGGCAGAACGAAAAAAGAAATCTTAACTATGAGAAATTGCTTTGCAAGATTATAGATAAATTATAGCCTAGGATAAAATGTGAAAGGAAAAGTGTCAATATAGCTTTGAAGAATGAAATCTCACTTATCTGAAGATATATTGTAATAGTGTGATACAAATAAAATAACTGGATAAGGTGATTTTCTAAGCACGGCATAGATGTGGCACAAGGCTAAAAGTATAAAATAACTGGATAAGCAGACAGATAAAATAGGAAAATATTACAATACTGGGATACTGCAGACAAATTTATTTACATATTGTGAGCTAAGAAGCAAGTGTTTAGCTTTATTCAACATAGAACACATTGCTATTGTTAACAGAACTCTTCTACGATTAATATAATGTCACCACTTATGCAAAGACTTTACAATAGCATACGCCTTTCAATAGATGAATGTTTACTTTTGGTGATGGTTAACTATGGATCTGCCATTTTGACTGAGCATTGCAGTGATGGCTTGCTCTGAAGCATCAGTTTCAACAACAAAAGGTATGTTATTTTCAATGGTAACGACCAGAGCATTTACGAGGTCTTGCTTAATATTTTTAAAAGCCTCAATCAACAGCGGATTGTTCTAGTGGAAATTTTCAAATCATTACTAGTGGATGTATTTTCTGGGAAAATTGGTAAACTCACTCGGAGTAATGGGAGAACAAACTAATTGCTATACTAATTTGTTTGCATATTGTCCAACCATACTGCAGGATTTGCATATAGCATTCCTGGCAGGACACTGTGTATGGGGGTGTTTTCTGAACACACAGAAGAAACATTTAGACCTTAAAGCTACCATGATGGTTTGGTTAGAAGAGGTACTGTTAGTAATAGTATCAGAGATAGCTGCATTAACAATGTAGTCAAACTCTGTATAAATGTCAGACTCCTTTTTAGCTATTTCTAAGGAACATGTCTGTTCAAATGCTATCTCCAAGTCTAAGGTTTTGTTTGCAAATAGACGTTGGTAAATGTAGCTGGAATATAGAGATCTTCCAAGCGTAGCTTAGATGTGGCACAAGGCCGAAAGTAGGGGTCACCTAGTGAGGATCGAACTCACTACTCGGTTGTAATTGTTTTAGCGAGACAAGCTTGCTAACCATTACACTGCATTGTGGTGCCCAATGTAGCTGGAATATATCCCATCAATAAAGGTGTCTCTAAGGTGTTTGTTTTTGCACTCCTCAGTATGAGACCAAAAATTGCGGTATTGTGTTAAAAGTCTTAGGTTTTCAAGATACTGATCCAGACTTTCATTTGGATCTTATTTGCAGTTGGAGAGTAAATGTCATGCAATTACCTCAGGTTTGAGCTTAACATAGAGCTTTCTGAGCGTCTCCACTGCTGTCTTTGATTCTTTAACATGTTTATAAATCACGAGTGACAGAAAGTTAATAAATACATGTAGTCTTCAGGGTCAATAGCATCAGTAAAGTTACTGAAAGTTTAAAACCAATGGTGCCATTGGTCTGCAGTGTCACTTGCGTCAGGGTCCGCCTCAAAACAACAGGGTTTCAGATATCTTTCCATAGTTTATGTTGAATAAATTATTGTTAGCTTAGAAGAAAGTGTTTAGCTTTGTTCAACATAGAACATTGCTATTGTTAATGGAACTCTTCTACAATTGGACTATTGCTTTTATAGGCTGTGTTAAGAGTAGTATCAGTAAGCAGAAGTGGTGGTGAGAGTGGAATAGTAGTCACCACAACAGTACATATTACATAGTTAAAACTAAAGAATGTACCTGGTATGAAATTCATAATGAATAACTCTTTCTTTTTCAAACAAACTGTCATTATAGCTTTATGAAAATGTTAAGCTATGTTTTTTTATTAATTTTTACAAATGAAAATATTTTATACATCTTGGGAAATCCCTAAGCATAACTTCTTGGAAAAGTTTCTTTTCTTTTTGTAATGTATTATCAGTTGCAGAAATCATAGAGCTTGTGAATAAAAGTTTTTTGGATTCAAATTAATTTACCTGATTTTATTAAAGCTATTCTGCAAGTTTTCCATTTTCTCCTACTCTATAGATGTCTTTTGCACTTAATTTTCATGTTATATCCACAAATGCAATTTCTAACAAAGCTTAGAATTTTATTTTATACAAGTTTAAAAGTGAAAACGTAGCAATAGAAGTTTAAACTGAAACACATACCTTACAACCTTTACTCTATTACTCTACCACTGAGCTAAACCATAAAAGAGTGGATTATGATATCTGATCATTGTTTTTTATGGATTTGAGTCAGCATTTTTTTTTGTCATGCAAAGTTTGCCTTTCAAGGTTTCTTTAGTTCAAACAATGCTGATAATATTTATTGAAGTTTTTTTTTTTTTACCTTCACAAATTTTTCAATTTAAACAATGTAAAGATGATGTCCTAAAATTGGTTCAAATCAGTGCAGAAATATCTATTTATTAGATATTGGCAGCAAGTTTAATTCAGATTATGATTAACTCTTAAATGATAAACATTTTTTGATAATCCTATTTTATGTCACTTTCTATTGTTCTTACTTTATTCTTTAATTTTTAGTGTCAATATTGATATTTACAAATCCTGACAGCTATTAGGGAGATGTGATTAAATATACTTTAATGTTTAAAAAAATTATTCAGTATTCTTATTGTTTCAGTAATAAGCATTATAGCATAGCACAAATAGCTATATTGTAGAAAGAAGAATTTTCAACAATATACACATTTTTTATGTATTTATGGTTATTTGTTAACTCTTATCAAAAGCGATATTCTTGTACATGTAGTTATGGATAATATTATACATTAATTAATAATTTTTTTAATTAATAACTATTTGTACTCAGTTGTTGACATTAATAGCTATCTGCTGATGTGTTAAAATTTTGGAATAATGCAATAATAAAAATGTAAATTTCATCTCTCTGGTAGATGTCGCTATCTGTTAAAAGCCAAAATAAGTAAAGATCTTTTAAAAATCAATTAATGTTCACTACTCAAGAGCAAGAACCTTGAATGAAATATGACCTGAAAGAAGTATAAAAAAAAACAATCCATATTTTAAAAGTTATTTAAAAAACAAACAAACAAAAAAAACAATATTGTTGATACCTAAACAATTGAAATTCTACTTTCAAAGTAAATCAAAAATCTGTGATCAATGTGATTTATGAAGGTACAATCCCAAATGAGTTAATATAAAAATTGTGTTGCAACATCTTTCCTAAGAGGGAAAGCCTGCCTACCTTGAAAATCATTAGTTGAAATGCTAATTCTTTTCTGGGATCAAAAACACTGGACACTGGTGCCAATAGGATATGTAATCAATACATTTCGGCTAGAGTAATTTTTCATTTTTTTTATAATTTCATAAATACAAATATTATAAAATTATGATTGACAAACAATATATTTCCGTGAAAAAAGAACATATAGACAAACAAACTAATTATAACAAGACCGTGGAATTTTCAGAGTCATTAATAAGGAAACAATACCAATTTAGCTGATTAAATGCAGTGACATTAAAAATACTTCATATTTCTCTATAAACTGAGAGAGGTCAGAAATCAAATTTTGAATAACAAAGGCATAATATCAAACTCACTTCTGGTAAAGTTTATTTTTAAATCTAAAATATATCACAGCTGACTATTATATCAATGATGCATAATACCCAGCTGTTAGCCTCCTGATTGTAATATTGATTTAATATTAATTCAATATAACTCATACCGTAAAGCTATTTGCATAATTACATTTTGTCACAGATTTTATCAAATCTGATATAGATTAAAACAACAAAAATCTAATTGAAGCATTAGTGAAAAAAATAAACTCATTAAATTTGTATGTACAGGGTGCGATGGATAAATTGTCATCTAACTTATACAAATATGAAAATAACACTTACACCCCATTTTAACGAAAATATTTACCAAAATTACACAAAAATATATTGAAATATTAAGGAGTAAATTTATTGCCATTGACTTCATCCATGGCTTCCAGACGACTTTGGAATCTCCTGCAACTCTTCTGAGGGGGGGGTCTCCTTGTTTAAGTTGGTGAATGCTGCCATAATCCTTGCCTTCAGTTCATCTTTGGTGTTACAAGGAGTTTTGTTTGTCTCTCGCTCCACCATGCCCCACACATAATAATCAAGGGGATTGCAGTCTGGGGAGTTAGGTGGCCAAATGTAAAGGGGTGATGTTGCTGCAGAAATTGTCTGACAGCCATGACTGGGTTCTCTTGTTTCTGTGGTATGGTGCAGAGTCCTGTTGACAAACAGTGTCTTTCAGCAACCACTTTCTTGACCCAGGGCAGTACTACCTCCTCAAGGTACTTGAAGTAGGCCTCTATGTTGAGTCTGAGGCCTTCACCAACAAATTCAGGAGTTCTTTTCTTATCAGAACAATCAGAGTGAGTCTTCCGAGCTGTCATATTTTCATAATCACGAACAGACACATCCAACACTTATCGAATCCTTTGCCCTGCCCTCAGATTGAAACCCAAATACTCTGAAATGTTGTATTGGAGTTTCTGGTACAAACGCCAAGCAGTACAGCATGCTGTTTCCAAATTTCTGGTGGAGTTATTTGCATCATGGAACTCTTTTTCTCACAGATGGTGCTCAACTGACCCTACTATAAATCAAAAACAAACAATGCGCATGTGCAAAATTAAAAATACAAAATGGCGACAATTTACCCATCGCACCCAGTATGTATGCTTTTATTTATATAGTCAATATTATATAAATTCACCTATACAGATGCAGCTAGTATCATGCAGATTTCTCACTGTGATAATGTTTAATTCTTAAGCTAAGTGATAATGATAACTTTCACTTCAACTATTAAAACCATGTCTACTTCAATGTCTTAATATCTCTAACCATAAAGCTTCTAAAGTTGACTGCTTTCATAAAATATGGAGATGAAAGACTTTTCTTTTTCTATTATAAATTTCAAGATTTTGGAATGAGGCTTGAAATTTGTTCTATTATTATTCCTTTGAAAAAGAAAAAAAAAACACTGCAGCCTGATTTCAACTGAAGCTATGATCAAAATAATGAGGGAAAAGTGAACATAACCAAAAACTACTGATGATTAAAGGTTAATGATGAGCTACAAATAATTTCAAATAAAACAGAAATGAAAATATATAGGATACAGACAAATAATATAACAGAGCGAGTAATTTGTATTTAAGTGGAATTAAACTGAAAAGTCAGTCTGTCCATGAATATACGACTTTTTATCAGCATATTCAATCTATGTTAAAAAGATATGTTAAAATAATCAAGGTTAGAAAATAATCTTGATTCTCTACCAGAGTTATTTTGGGAAGATAAGCTCATTTTCTTCTCACGACAACTTAGTCTGTCAGGCTGAAAATTCTCTCTCTCTCTCTCTCTCTCTTTTCATTGTATTGTTAAATGACAGTTCCCGAATACAGGCCTCAAACCTGTAGAATCAAATTCTTTTGATGAACATTTCTAATCAGAATTTAAAATCAACATTTATAGCATTGTGATTTATTACTTACTCTGACTTGCAGGTTAGTTGTGGGATTAAGTATAATAATATTAATTATTATTTATTTCATTAATAGAAATATTCTGATTTCTCACCAGGGTGAAATGTAATTCATGCAATGATAACTATCCTGACCATTTCTCAATATAGAGCAGTTTGTATTAATCAACTATAAATATCTTTTCATAATCACTCAAACATTTATAAAGTTTTTAATGAAGTAGAGTCTACTCATTGTTTTTGAACTTGTTTTGGAGATTGAAAATTCATGTTTTTTTTCCCAAAATAAGTTATAAGCAGTTGCCTTTTATAGTGAGTTAGTAAACCTTTTATGGCACAATCTTGAGCAGTCAGAGAATGGAAGAAATTAACTGTAAATTATCTAAATTAGCATTTGGAAATATATGTTCTGATCAGGTGTCTTCAAATGACTTGTATGAAGCAAAGAGAGACTATAGTTTCCAAACAGACACTCGTCTTCAATATGATTTTTATGAAGCTGACCTCTAGAGCATCATCTCCACAAGAATTGACTCATGGCAAAAGCAGACCTCCCAGAGTCAACTGTAAAGAAACACGTCAAAGACAAGATTTTAAATACACTTTCTAAACTTGTTCATTAATCCTCCCATCTTACCTTAATATTGTACATGATATTAATTGCTAAAAATGCATCATTATTTAGCCACCTGCCTATCTCAGTTCCAATTCATGTATACATAAACTTGTGATTGCTTTTCAAATTGTCTTGTGATATTTTTACCCTTTGTCTTTTTGAGACCAAATGGGTGGTCTAAAAAAATCGCAAAACTTTAAGGTAATTTATAAATTAAATACTAATTCAGTAACTGTTAAAGTACGGAGAATAAGAGTGAAGAAACTTATTTAAAAGTTATTTTATTGAGGTCATAAAGAATGTAGGAGAGCTAATTTTCTAATAATATTTGAGTAAATAAAATTTTTATACAAACACATCAAATATAGAATCAAGGTGACATATTTGGATTGGGTTATATGGATTTTAATAAATATAAAAAATAATGAAACCAAAAGGCCTGCTGCTGATACTATATTGATTTTTGAATGTGTAAATGTACTTATTCCTTTGTATGTGTGTGTGTGATAGAGTTAAGGTTATGTTCTCTTTCTCAAGCGCTAGCATATTTCCCACTTTTGACATGATGAACTACAGAGGCAAACCACCTGACACCATACACACATGGTGACTAATTCATATTCTTTGGGGTCTCTGCTCTTTAAGCTATAGCCAGGCTGTTTCACTCAAGCCTCTACAATTACCAGCCTGCCACGTGATAAACAAAAGTCAGTTGGTATACATTCATCTAGTAAATTTAGATCAAAAGCATATTAAGTTGTTTGTCAAAATGGAGACAACAGAAGTTCACACAAGGTGTTACATGTATGACATAAAACAGAAATGTATGGGATCAGCAAGAAGAACTTGTCAATATATTCAAGGCAGGCAAGCAACCAATTACAATTACTGTGGAGGTGGTGGTATTGGAGAGAGTGAAAAAAAACTGGTTCGCAACACAAAGACTAGAAAACCCTGGAAAATTAATACCTACAGGATTAGGAGGCTATAATAAAGTTTTGCAGAGATTTTTATGCTAATTACTCCTGAAATGGACTTTTAAAAACACAACTTATCTTTTTTTTGTGATATTAAAACTAAAGGCTATATATCTGGAAAAGACCAGTAAATCAAAAGCTATTAAATATTAAAAGCCAGTATACTGTAATAAATGAACTTATTATGACTTGCTTCTGATAAATAGTTAGCTAACAAAATATAGTTTACAAATTTAACCCCAAAATAGAAAATTCCATTGCTTTAACCCATTGTCTGAAGATGGTAGGTATTTCCATCGTCTCAGTTTTACAACTGTAAGTAAAAAAAAAAATTCTGCCACATGGGTTCATCTTGAGTTTTCATGGAATTCAATAAGATAACCTCAAAATTTTTAAGTCATAATTTATCTCTAAAATCATGTGTACTAAAAACAGAACTACTACAAGGAAACAAAATACACAAACTAAGAAAGTTATTTTTTCTGTTTTGGTTGCTAAGAACTTTTCAGCAACACATATATATTATTTGTATTTTCATAGTGTTCTAAAGACTTTTAAAGAAGCTTTTAATACACAAATTGGCATTTTTTTTTATTCAGCCATTAATAGCTTGCAGCCTGTTCTATGCTGTGTGATTTTCAAAATGGGTGTTTGTATTGTTTAAAAAAAAATGGTGGAGGTAGAGTCAACTAGGGTATTTCTGGAAAGTAACACTTTTAAGGCAAGCAGTCTCTGTAATTAAAGTGTTCAATATCAAGAGATAGAGCATTAAAAAAAATATAATTAAAAGCTCATCTTTGCTTACTCAGAGTTTCATGAAGATGTATCCAGTAGAAGATGATCAGTGGGCTTGGTAGCAAAACAATTTATTTTTTTTAGGGAGAATTAAATAACATCTTAAGAAAAATCTGATTTCAGTAAATAAATTCAATTTTGCTCTCAAGTCACTGATGAGTAAATACATCTCCACAAAATTCCAAGGACAGATAAGTTGAACATTTAATCTTTATTTTTATCTGCTGCTACTACACACAAATATATATGTATGATTATTTAATCATATCACTCCAAGCAAGGCAATAATGCCACTAGGATGCAGGGAATTACAGGGAATGAAAAAGAATGAGAAGACTTTAGTGAGGAGAATTGAGGAAAAGGGCAATAAAGGGACAGGATTCAGGAAGACAGAAAATCATGATTTACATTGCATTTAAGTCTTTGAGGATTGTAGGAGGCAAGGAAGCAAGAAACCAGAAGTGATTTCCACATGCGAAAAAAAAGAAACTATTGGAATAGAACAGACAGTTACATATAACTAGTTCAACAGTAAAACAGTAAGACCTAGTTGCTAATCTAGTAGCACACTTAAATTCATGCTGTTGAGGCACTAAGGAGGAAAGTTTATCAGAACAATGACCTGAAAATATTTGTAGAAAAGACAGAGGGAAGCCATGCCATGTTGGTGAGAAAAAGACTCTATATATATATATATATATATATATATATATATATATATATATATATATATATATATATATATAAATGTGTGTATGTATGTATGTATATATAATGTCTGTTTTGATTTGAAATTTTTCACTGCATAATGTGATTAATATTTATTACTTAAGTGCATTGACAGAAAATGAATGAAAATGTTGAAAAATGAATATGGGTTGTATAAAATAAATGTTCGTTTCATCCCATGATATGTATATATGAAGACAGGATAAATTATTTTAAAATATGAACATTATTTATCCTTATAAAAGAGACTCTGAATTAAGTGAAATTTTCTCCAAAGGAAAATTTGCTGTAACAAGATTCCATCATATTGAAGTAATGATAAAGAAGCTAAAGCTGAATACTATTTATTCTTTAGATCTTTACTGAAAACCAACACTAGTGGCTTTGTGTCCAACTAAACTTAGTAAATACTTCTAGATTAATCAAAATAGAAAGGTATTCTTTTTATTAAAAAAAATCTTTTACAAGAAAAGTTTCCATTCTATCAGTCTTAAGGAAATGTAGCAAAGAATTTATTCAGCAATGCATTTATCATTTCCCAGTGGACTATTCTCAGGAACAAAACAGAATACAACTGCTTAACAATCAATTTAAAAACAAAAAAAAGAGCAATAAAGTGAGGTAGTTCTAAATAAAATTTAGCACTTGTATCAAGTATATGATTAGATATAGAAACAATTTATCAAACCTGAAAATATCAGTTTATGCTGAAAATGTCTGACAATAGACAAGTTGAATTGTTAAACTTTTATTAATGGCTTTCTCCATTTTTTAAGATGGAGATTTTCAGACTATGCAAATTTTCAAGCAAATTTGTTAAGTCTTTTCAGTAAATCAAAACCTGTATTGTTTATAACAGCTAAAAAGATTTGAGCATTTTTGATTAAAGAGAGTGAAATCATCATTTCTTAGTAAAGTGAAAAAAAATTATCACAAGCCATACTTTTTTCTGTTAACCAAAACTGCTTTTGACGAGGTTAAAGGAGTCATTGAGGTTCTACAATCAAACTACATTTATTAATAAAAGATAAGTGATGATACGAGGTATCTCTAGGCAGGTTTTGTCTAAAAGGTATACTGATTTGCATCTATTTTAGCATTGACGAAGGACGTTGTTAAGTTAGAACTGGTTTTCAACTTTCTGTATTGATAAGCTCCCAATTTGTTAAATTTATTTTTATTGCAATACTTTATTTAAATGATAATCTAATTTGATTACATTGTGCTGATCTCACAGGGATTATAAAATCATGACATGGAACTGAATTAATGATGTTTAATTTTAATGATTTACTGTTGGTATCATTTTATAGAGAGGCCTTTCCACAAGGCCTGGACCTACAAATTTTACTATGCTACAACTCATCTTGAGACACTGGCACATTGCAGAGCCAAAAAGGATATACAAAATTCTTGAGGTTTCTTTCATTCTAATCTAATTCTTCAGAGAAACAACTGTAATCATTTTTTTTTTTTAAATAGTCGAGTGATATTTTTTATATTTTCATCTGTGTGTTTTGATTTTATTATCAGTGAAGACCTGTTTTACTAGCTGCAAGTAAAAATAAAATATCGAAAGAAAATTGAGCTTAGAGCTTAAAAGATGAGTATTTTTTTAATGTTACATATTAATTTGATATAATGTTCAATTCTGAAAACAGAAAAGCGCTTTATCAAAGACGTTTAATAAAAATAAGTTTAAAAAATATTTAAATTAGCAAGGAAATTCAAAATTAAAATGTCAAAGTATAATTAAATATATCTGCTTTTTTCATTGCTAATTAAACAAACTAATAAAACAAGTTTTATGAAATGATTCATAAAATTTATTTTATCAGTTTGTTTAATTAGCAATGTTATTCTTTCATTTTTTTTTTTAAATATTTCCTAAGTTTCATATGAAAAATTAAACATTCTGCCCATAAATGTTTCACCAAATTTTCAGTAAAGGTTTACAATTTCTGAACATATTGAAAAAGATTTAATTTCTGGTCAGTATTCTGTTAACAATTTAATCCTTTTTATATATAAATAAACAACCTAAAATATTTGTGGCTATGCATGCAAAATATTAATCATCTTAATCCAAAATTAAATGTGTGTGTGTATTACTATAATCTAGCATACATCCAACTTGACAGTGGATTAGTGCATAAGAAACTAATAGTTGTATTCAGTCAGGTGTATACTGAATTATGATTCTTTATCTAATGTCTCTGGGTCGCCACTTATGACTTTTGCTCGGTGTTGTAAGCAGCGGACAATCCCTTTCTTTACGCTGTATGGATGGTGGGAGTTGAAATTGAGGTACTGTCCTCAAGGGCACATGGCACAATGGATAAAGGCATTAGTTAGATCCAGTGACAGGACCCAAAGAGTGTGAGTTCAATACCCGGCTAAGGCAGTGGAGAACTTCCAGAGGGAAATTAACAGGAGATAACTGATAACTGACATCCATTAAACATGGCACGTGGAACTAGAACAGTCTACCCCAGTGAGTGAAATAAAGGGTTCAGTTCAACATTCCAACCACCTGAAGAAGGTCGGAGCATACAATGGCCGAAACGTTGTAATAAATATGGCAACAAAGATGAGGACAATAGTCCGAATAATGTAAATAATGTACATAATACCTCATCTCAAAATCCATTTTCTTGAAAAGATTTTGAGCTTAAGTAAACTCAAAATTCTCAGCAAAATTCAGGCAAAAACATTAGACACTTTTTTACAATAAATGACTTTAAAAAACCATTCCCTATGGTAAAAAATATATATACCAACTACATAATGACTGTGTGCATTAGCACATAAACTAATAGTTGTAATCAGTCAGGTGTATGCTGGATTATGATAATACAATATAAATGCCCGGCCATTTTGGCATTGAGCTCTCTATCTCCAGTGTGCCTCTTTAGTATATTCCCTTGAGAGTTAGTTACTTTGTGTGTTTATATATATATATATATATATATATATATATATATATATATATATATATATATATATGGTTTGCTCTTGAAACAAACAACAACAATAAGTGGATGTCCAGAAAGGGACAAGTCTTTTATGTAAATATTCCACAATTTGCATGTTTGGAATGTAATCACATCTGTTCATCACAAGCATGCCTCATCAATCATATGAAATGCAACACAGGGAAAACCAGTGGCAAGTATCAATTGTCAAGTCAACAATGATCTTACCTGAACACACTATGTTAAGTCATGTTCCAGTCAATCTGGACTGACCAGACACCTGAAAATCCCAAAACACCAAATCCAGGAGGACCAATGGCCTACATATATTGCCTGTGCAATAAATCTTGCAAATGACTTGCTCGCTTTAAGAGCCACTCTTAATCTCATTACATTAATGCATGTTAGTGTGATGGTCATATGCATTTAATGAGTTGTAAGGTACCAAACTCACACACACACACACACACACACACACACATATATATATATATATATATATATATATATATATATATATATATATATATATATATATATATTCTTAGTTTGGCCAAGAAATTTTTTTATACCAGGAATCCTGTGTCTGGGTGTGCATATATTTATCTCACTTTATTATATACACACAATTTCCCAAGAATAAACATAAATATCCCAAACAGTTTGCTGCATTGGAAGGATCTTTTCTTTTTTTTTTGTTTTAAAAAAAAAAAAAAAAATAAATAAATAAAAACATTTTTGTTTATTGGTTACTGGTATAGTTTATTCTACAGGGTATAATGGTTAGATAGATATTAGTTTCTGGTAAATATATAGGCTTTACTATAATCTTTTAGGCCCTACCTCGAATAAAACAGGTGGAGGAAGGGCAAGGTAAATTAAATGCAGAGACCTTTATTTGGTTTTATATATATATATATATATATATATATATATATATATATATATTACATAGGAACTAAAATCTTAACAAGCTTAGGATGTTTTGATCTTGAAAAAAAAAAAACGTTCATTCCATTTGGTTTACTAATAACTACCATACAAGAATCTATTACAGTCCTTGCTGTTATTACTCTAGAAAGGATGAACAAAATACTGATTTTCCCTCCTTTTATACAATACACACACACACACACACACACACACACACACACACACACACAATTTCCCATGAATGCATGGATTTTTTGTTAAAAAAAAAAGCAAAAAAAAAAGCAAAGCAATTGCTGTCTTGATGTTGATTCGTACATAGGTTGTCCATCTTAAAATCCTACCAACTTAGGTAATCTGAGCTGAGCCTTATGCAGAAACAGTGAATCAATAGATTCAGTACAATGTTTTTTGTGTGTGCATTTCCTTTCAAGTGGGCCGTGTCAGAGATTTGTTCACTACAGAAAATATATAATTAACAATGACATTTTGTGTCTACAAAGGCAGTCGCACACTTTCCCCTTAGCCAAGGATTTTGACATTTTGATGGCCATAGGTGTCCTCAAAAATGCAACTCACAAAACTGGAGCAGGATAGAAAAAAATTCCTACTCCTGATTTATTGAAGATTTAAAAGGAAAGCTTAAAAAAGAAAAAAGAAAAAACTAGTCCTAACATACACAAAGGCTTTTTACATATATATTTATTATATGATGAGATTTTTTTTATAAAACAGATTACAGTCAGTCCTCAGTATCCTCAGGGGATTAGTTCCAGAATTTCCCTATGGATACCAAAATCCACTGATGCTTAAATCCCTTATATAAAATGGAACAGTATTTGCATATAACCAATGCGCATTCTCCTGTATGCCTGAAATCACCTCTAGATGATTTATAATACCTAACATAAATGCTATGTAAAACATAGGTAGGAACAAAAAAACAAAATTAAATAAATTCAAAACAATGAGAAATCAACAACTAAAGAACCAAATTTGTATAAAAGGAAATTTTATCATTAAATTCTTTGTGACATTAATAAGAAGAAAGAATGGAGAAAATTCCAATGAAAATTATTTATGCCCGCTCTATAGAACTTTATCTGTAAAAATCATAATTTGTTTCAGAAAATTTAAAAATTTTGAAATTATCTTTAAAATTATAAAAAAAAATCACCTAATTATTGGATTTTTATAAAATATCCAGTACCTATTCTAAAGAACATTTTTTAAAAGAAGTATTAATTCCAAATTTCAGACAAGAAACAAAACATGAATGAATGAAAGGCAAAAAGAACAATGAGTGCTGAATGGAGACCAAACAACTGTGAAACAGAGGTTACAGCAGAATATGCCACACATATCACTTTATTTCTATGGATTTAGCATTCTGATTATCAAGTTTTACTTTTTGGAACTTCCTAGAATTTCTTTTTAATATTTTCACTCCATGGTTAGTTGGATCCATGGATGTGAAACCTGAAGATACGAAAAGCCGGCTGTATATATTAAATGCTCCATTAAACATTGGAGATTATAATCACAGTATCTGTAAAGCACTTTTGAAAATATAAATAAAATCAAGCCTGGAAATGGAGATAAAGATTAACATTGTGAGTAAGTAAGAAGCTTGGGGCTTCCCATAAAAGTGTGAGTATTATACATTGATGAACACAGTATCTGTCAAGGGGTTAACTTTGAGATACATTTGAAAATTTTGTTTGATATTTTTACAAGTGAAAAATTCAGAAATCACTGAAAAGTGAATGACAAATGCAGTAAAAGATTCAGGGTGGTAATTTTTATCACAATTCCAAAACTTCATTTTATTTATTTTTACAAAAGTCCATGACTTAATATTATTTTTAAATTTAGGGTTTTGATTGCTTTTGCCTTGGAAAAAAGCAGCAAACAAAAATATTGAAAGAGTTCCTTAAGTTTTTTTCTGTTCTTAACATTCAATTTTCAATGGTTTCACTTTAAAAAAAAATCAAGTTGGATATATACCTATACTTAAGTGATTCTTAACCAAAAATTGAGAAGTTTGAAATAATTTCTATTTTAGTAAACAACAGCTTGTACAGTTCTTTTGTAAATGTTGCTAAAACTTGATAAGTGGATACTCTTAGGGGAGACAACTCTCCCTTAACGAATCATTGACTCTTCATGGAAAAAAAGGGTAGTATCGGACAACAACATGGCTGCTGGAAATATTCCACCTGTAGACAGTGAATTGTTTATCCAACCAAATCCTTCTGTATCCTGGTTGGTGAGAATAAAAACGAATATTGTTGTTTCAAAATATATTTAACTGTGTTTTGTTATATTTTGTTGTTCGTAATATTTTGGGTTACAACAAATTTTTGGCGATGAAGAAGATAAACAAAAACTCACAAAAATGGCGATATCACCAGACATACTGAAAGAGATATTGAATCAACAACAACAATTCCAAATGTCACAACAGCAGTTGTTGACTATGATAATTCAACAGTTCAATCAACAAGTCGATCACCAACTGGAAATTTTGAAAGAAGGATGGAATTTGAACACAAATTCTGTGGATTACATCACTAAGAACATAACGGAATTCCCTTCCGACAATGAAAGTGTTAAAATTTTTGCTTTGTGGTACAAAAGATGGATAGATATTTTCCAAAACAAATTTTCACAGAAAGATGAACATTGGAAAATCCTTCTACTAATTCAGAAACTGGGAATTCAGGAACATGACCATTATACAAACTACATCCTACCAAAGCAGCCAATGAATTTCACATTTACAGAAACAGTAGAACTGCTAAAAGAAATCTTTGGTAAAAAAACAGTCACTGTTTAATACCCGGTTTAATTGTCTCAAATTAGAAAAAATGACGAAGACGATTATGTGACGTTCGCTGGTATCGTAACTCGGGAATGTGAAAAATTTAAACTAAATTCCCTCACAAAGGAACAGTTTAAATGTTTAATTTTTATCGCGGGACTGACGACAATCACACAGTGATATTCGGACCAGACTACTTTCCAAATTGGAACACAATAAAGACATTACAATCCAAGCTCTAACAACTGAATACAACAGTCTTTTAAGCATTCAAAGAGACACCGTGTTAGTGCAAAAACCAAACACCCCATTGTTAAGAGGAAATGTCCAAGCAACAAAAGAAAAGAAGCCTCCATCAACTTGTTGGTTTATGCACGTTTTTGCCCGTTTAAGAAACATTAGTGCAATGTTTGCCACCAGATTGGACATAAAGAAAATTTTTGTAATGCAAATTTAAAAAAAAAAATGTTGAAAGTCCAATCCAAAAGAAATTCATTCAAAAACGAAAAAGAAAGCTGACGCAAACAAACTCGGTGTTTGCAACATTCAAGGTGGACTATAAAAGCAACAGAAAATATATTGTTGTTTCAGTGAATAACAAACCAGTTTGTTTCCAATTTGACACAGCATCAGATATTACGTTAATATCCCAGTCATCTTGGAAATTACTTGGAGAGCCATGTTTGTCTGCAACATATCACATAGTGAGAAGCACCTCTGGCGACCAAATTCATTTAACTGGTGAGTTAACTTGTAATGTTACATTTCAAGCTACCACATTTTTGGGTGTATGCTATCTTGCTGAAAATTCTGAATTGAATTTAATTGGTCTCAACTGGATTGAACAGCTTAATCTTTTTGAAATTCCTTTCAAGTCTGTGTTCAACACATTTAGTCTTGCGTCTGTTTCAAACATTGAAAAACATTTTATGGATAAACTTAAAAATAAGTGCAGTGATGTTTTTCAAGAGGGTCTTGGTTGCTGTATTAAAAGTAAGGCAATTTTGAAATTAAAAGAGGACTCTAAACTAATTTTTAGACCAAAACGACCTGTGCCTTATGCCGCACGTGATATGGCTGAAAAAGAACTTCAATGTCTTCAGCAAGAAAGTGTTATAAACCTACAAATTATTCCCAATGGGCAGCTCCTATTGTAGTAGTAAAAAAAGCAAATGGAAAAGTTTGGATATGTGCTGACTACTCAACTGGTTTAAATAATTCTTTGAATGCACATCAGTATTCACTGCCAGTTCCAGAGGATCTTTTTACTAAATTAAATGGTGGAATTTTCTTTGCAAAAATTGATCTTTCCAATGCTTTTCTTCAACTGGAAGTTGAAGAGAAGTGTAAGGAGCTCCTTACTATCAATACCCACAAGGGTTTGTTCAGATTTAACTGCCTTAGATTTGGAGTCAAACCAGCACCAGCCATATTCCAGCAAACAATGGATGCCATGCTGACCTGATTGACAGGAGTTGCAGCATTTATTGATGACATCATCATTGCAGCTGTATCCCAAGATGAACTTTTGCAGCGTTTATTTTCTGTTTTCAGCCGAATCCAACAATGTGGATTCCGTGTTAAAGCTGAAAAGTGTGATTTTTCTGGGACAAAATCAAATACCTTGGTTTTATATTTGACAAAAAGGTAGAAAACCAGACCCAGAAAATATCTCTGCAATAAAAAATATGCTGGCGCCAACAAATGTAAGACCATTACATGCTTTCCTTGGCTTGGTTAGCCACTACAGTGCATTTTTGCCTGAATTTCATCAAGTTTGTGCACCTCTCAACAATCTTTTAAAAAAAGATATTACATGGGACTGGTCTGATGCATGTCAGTCAGCTTTCACAAAGGTAAAGTCCTTACTTTCTTCAAATCTTCTGACACACTATGACACATCCATTGATATTGTTGTAGTCTCAGATACTTCTAATTTTGGTGTTGAATCTGTCATTGCTCATATTTTTCCTGATGGTAACCAAAAGGCAATTGCTCATGCATCTAGATCACTGACACCTGCAGAACGCAACTATAGCCAAATTGAAAAGGAAGCCTTAGCAATAGTCTTTGCTATTAAAAGGTTTCATAAAATGCTGTATGGGTGCCATTTTACTCTGATCACAGACCACAAGCCTCTTCTTAGTATTTATGGATCTAAAAAAGTATTCCTGTGTATAGAGCAAACCATCTGCAAAGATGGGTGACTACACTATTGGATTACAACTTTATTATAAAGTATGACAGAACTGATACAATTGGTCATGCTGATGCACTATCTAGGTTCATGACAATACAAAATAAAGTACTGTCATTGCAGCAGTATCTCCGGAGCCAGAAATCACTTCAGTATTTTTATCCACTGTAAGACCATTACCAGTCACTTCTACAATGATTTGTGAAGCTACAGCTTCCGATCCAGTTCTACAAAGTGATGCACTTCCATCATACAAAATGGCCAAAAGTATTCAACCTTTCTTTCAGCTTCAAGCTTCATTTACAGAAGTCAATGATTGGCTTCTTTTTAGTGAGCGCGTGTTTGAACCATTCTCATTACAGGAGAGAGTGGTCAAGCAATTCCATTATGGTCATCAAGGTATTAGCCACATGAAAGCCCTAGCAAACAGCTATGCCTATTAGCCTAACATGGATAAGAGGTTAGAGGAATTGGCACACACATATTCTAACTACCAACAAAATCTCCCAGGAAAACTACACAGAGCTCCTGGCCTATACTTGAATCACCCTGGTCATGCCTTCACATTAATTTCGCTGGACCTATCAGTGGACAGTGTTATTTTATACTTGTTGATGCTTACAGCAAATGGCCAGAAATTTTTCAAATGAGTTGTATCACTGCTGATGAAACAATTCTAAAGTTGAAACAGATTTTCAGTCGCTTTGGAATCTCACAGATATTAGTTTCTGATAATGGCACTGCATTCATTTCAGCTATATTTTCAAATTTCTGTGCACTTAATGGCATCCAACATATTAGAACACCGTCTTTTCATCCACAATCAAATGGACAAGTGGAGCATTTTGTAGATACTTTTTAGAGGGCACTCATAAAAAACAAAGGGTAGGGAACCACTCAAGAAATATTTAGAAATATTCCTCAGTAGTTACAGAGTTGCACCAAATCCAAACACACCTAATGGTAACTCACCAGCAGAAGCACAGATGATTCATAAAGTTCATTTGCATATAGATGTCATCCATCCTACTCCAAAACATTCCCAAAAAAGGAACATGGTAATGGAGAAACAATTTAACCAACATCATGGAGTAGTGAAACACATATGTACCAGGACAATCCATACTTGCTAAAGACTACTGCAATAGCAAAGAAAAATGGATTCAAGGACGCATTCTACGCCGTTCTGGAAATGTTACATATGATGTAGATATAGAGTCTACAGTTTGGGTTCGACATGCAAACCAATTACGATCCTCTCACCTTCCAGAGACCAAAACAAACTTCACCTTACCGCTAGATAACCTATTGGACACCTTCGAACTGCCTCCACAATGTTCCCAAGATATATCAAAGGATAATTCTAGGACTCCACCTAAATTTGTACTTAAGAAATCATATAGACTTTGGAGAAAACCCTATCAACTGCAAATAAATTCCTGAAACAAGTCATATAAAAAAGGTAAAAAGGGGAAGTGTTAGGGGAGACAACTCTCCCCTAACAAATCATTGACTCTTCACGAAAAAAGGATAGTATCAGACAACAACATGACTGTTGGACAATACATCACCTGTAGACAGTGAATTGTTTATCCAACCAAATCCTGCTGTATCCTGGTCGGTGGGAATAAAAGCGAATATTGTTGTGTTTCAAAATATATCTGTGTTTTGTTATATTTTGTTGTTCATAATATTTTGGGTTACAACAGATACAATTTTTTTTTTTGAAGAAATATTTAAAATAAAGACCCCCCCCCCAAAAAAAAACTATGAAGTCTTGACAAGCAAAGAAAAAGCAAAGATACTAACTGTTTTCAGTATGCCTATCCTGCATCAAATATTGATAGACATTGTAGGGCACCTCTGAAGGTCGGTAATACCATTTTACGTTGACGACCAGTGTATCACGTTTGGTCTGAAATAAAAAAAAAAAAAATTAAAAAAATTAATGAATCAATAAAGACAATTCATGCAGAGTAAATATCAAATTGAAATCTTTTAAAAGAAGACTACAAAGCAATACAATCTCATCATTAATTAAATGGGGGAAAATAAATATAGTGATATAAGCAAAAGAGAAACAAATTGAGAATCAAAAAACAGAATATCGAAAAGTTTAAGATATGAGTGTTGATTGTAATCTGTCTTTTGACAAAATACTCTCAACTGAAACAGAAATTGTTTTCTTTTCTAACTAATACTGAAATGCATTTCCTAATCTCTCAGAGTCTATTACAAATAAAAAAAATAAAAAAAATTAACTTCATGTTTTCGGGAAATTTGGTTCAATAAACTTAAAGAAAGAGATTATTTTCCTAATACATTCAGCTATTTTCAGTTTTTGAAAATGAAGTGAAAGAAAAATAGAGACACATAGAATCCAAACAGAAAAACAATGATATGAAGCAGGAAAAGATTTTTTTGTAGAAAGTGGTTGTTGTATCTTCCTGAATTTGATTGGTCCTTCAGGTTGCACACTGAACAAAATGTACCATTTAGATTTTTACTGGGGTGGGGGTGCAAATGCTATCTCCTACGTTTTTCCCTTTGTTATTTATTTTTTAATTCTGCACACATAGGGAAGAGTGGATTCCATTTTTAGTTGTCTTCCTAGAATTGTTGCCAATCAAGGTTAAAGAAACCAGTCTACCCCGTGGGAAGAAAAGATGGATTCATGCCTTTTCCCACAGGTGTTAATGTGAAGTAAACCCAAAGTGTGTCAACCAAAATTTGTGGTTAGCTTCCCGATTCTATTTTTCATGTTGTTAACTGTTAGGCCACCCACACCTTCATTTAAAAAAAAAAAAAAAAAAGAAAAATAAGAGGCAAGTTTCTTTTCATTCTTTGAAACTTACATTGATCCATTTCTTTTCATCCAATACCGATCTGTAAGGATTGGATAAAACATATCCCAAAATGGTTGATAAAAATCCTCAAAGACGTTTTATCCAAATCAATACTAGAAAGCAGAGAAAAAGCATTGTGTCTCCGATAAGGCCAGATATCATGAAGTTATAATTAGGAATTGAACTGATTTCTCTTTCTGCATTTGTTTGGTTAGAATAAAATCTGTTGAATCATATTGCTTCTTATATCTCTGCCAATCATAGAAGTAGCAAGGCATAAAACTGGACTTCTTTTGTCCAGCAGTTGTAGTCTCTGGGCAGAAGTTAACTGAGCATGAAACAAACTTTATTTAGAAGAGAGATAAAATGACATCTTCTACTTGAAAAAAGATTTCATTATTGATTGCAGCTGTGCATAACACTAGATAGAAGATGCCATACATGTAAAGTCAAACAGAACAGATATGTGTGTGTATGTGTATCTGTAAAACAGAATAATAACGAGTAATTAAACGTTTTCTATCTTGTCCTTTATTTACTAACATGCAATATATATATATATATATTATATATATATATATATTTATGATTAACATGAATAAAAATTTGTCAGTTGATTGATGTTATCTTCAGCATCCCAACTCCAGAGTTTTGTAGATGGACCTGTCTATCCACTCTACAGGGAGTATCAGCAATTTACTGCTTATATTTTTCAATTTTTTCTTTTTTTATACACCTATCACTGGTGTAACTTTTTTCCTTATTTTTTTGTGTTCATGTGTGCATGTGCAGCCATGTGCTTGCCTGTGCGCACACGTATATGTAAGGTGTTGCGATCATTTGTCTTTTACTTCGCTTTTTTTTTTCACTTTACACTTGCTCTTTAGCTTTTTTTCATTTTATTTTTAACAGTTGCTGTTTGTGGCAAGTTGTTGAAATCTCTAGACATGCCACTGATTTTAATTTTTGCCCTTCTAGTTATTTTTGTTTTTGTTTTTTCTAGGGAAGTTGTATTGATTTTTTACATAAATAATTGATATTAATGCTTAAATGAGATATATATATATATATATATATATATATATATATATATATATATATATATATATATTACACACACACAGTGCTGTGTAAAAGTAAGTGAACTCTAAGATAATATTTTTTTTTAAATTGTCTTTTTTCCCCAGATGATCAACAAATCTTAAACTATATATTCATTAAGAAAAGCCTTTATTAAATCAATTACAACCATTTTCAAGAAATTTTATGAAGCTGTTATATACAGTACCTAAGAACACTAATGGGTGTGTCCCAATCCTCATAAATACATTGGACACTATTGTAAGTGGGGGTAATATGCTGCCAAAGCTGTCAGTTGTGAGCTGTCAGCATGGGAAGCTCTTGCCGTGTTGAACTCTCTGCCTTCGGGCAGAGAGGAACCTGGACGAGGCTATGCCGAGGGGCAGAGTCTCATCTGGGGAGGTAGACAGTTACCCAATCCCATGTATGCGGAATCTATGGGCAATTTTTGCCAGAGCCCATGGGCTCGGATTTCCCCACATTAAATTTGGCCTTGTGCCGCATCCTACCTTGTGGGGAGGCAGGTAAATATCGTAATATGCTGTCTAAGTAGTCCACCATTAGCAATGGTTTACCTACTTCATGCTGATGGTGAGTATTGCATTTTGTTGATGTTATAAAGATTACCATTTCATTTCCAACTTCTGTTTTGGTTATTCCTCATTCAGTAACTTTTTCTAGGTTACAACACAAGCTTGAATAAAATTATTAATTAAAAATTAAGATGTGCAAAAGTAAGTGAACTCTTACATTTAATATTTGGTGACAGCTCTTTTGAGGTTTCAATGTCAATCAGTATTTTTCTATAATTTTTAAGAAGTATCTGGCAGTAGTGAGTGCCTATTTTTGACCATTCTTCTTGGCAAAACTTCTACAATTGCTCAATATTACCTGGGTTTCTACATGCACTGTCTTCTTTCACTTGAATCAGATTTTTAATTGAGTTTAGATCAGGACTTTGACTAGACTGTTAAAGGCTTGAAGTTTCTTTTTACAAACCCATTCTTTTGTAGATTTGCTTTGATGCTTCAGATCATTGTCCTGTTGAAAGTTCTATACCGACTTAAACACAACTTTTGAAGCGAGGACAAGACACTTTCACCCAAAATTGCTTGGTATCTTGCAGGATCCATTGTGCCAGCACTGCATATTTTGCCTGTTCCAACTGCAGCAAAGCACCTCCAAATCATGATGCTGCCACCACCACATTTAATAGTTGATATCAAATTCTTCTCTTCAAAAGCCATAGGAGCTCACTAGATTTACCACCTAGTGTTCCTCCCCAAAAGCTCTAGTTTGGTCTCATCCGACTAAAATCTTTTGCCAGAATATTTCTAGCTTATTAATATGAACTTTGGCATAGTTGAGGTGAGCATGCTTGTGTTAATTCGTAAGGAATGGCTTTTCTAGGCATTCTGATATGAAGATAGGCATTGTTCAGATTTCACTATAGATGTATGCACATTGATTCCAACATTGGCCAGTGAGCATTGGAGACCGCAAAGAAAACTACAGGATTTGCCTGGGCTTGCTGAACTAGATGTCTACTTGCTCTT
Source organism: Acanthosepion esculentum (assembly GCA_964036315.1). Taxonomy (NCBI): domain Eukaryota; kingdom Metazoa; phylum Mollusca; class Cephalopoda; order Sepiida; family Sepiidae; genus Acanthosepion; species Acanthosepion esculentum. The sequence continues at coordinate 60,794,478 of OZ038499.1, forward strand.
GCTGTTATTTTTTGCAGACGGACATTTCTTCATTGTGATGCTGTCATATCAAAGACCTTCCATATATAAATAATTTATTGCACAGTGGAGAAGTGCACACCAAATCATTTTGATAGTTTTTTTGTAGCCTTCTCCATCATTACAGGTTTCAACGATGCAATTTTTTAAAGCTTCAGGAAGTTCTTCTGATCTTTGCACATGTATATTTTTTTAAATTTAGTCTCTAACTGCACACTTATGCATGCACAGTGAGTTATATTGTTTGACTGCCATATACACAGCTTACTAAAAAAATGACCACATGTCATTTTGATTTTTACATGTGCAAAAAAAATTATTTTCTCTGGCAACCATGTAAAGCAAAAATACAGAGTGTAAATGTAAGGGTTCACTTACTTTTGCACATCTTAATTTTTAATTAATATTTTTATTCCAACTTCATAAAAAATTTTGGAAGTGGTTGTAATTGATTTAATAAAGGTTTTTTTTTTAATGAATATATAGTTTAATTAAGATTTGTTGATCATCTGGAAAAAGAGATAATTATTTTAAATATTATCTTAGGGGTTCACTTACTTTTGCAAAGCACTGTATATCATCACTGGGCTATGATTTTGCTTTTTTAAAATTTTATTTGATGGTATCATAAGTATTAATTGTAGGAGATTAGGTTTATAATTCAATTTTTTTTGTTTGGATTTATATGCATATGTCTATTTATATGCTTATGTATACATACATGTGTGCTTATATTAACATGGGTGATGGTAAAATCCTGATGTTAGGCCCTTTAGTCAGATTTTTGGTTATCGGGTCAAACTACAAACTTTTCAGCAGCCCCTCATGAATGCGTGTACATTTTAACATATTCACATATGTAGAGAAAACATACAAATGTGGAAAGTGAGATTATATATACATATACACACACACAATCGCATACAGATATATGTAGATATGCAGCAAAGACAGCATTTATATGCTTCTATACAGACGCTCATATCTTGATTGCAGTTGGCAGTGTAAAAAAGAAAATTCTACTTCTATAGTAAATATAATAATAAAATGATAATTTGAGTGAAGCACAGAATTTGTGGTTGGGTGTGTGAATGAATCCTGAAAAGCCAATGTACCGTTGTGTGGCTTACCATCTTCTAATATATATATATATCATGGGAGATTGAAAAGAAATTGAAGAGATAAGATAAAAGAAAAAAAATGAATAAATAAAAACTATAAAACAGATAAGAGATAGAAAAGCAGAAGATAAGTGAAATGGAGAAAAGGGGGATGGAAGAAAAAGAAAATGATAGTGTCTCAAAAAAATTGAATAAATGGATCCTATATCAGTTTTAGTACTTTCTAATTTGCTGCCATTGATTGATTTCAGCAGTGATTTTTCTCAATATCATCTGCACATCTCTGACTTCCAAATGATGGCATTGGTAGCAGACAGACTGTCTGCCTACTTGCTTGCTTGGATGGTATCAATACCAGTCAAAAAGAAATAAAATACTAGCAAAATTATTCACAGACAAACCAGGATGGCTTTTGTTTTCAGTAACCACAATATTTTGTAGATATGTATTTTTCTTTTCATACTTAAGCCATGTTCATCAACATAATCTTTTTAGTAGATCCTATTGGACTTGAAAAAATGGCTGCCTCTATAGTTTAAATTTTGAGAATGAAATTTAACCAATTATTGTCAATAATGTTTTAGAGAAAGATTCAAAATAAATTAAGTTTTTAACTAGTGAGCTTGAGTAAATGAATGGCAGAACAAGGTTTAGGAGAGATAACAAAAAGACAAAATGTGCTACAAATGACAGGAAATTGTGGAGAGCCATGCTCACCAATGTCCTGAAAGGACACAGCATATAAAAAAAAGAAGAATTTTCTAAGTTAAAGTGAACAAAACTAAATTTAAAAAAATAAATAAAATAAAATGTCAAATTAACATGAACTAAGGTTCTAAATGTCATAGTAAATTTGCCAGAACCTGCCAATATAATGTTAATTCTTGAAAAACACTGGAATATTAAACAAAATAATAAAAGGTCAGTATTTCATTAATTTCAAAGCTTCTATAATTACAGCAAGCTGGTGTGTATCAATAAAGTTTGTATTGTTGGAAAGCAACATAATCTTTATAGCCTTAAAGGCTATTTTAGTTTTAAAATTTGAATTTAAATTAGTATTTAAAACATGGCGAAATGAAACATTTTCTGTACATTGATGACAGTTACCTTTGACTATTTTCTTTCAATTTACTATATTAACATTAAGTATCATTGGATAAAAAGAGTGAATAATCTTTTCAATTGTTTAAGAATTATGAACTTTATGTCAATCAGTCAGCATGAGAATTTAATGTGTATTTATGATATTCTATTTCAAAATAAATAAAAAGCATTTTAATTGCCACTTTCAGTAGCCTCTTCTCTATATCAAGTCATTTCCTATCTATGAAATTTGCATTATAATTATTTACAAATGTTAATTATCATCAAGCTTAATTACCATTATTATTTCTTATTAAAGTATTGTTATTGGTATGGCTAATAAAGATGACTGCTGACAAGTCAAAGATTCCTGGTCCTATAGCCTCAAGTGACAATCAGTCTAGGAAAAGGAGAACTCTGAATTCAAAACCTTCAACAATGGAATAAATAGCCTCACTAACCTGCAATTGGCTGAGTGTGGTGAGTATGGTTACACTTCTGAGGACATGGTCACTCAGGGAGGAGTTACTCCAACAGGAGTGAGAAGACTCTGAATTTAAATTTTAACCCAATAACATTTAACTCCCTACTTCTTCAGAATGGCAGAAGATCTGTGATGTGGTACAGAGTCTATGAGATACTGGAGACACTGTATGGTTAGAGCAAACCAGGTAGGCTCCATAAATGATGTTTGGCTATTGAGTGTAATTGCAAGGAATTTACAAGCTCAATAGGAATTAACTCTGGAGAGTGCAAAGGCAAATGTAGTATCTGAAAATAAGCCGAGTGTTCCTGGAACTAATTATGTTCATGATAAGTGCTGTCATTATCTTACTAGAAGAAACCATCACCATGGAAACAAGAGAAACATAAAGGGATGTAAATGGTTTGAAAAAAGATCTGTGGATGTGACACTTGTCAAGATAAACTTCAGATTCACTAGTGGTCTTTGCAAACTCCAACAGAAAATAACTCAAACCATTACAGAGTCACTAACATCTTGTACAACACTCTGCTGATAGGTTGAATTGATAGTTTCATAGTCTCCTCCATGTACAAACTTGACTATTTGCCTAAAAGAGGCAGAAATGAGACCTGTCTGACCAAGCAAAATAGCACCAGTCTCAGCCTAACTAATAGAAAAGTTGCCACAGCAAGGGAATCTTCCCAAGCTAAAATGGACACCAGTCTTGGCTAGAAATTATCCTTTCTTTCTAGTCAATAATGGCTGCAGAGTGATGGTTGGGTTGAAAAGCTACTAAAATCAAGAAAGAATACTAATAAAAAATTAATAAAGAAAACTGAATGAAGTAACAAAATGAAAAATTGCTTCAGTATTCAATCTTGTTGATATTTGCAAAATCAAGACTTTAGAGTTCTGATTTCAAAGATTTACTGGCTTTACTGGTTTTATAGTCTATTATTACTAACTTATTGTCATCTCTGATGTTATTTGCCAAATTATATTTCCTGTGATTTGTTTACATTTTAATTAAGATAGAAAGCAAAACCAAAGACACCAAATATGAATAGTAATCAAACTCATAATTCAAAAATGGAAAGAAAGCATAAGTAATCTTTATTCATAGTAATTAGAATGTGTTTTTTTCTTGGTATTATTTATTAATTTACTGTGCAGTCACATTTCCAATATTTGATTGGAAATAAAAGCAAATTAATAATAGATGTAAATCATAGTCTCACAATTTAACTCGGATAAAACCTCAAGACAATTAAGTCCAAGACAAAGGCCAATTTCTTTAATAGACTGAAGACATAAATGAAGCAGAAACCCATGTTTATTTGTCAAAATATACATTTCTATCTGAACTCAAGAAGAGATGTTAAGAAAATATTTGGGAAAACCCCAGAATTGAAAAATATTCTCAAATTTGTTATAACTGTTTTTTTTTCCTTCTTCCTTTTGCAACTGATGTAACCAGTTGCAGGTAAAAT
>OZ038499.1:60801158-60851158 GCA_964036315.1 Acanthosepion esculentum
TATAGAAAAGGCACAGGGAAGCTACATTATGCTGGTAGAAAAGTGACTGAAGTTTAGATGCTAATGACATTGCAAATTCTTTGGATTTTATAAAGAATCTCTAAATATATAGCAGGAGCACTAAAATGTATGCAATGTTGAAATGATAAAATGTAAAGATAGACTACGAAAGTGGGATTGCTTTTACAGTTGAATTTATTAGATAAATTTTATTTGCTTCAAGCTAGTATTGTTTGAGAGAAGATAAAAGCAAAAATAAAAAAACTTTTTCTGAAATATATTTTGCATACACTGAATTTCTATATTTCTAAAGCTTAAATGTTCTCATACATGAAAATAAAAGATGGTGTGTATGTGTATGTGAGAGAAGTGAGTGTATAGATATGTGAGAAAAAATGTTTGTCTACATGTGACAGAAAATATTTATCAACACAAAAGGCACTAAGTACTTGTCAAATTTTTAAAATGTTTTCAAATTCGCAATATATAAAAAACGTACCCCACTCCTGCTATATCCTGTTTGTGGAAAGCTGTATAAGTTTGTTTTTATTCTTAATTTGTTTCGGTTTTTGTAAATTCTCATTAAATCAAGTAAAGTTTATAATGACAAATTAGGACAACAGTTACAATACCAAATCTGGTTAAGGAAGAAAATTTCAAAAAACATAAATGATGTTTCTGTTTATATACAGAAAGTTAACTCATTTGGTTAATGACATTAACTATTCTGTCCAAGATGGAGATTGAAAGTTATTTGTATACACATTGTACAATATTGAGATGAAAGCACAAGGAGTATTGATCTGGTTGTTAGACTAGCAACCAAAAGTTTAAATATCCCCTTTTAAATTCTCATTCAAGTCATGTAAACTTTCTTTTACTTTTGCTGCTTAGAATAATTTTTTTAAATTTCAAGAATTGTTGATTCAAACTGCTGTAGGAATGACTGCAAAAACATCCCTGTCCCCAAACCTATAGACAAATCCTACAGATGCATGCTGGGATTTCTTCCTAACCAATAGAAATTAACCACTTCTCAATCTCATCCACCATATTTTTTGTTCTTTCTTGTCTTGAAGTTAGAATGTTAATCATTTGACTATATTCCATTTGTGTGTGAATACCATTCTTATATACTTTGTAAACTTTTTGCCTTATTACTCTTGCTTTGCTTAGTTCTGACTTGTATATATATTATTTGCTTAGTATTATTTTGCCGCCTTCTTTTTCTTCCCTTTATTGTTGTTTATTGTAAATTTTGTCAATTCCGTTTTCGCATTTTTGCCAATTGCACTTAACCATGGTCAATTACTCCAGAAGAATTTTTAATGAACTAATAAAATACTTTGTAACTTCCTGAAGTTTGAAGTTATTTTTTAAAATTTCAGTCTATTAAACTAAAAATCTGCAACTATCATTTGCTTTGTACAAGAAACCTTTTTCTTGTAGATTTAATGAGCAGGTGATTTGATTGCAAAATCAATTAAGATAGAAATGTACATTATGTAAGTGCTGTAAACTTTCCAAGTACATTAATGCATCTCCATACAGTCAAAAAAGACTATGCTGCATCAGTCTTTCAAATTAAGAATCAGCATATAAAACCTTTACTTTTGCCTGCGTTTAAACACTGGCAACAGGCTAGGAAGACAAATATTATATCAACTATCAAGCTAAATGAATTACAATAATCCTTAATTTTGATTTGTAAGTCAACAATGACCTAACTTGATTCATTTAATTGTATACATTTTGAGAGAAAAAAAATGATAAAAAATTTTTATTTAGGAGTTAAGATTTGCAAGATAGTCAATAAAACAGCAAACTGATACTGAAAATATATTTTACTATTACGGTACTAAAGTGAAAGATTACTGATGAATGAATAAATACAAACAATGAAAGCTGACAACTCAACACTAGACAATTGAATAAGAAAGTATCAGAGTAGCAAAGATTCACTATCTACAAACACACACACACACAAATACTTACTTAAGGAAGATCAGGAATTGGTGCAAGTCATATTAAAATAAAAATCTGAAGAATTCTGCAATTCTAGAAAAGCTTGATTTTGATCTACCACATTTAGCATTGAGAGAGAGAAACTTTGATTAAATATATTTGCTTTCTAAAATTCTCCTTTCATTCATAACAGGATTTTATATTATCAAAATTTAAGATTTTTATACTAATAAAATATACACAGGTTTTGACTAAAAAAATAATAATTAGGTTTCCATAGTTTCTGTAATGATTCTAGGAGATTAGAATCAGCTTCAAACCCAAAGTATTTAGTCATTACATACAATCATTACAGATTTAACAGTCTGAACATGCAAAGAAAAGAGCTTTGTGACTATCTGAAGTTACTGTATTGAATAGCCAAAACAGTCTACATTTAATATGAAGATTGCACCAAATATTATTATATTAGCCCACAACATCAGAGGTTGAGGGTTTAGTAGTAAATGATGAATCTTTCTGTCAATAATTTAATTTTGCCTTCTTACAGGTAATCACTAACTGGCAAAATTATATCTGCCATGAAAGTGCATACTAAGCAGATGTATGTCATTGAATTTCTCCATACAGAAAAAATTGCACCTATTAATGTTTGTTGACACTTACTGAATGCTTATGGAGAGCAGATAGTGGATTTGAGTACAGTTATGCAGTGATGGCACCAACAGTGCAACAAGCCACATTCTGAAAAGCCCTGCACAGCTGTCAACACATGAAATGAAGTGAGCTTTGATTAGGTCATCAGTGCAAATCAGCAGATTATGATCAGGGAATTATGTATGGAGTCAGATGGCAGCTACAGTGTCATGGAAATGATGTCAGCAATATTGGAATATCACAAACTTATGTTCCAGATAAGTAACACAGATGCACACATAAGAACAGGATGATCACTAAAATGCAAGTCTGTCAAAGCCTACTGGACTACTATAAAACTGAAGGTGGCATTTTACTGGGTTGTATCACCAGCATTGATGAAATACGGTATCACCATTATGAACTGAAATAAAAATGACTGTTCCTGTAAAGGTGACATGTGAATTTTCCATCAAAGGAAAAGTCCTAGATGCAGCCATCAATGGCAAGCGTAATGTACACTATTATTTGGGATATGAAAGGCATGATCCTGATGGATTCTTTGGAACATGAACAAAGCATTAATTTTGAACATTACATCACAATGCCATCCTGGGTATGACGGTAAACTGCATCCGCGTCCATGGGTATGACGGTAAACTGCATCCGCGTCCATGGGTATAATGGTAAACTGCATATGCATACTGGGTACGGCGATAAACTATGTCCAACAGAAAGGCTGTTTTTGAAAAAATAAGGCTGTCGGCTGTACGTTTTTGGAAAAATAGTATTACCAGCTATACATTTTCGAACAATACATTTTTGAAAACCAAATGTTTCCAACAATACATTTTTGAAAACCAAATGTTTCCCGCAATACATTTTTGAAAACCAAATGTTTCCAGCAATACATTTTGAAAACCAAATGTTTCCAGCAATACATTTTGAAAACCAAATGTTTCCAGCAATACATTTTTGAAAACCAAATGTTTCCAGCAATACATTTTGAAAACCAAATGTCTCCAGCAATACATTTTTGAAAACCAAATGAAAGTCACTCAAAATCATTTTCGGCATAAAATGACCACTAAGGTTGGAATGCTGTTAAACAAAACAACCAAACCAAACCTACATCACAATGATGAACAAGTTGATATCCTATACTTCCTCATTAAAACCAGAAAACCTTTCACATGCAACAAAATAACACCAAGCTTAACACCAGTTTAAAGACCTTGGATAAGATTGCAAAATATTTTTGAACTGTCCTACAACATCCAACATATAGTTCAAATTTGGTACCTTCCAACTTTTACCTGTTTGGGCCAATGAAATATCGCATCATTACTGCTGTAAGAAAAAAAAAAAAAATAGTGGCTAATCTCAACCAATGCAGATTTTTATGAATGCAGCATGCAGACTTTTCTTCATTTTTGGTGAAAAGTCATAGCCAATGGCGGTGACTATATTTGGGTTTTGTACTTGAAAGCTTGGCCTATCAAACAGCTTTTATTATGCTCCCTGTATCTGTTTTAATCATGTGATCTGCAAAAATAAAGAGGTAGCATTACTTTCCAAGCACCCCTCGTATTACATTATTATGGAGTTAGGTACAAGTATCAATAGTTTGGGTAAATATTAGCTCTCCAGACACTTATGCATATAAAACCTGGGAAATATTTTGAGCCATGTTAAAAAAAAAAAAAAAAGAAAAAAGAAAAACAGAAAGAAAAAGTAGGTTGCTCTTAGATGACATGAAATAAAATAATTTTCCTTTTCTTTTTCACTAATTCAGTCCAAGAAAGCTAAGTGAATATATTCTAATTATGTATAGGCATCTGAACAAGGAAACTTGCAAAACTACAATAATAATAATAAAAATACTATAAGAAATATGTGAGAATTTTTCTTTTACATAAGTTGGTAATAACAAGATTGCTTTCACCATCAATGCAAACACTGGCTTTTCTCTCACTTCCTATCATCTACTGGGTCAAATTCGTATGCCCACAGTTAATTGACATTAATTAAATTTATAAAACTTTTAAAAGTCATGTGTATACATGTAAAATGCTTGCAGAGTAGTTGATTACAATTTTATGGTCTTAACTGCAAGTAAAAAAAAAAAAAATTGCTTTTATCTTTTTAATTCTATTCACCATACTGAGTAAGCTTAAAAATTTTGAAATAAGCAAATAAGTTAAGACAACACAGGGTCAACAAAAAACCAAAGAGAGAATGAAAGAAAAACGAAAATAGGAAGATGTTGGTGACTCGGATTTTTGTTGGGAAATAAATAAATCTGTCAACTCCAAACAGAATCTCAAAAGCAATTGAAATTCCAACTATAGAGTAATCTGAAGAGCTGAAGGCCTCAATATCAATGCACTTCAACATCACACAATCACTTGTGTTAACAGATTGTGATGGCAGATAAGCTTTACTTCTCAATCTTGCTGACGTTTACAAAATAAAGATTCCAAAGCCAAAGCTTCTTACATTACAAGCGATAATGTTAATACAATTTTTAACTCTCAACAATGGCAATTGAAATGTTTATGTTTTTCATCCTTTCAGACAAAGAGAAATGATCATCAGAATAAGCGTGAATCCTTAAAAGAGATGATTGCTGATGGGATGACATTTAAAAGAAGTCATTGATTGTCATAAAAAGCAAACAAAAGGAGATGACAAAAAAAAAAAATACTGATTATACTCCATGCAAAGAAAATAAACAATACTGGTTCAAGTTTGAATCGATGAACAAAAGGTGGAGACCATTAACAATCTTTTATAAATATAACTGTGTTAGTGTAACATTTTTATCAGTCATAAAATGGCTTTAAAATTTAATTTGTGTACCATTTTTAGCACATACACAGATCAGAAAATAATGCTAGTTGTGCATCAGGTGTAGTTTGCCTGTACCTTTCCTATTAATATTTTCATGATATCTGTTCTGATGAGCTTCCTCTTTGGTACCCAGACTTTATGAATTTAAATCTACTTGCTTGGTGGCAAGGTCTCATCATTTTACTGTTATAATGGCTAGATGTAACTGTAAGTTCTATTCTAGCAGTTTCTTCTCTCTGTATGTCTCACTTATGGAACTTTCTTCCAACTACTAGTTAACTTTGATCTTCAAACATTTACATGCAATGTTACCTTTTGTCTTCTTAATTCTTGTTCTTTTATTGTTCTCTATCCTCAATAGTGTTTTTTTCTCTCATATTCTCTCACACTCAGTAACCCCTTGCATCTTAGTGGCTTTATTGTCTTGTTTGGGATGAAATGATTAAAAACAAATCATAGTGCCCTTTAGCAATGTTTATAGGCCTCACAAGTGCTATTTTGGACTACAGGTGAAATGTATTTAAAAAAAGCTTCAACTTATTAACCTTGAGAATCAAGTCATTAACATTCAAGTCAGTGTTAAGGTAAAATAAAATCTGAAATGATATGCCAATAAAAACAAAAATAAAGTGGTGGTATCTTGCTGGATCACCACTGGGAAACATGGTAAGCATAAAGAGATATAAATGATCTGAAACAAGATCTGTGTATGTGACACTTGTCAGGATAAACTTGTTTCACTAGTGATCCTTGCAAACTTCAATAGAAAACATTACAAACCATTACAGAGCCACAGCTATCTTGTACAACATGTTTCTGACAGGCTAGATCTATAGTTTGTGATCTCCTCCATATCTGCCAAAAAGAGCTGGAAATAGAACTTGTCTAACCATGAATTGGTCTAAGCTTTAATGCAATGTTCCTCTTCATTGGGTGATTATCTTCCTTCTCGGGTTGCTTGTATTATCATTCTTGAATCATCTGTAAATACCACACAGTTTTCACATATTCTTGGTATCCTTGTTTCTGTTGCTCAAGGAAAATTTGGAGCACTTGCTACTTGCCACTTTGGTGATAAAGCACACCATCTTTCTGGTTCTAACAATCATTCCATGGTCAAATGGTGTTAAAACCTGTCTGGATTGCATGGTTGCCACAGGTACACTACCTTCTTACCTATTATGTATGGCTGAGTTAATTTCTACAAGTAGGTGTATGATAAGCCATTTAGTGTACTGTTGGCTATGATTTTTTGGCACTTTAGTAAAAAAGTTTCAATAATTTTTTTCATTACTTGTGGAGGTTTCAAATTTGCAAGATTTGTGGTTTTTATGTCATATTTTGCACCTGGATGTCCCTTCGAATGCAAACTTATTTAAATAGAGAAAAATTTTTACAATATTGGATTTGTATTTACAGTACATAATTTCCACTGGAAACCAAACTTTAACAGAAATACTGAAGCCATTAAGTGTATAATAAGCAAGATTCTTCTAATTATCTAAAAAATATTGACAAACAAAACTCAGAAAAATCCGATGGTAAACAAAGAATCAATGAAATCATCAGCACCAATCAATATTATTTGATTACTTCAAAAGTGACATTTCAATGCTGAAAGGAAATATCTTTTTTCCCCATCAAATATGAGTGTTCAGTGGCTATTCTGCACAAGATCAACAGACACTGCAATTTTATCTCATGTTAAAATTCTCACAAACTGATACTGGTTTTAAAAATATTCTATTTAAATTGGATGTAAAAGTCAAATTAAAATTTTAAACCTTATAACATTAAGCCTCTCTCTACTTTATTGTGATTTCCATGACAGATGTTCAGATAAGTTGTATTCCTTAATTCTACCAGTTCAGGCCTTTACAGCTAGGACCTGCCAGTTCATATATACAGTGTCAAAGCACACTAATTCTCTTTGTAGTCCAATGGTAAGGAGGAAGTTCCACTCAGCTTCTTTTTGAGAACTGCTACTTTGTGGAAGTCTGAATAGTTGCAATGAAAAGTAAGTGAAATTAGGATGAAAATGATACAAGTCAAAAAATGAATAATGGCTGACAATGTTCCATTGCACAGTAACTGTCCGGTTCATACTTCTTCTCCATCTCTTGAAGACAAGTAGTTGTTTATCTCTTGTTTCCTGTTTAGGATTATGCTTCTGGTTCCTTCTCCTAAAATCTTCTCATTCTCTTTCACTCCCAGTAACCTCTTGCATCTTAGTGGCATTGCTTTTCTTGGGGTGAAGTGGTTAAAAAAAAAAAAAAAAAATCAATATTATTGGCTATACTACTAGTGTATATAAAGAAAACATCAAATATGGCTGTGTTAGGCTTGATTAAATTTGATGTAATGCACAATTAGTCTTTGTAATGTGCATGCACAGCTATCACAGGGATGAAAGGGATGCAAGTTCAAATCTTGATTTGGGCTTATTCTTTATTTTCAGTGCAGACTGATAGAATTATGATAATTATTTAGATTAATTTTCAACTTAATTATAATTATTAATCTTAGTATAATGGCCATAAAATGATAATCTTAGTAGCTGCAATAAAAAGCAATTGAAGTTAAAATGAAAAACTTTGCAGTCAAAAATTAATTATTAAAAAGTTTTAGCATGAAAAAAATTTGAAATTTAAAATTTTCTAACTAAATTTATTTATTAAAATGTTTACTTGTAAAAATAGTGTGTTAAAATTTTTTTTTCATGCAAGTAGACTCCTTCTCCCATTTTGGAAATTTTAATAAAATGCCACATAATTGTGAATAAGATTTACATAATTTTAAAAATTAATTCCTTCAAAAAATTAAAGTCAGTTTAATTTAAGGTTGGATGTAAAATTATTCTCTAAATCAGAAAATTTAAAATAAAATATTGATTTGTATGACAATGTTTTAAGGGTTTTGTTTTTGCTAATTTATATTGTAGACTGATAGGATGTGAAAAAAAATATTCATGCTAAAATTTAAAAAAAAATAAGTCTTTTAAAATATTTAGTCAAATTTTTGAAAATTAAAAAAAAAAAAGTTCTATTATTAAATAATAACAGTGTTTTAATAATTGAGAAATAAAGAAACTCATCAATAATCATTATCTAGTGTTAATAATTTCAGAAATGTTTTGTATTAAGATATGAATTTATCATGTATGAAGGCCCCATTATACAACAATCAGATAATTTCCTCTAATAATATTCCCAATTTGTCAATATAAAATGATGGTTCTGAATTATCAGGTGGTAACAGATATTTACATACATTCTATATCCATGAGAACATAAAAATGGGGAAAGTAGGAAATTGGATAAGCAGTTATCACCTTCCAGCTGTAAAACATCCTTGGGAATGACTATTCAAAAAAAAAAAAAATCTTTGACTCACATTCAAATCAGCCTGTTTCTATGATAAATGATATTTAAAGAACCAATCTAACTACACACCAAATTTCATTATCATCCGTATTCTGATGAATAATGTGTGTAGCAGTATAAGACCAGAGATAGGACAAGAACAGTGCAGGGTTTGTTAAAGACACCAGAACAATGAACGCAATATTTATGCTCAGAATATTATCAGAAAGAGCAATACAAATGCAGAAGGGTGTGCACCTGTGTTTTATGGACGACACAAAGGCATTCGACAAAGTATGCCACAAAGATCTGCTGGAACTGCTCAGTAACCTTGACATATTCGGGAAAGATAATAGAATAATCAAGAACCTATACTGGCAGCAAATGGCATGCATTCGCATCGAGAATGAGCTCAGAAAATATACAAAAATAGAAAAGGGCGTAAGGCAAGGATGTGTCTTCTCACCAGATTTATTCAACCTATACAGCAAGGCAGTTCTGAGAGAATTGGAGATCCTACCGTGATTCAGCATTGGCAGCTGTAATCTTACCAACATAAGATATGCAGACGGCACAGTACTGATAGCAGGCATGGAAAAGAAACTACGAAACCTCCTACAGAAGGTAGCGAGGGAGAGCGAGAAGAAGGGACTAAACATAAACTACAAGAAGACAGAATGCATGGTCATCAGTAAAAGGATGAGCCCAAAATGCGATTCACAGGTCAGGGACACTAAAATCAAGCATGTGCGGAAGTTTAAATATCTGGGAAGTGTTTTGCCGGAGGACGGTAGGTGTGACACTGAGATCCGAAGATGGACTTGGATTGCCAAGGATGCATTCCAAAAGCTGGGCAGTATACTGCGAGACAGGAAGATTTCTTTGGTGACAAAGAAAAGAGTAATGAGCTGCTATGTGACATCTGTCCTCCTATATGGCAACGAATATTGGACGGTCTCCTTAAAGATGAAGAAGAGACCCGAGGCAGCGGAGATGTGGTTCTACAGAAGGAAGCTAATGATATCATGGAGTGAGCGTGTGAGCAATGATGAAGTCTTGGAAAGGATGCAAAGAAGGAAGAAGCAGATGAAATTTCTGGGACATGTAACAAGAAAGGAGGGCCTGGAGAATCTTATACTCACATTGAATAGAGGGAAAACGAGAAAAGGGAAAGCAATGCATGACATACCTGGCGGGCTTAAGCAAGTGGATGGCAGAACGTAATCTGGTGGAGTTGGCAGAGGCACAAAACTTATTGAGAGCCACAAGGGATTGGGGGAAGTGCAGAGCCAGGATTGCCTACATCCTAAAAGGACAAGGCACATAAAAAGAACACACTGCACTCTACTCAAAACAAAGTTTAAAACATAAATATACTAGTGTTGGCCATTATCAATGTGACTCTTGCTTGCTACAGATGTCTACAACTATGTTTGTGTGTTTCCTTTATATAGGCTATAAGGGAAGTAAGACAGGCAGCACAGCAGGCAGAGAGAGAGAGAGAGAGAGACTTCACACACACATGCTAACCTTAGAGGCTATCCCTGAGTATGGTTAAATGTTTGTCAGCCATTAGGCTGTGAAAATGACCTCCTGTGAACATGGAAAGAGAATGGACTCTACTATCAATGTGACAAGCCTAAACTGATAGCAAACAAGCAGTCAGCTGGTTTAAGGATATTCCTTTTTCATGCTCTCATTTCACACATCGTATAATGTACATTCGAACACTACACTATGCAAGTTACCAGAGACATTTTGATATCTTGTAAATGAAAATAAATTTTTGGTCATTTCTCCAAAGCAGTGTCTAATTTGTTTCTTTACTCCAACCAACTTCCACCTCAGATCAATAGCTTTGAACCATTGTAGATGATACATAGTAAAATTATCTGCAAGTATCAAGGTGATTATCATCAATATAGACCAAATATATATTCTCTATTTGTAGAACTTTTTGATTTTTTGTTTAAATTGAGTTTGCATTAAATTTGAGTGCTTTGTTTAGAAAACAAGCAATGAATTAAGTAGTCTATATAGATTTGCTTCAGTTAACTAACCCATAAATGTTGAAGATTTAGAAAACCATCCAATGAAAGAAAGTGTAATTGATCCTCTGTCTATCTTTCACTATTAACTACTCTGATTTCTTGATCACTCTCACTAATCAGGAAGGTATCAGTTGATTTAAATGAAACTATGTTTAAAAAATACAAGTCATATAAACAAGGTTTTTAAAAATACTGTTATTTCTTACCATATAAAACATGCAGTCCCATTCCAAATTGGAGTAATTTGGAATGGGACTGCATGTTTTATATGGTAAGAAATAACAGTATTTTTAAAAACCTTGTTTATATGACTTGTATTTTTTAAACATAGTTTCATTTAAATCAATGTTTTAGACCTTGATGGTTGTGTTTGGATACTTGATTTACATTTCAATGAATCCATGACAAAAACCCAACAGACAAAAACTCAAAAGATTCAAATTTTAATGTCAAATCGAGACAATAATAATATCTAATATTTACACTTATATGTACCAGAAAGATTGATTTCTGTTACATACTTCATGAGTTTTTGAGTCTGTTCTGTTTGCTATAGAAATTCATTGTAAATCGAGCAAAAACCGTTTTCTAACAATGCTAGTCACATATTTGATATATTTCATAGTTAGGGAGTCCTAATATCCCATAAGACCAGCCTTCATTTGAAGATAGCCATAAAAAGAGGTTTTTCTAAGGATTGCAACAAAATGTAAACAAACAACATAGATTGTATACAAACATAGATTATGCCAAATTAAAGGCTTAAATAAAGTTTTTATTTATATATTGAATATTATTATAAATGTCTCAATTTGATATTAAATTTTGAATTAAAAGTTCCTTGAATATTCAATGTTAAATTTGTTTCTTTTTATATAGAAGACTTTTTTTATGAGACTTGAATTTTGCCCACCTTTGGGATAATAGGCTGGGCTTGTGTCCTGTTATCCATGTAAACACTCCTGTTTGATATGCTAGACCTTTGATGACCCCAGAATTAAATGCAGAGAAATATCAATTATTAAATTTTAAACCAAATAATTCCAAAATATAACAAAACAATTATTCACAATCGTTATAACTACAGTTTGAAATTTTTCCTAAGGCACATGCAGTATGGTGGAAGATATTGTACTTTGCAGAAACAAGTTCATATTCGCCATCAGTACTTTAGTGGAGTCTCTTCTTGAATGTTTAAAAGTTTCTTTACCACCCCATTTGCTACTGTCGGTTTCCTGGTTTGTTTGTTACGGTTACATTTTATATTATTGCCACACTCACTCTTGTAATATAAACACATTTATGCAATTGACTGCAATGGCTTTTCACAACTTTCTAATGCTGCAGTTGCTTGTACAAAGTTCATAAGCAGGCAACTTTCCACCATTAGAGCAAACTTAATCTTGCAATGGTTGTATTTGTTTTTCACTCATATGTTTATTCAATTCCCAGATTTAATCTCCCAGTACAGCTTTTTAAGCATATGCAACAAGCAGACACATCAGATAAATGACACAACCTCCTGGTGCACATGTCTAATACATCTACCTGGAAATGTAGAAACCTGATTTATCTTCCAGATTTCACTCAGAATAGTTGTTTCTTTCTTTCTATCCTCTTTTTTCCTTTCCTTTCTCTATACAGTTATTTTAATTATGGTTTTTCTACACATTTAAATAAAACTATAACCCTATAAAAAGAGTAAATCATTTTACAGATTCCTAACTTTTTGGAATTGGTTGGAGCACAATGATATTGTTTTTAATGTCTTTTTAAACACATTTCTAATTTTCTGAATTAGGTGGTAGGAGGGGATAAATAAAAATTATCTTATTCTTAGTTTTTTACAAATGCACATGGTTGTCAGCAACAACTTTTTTGTTGTCTGGATTTTCTCACAGCCTTTTAAGAAAAGCAGAGACATTAATTGCTAAAGCAAGTGAATATTCATTTTCTCTATGATTAATAGTATGAAAGAAAGAAAATGAATTGAAAAAAAATATCAATTATAATAAAAGGAAGAAAAACAAAATGCCAATTATTAAAATGAAAGAAAAAGAGAAGAGATAAGAGAATACCGATTATAAGTCAGAGTAAGAAAATATGGATTATAGTGTAAGAAAGAAATAAGAAAAGAAAATACTGGTTATAATGAAAGAGAAAAAGAGAAGAAAATACTGATTATAATGAAAGGAAAGGAAAAAAAAAAAAAGGAGAAAACATGCAAGTGTTGAGATTTTAAGTAAAAAAAAAATTCACATGAAAAACAGAATTATCCAGATAAAAGCAGTCATTGAAAAATGACATCTATCACTTTTACAGTTAATTAGAAATGACAAGCACATGAAAATATGACACAAAATGATTCCTGTGATAAAGATTTAGAACAAAATGAATTCAAAAAGGTAATGCCTTGATTTAGAATCATTATTATATATATATATATATATATATATATATATATATATATATATATATATAGATAGAGAGAGAGAGAGAGAGAGGGGGGGGAAGCATGATATACTGTTTGGGACAAATTTAAGTGTTGTCCTTTAATATATAAATAGCACTGCATATTTGTGTTCTATACTTGAACTTAGAAATGGGCGAATATTTTTATCTGAGCATTTTAATTTTGAAAAATCAGTGTCAGAAAACATGGCTTGTTTAAATCCCAACAGAAGTGTTATGATTTAAAAATGATACAAAAATGCCCAGACTATATAAATGATAAATATCAATAATTTGAATGGACAAAAAAATAGTGATATATATGCAGCAAGTCTGTCATTCTGACCAGAGCGTCAGAGAAAGGTGAATAACACTTAGATTGTACAAATCAGTGAAAAGTCATGAGGAAATATTATCATTAAATGTTTTGTGAGTATCATATGAATATCCACTTGAGATTCTGCTATTTAATTCAAGCTAGACACAATTAAGTGCATTTAGATATTTGGACTGACAGATGCAGTGGTGCTAATGCACACACAGTCTGGTTTTGTATTTGTCACAGTTTACAATATTACCGACAGTTACAGATTTCATTTGTATTCAATTGACTACAGAACAGATTTTCCTTTGCAGCCATTTCAGTCATGTGAGTGAAGGATGATTGGCTGTGACTGTGTGTGCTTTTTGCATACAATAGCTACATGGACAGAAAATCCAAAGAGAAACCTGTTATTTTTGTCTCAGAATAGGCCTCCTGTAGATAATGGCAAAGAAGAGAATAATTTATTTTTATCATATGCAAAAAGCTAATTAATAACTTGTTACTTTTATATAAAGAGATTTTTTTCTTACTGTTATACTTTGCTGGATAATTAAATCAGAAAATAAATTTAAAGAAAATATGTAAATAAGTAAAAGGAATTTTTCATAAATATTCTTTGGTGAAAAGTTATTGTTCTTTGAATAATTATTGAAATCAAGCAAATCAAGAGTTCAAATAAAACTGAAAACTTATCACAAGATGTTACAAAGAAATCATCTTCATGGAGAAAATAGAAATGATTCTGTTAATATATTTATAATAGGCAAAATAGATACTTCTATCATCTTGTTAGAAGCAGAATTTGGAATCTGTTTTCAAAAAAGTATGTGAAAGTGAATATTTATGTGGCTAATGAATGTATCTATTTTTGTAATTCTAACAAGTCACACTGATTTTTAACTGTATGTTTAATTCAAAATAAGACTATCAATTATAAGCTACCATTAACTTTGGAATACAAACTTAATTTGTGAAAAAAAAAACACAAAAAAAACAGTTCACATCACAAGATCATGAGTATAATAAAAAGAAAGTAAAATTTGTAACTGAGATGAAATTTATTCACTGTTAAACTGACATTGATTTTATGTAGTATATCTTAGTAAGTTTTTATTAATTCTAATATGTAGATCCATCAAAATTGTAAAAATAAGAATTACTTTTAAGAAACACAAGTCATTTTTCTAACACCAACTATAATATCATATGTAGTATATAAGGCAAATTGACTGAGTTCAGGAAAGTCTTTGAGCACCTCTCACCACAAGTAAACTGGTGTTGTGTGATGGAAAAGTGATAATTAAACTGAGGGAATGATAAGACAGAAACCAGTCTGAAGATCAGTAAGATTCCTTTAGAACCACATTACCAAGTTAACTGTATGGCAGACCTAGATTAATATACTGTATGAAGCAAATTGATGGCTGAATCCAGTGAAGTTTAGAAAGCTTTTGAGTATCTCTGGGCACAAATAAATATATATTAAAAATATCGGTGTGGCCAACAGACTACCTTCCAAAAGACCTAAAAAAGTGGCTGTGGGAGACTAATAACAAAAAAGAGCAAAAACTAAAAAAACCTTACACAAGAAAACAATTAAACCAAGAAAGAAGAAAAGACCAAAAGGCAAAGACCTACATAAGTAGTAAATACCAGAGCTCAATGCCTAAGCTATCCAGACAAAGCAAAAAGAACATCAACCCTTAATGAGGTACAGGTTGAGTCACTACTTAAGTTTCATGCTTTTCATGATCTTCAGGTAACCAGGATATATATATATATATTATATATATATATATATATATCCTATCCGAAAAGCATCCAAGTATTTTGAACATCTGAAGAACCAGTTGCATAGCCCTAATGCAATTTATTAACCCATCATAAGGGCACCTTACTGTGCATGCATGAAGAGAACCTTCCTCATGAGATTACTTGATCCATAGCAATATTGAATAAGCTTGCTTGTTGTGTTAATGTTGTGAAGACACATCAATTTTTGTTAGAAATTTGAACTTTTGTCCATGGAAATGATGACGGTACTTTTATAGATGATTTACTGAGTAAGAATCGGATAAAATTTTGGTGCCAACTGATAATCAAACTTGGCTGTGAATCTGTTAAAAGCCATCTATATTTTGGAATGCCTTCAACAAGTAGAACACATGAAAATGTTGAATGTGTGCAGACTGCAATCAAATGAAATCAGTGATTGACAATATGGGAATTAGAAGAAAATTTGAGGATTCTATAGATTATTTGGAAAGTATCCAGCTATTTCAAATATCTCAATTGAGCATTCTTCACATCTTGTGCAGGCTTTTTGTATTTGGAAAAAAGATGACATCATCCAAATCTGTTATGTACCACCATGCATCCCATACAGTACTGATTTGGTTCCCTGTCACTTTTCCCAAAACTAAAATCCCCATTGAAGAGTTTTCAGACTGCCAACAAGATTAAGGAGAATAACCAGAAATTATGACTTTGTGAACTATTTTGAAAAGTGAAAGGAATGCTAGGATAAATATAAAAAGACCCAAGGTGCCATTACTCTAGGTAGGCTATTCTTTTCAGTACTATTAAATGGCTGGATCATTTCCAGACAAACCTCTCTCTCTCTCTCATATATATATATATATATATATATATATATATATATATATATATATATATATATATATATATATAACACACACACAAACATAGTAACCAAACATAACAGGAAGAGTCTCATACCAGAGCAACCAATCAGAATGATTTTTACTTTCTCACCTGCAATTTAATTGCATACATATTTTTCCAGGTCAGAGTGAATTCACCTAATTGTACATTTAATCATAGATTATATGCCCTGCATAAAGATAATCTCAAGAATTTTATTGTCATGAATTTCAAATTAAGTGATTTAGCAAAACAATGAAATGAGATTTATTTTTGTTAGTGACATTAAAATGTATAAATAGTTTTATTTTGAATTAAATTATCTAGACAGGTTTCATTACTTCCTATACTATATATAAATATAATAGGCCAATGAAAGAAATTTACAAAAAGAATGAATAATATTATATGTATTATTAGGTCAATAAACAAAAGAAAAGTACTGTGCGAAAAATGCTAAAAGTCAAAATGTTTGGACACATCTGTGTTCTTTCACAATGAAAAATAAAATAAATTTGGAGTCTTTTTTAAATAAAAGAAAAAAGTTTAAAAAAAAGGCTGTATTGTGAATGCATAGATCCGTTGTAGAACCTGTGACAATTATTGGAGAGCTCTATAAGAAAATTTCTTTGACACATAATGAGAAAAGAGGGCTTGGAGAATTTAATATTTACAGATAAATTGAAAGCAAGACAGGCAGAGGGAAACATTGAGTAACCTAACTTATGTGTACTAACTTTGATCAAAGTGCCATAAAAAGGCATTTATGCACCCACAATCGACGAGAACTCATAAGGAAAATTTTGGTTGATAACACAATCATCCTCCGTAAATCTTGTAACTGAGAACATCTCAATTTGAGAGAAGAACTCTATATAAAATATCTGACACCCAGTATTAATCTTACTTTATTTAACAGCAAAAACAATGTGCTAAAGTTTTTTTTAAAAATAGGAGGGTGCCAATTTGAATTTGAACCACATTCCTATTACAGGGCTCTGAATAAACACTACTATCATATAATATACATCACATCTTGAAAGACAACCATAAAAAGAAATTAACAAACAATTAACACCATCTTGAAAATGGTTAAAGAATTATCCAGAAGCGCTTAAGTCAATAGACACTACAAATAATTTTTACATTCCCTTCCCCCGACTGAATGGAAAAATTTAAGAATACTATAAAAACTTAATAAAAAATTCATCAAATTTTCCTTGTCTGTCATATTCAACAAAATTGCCCTATTATATATATATATATATATATATATATATATATATATATATATATATATATATATATACACACACACACACACTTCTAACAAAGAGAAAGGTTAGTATGCCAATTTTATTAGCCATTATTAAGTGAGTTTTGATCCTCACTGGATGCTTTTTGATTTCAGCTGACTGCATAAATTGATTTAGTTCAGCAAATCTCTCTATCTCTCTCTCTCTCTCACTCACTCACTCACACACATCTATTTTTTTAAAAAATTAGCATAAAAAGTCAAAATGAGATTGAATTTTCACTCTTCTGGGTTGATGGCCATGTTGCACTCATAATAGTTGACCCTTGATCAATTCTGAAAAGATAGTTCCCCACAAAATCTGCTATCTTTTAAATTATTGGATTCAACTGGACCTCATCAGAATTGACATAATAAAGTAGAAGAGATTGGGAATGAAAAGAAGACAGAGCCACTCATCCATGCATTGTCTACAGCCTCATCACTTCATTAAGTGAGATGACAAGCATAGTAATTAATTCTGCATTTACCAAAATAAGCAATTAGATCAACAATCAACTCAAGCTGCAGGCAATAATGGAAATAACTTTTTAGAAGTTGAACTTATTTTCTCACATATAAATCTTACTCTCCACACAGAAATTACAATTAATCAATATTTTATTTATCAGGTTCATTTTTACAAATGAGAGAAAGTGTCTTAAATAGAGTTTATTGTTTATTATTTATGCCAGCATAACACTTTTTCATGTTTACTTTTTTCTTTGAAGATGAAGACCTTTTACAAATAGTTGCCTATGATGAACTACTTGAAATATAACTATCTTGTTAAGAGTTATCCCTTCTTTAATAACTCAATAATTAGCTTATTAACAGGTGTCAAAAGTTGATAGCATATCTCTGTGAAATTCTTATATTTTGAAAAGAAGATAAATTAGATATTATTATACGTGACTAAATATAGTTTTCATTTTAAAACAATCCTCTTAAAAGAAACGTATAACAATCTCAAACAAAATTACATTTTTTTATGAATGTAAATCATTTGAAAGACATGTTTCTTCATCTTAATGTTCAAAACAGTGTTTTTCAAAAAATCTTGACTTAGAAGGGTGTCTCTTTAAAAATAAAGACATTTTAAATATAAAAATAATTCATAAATTACTCTTCTGTTAACTTGGGACACACCTGGCTACCTTTCGAGGCACATTAGTATGCTCAGGTGTATTGGTTGAGAAATGGTGATTTAAAATTAAATTTAAAATTAATAACAGTTGATTATACATGAAATGTTTGCATGCACCCAGACATTAGATAAATCATAACCCTATAAAAAAAGTGAACTGGATTTTTTAATCAGATGCAAAAAAGATTTTTCTTTTAAACAATTTCCTGAATGGAGAAGAAATTAGAGTGAGCTATTCATGATCTTTGTAAGTGTTAATGAGTAAAACAAAGAGGAATTAAGTAGCATTTTAACAAAAGAATAAATTTAATTGCTAATAATATAGTCATTTTTCAATTGAGTAGGTAAAAGAGGGGAAAAAAAAACTATTTAAAGTCTGTGATCAACCCTAAGCATATCTGCAAATAAATCTATTAAATCAAGTTTTAACTTAAATTTTCTTTTGGGCAGGGAGCTAGTCTTGTATTTGCAATTTATTTTGACTAAATTGTTATTTAAAAAAATTTTTTTTTTAAATAGTAAGGTTCACCTTGTACAAGGCCTGGGAGCCACTTGAGGTAGAGGGTTACAAAGTAAGAGGGAGTTTATATGGATAGGAGGGGAATATAATGACTCTAGACTTGAACAGGTTAAGATTGTAGTGATCGGGGAAACATCCTCCTGGTGTCGGTTCCATAGGGAAGTGGTTTGCAGGAAAAAGCTGTTTGAATGGAACTTACTTCTTGCCAGTGAAGTATGGAGGAAATGTGGGTGGTTTTCTACTATGTAAGTGGCATGGTGGGTCCTAGAAATACAGTCTGTCCAAGCACTTTCCATGGTAGTAAAATAGAGCAGTGAGAGACTTGCTACATTCCACCTGTGGGAGAGAGGTTGGAGGATTGAAAATAATTCTTCTCCAACAAGGACTCAGAGACGCTTTTGAATTCTATCAAGACTGGAAAGTGAGGTGCGGGCAGCTCCTGCCCAAATATGACAATAGTACTCCATTTTTGGCCTGATCTGGCTCTTATAAAGGTAGAGGATAGTATGAGGAGTTAGGTACTTACTGGAGTGGTAGAGGGAGTTCTTGGCCTCAACAATAAGATGCACAAGTATAATGTAAAAGAACAACTAAATAATAAATTTTTTTTGTTTTTATAAAATTCACAAATTTTAACTGACATTTCACAAATAACTTAATGTGTAAACAGTAGAAATTTACATTTCATCCATTTCTGTATTTGTTCACTTCTTGTCAACTTCTAAAGTGAGTTATGAAACCAGAAATCGTTTAGTAAAATGAATTATTGAAGTGATTTTGGACAGTTTTCTTTATACAGCCAAGCCTATTAAATACAGGATAAAGAAATTGATGTATGCCAATTCTACATATGTACTGAATTTTTGATAACATGATTTTATAAAGCATCAATGCCCCAATATCCTTATGCATAAATAATGTGAACACAATACACAGTCAAATTGTATTTTGCTTTGCACAAATGTGCAGAAAAGAAAGAAAAAAATAATGAATCTACTCTTGTGCCAGGGAACCATCGATACTCGTTGGTGTCAAATGTTTATAGTTACCTTAATTATAAATAAGCTAAAAAGATTTGTAAGGGGACAAATTTCTTTCTAGATTAACCCTGTTAAATGTTAGTTAATAATAACCAAATGATACTTTTTTGTAAATAATCCCAATTGTTACATAAATCTGTTGGGTCATTTTTGTCTCATTCCTAAAACTTACTTGATATTTAAAAAACAAAAAACAAAAAAAAACACGAAAGTTTCATAAACTAATTGGCATAAATATGAATTCACTAATAAAAACAATTGCTTGTGCAAAAGTCAGATTGAAAAGGTTGATATTGACCCATTATTTTTTACTATGTTTTTATGTTAGCCAAAAGATTTTAATAGGAACAATCCATTCATTTAATCACATTTTATGTATGTGCATGCATATAATATCAATTTGTCAAATAGGCTAATAAAAGAATTGAAATGATCTTTCCAAGATCTCTAAAAAGAAGACGGTTTAACATCATGAAAAATACAGAGATCCATATTGCAACATCAGCTGTACAAGACAATTACCAAGAAAAATCTTTTTCTCAAACTTTCATTCATCTAATCAGTCCTTATCATGATTCAGACATATTTGATATTCAAACAATTCAAAACTGATTGAGCTTATACACTATCAAAAAATAAAAATAAAAGCTTATTATGCCTGCTCTTTACAGTGGTATAAAACAAACTTTTTCAAATCTACAGCGGAAAAATAAATTGAATTACAAGAATTTAAGTTCATTTTTACTGTCTACCCCAGTAGTATGACTTTCTTTTCTGAAACTAAGCATAAATAAAAGTGTTCAATTGATAAAACTAAACCAATCTCTAAGCCAATCAGGTTTATTTAGTATAATCTCCTGTGAAAGCAGATTACATAAGAGATAAATTAAAGGACAGAATTATTGGAAATAGGATCACACTACTTAAAAAAAATAAAAAATAAAAAAATCAACAGATTAAAAAAATAAACTAAAACCAGAGAATAAAGTTTCAAAGTGCTCACTGATAGATTAAACTTTGATTGAATTTTCAAGAAAATAAAAATGATAAAGCAAGCTTTTTCTCCAAATCTGATAATTTACTCAGCTTATTCAAACTATCCAAACAATATTATTTTCGAATGAGAGATTAAAGATTGACATTGTTTAAAATTAGTGCCATTTAGGCAAATTTTATTCATTTAAACCAGATAAGGAAAAGTAATTACAAAACTAGATAAGAAAAACAAAAAAACTACTCATCTGGAAAATCTTTGTTTGCCATTCCAGTAAAATCAATTTTAAGTCATATAGGGGTTATAAATCAGTAAACTATAATAGTCTTAACAAGATCCATGAAATTCTTAAGGGCTATACAAATCTTAATCAAAACCAAAATTTGACTGTTCAGTGACAAGGAGGATTAATACAGTAGCTGAGGCAAATATCAAAGTTTTCTATTGACACAAGATTATTGTCTTCATAATCTGAAAAATTATTCTATAATGAAAACTTTTAAATTGAATATTGCTGTCTGCTCAATAATCCGTTTATCTTTTTCAAATGTGACTGACTAAAAACGCTGACTGAGAAGTAAATTCATTTTTATAACAAATAATATTCAAAAAGATATGTCATTTTTCTAAAAAAAAAATTAAAAAAACAGTTAAAGTTACTTAAATTTTATAAATGATACTGTTTGGACAATTATTAAATACAAGTGTTATATACAAATGATGAAAAAAAAATTCATGGTTTTGTTTTTAAGTAACTAAACATAAGTGAAAAGCAAACAACTTTGCATTAAAAAACAAACATGAATAAAGAAATAATTTTTGCTTATTGCCAATATTGCTATAATTCCCAAGTGATCAGAGAGCCCCTGTCTAGCAGTAACAATGTTCTAAAAAGAAGGCAGTTTGATTAAACAACTCAGTTGCAGAAGATTTAAACAATTATAGTTGATTAATTTAGGTGGTTTCTGTTGTCAGAAGAACACTAATAAAAATATTTGTTTGCTGTTAACAAATTTGTTCCAAAGAAGGAACAAAAGTTTTGTGAGCATTTTGCAAAACATTACATTGAAATTTATTGATTTTTATTGGGAAAAATATAAGTGTCTTGCACAATGTTGCATGTGTTCATAAGAAAAGACAATCAGATTAAACTCATGATAATATCCATAAAGATATCAATATGAAATCATTTGTAACAGTTGTAAGGATGTATTTCTTATAAATCACATTAAGTTCAACAAGGGAAGAAATAGGAAAGTGTTAAAATTCGAGCTCAAAATTTACTAAATTTGCTCAACTAAGAATATCCAACATCTCTTTTTGTCTATTAACCATTACAAAGTAAACAATAATTCATTCAAATGTATTTTTCATAAATTACTGAAGGCAAAATCCCCAGTTACTCTTCATATGAAAATCTTATCAAATTCCTCACTCAACTTTTATAAAATTATTTGAATTTCAAAATCAGAGAAAAAGATTTTAATTTCTCCACTTAGAGTTCCTTTAGCAGTGAAAGATAAGTACTTCTTTGAAAATCTGCTGAAACAAGTGACTGAGCCAATATGACAAAGAACAGTACGTTCTAACATCAATCATGTATACTTTAGGTTTTGGTTTGAATTTCTGGAATGAAGAGTTATCATTATTTACATTCAGACAATAGTCCAAATTTAATGCAAATATAATTTTTGGTTTATGTTAATAATTTGTTTTACCTGAACATTTAGAATTTTAAAAAATACTTAGGAATCTAAGTCTGTTTACTTTTTAATGAAAATTTGATATTTTAGTTTTTTTTCTACAAAACATTTGTAGCTTCAGATAAATTGAAGAGGACTGTATATTTGAAAGACTTTTGGAATTACAGCTTTAGAAATAGAGATCAAATTTAATGTAAAAGAACAAAAAAAAGAGAAGTCTTTGTAACCTTTTTAAATAGAGGTATATCAGCTTTTGCAATCATTTTATAGACATATATGTCCAGCTTTACTCCAAACTAAATTTTGCTATATATTTTTTTCTATTTTTAAAAGGAACAAATATCTAGTGTGTGATATTTTTACCCTGAGGTGAAAATCAAAAGGTAATCTGCAGTATTACTGGGACTTAAACTGGGCATCAGAGAGTGTGTACAAAGATAATGTACAATTCTGCCTACCAGAAGTAAATGCTTACCTAAAGCCTTCATTATTATTCTTCTATGTTTCCTGTCCCTTCAGGACATTGGCAATCATGGCTCTTCACAATTTCCTGTCCTTTTTAGCTCTTAATAAAATTTATCTTTTTCTTATCTCTTGTAAACTTTGTTCCCTCATCCATTTACTCAAGCTCACCAGGTAGGTTATGCATTGTTTTCATCTCTCCCTCTTGCCTTCAATCTGATTTTGTATCAAATTTTTCAAGTCCTTTTTCCTCATTATTTGCCCTAAAAAGTTCAACTGTGTGATGAAATTTCAAAATGTTAAGTATAAGTGTCCTTTTGTTTCTATTTCCTCTAAAACTTCATCGTTGCTCATATGTTCAGTCCATTTCTGTTGTTTCAAGTCTCTTCTTCATCTACAAGGAGATTGTCCAGCATTCACTGCCATATAGTAGGACTGATATTACATAACAGTTCAGTACTCTTTTCTTTGTTTCTAACGATTTTTTTTATGTATTTTAATAAACTGCTTAGCGTTTGAAAGGCATCTTTTGCTATCCCAATGCACCTTTGAATTTCAGTGTCGCACTTTCTATCCTGTTAAAAACATTTCCCAGATACTTACATTATTGTACTTTTTGATTTTGGTATCTGCAATTTGTAATTTGCATTTTAGGCTTTTCTTTTTGCTAATTATCATGCATTCTATTTTCTTGCAATTGATGTTTAGTCCTTTCTTCTCACTTTCCTTCACTACCTTAATATCCAAGTCTGAAACAAGAACAGTTTTCAATTTTTATATAAGGCTTAGTTTTCTTGTATAATATAATGTGTTTACATGACCCACCTTAAGTGTCAAAGCTGACACACACAAAAACAAATACTGATAACTTATATTCCCCAGGACAGACTCTTCAAACCAGATATGTATGGTAAGCCTGGGAGTCATAAATTTTTAAAGTTCTAATAATAGAACAAGTTAACAAATAATAATAACAGGACCAAGTTTACAAATAAAAACTATTTATTAAATAATTAACAAAAATTTATTCTTTGAAAACAGAACAATAAAAGCTTCCATCAACTTTAAGCTCTTGAAACAATCATTGTGAATTCATATATTCTATTCTATTTTTCTTTTTTTGCCACATGAGAATGACATAAAACTTGCAATTCAAAATGTCCATGTATGTCTAAAGTATTTTCAAATCACCCCACCATCTCATTAAAAAATTCAATTTTCAATGTCATCTTTGAAGGCAGCACATGACAATGACTAAGCATATTTTCTTTTGGATAAAATTCCACAAATGCCCATGTCATAGCCGACTTAAAAATAACATTATTCTGAAATTAAAAATATTCATTCAAATGATAAGAATTTGTTACAAGCTCAAAATTAAGAAAACCACAAAGCAATTTATTTAAAAAATTTAAGATTGATCACACTAAAATTTAATGACAAATTCATTTTTTACATAAAATTTTATATGTAGGTAAAATATTTTGTTAGAAATGAGCTAATTTGACCTCATTTGTAGACAAATTAATGGATTGGTAACAAAATATATTTGAAAGTCTTCAAATCAGCATTGAGTTTCATGATAAAGCTGTCAAGATTAACTGAGAGAAAAATGGATAGAATACTTTGAAGAAACCTTAGGCAAATAAAAAAAGAAAAAATATTTTATAGTAAAGTGTTAAGATACATGTACGCAGTTTTTTCTTCAGAACCCTTAAGACTGAACATCTCTTAGAATTTAAAATTTACCATACAATTCTGTTGACTTACTCACTAGGGAATCTGAAGCTCTTAACAACATTTTCTGTTTGTAAAATAAAAAAAATCAAGTAGTAATAAAAATATCTATGAACAACATAAGCACATCTGATTGTAGAAGCAATGAGACACAACTAATGAATGTCTGACTATAGAAGCATAACAGTTTCGACCAAGAATTTCTTGAACTAATAACATCTACTGTTTTCTATAAAACCTGGTAGATTGCAGTAGAAGTAAATTTTAGGATATGAATTGTATGAGATTATGTTTGGCATCAAATGCAAACTTTAATATGCAGATGCCATCCATGGAAAAAAAGGGTTTGGTTTTCAAGATTTCTGATAGGAGATTGTAGACCTGTATTAAACATAAATAGAAATATCACATGGCTTCTTTAATTACATATCTCTATTGTTCCATAGTTTACTTATTGCAATGATAAACAGGGAACAGATAAAAGTTTCTCAAATGTGGATATGTCAAATAAAATAACAAGTGTACATACATAAATTGAAAGGAAATAGAATGCTGTGTGACCTGATCAATTGAATAAACTCAAACCCAACCTGATAAAAGCTACAAGAAGTATATTGAAATGGTAAAAGATAACAAAATTCTAGGTTGTCATTAAAGAGTTTTATTTAACTGTGCTAGAAAAGTACAGAGTAAATCTTTTAAAAATTTAATTTGTTTTAATCAGTAATCAAGATTCTTTAACAAGTATAAAAGAAATCAGATAAATGTTATGTAAATTTCATTTTGCCACAAGTAATTTTCTGCAAAATTCATAAAAATAAATAAAATAGAAAATAAAACAATATTTCAGATTATGAAGACAAATATTAGAAAACAGAAAAATATGTCATTCATAATAAAAATAAGGAATGTAAGAAAGAAAATCTCATATGGATATTCTTTTTTTTGTCTTTTGGCAAAAAAAAAAAAAAATCTTTAAATATAAGGGTATATTACCTGAAATCTTTTATTTTATGAAGGCATGTTACTTTATCATTTGAATATTTTAGAGTCTTTGAATAGATTACAATCCAGTCAAAAAGAATTGGAACTACAGCTGGATCTTTGGGCAAAACACCAGTTCAGAGATTTTTGCTCTGTATAATTTAAATGTTGTTCTTTCATTGATCAGCTTTGTCTATTCTCTTTTATTCTATTTTTATCTGCAATGTTAAAATTAATGAGACAAACTATTATTTAATAAAGATTAATGCCAAAAACACCTTTCATTATAAACCATATTATATGAATAATATATTATACAAGAACCAATTATAATGAGTTACACTTGATATTTATACAGTTAGGAATGAGAGATTTTACAGTAATAAAAATAGATTAATGTAGAGCTTTTACGTTGATTAATGGGGCTCAAAATAATCCAGACATTTATTTTTAATTCTCTCCACCAATAAGCCACCCTTAAATCCCCTATAATGCATTCACACACATATATTAAACAGAAATTTTGTGGCAATTAATTTTAAATTAAAATGAACTTTTCCAAATTACGAATAATCATTCTCAGACAAGGAAGAAATTCCATCAGAAATTGTCTGAAGTTTATTTTGGAAGAAAAGCATGAAAGATATAGTCCGAGCTTTCAACATTTTTAAGTCATCATCAGGGTAGATAGAAACAATTGGTGAGTTTCATAGAACCAGGGAGTATTGTGATATAGGTAGAGTGTTGAGTCATAATCGAAGTGTGATGTGTTTTTTAATATACATTTGAGGATGCGGGCTCTTAAGTTATAATTGTTTTTTATTTATTGATCGTTGTTTTTGTTGTATGAATATTGCTTTAAGGATTATAAGTCTGTTTTGATTTTGCTAGTATTTTGGTATTGTTTGTGAGTAGCTGACTAATGTTACTATGATCCTTATGTTGTTTATTAATGTGTTATCTGATGGCACTCTGGTTTTCTAGGTGGCAGGTGAGTCTCAGTGATAATGTGGTTCTGGCATATCCTATGTAAGAGGTTTTGTGTTTTTATTTACAGAGAAACATTCTCCACGTGGGCAACTATATTCCTACACAACATTGGTCTTATATAGGGGGTTGGAAGTTTGGGGTATATTATTTTATTTATTTATTGTGTGTGTGTGTGTGTGTGTGTGTGTGTGTGTGTGTGTGTGTTTCTTGTACTTTTCCCCAAAATGAACTTCAGATAATTTCTGATGGAATCTCCTCTTTGTCTGAGAATGATTATTCATAATATGGAAAAATCAATCATTAAAATTAAGCAACACATAATGTCATTTATGTTTAATAATATTTTCCTTCAAGAAGATTTGCTGCCTAAATACATGGAATATATACATTGAAAGTTTCTTATCATGACCAAGAAGCTCTTCCACAACAAAATTCTGATTTGGGGGTGGAGAAGTAGTTCAACTCAAAAACTTTTCAGTACTCCTCTATGTGTGCGTAACATTTCACTGTGTACACAGATACTACACTCTAATCTTAAGTATACTGGGTGAGCAATATAGATCCTAGGTAGAACATACAGATCTGATCCTAGGCAGAAGTGCTGATCCATATATAACTAATTCTATCACTTTTGACAGGTGTTATGTTAGTCATAAATAAAAGCAACTGAATCTTTTTGGTCTACCACCCAATGGCAGCTAAGGGCAGATGGGATGGTAGCAGTTTAGGAAAAAGACGAATGGCAAATGTAACTAGAGATAAGAATAGATAAAGATTAGAAAAAGAAAAAAAAAAAAAGATGAATCAGTTTAGATTTATCCCACTTCCAAAGAGAAGAAGCCATTGACAAAGGAAATTCTTTATTCTCTTCATATCATGACTGGTATTATTGCTATCAGTCTGTCATTTCAACTATTGTCTCATCTTTTCCTTGTACATCTCTTGGCTTGCATGTATTCTCAGCCTTTCCTTTAACTATACAAACAGCAAAACGTAGCCCCAACGATAAAATGCACCAGTACAATAACCGCAGCAAAGTCAGATCTTACAGCATAGCTAATGACAAAATATTCAACACCATTGATTTTTAAGTTGCATGTCAATCGTATGCTGTTTCAGTCAGATAGACACAGCAGCAGCAGCAGCAGCAATGAGAGAGGTGATGGTGATGCTAGAGGCAAAACCAGAAGAGAGAAAGGAAGAGATGTCATCCTCTCATGGTCAAGTTATTTTTTTATTTATTTAACTCATGACCACCCCACCCGGCCCCAACCTGGAGCATCCTTCTCAACTTATTCTCCCACTTCTTATGTCACCATCTCTTCTTTCTGTTCCTCTCTTCCCTCCTACATTAACATTCAGTAGTACCCCTCCTCCTTGTCCTCTTTCCTCTTCATCCTAGCTTTCTTTTTAACCTTCACTCTGTCTCCTTCCATTTATTGAAACCATTTTTTTAAAATAAGATCTCTATCGCATCAGAATTTCTTTCTTCTTTTCTGCTACTGAAAATCTCTAGAAAAAAAAAAAACACAAAACACACACACAACTGATAGTGTCCTTAAGTTAGCTCCCTTCTCTTTCTCATCTCCTTTTCCACTCAAGCTAAGAAATTAGCCCTTTTCCCTACTGTGACATCTTTTATTTGGTATTTTTAAAGATATATTCCCTCTTTCTTTCCACTCATAAAATTCTAATTCATTGTTTTTTTTTTTCGTTCTTTTTTTAATTGTTTTTTCTCTTTCTCTGCTTTTTCTTCTTCCTCCTCTGAAGATCATTCAATCTTATCTCCATTCATTTGTATTTTCTTTTTTCAAAGACATTTTTGTTTTCTTTCTTCACCCTTTCAATTCTCTCCTTCATCTTTTCCATTTCCTCTTCTAACTTTAACCTTTCCTCATTTCTCACCACTGTAGCTTCATCCATATCCTCTTCCTCTACTTTTTCTATCCTTCTTCTTCCTCACTGTTCAACTGTATCATAGCATCATCTCCCCTTCCTATGCTTCCTTCTCTCAAACATCTTCACTCTGCTTTCATCTCTTCCTTCTCCTCTCAAACTCTTTTTTCATCCTCTGCCTCCCACTTTTCTCTCCTACCCTTTTCACTAAATCATCATCTCTATCTTCTCCTCACGAAATCTTTTCACCAATCACTGCTCACCCCTTTCTCCTCTCTTATGTTACTACTCCTTCCTCTCCGTTTTCCACTTCCCCACTTCAGCCAGTGTGTCTCTCAGCCGATGCGTTGCTCATGGCCTGATAATTAAAGCTAACAGCCCAATAGATGAGGTGTTTATTGCAGGGACAAAAGGGTAGGAAGTGATTGATTTGCAATGGAGCAGGAGGGAGGGAGGGTAGAGTGCAGTGGAGGCAACAACAGCAGACGCTTCACAGGCTGCTCTAGCAGTGCCAGTCACAGCAGAGGCTAACAGGGAACAGAAAGAGAAAGAGAGAAAGGAACACAGATACCCTTCATTACTAAAATTGTTCACATAAAGAAGAATACATACACTAACATTCTTCCTAATGGAGATTACGTATTGAGCCAACCATAAATCTAGAGCTGTCAGTGCAAAATGACTGACAACAGATATTTAAGATAGATAGCTGGCTTTAGCATACATAGACAAGCTTGGCAGTATAGAAAATAGCCTAAGTTAACTCTTTAACTATGCAAGGAAGGAGGGATGGAGAGAAAGAGAGAGAAGTTAGATTCTCTAGTGTCACTAAGGTCAAAATGCTTCTAGAGGAATTATTCTAAACCAACCATTTTTTCAGGATTTAATTTTGACACTTGTCAGTAAACAAAAAAATAAAAACGATTTACATGTTTCCGTTTGTAATAAAATATTTGTATAATAGTAAAAAGAAATGCGCACTAATGAAAAGTTTACCAACAACAGAAAAGATTTTACAATCAAAGTCATAAAGATATCAAATATATATAGAGTACAAATAACATTTAAAAAATTTATTAGTTGTATAATATGAGAGCAGACGATTTTTCTATATCTTATTCTTTTTTATTCTGGACAAATTTAGCATTCCTTAATGGGAAAATAAATATTAAAGGACAACGTTTTTAATTCTAGCTTAACTTTAATTAAAAGAAGAAACTTACATATTTCTAATAATGATCCCATCTTTACATATAAGGTTTCAGGACTTCTTGTATAATGTACAAACATTTACCCACTGCTTTGGTACTAGGGCACAAATGTAGAGCCCTCAGTGGGAACCAAATTCACTGTGACAGTCTATGAGGTGAGTTTACTGATCACTACTGCACTAAGCACCGATTATAATGCATAGAGCTTTTCGCAGAGACTACAAACAGAAACATACATAAGCATTCTTTGGAGAGAAAAAAAAAAATCAAAGTTTTATTTATGAGTCAACATATAAGATGTACAATAGTAAAAATTCCAAAGCTAAGTCTCAGGAATAGAAATGATCAGTGACATTGGTTGACAACCTTAATCAACAGATTCTACACCAGAGTATAGAAGGGGAAATAAGAAAAAATAAATTTACACTATAAACAGAGAACAAGTTATAGACCCAAGCAGAAAAAACCACCTTTTCACCAGTAAGTCTTACAGTTGTAAAGTGTGATAGTACACTTGGAAAATATACATAAGGTGTCATCTCAGTTGCCAGCAAACTGAGTTCAAATAACACTTGATCCTGTTTATATTCATTTCATGTTCATAATACACTAGAGCAGTGTTTCTCAACTTTTTTAAAATTTTTTTTATTTTAGGATGAACTTGTACATTAACTAAAACTCTGGAGTGCACTTTCAGTTTTAATAAGGAAAAATTAGTCGTGAAATTTGAAATTAGGAAAGTAATAAAGAAGTTTCCTGAAATAAGCATTTATTTTTAAGACATTACATTGTATATTTAAGTATGTGGAAACTGTACTTGATGTGTCTTGGAAACTTTTTGAATGATAAACCTTATATGTTATGCCTTGAAGAAAACAAAGAGGAAAGCTTTATCTCCTCCTTATTAAAGATTAAGGAATTTAACATCCAGTTTCAAATATCAAATGACAAAGATTTGACTTAAATATGGAAGTTATGTGCATGGTGTCTCTAGCTTTTTTTTATAAATAAAGATTTTTTTAAAATATAAAAATAATTCATAAATTGCTCTTCTGTTAACTTGAGGCACACCTGGCTACCTTTTAGGGTGCATCAGAGTACCTGGGTGCACTGGTTGAGAAATGCTGCATGACAGGAAAACCTACTTTTGTGTTCTGTCCCATTACCAGATCAATCTCATGCCACAATGACTGATAGAGAAATATAGGTTAAGTGGGCACTTGAGCAATCTACACTCTTATGCAGAGCAACAAACATCTGTTACACTTGTTGTCAGCCTTGACAGAGGTTAGCTATTCTGAAGATCAACTCAGTTTTGTAGCATTTTTTATTACATTATAAACATTCAAAGACTAGATCAACAAATATCAAACACTGAATAAAGTACAGCATTGCAAGTAATTTTGTTCTATTAAGAAAAACTTATAGTTAATCCATTTGTTCTATTTAGTGATATCATAGAAGACCGAAGAAACTTGTCAGCAGATACAGAAGTAGTGACAAAAGGAAAGCTTGTTCACTAACCACACATTGCTACTGGTAAGACTTAGTAATGCTAGAATTACAAACGGAAGATATAAGCCTTGAAACATTTAACTTTGATGACCTATTTCTGAAAAAAAAACAAAAAACAGAACAGTACATTCTTTGCTCAAACCTTTTATGTAAAAACTACTCTTCATATATATATATATATATATATATATATATATATATATATATAAAAAAATATGCCATGATGTCCTTTATGATGTAGATAATCATGGCTCTCCACATATTTTTTTTTATTATTATCTGTGAATTGCCATGACATCTTGAGAAAGAGTGATTTCCCATTGCATTTTCTATGGTTTAAATTTGAAATTGTCTTTCTAGAGTCACCACCAACCAAGGCCAGAGAGCCCATTCTACTTTGCTATTTAATCCATATCTGCAGGGATAAGAGATAGATTTATGCCTTTCCCAAGGGCATTTGTGGATGTAATGAACATGACCTGCATTTGAACTTGGTTTGCCAAGTTCACCTTTCATGCTAATAACTGTTACCTACATTATATATATGCTTTTGGGAATTATTAAGTTCTATCAAAGTCCTACGAATAAGAACAGTCAACCCCTGTAGATTAAATAAAGAGTTAAATTTGAAATTACCTGTAGATTACCCAGATCAATATACACCTGGTGAAGGCTGGAGAGTACAATGGTCAAAATGTTGTGATAACAACAATAGTCTGAATGTAAATAGTGTAAATAATGGTAACTCCTTATCCCAGAAATTCAGATAGAAGAAAACCCTAGCTAAAAAGAATGACTAAAATATAAAGAAAAGCAAAACGACATTGCAAAATGTCCAAAATTTCAAGAAAACATCAAGTGATATTCTCTTTTTACTTTCAATAACTAACTTATTAAACACCCTCTTAAAACATTTTGGTTCTATTTTTAATGGGATAGTGAATAAGTTTAAATTTCCATCGGGAGAGAATGAAATGAAAACAAATACAAAGGTGATGATCAACATTTTGCCATTAAAGATTTTACAAAGCAGTCAGCACAAAATGTAAAAGACTTGCTCAAGTTTTGCATGACTGCTCCTAAGGTACAACCAGTATCTTTGCTAGATAAATTCTTACATCAACAGACATGTACATATCTTTCAAATATGTAAATATGCATTTTTATATGGACATGTATTTTGCATCTACACATATCTTTCATAACACATAACATTGTTCTATGTGGAGATATATTTTACTTATGTGTTTTTTACATGTAGGTATATGACTTAATTGTATAATTTTTATAATTTTAATTATTTTCTGCATAAGTCAATATCCATGGAAATTCTTTGAGTGCAAGCATACAGATATCTTAATTTGTAAAGAATTTTTGCCAGCAAACCAAATAAATTCTCAAGTTTATATTACTTATAACTTATTTTTCACCAAGATAAAAAAGAAAGAAAGCAGGATGAACAATAAACTCCTTCAATATTGGTCAAACAATTTAGACAGCTTTTCTTTAAAGACATGGCAACAGTAGATCCTTGGAGCTAATATCCATATTACCTTGAGCAATGGCTAACTTGACATTTGCTTCCAGTAATGTACAGTCATTAGAGACCACTGTTGGCAGTAAGTGACAGAGAGATAGATTCCCTATCCTTAGCTAAGTGGTCCTCAACTTCTTCAATCAAAGGTTACACTGTGTACCGACTCATGTGCACAAAAGCACCGAGTCCTTTGTTGCAGATAAATTCTGCCAGGAATTAGTAGATGCTCACCCACAGAGGCACCAACCGCTATCACATCCAGTCAGCACATTTCTTTGCAGACATGATGCGCTGCTATCCAAAATCAATACTATACCTGCTGGCATCTTTTTAGAATGTACCCACCTTACACTTCAGAAAACTAACATGGCCACCAGCATTGTGGGTAGGAAAGGGTATAGAGAAGGCAGAAGCTATATACATGGCTAGGTGGGGCCAAGGTTGTTGGGGTGACAGGCAGGAACTGCTACAGATAGTGCACATCCAATTCCTCAGCAGCTTCTTCCGCCCCTGTTGGCATGTGTCGTAAAGAGATGATCAAACTACAAATATTTGTAGTCTGTGAATCATCAAAAGCTATACACAGCCTAAGCCTAAAATTCTTCACACAGCTTTCACTTTTTCTTTGACATTTTCCGTGATTTTTTTTTTGTTTCTTAAATTCATTTTTAAACAGTCAAGACTAATTTTATACAGGGCTGGTGCAAGATTATCATGCCCCCTCCCATCTATGATATGACCCCCCCCCTCTGCTATTTCTCAATTTTTTCATAAGGTAGTATCCATATAAAATACAAATTTTATTGTAACCTAATTATGTACAACAATGGATCATATGCAATATAGGTGAACAATTCCCCTAGAAAAATTGAAAATAAATACAATGTATCTAAATACAAATTAGAGACTTGTCATAATAAATCATTCCATCTTAAATCAACAATATTTTGTGCCAATTTTTAATATCAACTTGAGATTTTTCTTGTTAAAAAGTTGAAGAATTTTAACACATTTAACATTATAGATAAAAATAGTGAATTTTATACAGTGTTTTTTTCAAGACTTAGTATGAGAAAAACAAATTCACAGATTTGGACAAAAAAGAAGAAAAAAAAAAAAGACCCAGAATGACGTCAAGATCTGCAAAAAATTTTCCTCAGTTGTGCTTAGTTTAGTTTGTAATGTATATAAATTTAAGTAGGAAAAAAGCAAATGTTAATAAGATAGTGCTTTATGGTCCTCACTGAGGCCACCAATCAGCCTGCCCCCACCTCTCATCGGGGGGGTGGGGGGCAACATGCACCAGCCTTGATTTTATACCATTAATATCAACTAAAGTCTTGGGAGTTAAACAGACATTCTTGTAAAATCTATATTCAACAACAGAGTTTCATATACTATATATACTCACATATACTATATATACTCACATATCATACGACTTTTGGAGACCTAATTTTGATGCTAATTTGACAACAGTAAATGCATATATAGTTTGCTCAACAGCATGGCCACAGCCAGCAGGACATATGCTAATTTTATATTTCATGTATGATGCAACTCCCTTAAAATTAGGTCTTCAAAAGTTGCATGATACACGAATATATATGGTAATTTTATTTTGTTATTTTTAGGCAGCATTCAGATTGTTCATTTTAACTGATCTGATTGATGAAGCCTTGAGGTGCCGATTTAAACTGGAAATTTGAGAAATTTTAACAACTGAGAGAAGATTATAATATTTCAAGGAATTACAACAAAATCCGAAATTTTTGTTCCTTAAAATGCTGTTTTCTAAATTGTAGTATCTACAGCATTTAAATCTCAAATTTCAGA
The DNA here is from genome assembly GCA_964036315.1 of Acanthosepion esculentum. NCBI lineage: Eukaryota > Metazoa > Mollusca > Cephalopoda > Sepiida > Sepiidae > Acanthosepion > Acanthosepion esculentum. The sequence goes on from OZ038499.1 coordinate 60,836,332, forward strand.
AATGCAAAATTGATTACTTAAGAACAGGTGTAATATTAGAATATTCTTTCTTTAGAATAACTAAAACAGAAATAAACAATAAAACAATGATTAGCGGAGAGGACATCAGAAATCTTATGAAAGTATAACTGGAATGATAATTTAAAACATTAAGTCGCATTCAAAAAACACTGATAACATTAGCAATTTTAGATTCTTTCTTTACACCTACAAAAAAGAAAAAGAAAAAAAAAAGAATTTAATAGATAAATTACAACAAAATTAAATCATCACTTGTAATAACAGATATAAACATCAAATATATTAATGTAAATAAGTTAATCATTTTTTTTTATACAGGTGATATCAGTTTAGCAACAAGAATTTTAAAGACACTGTAACTGGAGCTAGAATTTTAGTGTTGACAAGTGTTTAGATCTTTAAAAAAGAAATTGTGTAATTGATTGACTTAAGTACACAAAATATTTAAAATATATAGTTTTCAAAAACAAAAAACAATAAATTTAAGTAAGCAGGTTATCTTAAATTTCAGCCCAAAATTCAGACTATTTCCCTGCTTCATAATTGATATTATAAATGCAACAAAATAATTGATTCTTGGATTCAAACACTTTCTGTTTAGTTAGCCATGTGCTGATTAGGATTTGGTGTTAGAACTAAAAGTGTTAAGCCAGATTATTTTGAAAATGCCTAACAAGGGAGTTCTGTTGGAAAAGGGCTAAAAAGCTTGTAGTGTTGGGGCTCACAGCTGTCAAATGTATGATAAGCTATTCCAACTCACAGTACATGGTTTTGACATCCATGTTAGGAGGATTAGTTAAAGGGAAACACACTTGCATGACATTGTCTGCTCCAAAGCATGAAATGCATTGCATGAAAATTTACTTACTTTCACTTTTCTGTCAATTTTATTTTGCTAAACCAGCTGCAAGGATTTTAAAACATTCATTCATGTTAATCCTAAATCTGTCTTTATAAGTTAACTATTGTGAAATGATTCAGAAAAATAATGAATATAATATTAGCACCTTTTTGTTTAGAGTTACAATTCACTATCAGTAGCAGAAATATATATATATATATATATATATATATATATATATATATATAAATAAATAAGAATCCATTTAAAAATGTTAAAATGTTCATCTTATTGGTATTGTGCATCCAGAAAACAGTTTTTATTAACTGATATAAAAAAATAGATATTTTTTAATATTGAAGCACCAAAAATAATTATATGAAGAGTTAAAAGGAATGACAAATGAAAAATTAACTATTTTTAAACAGTATACACCAGTGATTCTCAAGCTTTTAGCTCCTCAATGCACCCTTTTACCCCATGTCAGAATGTCATTCCCCACCCTCCCAAGATTGGCCAACTCCAAAGGTGCATTCCAAATAAAATGCATATATTATTGAAAATCTTTATTTTTTTTTCCATATTAGTGCATATACATGGATTATTTTGATAGTTTCTTTTAACATACACATGAAGGACTCCAAATTATCTAAATAAAAAAACAAGTAAAAGATTTTCCCCCTCATATACACGTAAATATAAAGATTACAAGATAAAAAACAATACTGTCCAAAACAAAAATGAAAAAATATACTTAGAGTCAAAAGTTTGCACACAAATAGCCCATTTTGGCAATCGGTTCAAAACCTGAACCTATGAATATAATTCACATATTTTTAATAAAATTCTCTACATAAATATATTTGTGATACTTTATGAGAAATGTTACTTTCCTAATTAATTTAAACATTTGTATACCAATATTTTCAACTTTGCATTTTTCACTGAGCTATGATTTTACACAGAATTTATGACATTTCTAAATACTTCTCTGCATTGTAAAATAAAAGTTTATCATGATTCATATTTTGGTTCATCTTCACAGCTGAAATAAATATTGAAATTTGGTAAATTAATACTGATAAGCATCAGCTTGACTTTAGATAATCCAAACCAGATTTAAAAGATAGTTACACGCAGTTGAATTATATTACAAAAAAACTTATCACCATTTTTGTTCATTATCAATCAATGCCTATATAAACCATAATATCACAAACTGAATTTGCATAAAATGCATAAACGCTTTCATTCACATTCATACAGCAAATTCTCACATTAAGGAACAAACATAAAAAATATAAAATCGAACACATTTGTTCTATTCTTTTTTTAGTACAAACATTTTAACCCTGTATACATCGGCAAATTCTGTTTTACTTTGTACTACCCACTCACTTTATCACTACTCCATAATTAATCTAGAATAATGTCATAAACTAAATGTTTCTGGTGGTAAAGAAGAACATTTGATGATTAACAACTGAAGCTTTACAATTATTCACTTAAAATTTTTTTTAGTTTCAAATCTCAATCTGCATGTTGCACACTGAAAATCAGGAAGAGATTGTCAGTGGTCAGGAATTAATGAAAATATTACTGACAGATAATAATTTTTATTACATATAACAACATATGTAAGTGGATGTAATCTCCATTAAACTCATAAGATCAAGATAAGTGAACATATCTCACACACACACACACAGAGTATTAATTTTATTTTTTATCTAACATTGCCTTTTAATATGGACAAAATTTTTTTTTTAAATATTCAGAAGAGATATTTTGTATACAATATTAAAACAAGTTTATCACAAGAGAAAACTCAAAAAGCAAACTTAAATAATTTCATTTGTAAGGAATATTTAAGAAAATATATTCAACTGATTATATATATATATATATATATATATATATATATGATTGGTAATCATAAATTAAAACTTAATAATCATATCCATATTTAATTCTCGTTCCATCAAGGAACAAAAATATATCAAACAGTGGTATTTAGACGTTAGTACCAGTAACCGCTGCCACAAGGTTTACCCTAACCCAAGCAGGGGGATTTTGGGAGGAGCTTTTAGGGAAAAGTGCGCCTTCCCTTATGTGACGGGAAATATTGTACTTATTCAATTTCAGGATTCGCAAATTCAAAAATTCCTCTCTCATGGAAAACTTTAACATTTTTTTTTTAATTTGACTAAATAATGAACAAGTCGAATTTATAAAGTGTTTTCTAAAGAATAAAATTTAAAACGAATGCTGCCCAAACAAAATATTGAATGAATGTGACATTTTTTTTTTTTTTTTTGTGCAGCAAATCTAATTCAGAGTCAATGAGCAAATACCGGTTTAAATATCCAAAGTAAAAATAAAATGCAAATATAGAAAAATTTCTCAAAATAGGATTTTTTTATGTCACTAAACCAACAAATGAAAAATTAAATAAAAAAAATTAAATTCATCACACACGCTGCACTAAAAAAAAGTAATATAAAAATGCAAAAAAAAAAAAAATTAAAAAGTGAATCATTTTAACTTTTAAAACATGAAAAATAACTTAGGATAAATTTTTGTTTAATCTACATTGTCGTAAAAAATTATTTCAAAATTAATCTTTAAATGCATTAATAATTAAAGAAATGATGCAATTTCCAACTGGTGATTTTTTTTTTAACTAAATTAATCTCGCCTGTCTGCAGTTTAGTGAACTTTGAGCATTTTCATAACTTCCGCTCTTAATGCCAGCATAGCTTTTCTTTCTACACACCAAGTGCCCTTTCATAATACGGTTGCCTTTAAATGTGACAATTATTCGACTAGCGTTTTTCCCTTTTCACCTACTGTTATCATTACTCAACCAATGGTTAATATAACCTCTTTAAAAGTAGTCTTCACAGTAAATGCCAATACGCTCTACTAATACAACCATTTTAAAATCAAGATCTGATAAAAGAAAAATTTAAGTTCAGAAAGTTGGTTGAGGCGTCTTAAACTCCACAACCCTAAACGGGAAAAATCTCAAGTTTCAGCTTTTAGAGCAATTATGTGTGTTACACTGCTAAAGATACGCACTCATTCAAACAACAAATGTCTGTTTCCGACGGAAGTTTTAAAATTAAATTTAAATACATGACTAAAAAGACTATTTCATTTGTTCACTTATTCTATATTTAATATTACTGGGTTACAAAATGGTTACTGTGGGAAAAACATTGAAATAATTTCACTTGAAACTGAGTTTTAGTTTAAAGGAAAGCAAGAAGTCTCGTGGAAGATAAAAAAAATCTATCCAGACATTTAGTCGACTGTAGCGGTAAGAAGTAAATTGGAGTAAGAAGTAAAAATTCCGTTAAGAAGAGTGAAGAAGGTTAACGTTTTTGGTTTGCATTCTTCTCCCGAGTTAAATTTTTATTTAGGAATAAATATTTACTATAAATTTTATAGGCGACTTGGGACAACTGACACAATGTGTCCTTCCTTTTTATTCACAAGAAATTATTAGCTATTTATAATTATTCGTTCATCTGCGTGAGTGTATTTTTTATCTAACACAGTGGTGTGCTATAACACATAAGCACTAAAATTAGACAACAGTATTTTCTTTCACCTTTTTTGCTATAATCAGCAAAGAATAGTAGAAATAATAATAAAGTAAAAACATAACCGGCGCGCGCAAATAAAGAGTAATAATACAATACTTCATGTTCGTTAAAGAATAGGATAGGGACAAGTGAACGGAGAGATAAAAAAAAGAAAAAACTGTTTGGTAGTCAATATAAAAAAATGATGTACACGGAAAAAATAGCAGTAAAACTAAAAAAGTAATAATATTGCTTTCTCTACTAGAAATCTTGAAAATGTTAGAAAACCAAAAATATTATTAATTTAAAATCAGTATATCCGCTTTTCTTTTTCTTACTTTACCAACTCTGAAGTAGAAAACATTTCTTTAACTCCAATTGTAGCTAATAATAAAACATTATTAATGTCCACTTAATTACACTGAAGAAATCTAAATCTGTAAAACTGGGTATTTGAAGCAACAGAAACTGTAAATAAATATTAAAGAGAAAAACTAAAAGGAAGGGCGATGACAATAAATTGTGTGTAGTGTACTGTAGTTAATGTCAGGGCAGTAATTACGATTATGTAACAATAAGAAATATACCAATGTTGTAATGTAGCCATAATTATTATGTAAGAAATACTATCGTAAAACAATACTAGTGTTACTGCTGTTACTACTGCAGGCGAATGGTACTACTACTGTACACCAATCATCACTTGTACAAGAAGTAGGAGTAAAAAGTGCTTACAGTGAGTAAACTAATAAGTGCTCACTTTTACATTCATTACATTTACAATTAACTACCAATAAGTCTGGTCGTTTAATTAATGAATGGAATAAGTCGCTACTTACATAAAACCCGGAAAAACTTTGTCCTTTTTTTTTTTTTTCAATACAAAAAAAAAATCTATTAATGCAAAAATCAAATATGAATTGAAAATTGAAATCTAACAAAAAAAAATGCTGTTTTGTTTTTTCTTCTTAAATTCTTAATTAAACCGAATTTAAACTACAATTTATTTTTTGGAATTTAGCTAATTTGCAATAGCATGTTTGAACTTCCCAGTTTAAAAAAAATATTATAACCCCTTTCTTTACAAAAAAAATAGACAAAGTTGTTAAGAATATACAGTATAAAATTGGCAACGAATCCTGTAGGAAATTTTAAAAAAATATCCTAAATTTTGATTAGCGTTGATTCTACGATTAACCCAAGTGGTGTTACTAATATTTTCACAAGAACCGGACTGGGACTACTGAAGCTGCTACTCCCAAACAACTACAGTACAATGTGAGCACGACCATTGACAGGGTGCTACTATTAGCAATTCACTTGGAATAGAGAAGCCTGAGAGCTACTGGTGCTACCATTACTACTGCTGTTAGCTTGAATGGGTAGCAGCCAGAGTAATCTCGAGACGGAGGAAGTGAAAGTAAGAGAAGGGGCGGTTGGCAGAGAGGCACGCACTTGGGCCCCAGCGAGTGAGCGAATCTTTATCTGTTATCTGTCAGTTCAGTAGATTAAGTGTGAATGGTCCATTCTAGCAACTCATTATGTGTGAGATACAACATGCTGCACAGGGCTAGCCTTTCACACAGATGGTCTACCACAGGGCACAGCTAGTGTCTGTAACATGACTCCGAATCAATAAAACCTTACAAACTCTACGAGATGCTATTTCCGACTCAAACGCACTCCTTCTCTCATCATCATAACTGGCCGTTTTATTATTTAATTCTTCTTTCCTATGGTCATCAGTCGGATTATAAATGATTTATTTTTAATCTTCATTCTTGATTTTTTGCTTCTAATTATTTCTCATATCATTTTTATCTATTTTAAAATCTGTTTTTTCTGTATTCTTCGAACTGTTCATTTTCTTTGCTTCTCTCTACTACCCAAACTTCTTTACTCCGTATTCCTGTTTTGTCACCTTTTTCTCTTTTCCATTCTTGCTTCTGCGATTTATTCTTTCCTGTCGTTACTTTTTTTGTTTCCTTTTCTTTTCTATTTTTCTTGTGTCTTCTTCCGCACATTCGGTCTTACTCTTCTTGTCTTTTCAATTTATTTTTCTCCTGCACATTTTTTGTAGAACCGTGTCTCCTCTTTGCCTTTTTTTTCGGAAAATTTATTTTTATTATTTTTTCCATGCTTTCAATTCTCTTCCCAATTTCCTTTTCTTCCTACTGAATTCTACATTGATTTTTTCCCATCTATTTATTCACCCAATTCGCTTTTTATTAAGAGAAAAATGTTTTTCTTTGTTTCTTTTAAGTACTTTTGAATTTTGATTGTTACTCCAATTTTTTCCCTCATTCTTTCCTTTTATTTACCAACGTATTTTACACACATTTTTTTTTTCTTTCATTCACTTTTTCTTCATCTATTCAATACTCATTTTATTCTTATTCTATAATTATTTTAATACTGTCTTTTTTCATTCCCCTGTATCATCATTTTTTTGCTCATTCATTCTGCTTACCAGGATACTTTCAAATTTTTTCAAACCAAATCCGCTCTTATCTTTTTTTTTTTTTAACTGATCTTTAGCTTTCTTCATATTGCCTTTTAAAATCTTTTGTTTCCGTAAACAACACCAACCGTTTGCCGAATTGTTAGAAAACCAACTCAAACTCTAAAGATAATAATAATGATGATAATGATACGACGATATGGTCGATGCCCGTCGTTGCGGTCGTGTGCGCCTGTCACCAATTATAAGATAAAAAGGAAGAAATGGCACGAGATAAAAGCAGAGGTCAGTGTTGAGGAATGGCCGGGGCCATCGTCTGCATCAAAAGTGCTCCCATATTGATTACAACTTTGGATACACTTCACAACAACGGGAGAACCAAACATCGCTTTTATAGTAGCTTGGCACTTTAGACAGAGAACGTAAATGCCAGGATATGATTGTGCAGTCAGTTAAATTGCGGCTCTTGAAGAATAAATGTGGCTATAAAGTTATTAAGTGTCTTTCAATTTACGTATAAAACACAAAACGGAATCGTGAAGTGTGTGTGAGGTTGGCTACACAATAAAATGGAGTGAAGTGGAAAAAGGAAGACAAGCAAGCAGAAAAAGAAAGAAGAAACTGCTACTAAAAAGAAAATCATAGGCCCATCCCATCCCATCCCACCGCTCCCCACCCCACTGGATACTATTCAGTTCTTTGTGTGTGTGTGTGTAATACGATATATGCAGACTAAAATATAAGGCCGATGAAAAGAAATGAAGATCAAAAGAGGAAATAAAATTAGAAAAGAAAAAGAGAAACGGAAATAACGAATAAAAGAGGGAGTAAAAAAAAATCGAAATGAATTTGGGAGCAAAATTATGTAAATTGTAAGTTCTAGTTAGGAAAAGTAAGTGACTGTGTAGTGTAGTGTGTGAGTAAGTAAGCGAGAAACTTTTTTTCATTAGGCAAATCAAATCATTATGTATGAATTAAAAACGAACAAAGCTCTCTATTTATTAATTTTTCATAATTTTTAAGCAAAGAAGGAATTAAAAAAAAAAGTTTTTGGAACATTAAAGTTCCAGACATTTAATTTTACAAGTTTGTAAAAAATGTAAACTCCACAAAATTTAATTAAGAAACGCGTCTATTTGGTAAATTAAAAATAACACATCAATTTGGTAAATTATTTAAATACAGAAAATTAGGAAAAGAAAAAGATACACTTGTGATCGCGATAAAAACGGAAAGGCAGGACTGGTTTGGATTTTGTTCAAATTGTTCCCCCTTTAAGTGTCTAACGTCGTGGCCAAGGGAGATAACTCCAAATTGATTTTGCTCGTAACAGCGTTGCGGCTCTTTCAGTCAGAGGTAAATTTTAAAAATATAAATAAATTTCGTTGGGCATTGAACAGAAACAAAAAGTTTGTGTCCAAAGACATGAATTGATTTAGACGTCATGATAAAAAAAAAAATGAGAATGAAAAAAATAAAAACATGAAACTTTTCTTGAACAGAATATGAACAAAAAGATTTGAATAGAATTTTTTTTCTAAAGATTAGGAAATATAATATATGAGAAACATAAAAAATAATTTGTAATGATTAACTTAAGTCTTAAATACAAATCAATTAAATTTAAACAATTTATACTGGTTTTATTTTAAACAGTAACATACAATAATATTTTTTAATCATTTCATCCCAAGCAAGGTAATAAAGCCACTAAGATGTAAGGGGGGGGGTTACTGAGTGTAAGAGAATATGAGAATACTAAGATTACTTAAAAGCAAACCTCAAACAGTTCATTACAGCGGAGATATTTAGCTAGTTCAGGTTAGTTTGGCACAGGGACAGAAATGTAAGAGAGGATTAAACACACCTAAGTAATAAACTGTGGAAGGTTGAGAGGGTGAACATTTGTCTACAAAGAAAAAGTAAAGGAAAAGAAGGTGGCAGATAAAGTATAAATTCAGAATATTTATATTCTAGAAATTGTTGAGGTACTTCACAAAAATTATTATTATTTTTTTCTTTTTTTTTTTTTATAGTCCAGTTATGAAGACAGTTTTTGTACAATAGGAAATAGGCTAGCACAGGAAGGTTTTATGACTCCTCTTACTACTTTGACTCAGACTCTTACATTTGGTTACTACTTTGACTATCATGTGACTGACTACTTACTATGTTATCCTTTTATTCATACCTGGTGCATGGACACAGTAGTAGACACATTAATATATATATTTAATTTAAAATATTTAATAGAAAATGCTTGGCTCAATTTGAAAATTTTTTTTAATAATTTATTAACTATATATGAATGCTGACACTTTGCAGATTAATAAGGCATGTATGTTTTATATGCATGTAATTTTTAACTTTTTACATAAATTTAAGCTAGTTAAATCTTAAGTTAGTATCCACTCAGTAAGGATATCATATCTTATTAATAATTTTCCATAAAAGGTTTTATTTTGTCTGGAAATTATTAATAGAATATGTTTTAATAATGTGTTCATTATAATTTGAATCTTATTAGTTAGTTTTGCCAAATTTTAATTTATATGGATTTTTAAGGGCTTTCTTCATAAACTAAATCTAGCAATTTTTATAATGCACGATTATGCCAAAAGAGGGGATTTTTAGTGTACTAAAAAATTCTGCTAACATTTTTTGGCAAAGTTTTTGGAAAATAATTTCCCTAAATGCTCCTAAATCAACTTACACTTATCCATGTTTTATATCTTTCATAAAAGAATGTAATGAATATTTTAAAGGATATATGATTGTTGACTCATTTTTAAAACGTTTAAAACTAACAAACATTTAAAATGTAAATTTGTTAATAAATTGATCAGAATGAGTTATTTCAAATAAACTTACAGTAGGTTAAATAACTATATCTACCTGGTTCTATCACAAGTTAATATTCTTAAGGTGATCAAATATTAAAAAAGAAAAAAAAAAGGTTTTTCTCTTGCTATTTAGAATTTTGAACATTTATAAAATCTTTACATGAAAATTCAAAAACAGAAACTGGCAAAGTTGAATATGTTTCTTTTTGTTTATTTTAATTTTATCATATTTTTAAAGTCAAAACAGCAACAATCAACAAGGGAGCAAAATCAAACAAACCTACAAAAAAAATATGATCAAAAAATAAAAAGACAATGACAAGAATCTATTCTATAAAATACAATGTGACTATTTATTGGTGGCAGAACCTGATCTTTATTAATAAGATATTTTATTGCTATGGTGATAGGGCATGACTGAACAGCAACAAGCAAACATTGTGTTACCATAACAACGGAATATCTCATTAGTTAGTAGGGAAGATCAGGTTACTGATACATTGATTTTTTATTTATTTTGTTTTCTGTTAGCTTTTTGTGGATATTTCTAGTTTTATTGATTTAAAAAATCAAAATTCTGTCTGAGATGCAATAGCAGTTAATTGTAGAGATAAAAATCCTTGATTACTAATGCAAGAAATATAACTAATGCAACTGCAAAATTACTATCATAATGCTGTCATTTTTCGATACTGTACGTAACAAGTTCTTTTATATTTCCAAAATGGCTCTGTATAATCTTACCAGTATAATGAAGCCGCTGTGTCGACAACATCACATAAACTAATGAATAAGATGAAACTTAAATCTTTCACATTACATCTTATTTCACTCCAAAACTCTTGTGCAGTGTATGAAAGTGCAGCCCAATGCTCATCTCTAATACATGAATCTTACATTTTTTTTTTAATCATTGCACCTTAAGCAAGGGAATAAAGCCACTAAGAAAACAAGGTTGGGGGGGGGTTACTGATTGTGAAAGAATATAGTAAAAGAAAAACATTATTAAGGAGAGAGAACAATAAAAGAACAGGAATTAAGACAAAAGATAACAATTGACATTGCATTTAAATTTTTGAAGATCTAACTTGACTGGAGAGCAAGAAGTTGAAGATAGTTCCACAAGTGCAAGAGAAGAAACTGTTAGCATATAACTTACGGTTACATCTAGCCATTTCAACTGTAAAATGATGAGACCTAGCTGCTAATCTAGTATTGCGCTAAAATTCTTAAAGTCTAGGTACCAAAGAGGAAAACTCATCAGAAGAACTATCATGAAAATAAGAAAAGGCACAGAGAAGCAATGTTGCAGCAGTGGAAAAGTGACTGAAGCAAAATACCAGGTCAAGACTTGATAACATTATAGATTATTTTTTTAGATTTTATCAAGAATCTCTAAATATATAGCAGAAGCACCAGATCAGATGTGGCAGCAATATTCAATGCATGGGTGAATAGTAAACTTATAAACATATAAGAAACATTCTGGTGAGAAAAATTGTCTAGTATGACACAGTGAGCCAATATTCTTAGCAGCAAACCTAGCAATACAATATAATCTTTCCACTTCATGTCTGCATAAAACATTAGCCTGAGACGGTGCAATGAGTTACTCAACTGGAGGTTAGCATTAGCCATGCTGATAGAAGACAAAAAGATCCTCTAAGATGATTAAATGAAAGCAGTTTCATTTTGGAGGCATTAAAATTAACAATCCATTTCTTGTCCCAGTTAACAACAGATGGTAGGTCATTTTTGTGATCATTCTCCTGTAATCTCTGAGAGACTACTCAACTCCTCTCTAGTGCAGTTGTTTATATAACTTTATCATGCTTGTCATTTCGATGATTGCAAAACTGGATACAGCTGCAGTTGACAGTTGCAGATAACATCAGATCAACCTACTGGTGCACCTGGCTTCTTTGATAGTCTGGTGTGACATTGAGTGCAATGTCTATTCTGGTATCATAGTACACCAGATGTAAGATTGCAGAGAATAAAGACTGACTAAAAAATATGCCATATATATTTTCTGTATTCTTTTCTTTTAAAAATCACTTTTTTACAATGCTGAATTTGGTAATTTTGATTATGTACAAGGATGTGCTGAAAAGTTCTCAGCCTATTAAGAAAAGTGAATTAAGAACCTATGTAACATAAGATAGTAAGTTAGCCAAGTTTATAAAAGAACATTTTTGGAGATGAGAAAATGTACTTCTACAGTTCAAACAAGAACTTAAAATATGGAAAAATAATATCTAGGTTGATAAGAAAATAAACATAATTCCTTCAGGAAGAAAGGGAAATTTTATCCCATACAACTGTGTCAGAAGCCAGTATCCCCATCAAGAATAAATAACATGGAAAATCTTATGTTTCATAAAAGATGATATGCTTTTTGATAAACATAATTACTGTTTATTGTATTTATAGCTGATAAAAAGGAAAGATGAGATGCAATAATTAGGTTGTCAAAAATACTAATAGCACAAGTATTAAAAAAGATGCTGAATAGGAAACAATGTTGGCTAGAAAGAATTAGATCAGAGATGGACTGAAAGGAAATGAAAATCTTTTGCTAGTAAAAGATTAAGATAATAATCTTTAATCTTGTTGATCAAATATGCATTATGATCACAAATCCTGTAACCTCTATGGTCGTAGGGGCACCAGATCTACAGCAGCCATAGCAGCAGTAATGTGTTATGGGCAAGACAGCCTGATGGAGCTCAACCATCTCCTAGACTGGCTTCCAATCAAGGCTATAGGGACCAATCTATCCTGCTATTTACCCATAGCTAGGGGGGAAAGAGATGGATTCATACCTTTCCCAAGGGTATTAGCACATACGTTAATGTAATGAAGTTGACTGGAATTTGAACTTGGCTCTCCAATTCCTTGATTTGGGCCACCATTCATTATCCCACTGTACCTCCTCAAATACCCATTAATACAGTGAAAAAGGCAGCTGAAAAGAATTGAAAAGAAATTCAAATAATCCTAATTTACATTTTTAAAATTTAACCAGTTCAAGCTTAAAAAATTTCAAAGCATTTGCTTTCCTTGTAAAAGTTTTTACCTGAATATTTTTAAAAACGTTTTTGATCCACTGATTTTATAGTAGATTGATGGAATGTATTTAGTAGATTGATATTGGTTTAATGACACAAAGAAATCCAAGGTTTTATATACCTGCAAATTGTTCTAAAAATTGAATTGAAAGCCAAATGAAAGGGAATTTGAAATCCCCAATGCTAAGGTAATATGTGCTTCTGTGAACATGAAATTATCTAAGCCTTGATATTTAACTCTTCCAAATCCAATAGTTTCTTTGAATCAAATCTTAAATCTGTTTTTTTCTTTTCTTTCAATTGTATATTAAAGTAAATTTATAACAAAGATTCTACTGCAATAAACTCCCTATTCTCTCTTATAAAAATTGATTTTTATCTGAACTAGATTAATAATCAATGCATAAAAAGGGAACAAAGGAAACAAAAAGAGAGAAAAATAAAACTGCAGATTGGGGAACAATGGTGCACAGAACAAAATTATGTAAAGTTAGATTAACACCAAAATAGCAAAAAGATTATCTTATAAAAATACCAAGATCAGTGAGAGAATATTTCAGCATGTGACTCCAAAATGATTACTAGCCCTTTTGTTTTCCTATCAACAATAAATAATATATTAGCATATGTCAGTAAGTGTAATTTGATGATTACAGCACACGATTATAAGGTGTGGTTCATCTTGTAAATAGTGCCAAGAGAAAGAACATATTAATTTTAAACTAAGGTAATCAATTATTCATGTCATTATTATTATCATTAAACATTATACATGTAATCAGTTTCAAAAGTTGTACGTTTCAATTATCAAGTCTTAATCTAGATAGGAAATATAGTTGAATATCAATTGTTATTTCTGACCCAAGTGTCTACAAGAATGAATGCTTATGAATTTTTTTGCCTTTACCTATCCTTCTGTCTTAATAAGATCAAAATTAACATTTTTGAAGATAAATCAGATTCCTACCAAAAACAAAATAAAAGAACAAAATTTAATCTTAGAGTCTAACTGCTTATTTGAGGCAGTCAAAAAGAGGACAGAACTAAACAATTTCTATTATTCTATAACATTATGCAGAAAAAAACAATTATTCTATAAAGTTGCCTGGAATTGTAAGTAATAGCACACATCAATGCAAAAAAGAAAACAAATAAAAATGGCTGCTTGGATGTTCTTTTGACAACTGAACACATTTCTTTTGTTGTAAGATGATGATCAGAATTACTACTACTAGTTTTTATGTTGTTCTTTTTAAAAATGCCCTATGCTTTATAAAATATGTGAACACTATTTTAGTCATTCATTGCCATGACTTCTTGGGAAGTGACTTTCACAATTCCTGCCTGAATTTCTGGGATGAGGAATTTATTTACACTCTTTACATTCGGACTATTGCCCTCATCTTTTTTGTTATCACATTTCGGCCATAATAAAGGCTGCAAGGCACAATAGATGAAATGATGGGATAACATCAACAAAGATGTGTGCAAAAGTTTCCAGAAACCTGGTGATGACACTGGGAAACTTTGTTAAACATCTAATAATATCTATGATAGGAATTTTAGGGTTTCAAGAGGAATTGGGACCACAGAGTAACAGATCAAACTGATGGTATTTTCCTTTTTTTTTCCTTCTTTTTTTTTGACAAACTACAGTTCTACAATGCATTGCTTTCATCAGACATCTTGGAAGTTGAGGAATGATATTCTGAAATATTGCAAAAAGGTTGCATTAGCCAAAAAAGCCATTAGTCACTGATATATTGTACAGTCTGATGTTAGAATTTTAGATATAACAAAGGCTGCGGTCATATCCAGTTGAAACATTGGTTCCTGTATGATCACCAAAGTTAAGCAATGCCAAGCCTGGTCAGTACCTAGGTGCTGTAAGCTTTGATGTGCAGGTGGTGTAATGCATAATGGCTCGGAATTGTTAATCAGAGAGCTGAGTTTGTTATATTTATTTATATACAAATGTTCTTGGGAAAAGTATGAATCTA
>OZ038499.1:60856203-61011203 GCA_964036315.1 Acanthosepion esculentum
TTGCATCGATGTCAGTAAATAATTCTATAAGTATTTGTTTTTGTGCCATTAACAAACCTCAAAATGAATGATAAAAAACATATATTCTTATTCCCACACAGAGATAGCATTAGGGCCAAGTGCAGAGAGGTTCTTTGAATTAGATCCAATTTCCTATGGCAGCAGATAGGCCCTAGTGTTGCCAGCAAACCAAAGACTAATTAGGATAATATGCATGATAACATCAATACGCAAGCAATGGTGAGTGGTTAATCAAGCCAAATGCCATCAATACAAATTATATCAAGAGTCAATAAGGTTAATTTAGTAATGTTTATATAATGACTTACCTTTCAACCAATATATATAACTAACTACTACTAAAGTGAAAGATATAGGTTACAAATTCAGTACAATTGATAAATTATTATTTATTGGTCCCAGTCTACAACGGTAAGAGCTTTTTGTTATCATTGTTTGGGTAAGTAAGGTAATTATGGGAGAGTGGTTTTCCTAACTGTTGACTTACCCATTCTTTTGCCAACCATCATGGCATGTCAATAAGACATTTTGACAAAATATTTGGAAATAAGACAGAATGTAGGGAGAAATGGAGTTATACTTTCTCCCAAGGCATTAGTGCAAAAAAAGCAAATGCAAACAATCTTGGCCAGAATTTGAACTCTGTTCGCCGATTCCATTGTCTGTACCAGTAACCATTAGTCTAACTGCACTTCCAACCTCTGAATTAGATTGAAGGTTGATTTTCAATCTCAATTAAACAAAAACAAAAAACAAAAGCTACCAGTTTGGCCACATTTTGAGATTTAATTGAGCAAAAATATTAAGTGCACAAAATTTACTCTAGCACAGAAGAGCCCCCCCCTCCCCTGAAATGGAATCCATATTAACAAGGAAATTGAAGAAATATGGTGTATAATTAAATTACTTTATAAATAAACAATAGCTTTAAGCAGTATTGTTTTAATGTATGTCCAAGTGTGTATGTGTGATGGTCAATTAACTACTCTGACACAAAAGGATACTGCTGGTTACAGGCAGACAACTTGCTAAAAATCAAGGCTTAAAACAAAATAAAGTATTCTCCATTAATAAAATGTATGAATACAAGAAGGCAAATTACAAAAGGAAGCCACAGGTATTATAAAGAATTTACTTGCAGATTTAATCCTAACTTAGCAAAAGACTAATGTTGATGTTTCAAGCAGCAACATATTGCTACATGAGCCAGAAGATCTTAGGAACACTAAATTAAAATGATTGATAAATCAACTCAATATTTGATTTGAAAATAAAAAATAGAATTAGTCTACAACAATTTCTTTCAATTATATATATATATATATATATATATATATATATATATATATATATATATGAATAGAATTTATAAACAAATAACTAATGATAGAATTTTAGTTAACACATTGAAATATTTGCATCTTTAGAAAATTCACATTCTTATGAAATAAAAAGGAGGGAGTAATCAGAAAAATAAACTTATTGTAGTTGCAACTCATGATTATTTGTGTTTATAAAGGATAGTTTCATTTGCTAAAGAATAATTCAAGTTCTAATTTAGTAAAGATAATCTTGTCTCCTAATTATTAAAACATTAATGGATTTATTCTTAATACAACATTTTAATTACTTCAATTGTTATTTTTAGTGAATACCTGTATTTTTAAAAAAATACAATTATTTTTTTTATTTTAAAAAGTGTGTATTACATCTATTGGCTTATGCACTAATAATAACATTTGACGTAATAAAAATGTCAGATTAAAAATAAATCCATTAAGAATGTTTACATTTTGGGTACAAAACTGAGAAGATATGGGCTTTCAAGAAAAATATGAATGAGGAAATGTGCTTTTGTTAAAAGGGAAATAGAACCTTGCTGGGCTGTTTGCTCTCTGTGGTAAAACAGTCCAAGGCACCTCAGATTAAATGATGATTTCTCCCATAAAGGGGGATGCAGGCTCAAACCATCTCAGGGAGGATATTTCCTTGTGAATTTTTGAGTGTGCAGGTTGATAGATGTAATACACACAGTTTAAAATAAAGATGGTGTATCTATTTCAAATAATGGCATCCACTAAAAATAAACCAGCCAATGATTACCCCATATTGCATTCTAATTCATGATTTCGTCGATGTACCCAGATATACCCTATTTTCAGTTTTGTTAACACTTGATTGTCACCTCCTCCATTCTTTTATTTCTGCATTACCCTTCGGTCAAAGTGGATTCCACTTAGAAAACTGAACTTCAAAATGAATGATCCACTGGTCTATCAAACAGAAACACTTGAGATTGAGATAAAATAACCTCTTCCCTTTTCTATGTGGCTCTCCATAGTATCACAATATAAAAAAAATATTAATATAATGAAATGATATATTAAGTAGTATTTGAGAGAAAAATAATTTTTTTATAAAACTTTTTATTCAATGTCATCACAAGAATATACATGATGTCAGATTTTTATTCCAGTTGGCGTTTTCACAATAAAATTGGTATTAACCAACAGAAGTTGGTAAAATTTTCAGGAGAAGCTTATGTTTATATGATAAATATAGTATGCAAATTTCAGTTTATATGTTTCAACTAGAAATATATACAATAACTTATTTAGTGGTGTGAGATCATATTATGCAACTCAAGTGTTGTTCACCATATTATTGAAAATAGAATAGTTATTGATATATATTTATTAATTTCAGATCTATTAAGATTGCCATGGCTTTTAGGAAACAAGTTTGTAAAGATATTTAGAGATGAAAACAACATTGGAAATTGAAAAAAATTTGAACAATGCTTACAGAACAATCAAAAGTAAACTGAAAACATTAGAATGATAAGAAAAAAGAAACTTGCTCCAAGAATGTCACAAAGGAAGTTG
The DNA here is from genome assembly GCA_964036315.1 of Acanthosepion esculentum. Lineage (NCBI taxonomy): Eukaryota > Metazoa > Mollusca > Cephalopoda > Sepiida > Sepiidae > Acanthosepion > Acanthosepion esculentum. The sequence continues at coordinate 60,859,110 of OZ038499.1, forward strand.
AGAAAAATTAAAAGAAAAGTGAATTGACCAATAAGAAAACAGTAAAAATAATGATAACGTTGCAAATGTAAAGAGAGAAAATATGTAGAATTTGAAGCGTGTTACCTGAAGACATGAAAGCAACCAAACATCCATCTTTAAGTAAATATGACAAAGAGGAACATGTGAGCTGGTAAAGAAGTACACGAAAATGGATTTCTCAAAAGTAATTTTAGTGATAAATGTAGAGCTACATTGGATGAACCAATAGCTAGGCTAGAAGTTGGGTCCTCATTGAAAGAAAACTCATATGAATTAGAAAACATCTGGGAAAATATGGAGTAATCCTTTAGGCTATTATTATAGGCAGTATCACAGTCTCTCAAAACATGATGGTGGTATCAAGATAAATGCAGATAATTACTGGATATTCTTGAATACGGCTTTTTTTTTTTGAGTGCTAGAGATCATAATTTAGAATCTTTAAGCTAAAGAGTATTTTTATGCATTGTAATACTACTTCACATTCTGCAAAGCTGGCTATTTCCCACCTTCCCCAAAAAAGATTTAAAAAAGGTAGCAAATTAATAAAATGGTCCTCAGCCTCTCTGGATATTAATCTAATAGAAAATTTGTGATTCCTCATTATAAGAGATGTATAATAGAAAACAATATTCAAGTAAAGAAGATCTGTGGGAAGTAATAAAAGCTACTACAAGTAATGTTAAGATAGTTGAAATAATTGAAAATTAATTAAATCAATGATGAAAAGAGTGATGAAGGTTATAAAATGTCAAAGAACCTGTAAAGTAAATAATTTATTCATGTATATGAGACATTGTGTTAATCAAATCACTGTTTCTATGGCCTATATATTTTGGATTTACTTATAAATAAAAATTGATGCTGCACTTTGCATAATAAAATCTGACTTCCACTCCCCACCCACAAAAAAATGGAATCAGTATTTTAAATAAGGATTGATATAAGCTGTAATTTGCATGATATTTAAATACATTATGAAAATTTTATCAACATTGGTTAGTGAATAGCTATTTTATTGTGAAAACATTGATTCACATAACAAAATCTGTCAGTGTAAACATTAAGAAATCATTAATCTGAACCAATTGCAGGCATGTATGAACTTGTCAAGTCTATAGTGAACATTAAAAAAGTTTGAGCTGAAAGGTAATTTAAAAAGTCAATATTCTTAACAGGATGGATATATCTGATAAGATATTGAAAAGAACTTCAAACAGAGAGTAGAGAATACAAATTACAAATCCACACCTACATTAATTCATGTTAGTACTAAACAACAAAATAAAAACTGAGTACATAACTAGAGGGCTTGGAAAATTTGATACTCACAGGACAGATTGAAGGCAAGAGGAACAGAGGAAAACAATGCGTAAACTACCTAATGAGCTTGAATAAATGGATGGCAGAACAATATTTAAGAGAGATAAAACAAAGTCAAAATTTATTAAGAGCTACAAAGGACAGGAAACTGAAGAGTCATAAATGACAATGTCCTGAAAGAACATAGCACATAGAAGACATGACTATCATCAATCTTAGTTTGTCAGGTTAGAATGAGGAATGGGAAGTAAACTGAGAAAGATAATGTAGTGAAAGTAAAGAAAACCTTACCTAAAGGCTTTATTCTAATAAAATCTGTTAGTTACATACTCAAAAAAGTAAGAAAATAAAGACTGCTATATATGAATAAAATTCAGGATAGGAATAGTCCACTCCAATCTGCAGTGGCAGGAGAGAATGGACCATGTCCATTATTTACAACAGTTAACAAAAAGAAAAATATCATAGATAATGTTTCTTTATGTTTGACTTTACAGAATTAATTACCTGTTTTATCTAGTTTAATATTTTATCATCTGTATTATGATTTAAATGCTTAATATATATTGATTCAAGATTTCATTGACAATTTTCAGTGGCTGCATGGGGAAGTACTGAAAGGAAGATATAGTTTTAATAAGTAGTTCTTGAACACTGATACAAACAACAAAGGCAAAGATTTTGTTTCTCTCAAAATACAGAGAAGTTAAAAGTAAAATAGAGAAAAATAAATAAATAAACACTTAAAAGCTAAAGTACTGCAGTGTGATTTGAAATCATTTTGAGTTTAATGTTATAAATTATGCAAATTTTGCATGATTAACAAAGAATCCGAAAAAGAGGGAAATAATTTGAAGAAAAAAAATGGTGAAAAGATCAAATTATTTTACAAAATAAAATTCAACAGTGTTTTAAAAATAGAAAAATATGGGGGAATTATTCCAAGCTATTAAACAACAAAAAGATAAAAGAAAAAAAAAAATCAAGATATAATGTATATTGACAAGTAGTGTTATTAACATGAATGGATTGAAATAAAAAAGACTTTGTACACAGCGAACCCCCAATAAACAAAAAAGAAAAATTAGCTCCCACGGTTGAATGCGTTTTTTTTTTTGCTAGGAGAAGGAAGATACAAAAACGAAAAGGTACTTACAATCCTAAAATTCTGAATGGTGCATATAAAATGAGGTTGGTCTGCTCTGCAACTATCAACATATACACAATCTGAAAGAGAAGAAACAAACCCATTAAATAACGCTCATCAGTTTGCTTTCATTGCAAATAAATTTTGTTGGTTTCAGCTGTGGATTCAGAACAACACACTGACATGTTGCATTTGCCCCAAGCTGTTTATTTGCACACAGCCAGCAAAAGAAAAACAAACAAGCAAAAAAGAATAGAAGCTACTTTCAAATGTCTGTCTCAGCCTTATAAACCCAACAAAAATCATACAGGATAGATAGAAACTATATTAGCAGAGATGTATGTGAGAATAGAAAACAATATTCAAGTGAAGAAGATCTCTGGGAAGTAATAAAAGCCATTGCAAGTAATGTTAGAATAGTTGAAAACTAACTAAATCAACAATGAAAAGAGTGATGAACATTATAGAATGTCAAAGAACCTGTAAAGAAATAAAATAATTTATTCAGGTGTATGAAATATTGTGAAGAGATGATACTGGATAGAAGAAGGTCATACAGTTTTAAGTGCAATATCATACATACTTATCTCCCTTCATTGACTAAAGAGAGAAAAACAGATTTTGAAATAATTCATATAAAAAAGCACATTTTGTGCTTAACATGCTACAACTATTAACATCTATAGGATGCAAATATAAATCATTTTCTCACTACTCATTCAGAAATGAAATCAGGCTGACAATAATTACTTGACAAAGGGCAAGTCTATTGTTATAGACAGAAATACAAACAGAAAAAATCATACATTCATTAATATATACTAGAAATGATACCCAACATTGTGCAGGTCAAGACCTTTCCTTTTTTTTTTTTTTTTTTTGCTTATTTCTTTGTTAACATGGTATCAGCAAAATTGTTATAATTAAAGCAGATCAGTAGGTTTAAATATTTTGGTAGTTGTTTATTTTATATACAGTATAATTTATATTTGCTAGATTTTAAAAATATACTATCAAAATATGTCTATATTGCTTACTTCCCTTTACTTCCAAGTTGTTATTTAATTGCTAAGTTATTTACTACTTTCTGGGCAGAAAATGGCTTACTTGAATAATTAAGCAATTTAATTATAAATGGTAATGGTGAAATTAGCTCTTTCCTTATAAGGAAACTTTCAGCATTCATTGATCAAACAAGCATTACTATATTCATAAAATCTTTCTCTTAAAACATTTTTTCAGGAAAATAGGTGTCTCAAGTCCACTGCTATAGCAAAAGAGGTTTCCTTCCTAACCTTTTGTTTAATGTAGTGTGAAAAGTCAACATCTTGATTATGTCATTGTTTTTCCTTTGAGTTATATGTGTTACCAATTATAGCTGTTGGAAGTTTTCAGGTGATGTGGTTTCTGTTATTTGGTAAAGTTCTTTGTGATTCTGTAGCACAAGTCTATGAGATCCACAGGATTCATTTGCTTAAGTTATTTTTAATCACTGATCTGAGAAAATAGTTGTATATAGCTGATAGTTTAGATATTTCTGAATGAGTTGGATGGCATGCATAACATCTGTATAAGAGTCTAGATCTGACAAGACTTGAGTTAAGACTTAGGTTAATGTTTTGTAGTATCTTAGAGGTTTGGACAAAATTACTCCTATTCTGTGTTCAATTTCCTCATCTCCTATCAATCATTTACTTATAAAGATAACAAACACACACACACACACACACACACACACACACACACACACAAATGAAAATAAATAAAGCATTTTTTTAAAATTTGATTTTTAAAACTGAATATGCAAATTAGTTTTCTTCATTAAACAAGTTAAACAAGATATAAAGCATAAAATAATAGTTATAAAGGATAAAAATGCATTTCTTATACAATCCTTATTAATAAGCTGGAACTCCTGGGAGCCATTCGCCCAAACTATACTTTTCTCTCAGGAGGAGACTAGAGTTACTCCCTAGTGTCTGAGATATCCCCAAAAGGAAGTGGACATACATACAAATTTTGAGTTTTATATATTAGATGATTTAAATCTTTGTGAGTTAAACAAACTGATTTAATATAGCCAGTATGATACCAACAATAAAGAATTCCTTACAGAACAAAACTTCCAAGACAATGTAGAAAGGTTCAAGAATGTCTTCTACCTTCATTTTACACTTTGAGAAATGAATACCTTAATTTTCAACATTTTTTATATAATATATTGAAATATGTATTGCATTGAAAGTTTTTTTTCATCTTAGCAAAACCATAGGTGCTTTACTATAAGTTAATAAAAAGCTAGTCTAGCAGACCGTTACTGTTATGTAGTGACTCCCCACGCCCACAGACACACCTGTGATCTTGTGCAAAACTACATGTGGGAGAAAATATTAATGGAGAGGTTCAAATCCAAAACAATAAAAAATGGGGGGGGGGGGTCATAAATGAGTCTTGTAAGTCTAAAGTCAAAAATTCTGTGGGCATAAATCGAAAAGGGATAAAAAAATCTGTATCCAAAACTGGCAATGCACAACTATCTTCTTCACTCATGAAGAAATAAGAGTCACAGTCGTCCAAAGTAGCATTCTTTTGTTGGGATAAGAAAGGTTGTGATTGGTCAAGAATGGTAGGGAAACATAAATAATTAGCATATTTCAAGGTCTACTAAAGTCAAGCCAATCTTTTTACTGATTTTCTTTTTCAACAGATTTTACAGAAAACTCATTCTTTTTTTTAGGTAAAACTTTGTTTTCTCCTTCATTGCCACAAATAATATATAAGAAAAATACCTTATAATATATTTTTTTTTAATCTGTATCAGCCCCTCTCCCAAGCAAGGCAGTACAGCCACTAGCATGCAAGGGGTTACAGGGTGTGGAGAAATTAGGAACAGAAACATTAGTAATGAGGAGAAAGAGAAAAGAGCAATCATGGGGACAGTAGATAGCAATTGACATTGCACTTAAAGTTTTGAAGAATAAAGTTGGTTGGAAAGCAAAGGGCCAGGAAGGAATTCCACAAGTGAGAAGTGTGAGATAAGAAACTATTAGCATAGAAGTTAGGGCTACATCTAGCCAGCTCAGCTGTAAATTGATGAGATCTTGCTGCCAGTCTAATATTACACTTAAAATTCATACAGTCTAGGTACCATAGAGAAGATCTCACTCAAACAATTACCATGAAAATATTTATAAAAAAGGCACAGAGAAGCAACCTTGTGACAGTGGGCAAGTGACTAAGCTGAGCCTGCAGATCAGCTGCAAGATATTGCTGATGTACTTAAAAATATAATTTGACAGCCATATTGAATATTAATAAATTATATTAAATTAAGTGAAATAATGTTCCAAATTTTCAAGAGTAAGAAAAGCAAAAACCATAGTCTCAAATGAATTGTTTTATTATAAATTGTATGATCTGAGAGGAATACTTGTCATATCATATGGTAAACATTGGTCTCTATAAAATCAAGAGATATTTATTTGTGAAAAAAGGAATAAGAGTAAGTCAGGAGAGAAACGAAAGCTGCTTCCTATAGATTTTGCTATCTTTATTTATAAAATGTCTATTTATATTTATCAAAGAATGATATAATTGCCTTTTTTTTGTTTTTACCTGTTCTAAAAATTAAGCTTGTTTTTTTCCAGCATAGATAAATGCAAAGAAACATGTATGCAGATGAGGCCTCAAAATGATCAGGCACCAATCCAAGATTCTAGCCACTAAACCACTTATTTAGAGATGAGTTTTGTTTCACATTATGGCATGTTTACTTTCTGTGGTATTTATAGCAAAATTTCTTCAAAGGCTTTAAATATCCATTAGAAAAAATAGAAACATTGCTTTCTGAAATAGAAACAAAAACTGGCCTTAAGAGGACAAAGAGATTAAGAGACAATGAAGAAAGATTCTCCAAGAACAACACTGTTTATCTACACAAACCAAACAAATGAAAAGAGAAATCAGATGTCAGATGTTTATACAAAGAGTAACCTTATGTCTGTTGGGCAGGTTTCTTATCAGTCAGTCATTGCCTTGATTTAATCAACAGTCACTACATTCCCACTCTTCTCATTTTGTTATTTGATGACACAAGCATACACATCATTTAACATAGAGAAGCAATTTAGAGTTGTTTCTGTAATCAATAATTAGTCAAAAGACCAAAAAATAGCAGCTGCTCAGTTATTCTTGTAAAGGAATGCCAACACTTCTTGTTCACTCCATCTCCTCTTCTGGTGATTGGCCAGGTGTTAAGTTCTATGACTCCTACACTCCTTTTTATATTGGCTCAGTTGGCAGAGTATCAGACAGAAGATTAGCAAGTTAGTGTTCAGTCCTTTAGAAGAGTGAGCAAAAGAAATGATGTTGCTTCTATTTATGTTACTCAGATGTTGCAGATTCTCCAAAACCTATTATGCAATACACTTCCTTGGGGATAATAATCAGTAAGTTACTAAAAGAGGAAATAGGAAAAAGGAAACAGTATTTTTGTCAAATTATCCATCAATTGGAACTTAGTTAAGGTTCAGATTCTCAGATATTTATTTGTACATTTTTTTTAAGAAACATGCAGTCAGAAAAAACATTTACTGAATAACAAAATATGACTTAAAAAAAAAAGAAAGGATGTTAGTTTTTAATTTTTATGTTTTGATTAACAATGCAGTAAAGTTCATTAGGTTTAAGTGATAATCTACCAACAATATGTAAAGAATTGTCTCTGTAAGTTTCTTTTCTTTTGAACTACTGCTTATGGCCATATCACATTGAAACACCAGTTCTCATACAATCACCAAAGTTAAGCAACATTGAGTCTGGTCAGTACTTAGATGAGTGACTGCTTGGAAATACCAGGTGCTATAAGTTTGGAATTGTTCCGGTTGGGTTTGTTATATTCACTTATGCACAAATAACCGTGAGGAGGGTATAAATCCAACTTTTCTCACTAATATCATTATCTGAAAAAAAAAAAAAATCTAAAAAATATTTTCTGGCTTTAAATAACCTGCAAATGGTTGATAAGCAGTAGGAAAAAAATAAAAAAAATAAAATATTTTTACTATTACTAATACTACTACTACTACTACTACTACTACTACTACTACTAATAATAATAATAATCATCATCATCAGTTATTAATAACAACCAGAACTATGTCTAGAGACACTAACATATAACTGATTTTCATACCAACCATGATTATCAGAAGATAATGATTATAATCATCTGATGATCATAGTTGGCCTAAGAATAATGGTTATAGATCAGTGTCATTAGACAGATTCCTGGTTGTTGTTGTTATTATGCCTGTGTCTTGGTTTGGTTCCCCATTTTGGGTTTCTTTATACTGTAGGCACTGAGCATTCCTGATTTTTGTTAAGGTAGGTCCTTGTTTTCTTTTTTCAGGCTTTATATATGCATGTGTTTTTGCATTTCCTCTTTACCTTTTTGTTGGTTTATTCTGATTACTCTGATATTAAAAGATATTTGAAACAACAGACAGATAGAAAAAGTATTTACTTTGATAACTAAAAAATAAAATCTAATTTCTTGATCTTTATTTTTCGGTACAGACACAAGTCCTAATCAGCAATTGCCATCTTAACTAAGAAAAGGAAGTTTTGGTTGAAAGAGAATGAAAAGTCACTCATTGGTTAACAAAATTTTTTAATCAAGGATTCTACATTAAAAGCTGAACTGTCCTGAACAAATGAAATAAACAACACTGAGGAAAACAAAACATGGACAAAGTTTAAAAAAAAAGAAAAAGAAAGGTATGTTAAAAGGACGTTTTTTTTCTCTTGGCACCAGTATTACTGTAAACTCTCTCTGCAATTTTTATTGTTTTAAAAACCTATTTTTAGAATTTTTATAAAACTGAAATATTTCAAATAGGATTTAAACATTTTCTCAAGAATTAACAACAAAATAATTAAACACTATTTATTTTATTAGACTGTTAATTAAGAATAGTTTTATATTTACAAATTTATAAAAATATGTGAGCCAACAATACAATATCTATTATTCACCATATTATAAAGAAATAAATATTAAAACAAAATTTTTAATTCATAAATATATTAGAATGTAAATAAAAAATTTAAGAAACACAACTACAAGTAACTAATTATAAATTTAAAAAAAAGAAAAAAGTGCATTTTCCAGGCATTTCTTTTATTTGCTCTCACTATATGAATTCCCTAAAATAGGTTGTGAGTATCTAGATTTATACTTTTTTTCTCAATTGATTACAAAAATGTCAAACACCATTTATTTACAAGAACGGTGTTAAATACCTTCGTTGTCAATTCTCGAGTAAAAGAAGGCATAAATCCAGTTTCATGTTTGAGTTTTATTGAAATTCTAAAAATAGCATTTTAAAAAAAAATAAAAATTGCAGAGGGAGTATACATTAATAATGGTGTCAAGAGAAGAAAATGTCCTTTTGACATGTTGCTTTTTTTGTGGATACCTATGTTAAACTTTGCCAAAACATGGTATTATCCTTCTCCAATACTAAGTGAAGGTAATGACCATACATTAACTTAAAACAAAATGCCTTTCATGTAAAATGAACAAAATCTGTTTAGTACAAAATATTTATCAGCACTGTTTCCAAAGATAGTTACATCATAAGTAGGATTTATAAAACTAACAAGATAAACTATCATTCATTCTAATCATTGCCTATCATGATACAGCAAATGCTGGTTGTAGAGAGAGAAAAAAATGAAAATAATTCAAATTGTATTATAGTGTTAATTGCATTTGCACCTAGCAACTGACTGGTTACATTCAATGCTTCAAAAGCCAAACTAGTTACATTCCATCATCTCTGATCAGACCCCAAACTACCACCTGTCATGATGAATGGATGTCCTCTCAAGGGAGGCTCTGTGTCTTGAGAGAATATAGGGCCTTAAATTCATCCCAGACCTCAAGTGGAACTCGTACATACAATCCATTGCTAAAGATGGAAGAAAAATAATTCATTCCCTGTATCGCTCCAGGAAGTACCTGACACCTTGTGCTATCCTCTACCTTTACAAGAGAAAGATTAGTACTAAATGGACTACTTTCAAGTAGAGTTCAAAAGCATCTCTGCATCCTTGTGGGTGACAAATTATTTTCACCCTGCAACCCCTCTCTCACAGATGGGATGTAGCAAGTCTTGCATTGCTCTATTGCTATTTCCATGAAAAGTGCTCAGACAAACTACATTCCTTGGTTCTGCCAGTTCTAAGCTTCATGGCTAGGGCCTGCCATGCTACTCACATTGTAGCAAACCATCCTCATTCCCTCTGTATTCCATTGATGAGAAGTAAGTTCAACTCAAACAGCTTCTTCCCATGAACCACTGCTTTATGGAACCAACTCCTGAAAGGATGTTTCCCTGATCAGTACAATCTTTATTTGTTCAAGTCTAGGGTTAACCATTATCTTCCTCTTCTATCTGCATAAACTCCCTCTTACTTGTAACCATCTAACTTGAATGGACCCCAGACCTTGTACAGGGTGAAACTTACTGTAAAAACATGTTTTCAGTTTTTCTTATTGTTGCCCACCATGTAACTTTGCATTCATATATGTAAATGTATATGAATATACCTGTGTAGTGCATGTGTGACTTATATGTGCTTGTGCCATTTAATGTACACATATACACACACACAGTTTGATTGAGTTGGAAATAAGACATTGAAATAATACATTTTATTCCACTCAGTCTGGGCAACTGGGTTAAGCAATAAAATCATACATTAATTTTTTAAACCCTAAAAAAACTTTTCTTAAATTATTCAGTAATAAATAGAATTCATTTTTAAAGCAGCTTAACCTGACAAAGTGTGTTTTTAATATCCTTCATTTGTTATTCTTTTCTTCAGGTTGTCATGTGTTGTAAATAGCCATGAGCTGACTGCAACAAAATATGAATAATGTCAAAGTTTCACGCTCGTCAAACACTCCAAATGTTCATCTCTCAGCCATATCCTTGAAATTATTTGTAAAATAATGAGAAAAGATGGCACATTACACAGCTAAAATATGAACGCAAATTTGTTATAATTTGAATGAATTGGTATCAAATCAATTTCAAGATTCTAAATGATCATATTCTTAGAATTGGAATTTTTCTAGCACATTTCCACAAAAATAAATAAGGGAGGAGGATTTTTTCCCAAAATACTAATATGGAGGTATTATTAATGTATATTTATAAATATATAATTATTAGTTTTATTGAGTTTTAGGTGAACTATGTCTCAAAAATATTCTTTTGTAATGAATCTGTTAAATTATTTATTTTTTAACAAATTTTATTTTTTTCATTGATTAATTCTTAAATTAAAGCTAATTAAAATAATGAAAAAAAAGGAACAGAACTGTTGCCACTCCTTGGCACCACAATAAAGTATCTTTGATGGCTAAGTGCCAATTTAGAAAACCACAACTTTGCAAGACACTAAAGAGCAGAAGATAAAATAACTATGTCCCATTACCTTTCAGAAAGTAAATTGGAAAACATTTCATTGTCAACTTTATCTTAAACACAAATAGGAAAATTAACCTGAAAACAAACAGGAAAACAGAGACATAACAATAGTGGAATGTTCTTGCACAGGAATTTTTAAAAATTCCCATGGCATTTCCTATTCATAAACCTTTGTTTCTATATGTATACAATTCAGTTTTCATTACGTTTTTTTTAGGTTGATTTGACCATATTAGTGTCTGCATTGGAAATTGACATATTTTAAATGAATTTCAACAATTGAGCTAAAGTTAAACAAATATAACTTTACAAAGAAAAAACAAAAAATAAACAATAGTATAATTCGCCAGTAAAATTAAAATTTACACAAGATCATGAATAAATGATACAAAGAAAGTGATTTTCATAGTAAAGAATTGTCTACTCATTCTTTAGTCTCCATTTAAGCATACAGGTCAAATTAACCAGCACAGGAGTATACAAGGTCTGATCAAAAAGTACTGGAACTAGCGCTATAAAACAAAAACTACAACACATATCACTTCAGCATTTAATCTCCTTCAAAGTAGACCCCTTCTGAAGCTACACACTTTATTCAGCGTCATTTCCATTGATGGAAGCATTCTTGGAGCGCTTTGTTTTTTGTTTTTTTTGGATAGCGGGCAGGTGCCTCATCACATTCTCTTGGACTTCCTTGATGTCTTGAAATCTTGTTCCTTTCAAGTGGGATTTGATTTAGTTTTTGAAGAGAAAAAAGATGCAAGGAGTGAGATCTAGGAAACTCAATGGTTATTGAACCTGGTGAATGTTGTAAACCATGGTCATTGATAGAACCTCTGTGGTATGGTGAAACAACCACTCTACACACGTTCCTTCCAAGCACTGCTATAAACAATGGAAGTGAGTGAGAATGTTATAACAGTTACACAGTAACAGACCCAATACGTTTTGATCAAATACTGTATAGTCATCTTATAACTGTTTAACTCATCCAGAGCACCTCAGCATGAGGTTATGGTTAATGAGCTAGACTGATTGACCACAATAGTAAATTGGATCCTTACTGGGTGCACACCATACTTGTGGCCATGTAGCAATTTTAGCAAATAACTATTTAATCCATTCAATATTGTGTATCCTTGCTAATACTGAGTAGAAAAAGGAAAAGGAACTATTAAGAACTCTTTCAAAAAACAAAATTTGTATGATATAAATTTGCTGGCTCAAGGAAAAAGCAAGCAAGTTTATGTCATTAGATGAAATCCACCACAAAGGTTATTTTAAATGAGCAAAGAATAAAACAGAAAAAAAGGGAAGAAACAATTTTTAAAATGTTAAAAAATAAATTAGCCTTTAAACAGTTTGCTTGTAGTGTTCATCTAGGTGCAAATCCCTGCCACTGTTAATAAAACTATGGTCAGGTGTAGTAAGAAGAGGAGGAGGAGGAGAGAGAAAGAAAGAACAAAAGAGCTTGTAGATGTGGTTGGTTGTAATCAACATCTCAAAAAAGATAAAAGAAAGAAAGTAGGCTTCTAATGTTACAAGATAACTTGCAGATGAGAGAATAACATTCAGTGCGGCATATGTGAAGCATCTGATGAGGCATCTTTAAGCACTTGGGGTTGCTAAGCACAGCAGAAATTGCCCAAGAATCAGCTTTAATTTATGGTAATTCTTGGGGAAAGAATGCTTTAATAGACAAGAGAGGAACTGATAATCACAGACTATTCGTCTCCAGAAGGAGAGAAAAGTACATATCAAAACCATTTATGTAAGCACAAATGTAGATATTGATTCCAATATGGGATTGTGTATTTTACAAGTCCACAAATGTCATTACAATAACAAAATATACACTTGACCATTGTCAGGCTCATATGCCATATATAGGAAAGTAAATATATTGAAACATTTGGAAAAGTAAATTACAATTCATTCATTTTTTTTTCTTTTTCAAATTATGCATGTACGACTATGGTTGTACAATATACCACAGGTCAAATGGTCCTTGTGGATTAACTAAGAAATAGAACCAGTTATTGTAAATCTTTTTTTGAAGGTTATTTTCAAATGAGAATTGTGTGTAGGATCTATTTTCTTTTTATTAGGTGTGTGCAAAAGTTCCCAGCACCCTCTCATGAAAACCAGAGACTAAATACACAGTTGAAAACTGGTTGTGAGTGTTCTGTATCCTGTTCTTGAATAGAAAATGTCAAAAAGGCATGTGCAATAATACATGTTTTTCCTTATCAAGTTGAGCAAGACAGTAGCAGAAATGAAGATAATAATTGATGAAGACTATGGTGATGTTTTGAATGGAAGCAGTACATGTCACAAATAACTTTCAAAGTTACAGAAACGTGACTGTAACTTGGGGGTACAAACCACACAACAGTAGACCACAAGAATTTGGAAGCGATGACTTGTAAACTTGTTTGTATGATTATACCATTGAATCAATACTGGAACTGGCTGAACAAAAATCTTGGTGTTGATGACTCAACAATTGTAAGACGAGAGAAGATTCAAAAAGCAGGAAAATCAGTTCTACATGAATAATCAAAGTGCGACAATGGACAGCATCTTGCCATTTACATTTTGATTCTTGCTCAATATGAAAAATATCTCTTTTTGTTGAAAGATTGTTACTGGAGGATGTAAAATGGGTTCACAACAATAATCTAAAACATCAAAAATTATAAATGTATTCAAGAGAGCCACAGCATCAACAGTAAAACCTTTTTGGAAAAATGTTATTGCTCTGATATGAAAGACAAACTGTATTATGAATTGATGAAGCCTGGTGAAGTTATTACTGCAGTGTTATAGCCATTGTTTTTGAATTGAAGCAAAGAGGCTATTTCCAGGACAGAGGAACTGGAAAGACATATTGCCACATGACAACATTTGTCAAGAGGTTATTGATTAAAAACAACAATAAAGCTGGGATGGAAAATTTTTTCCTTACATACCATATTAACCAGACTTGGTGCCATGAGATTATCATTTATTTTGATCACTGCAGCATTCTTTATCTGATCAAAAATTTGAAGACATTTTTGAGATTCAAAATTTCATTGACAACTGTATAAGTTAGGGTCATCTTATCAAGAATGCAAAATCTATTGAAATATTAGTGTAAGGTCATAGAAAAATCAAGAAAAATATTTCAATGATTAAAATTGTATATGTTAATTAATTCTAAAAATATGGCAATTTAAATGTCATAAAAGCTTTGAAAGAAAAGAAAAATATTCTCTTTCTGTAAACAAATTAGACCAAATGAAAAACTCATAAATTTTAACTTTAACTTCAATACACACCAAAAGTAAATCAATTTTCCATATTAAATGTGCGCACACACACACACACACACACACACACACACACACACACACACACACACATATGATTTTAATCAAATCAAAAATATTAAAATAGTAATGTCTTAAAAGCTCAAATATACATAAGCATTTATTGTCCCAAAAGCATTTTTGTTATACAATATATATATATTTTTATAATTACCTTCCTTGGTAATGCACTTAATTTACTGGTGAATATTATCACAAACATTATAGAGTGAAACTTTCAGATCATAATTCAGCAAATAATTTCATATCAGACTATGGAATTATTGATCTACTCTCATATTTTACATAAACAAAGATATCTTGTCAGGTAAGAAACACTGACATATTTTTAAGTCAATGTAAACTTTATCAAGTATTTTTCAAAAATATTTTTAAATAATTTTTTTCCCCCACTGGCAGAAAAACATTAAACCCAACACTTTGAAAATATTTCAAATCTTCTAAGTAATATCTGACAAGAAAATGATAGCTTTATTTGTAGAGAACAAATATAGATGCGTATCAACAAAGATTATGTTTCTTGTATTATTAAATGTACAGCTGTGTTACATTATACAATCAGAGTAGTTTTAACTCACTGGCTCCAAATTAGATGCATCACTCTATAGAAACAAGTTCTTTTCCATCACACACGCACACAATCTCTCTGGAGGCAATTTACATATTTTTCCATTATTCCACTTTTTAGCCATTGCACTTAACATCCAACCAATGGCTGTTATGCAATATCCACTTGCCAAAATAACACACAAGAGAATTAAGGACATAAAAAAGCAATAGGGAGAGAGAGTGAAAAAAAAAGGGAAGGAGAGAAGGCAAAAGTAGGTAAAAACCATCAACAAACAGGAAAGACCAAAAGAAAAGTGAGAGATAAGAAGAGTGAAAAAGAAAAAAAAAAAAAATGAAGGAAAATAAATATGAAAGTGAAAAGAGAAAAAAAAGTTGAGACTGAGCAAGAAGTTAAGAGTGAGCAAAAAAAAGAAAGAAGAAAAACAGAGAGAGAAAGAGAGAGGAAGCAAAATGGAGAATGACAGGAAGAGTACAGAAAAAGTCAAATAGATGGTTAATAGTTTTGCTTAAAGCATCATATTTTGAAATGAATAAAATTGTTTATCTTGTCCATAATCATTATCACTCGGACAGGAACAAAGTATAACTAATACCTACACAAGTGTGATTGTGTGTTTATACACTCTAGGCAAGTTTATAATAAAGATAAAATGTGTTCCAACTAAAAAGAATAAAAAAGAACTCTTTTGTTCCATTCCCCCTTTCAGTCTCATTTTTCTTTTGCTCTCTTTCCACCCTTTTTCTTTTGATCTTTATTCATTTCTACATCATCAGAAATATTCTCCATTTTCTTTATTAGGAAAAGAATCTTGGAGGCTGACAAAAAGTCAGTAATGTCCATATGTAAATGCATCTGTGTATCAACGCTGGCAGTAGCTGAAGCATGGTCATGAAAACCCACATGTCTAATTTCATGGCAATCAGCGCCATAGGTGTGGTTCAATTCTGAGAAGAGATTTAGTTAGGCCCAAGTTATGAACTAAAAACTCACCATTGAGAAAAAAAAAAAAACAACAACAAAAAAGCTGCATGTTGTAAAAGCACACACACACACACACACACACACACACACACACACACACACACACACACACACACACACACTTTTTTTTGTTTCTCCTTCGTGTCCTTCCTTTCCTTGTGTTGGTTCATTTCTCTTTCTTCCTCAAACTTTTACACGACATCCGTTTGTCTGCCGCCGTTTCGTGTGGTGACAACTTGATTTCAAATGATTTACAGTGAATATCTATTTGTTTCTTTTGACGGCATTGATATGTTCTTTGTAGTGACAGCTAATACAGCCTCTTCTCAACACGCCTGCCAATCTGTGGGGCTAGTATGCCTCACAGCTCTGCAATGAAAAGCAACTTTCTTTTCTTTCTCATGTTTTTTTTTAATTTTCCTCTGTGTACAACACAGTAACCGTCTCTACAAGCTTGGCCAGTTTATCTATTTTCTTCTATGTGGTGCGTGTAGCTGGTGGCTCTGATTAGCTATTTAGTGTGTACTTATGGACAGGTCCGGATCATCACTCGACAGTAATGAGTGGCCAACAGTGCCACCCAAATGAAATGGGTGGGTAGGAAAGAATGAGAAGCTGGGTTTTCAGAGGCGAATCACAAAGTATTCAGTCAAATAATTACCGTGTCTAAGAAGACGATTCCATCAAAGACTGATTGCTTGAATGTGATGCAAAGAACACCATAATTCCTTTTCTTAAGAATGCCCCAATTCCACATTTTGTTCTTCATTTCAATTCCTTCTTTCACAAAGACAGTTAGTCACAAGACGTTATAGAGTAATACAACATATAGTATAAAAATCAATGAATTGGCAAATAAAATCTTAATCGCATTATAAATAAAAATCCTATTCGTCTGAATTTGGGGAGAAAACATGCAGTGACTTTTAGAATTGTCACAGAAAAAAATCAGATAAAATAAAACTGTTTCAAACCTATATGATTTTGAAATTACTTATTTTAATGTCACTTTGTTAAATAATTATGAAAACTTTCTAATTTTGTTGATCATCAGATTTTCAAAATCTAAATTAATGATTAGATATTCAGCCAGAGATATCACTATTCAAGAGTTTTCAAAAATGAAGATTTTAATTTCTACTGAATATGTTGTCAATATTAAAAGTCAGGTTAATGAAAGAAAGCATCAATTACAGTGATTTACAGGTGTACAGGCCCCCAATGCAGCAGACAGAACCTTTGGCCTAAAATTATCCTCTAATATAATGAGATTAAGAACAGAAGATGATTATCCTGTAATTTCAGTTAAAAGCTCAGACTTAATTTTTGGTAGTAATTTCTATCTGTGAATTCATTTGATATTTTATATTGAAAAGCATAACACTATAATAATCTGTAAAAAGGTCTTAATAATAATATGTCAATGTTCAAAATTCTACTGTAAATGTTGTTGATCTATTTGTAGACATATTATGCCAGACTCAATACATCTCAATGAGAAAAGCCACAATTTTATTTTTTGCTGACACGGTGAGAGCATTCGAATAGTGAAATTCAATTTATCAATGACTACCATGTTTATTTATGTTCCTTTGTACCTTTCAAAATTTCAGAGAAGCAAACAGTAATGACAAAAAATAAAGATAAAAATGCCAACCAAACTAATCTTAGGTTAAAAAAAAGTGGAAAGAAAGATGTAGTTGTGAACAAATGAAGAACAAAGAAAGAATGAAATTAAGATGAGAAATACAGTGTGTAATGATCAGAAGGATTTCTCTCTTAATGGACATTAAAAGAGGCAGCACAAATAACGACATGCCTGGTTAATCATTTGATATGAGGGACTTTTAAATAGAAAGACAGAGAAGAGAAAACAAAGGCACCAAGAATTCATGGCTTGTCCAACAAAAATAGCTTTGGCACTTTGTAAACTCTTCTCACATGATCAAATTCTTCTTCTTTAGAAAAGGGGATGCTGTGTGAATACATGCATATGTCAGCCATATAAGTGCAAAATATTGCAAATAAAATTGCTTATAAAGTACAAAAAAAAGGTGCAGACATGTCCAGATATCTCCAAAATACTAAAAATGAAAGTAAACAAATTTTTTATCTTATTGAATAGTAGATTGATAAATTCTAAACTTTTAGTAGATGATATTTTTACAACCAAATCTCTAGACTTTAGACACAAACAGTAAAAGATGATATGCAACATATTTGAAATAGACTCAAATGGTTTCTTTTTTTTAAACTTCTGTGCTAAAAAGATTTAGAGCTTAAATGAATTCCAATTAAATTTTTATGCTATGAATTTATGTACATTTGAACATTTTAAAATCTAAAATATAGCAGGCCATTTTTACAAAATATTTATAGGATGATAATTATAATATCTGGAAATTCAGATTGAAAGATGACCTCCAATGATTAAAATAAAAAAAAATAATTATAATCATTTTATAGTTAGGAAAAATACAGACTTTATATATAATTAATAACACAAGTTAAAAAAAAGTAAAGGAGAATTTATGTTGCATTGCTTGTAATAAGTTCAAACAGCTTTAATTTTCCTTATATTTTTCAAATTACAAAAGTGAAACCCTTTCTATTTTGTAATTAAACAATGTTAATGTGTATTAGACAAAGTCAATGATTATCTGAAGACATTATTTCAACTACAAGACAGGTTAACCTTGCTAGTTGAAGATAAATGCCAATCAACTAACTCGCATTAATATGATGTAAAATTCAGATCATTGTCCAGCAAAGACAAGAATACCCAAACTTGGCCTTGTTTTTTAAGGGATTTTTTGTGTTTACATATATATGACACACATAAAAGGAGTAGTGCTGAAACAAGGAATCTCTCCTTATTCTGAAGTTTGATCAGATTTTGGAAGTGGGTTGGGTTGATGTATTACCTTCTTATTAGCTTAATATTAAGAAGTGTGAGCAAAGAAATATTTATTTTTGTATTATTATATCTGTAGTTTCTTTGATCCTATGTGAATTGTGATGTGTTTATCAACCTGTAGTTGTAGAAGTTTTTTTTTGTACAGAATTTCAATTTCTGTCGTTTTTATGTTGCTGTCAAAATAGAAGTGTAGATATCAGTTCATTCCAAATATATAGTTTCTAAATTTCTTCGACAACTTTATCAAATCTCTGACTACCAACTCACCACAAAGCAAAAGAAATTTCTTTACCTCAGATTGAACTGCCATTTGCAATCCCAACTTGACAGCAGTATAAAAAAAGACAGAAATTGAAATTCTATACAAAGATGTTCTACAACTACAGGCTGATAAACACATCACAACACACTTGGGATTACAAACCCTGCTTAAGGCTGAAAGCACAAAAAGTGACCCATTCTTAGCCAAATCATGAAGACAAGCTTACAAAGAATTCAGAAAAAATAAAGATATTGTTAATTCAGAAAAGTGATAAATCTTAACATTTTTATTATAAAAATGTTTATGAATTCCTTTGATCTTTGGAAGACTGCATTTCCAACTAATAATTTCCATCAAAATATTAATTTCTTACATTGGTCATAACTATCACACACTCTGTAGCTTAATTTGACAATTTTCAAAATTCATACGCATACTGATCAATATGTGACAAACAAAATATGACTATCAACAACTATATATAAAAATTCGAATATCAGTGTGTCACACTTTTTCAATTTTATATCTAGAAGCCATAGCCCAATATATCATACCATTTTGGAATCAGGCTGACTCCATGAGCAAATTAAAATACATTCCGGGCTGGATTTGGACCAACAATCCTGAAATTTTGAATTCACAAGTTTTCATTACTGCGATTGTTTTTGGATTCCACCATCTTTCTTCTACTGATAAAAACAATTAAAGGGACACAACTCTTTAACTTTCAATAACTAATGTTCAAATGAAAAAATTACTGTTCTCAAATTACAGGGTTTCAAAATAAAATTGTTTGTGTTTTCAACTTTACTCCTAGAGGCTGTAGCCCAACATATCATACCATTTTGGAATCAGGTCAACTCCATGAGCAAATTAAAAACATTCCAGAAACTTTGGATTCCCAAGTTTTCATTACTGTGATTATTTTTGGCGATATTTTTATGTGATTTTTTGTGACAAAATTTTTTGTACAATAACAATTTTTATAACTTGGAAATAAATTTGGGAATAATCAAAATTAATTGTGAAATCCAGCAAAAGTTACCCATGAAATAAAAATAATTATTTGTATAAAAAGTAAGGACCTACATACATCAAATTATATTTAAATTAAGTGGTGACAGAAGAATTATCATTAAACTTTTAAAAGATAAGCTTAAATATTAATGTAATACTTAAATGTAGTGATCAGTTTTAACTTCTGTAGTTTATTGTTGCCTATCGCATCTACTCCTCCCTGCCTATTGTGATGAAGGCCCAATCAAGAGCCCTCTGCAGGAACTAGCTTAAATGCCATCAGATAGGGCAGTTTTTAAGCTAGTATAACATATATTAGTATATAATACTATACTGCATTCTCTAAAGAATGACTCAAAATAATTGAAGCTATCATTATATAAAAAACAACTCATCTTTCATAAAAGAAAGCTTTTTAAAATCTGCTTAAAACACACAATTTTATGACTCCTAACAATAACTTTTTAAATATTTGAAATGTATACCAGTACATATAGATACACACTATTTCAAATGACATAATTCTAACTCAATAAATGCATGTTAAAATCAGAATTACAGTGTCCTTAAAAATGCCAAGAAGCTAAGAAAACTTCTTTTTTTTTCTATAAGGTGAACACATTTGATAATGATCAAGAGATGCTAGAAAGTATCCAAACAAACTCATTGTGAACTTATATTTCTTTATAAATTTGATGCGGATATCTAATAACTTATGTGTGAACTGGAAAAATGTAATAAAAAGTTAAACAAATTTTGTAGATGAATTTTAATAAAATTTCTTTGAATACATATGCATGCATGCATGCATGTATGTATGTTTCATATACTGTAATGTAATCGATCCTGACCTGGCATCTTGAATTCAGTCACTTTCTCACTGACATGATGTGGCTTACCTCCTGCCTTTTCAATAAATATTTTCATGGCTACTGCTCTGATGAGATTTCCTCGTTGGTGCTTTGATAATATGAATTTAATGTGATACTAGATTGGCAACTAGGTCTCACTATTTTACTGTCAAACTAGCTAGATGCAACCATATGTTCTATTCTAATAGTTTCTTTTTTCGCACTTCTCATCTGTGGAACTCCCTTCTGATTTCTTGTTTCCCTACCATCTACAATCTTCAAAAATTTAAATGCAATGCCAATCACAATTTTCTGTCTTCCTGAACACTGTTCTTTTATTGTCCTTTCTCTTTACTTCTCTTCACTAAAGTCTTCTCATTCTCTTTCACTCTCATTGCATCCTAATGCCATTATTAACTTGCTTGGGGTGAAATGGAAACATGGCTCATGGTACCAGAATAAACTTTGTCCTTCACAGAAACCAGATGCAAGTTTAACCTGAGGGATGACTTTCTACCTTTTGTCACTTGGGATGTGCACATGGAGGAAAGAACCTTATGAGAATGTATAAAAACCCACCCCAAAGAGGACAGAGAGTTTCATACATACCTTGTGAGTATGTATGAGTTCACATTAGAAGACCCTCCAAGCCACACACCTACTGACCAACAGTGATTGATAACGTTCAGAGTGAAATATAAGTGGTAATATTATGTATGAGAGATGTGTTTTCATTTGTAATGTACAACATTAAATATGCAACAGAAAATCTATGTAGTGAATAAAGTAGAAAAATTCTAATATTGCTCATCATAAAAAAGGACAAGTGTACTTCAATTCTTGACTACTAGAAAGTAACTATCAACTCTAAGTTATAAAAAGATTGCAAAGAAGTTTTACTAAATTAGTATTTGACCTAAATAAGAGACCAACACTGACATAATGAAAAAATTTACTGAATGTATAATGTTGATTGGAGTTATTGTTAATTTAACCCATTAATGTCCGTCATCCCATTTCTGGGACACTGGGTTATAAGTAGAAACCTATAATTAATACAAGATATTTAATCAGGTTATAATCAATGCAATATTTTATGGAGGGTATTAATGAATTAGGAATAAATAAAATTGGAATTTAGTACAAAACTATCTAATTTAAGCCATCAGCAAACAACCAGAAAACTGAGCCATCATGATCCACATCAGAAGATATATAATCAGGAAAAAAATCTTTTATAAATGTTGATTACATTGGTTCATGAAGTCATTTCTTTTTAAGAAAAATGAGCAAATTTCTCATATTTAATAATATAGTAAAACAAAAAAGAAAATCATATATAACTTATTTGAGGTTCTTTCTTACATGTAAAAAAAGGAAATGCAAGCTGATAGGTCTGAGGTTCTATCCACAATATCAGTTTATTCTCAATTTCTATATATTTTAAAATGATGAATATTTCACAATTTTTGGAGCACAGTCAAATTTAAAGCAATTCACAATTTCCATAGAAATACAAATATCAGCAATTCTTTTATACTCAGAAAGCATGCTTTGCCAGCAAAAACCAAATCACCACAGAATTTTTAAGTGTCAGAGTTGGCTCTATGAAATGACAAAAATATTAAAGAAAAATCCTTATTGTATACAATTTTATGCAAGTCAATATTTTCAAAATAAATTCAGTATTAACCAATGGATGCTGGGAAAATTTTCTCATATATTTATGAATAATATATCATTTGAGTTTCAGCTTATAATATCAATCCTTATTAAAAAAAAATATTGAAGGTAACTTGCTTTGGGAGTGTCAGTTTGTATTATGCAAAGAAACTAAATACAATATTAATTTTTAAGAGAAACATATTTAATTAGCACAAAATGCTATAGACTTGAATAAATTATTATTTCATTAACAGACAAGTTTCTTGAGATACTCTAACTTTCAGTTGTTTGATTTTATTAACCTTTCCAGTTTTGACTTTAACATTATTTGCAAGAGGTTTTATTACCTCCAATTTATTGCATGAATTGTGTTTTCCTTTCTCATACACAGCTTTATTAATGATGGACCACAAGTTTTCTAGTGGAATAATAATTAGAGAAGCTGGTAACCATTCCATCAATTTAAAACTAATTTCACAAGGAAGGCAATAAACATCTTTGCAGAAAGTGAAGGAACATTGCCTTGCATAGATATAGTCTTTAGGTTAAAGCTAAAGGTGATCACTTGCACCATTCAAAAAGATGTTTTGTTTCTGTTATAATAATTCTTTGCATTTATCTTGACACAATCACCAACTTTAGAAAGACTGATAATTTTACTGCCTACAATATAAGGTCAAAACATTACTCCGCTGTGTCCCCTGCTGTCTTCTAAGTTGTGTTGCTTGACTATTTCCATAAAGGACCCAACCTGAAGGCAAGCCATTGTCAATTCAATGCAGCTTTCTATAGTCATGACAAACATTTGTGTTGAGAAATCAGTTTTCATGTACTTCTTTGATCAACTTTTTCTTTGTGATGTTTGTTTAAAGATGGTAGTTTAGTTGCTTTCATGTCTTCAGGCAACATTCTTTATATTGTGTATTTTTCTCTCTTTTTACGTTTGCAACATCAGCTTCTCCATCTATTTTTTTGCTGGTCAATCTACTTCTCTGGCTTATTATCAGTTTAATTTTCCTAAGATTTATTCCATTCTTACAGTCAGGTTTCCTTTGTTTTTATATTGCCAATGTTTCCAGTTTTCCAGATTGTTCTATCATCTGCTGACATTTTTTTTTTAGAAATTCTCAATGTTCCTATCACTGAATAACTTTATTTCTCTTTTGATATTATATCTTTCTTATGACAATCTTTATAAACATAAATATCAATAACTTTGTTATTATATATATTTATTTAAAATATGAATAACATTTCAAATTGTGTAGCAAAATCTCACAACACGAAATAAATTATTGTAAATATTTTAATAAGATATATTTCAGCTGAAATTTACCTTGTATATTTATTATAAATATATTCTGAAAATTTTAACTTTGCTTAAAACCAATTTTATTGCAAAAATATTGAATAATAAAATTAACACTGCATAATTAAAAGTGAGAAATAATATTTTGAATGTAACATTAAATGATCTTGTGTGATAAAGAGATTCTCTCTTAATCTTTTTTCTTTATTTTAACAGTGTATTTACACCGAGTGATAAGGAAATGTAATTTTACAACTCTAAAATTTCAAATATAATTTTAGTCTTTTTCTCTTGAGTTATTCTTTAACTCAAAATATGATTGTTAAAGGGGAACTACAATAATAATGACTAATTACCTAACTTGCAATTGTGATATACAGCAAAAGGAAAAAGGAAAATCTAAAGAATGGTGACAATGGCACATTGATATTTTGTTAATTTAATCTATTTACATGTAACTCATTGAAATAATTAAATATAATATTTCTATTGATATGAAATGATTTGCACTATTCCCATAAAAATATGTTAGATAAAATCTCTTCATTTCAGATTCAAATGCAACAAAAATGTTTAATTCTAATTTTGCAAAGAGAAATAAAAATCAATCTCGCCCGTAAAAAAAAGAAAGACAAGAGTTATCTTGATTTTGTTTTTATTAGACAAAGTATTGTCAAGTATTTTAATTTTTTACCTTGTATTTCTTTTACTGGCAATGCTTCTGCTTACAAAAATAAAATCAAGATAATATTACAACAATTTGTGGACATAGAAAACAGTAATAAATATGGCACCAAACAAGTGAGAAAGAATGAAGAATGAGTTTAAGGATTAGATGTGATCTGCTGCCAACCGTAAAGATCTGGAAGCTCAGCCAGTAGAAAAGGCTGCATCACATATGCAGGCTTCCTGTGATAAGAGGGTTGCGAGTTCAAACCTTGCCTGGAGCTTATTCTTAATTTATTTATAATCACTAGAGACATTGCCAAAAATATCTGGTTTTACCAAATTACAATGTACATCCATAGCCATGTTTTTTTTTTTATTGAGACAGGGCTGAGATTAATCTTGCACAAAGCATAGTGGATCTTGCCTGACAGAAGATTTATCATAATGATTTAAAGCAAGGTTTTACAAGGCTGAATATTCATCCTGATGCATCAACTCAGACACTCACAGCAGTCCAAGTACAGAGTGGTTTTAGTGAGACACCATCTCTAGGAAGGTTGTCATTCAAGGCTTAAGACCCCATTCTATATATATATATATATATATATATATATATATATATATATATATATATATATATATATAATATAAATGACAAAGGAAACTAAAATTGAAATCAAAGAAATAATAATGAAAATAATGGTAACCATACATATTAATTCTTTCATTAGTATTGAAAAAATTTATGAAAAAGAAAAAAAAAACAGGAAAATAATGTATATAAAAAAGTAAAAATGATAAATGTTGATTTATTTTTTTTTTCAATTTTACAATCACTATATATTTTTTCTGCCAGTCTTTGAAGCCAATCTTATTCAGGCTTTTTAAAAAATAAAGGAAAATGTTGCTGCTGGAACAGATCTATTTAGATCTGTAAGAAAACTTGTTGGTTTCAAAGCTGACAATCTTTCAAGCAAGCAGAATCACAAACAGTAGGGTTCACTCTCTCTCTCTCACACACACACACAAATGCAGAAGCTGCAATTGGTTTCTTTCTAGCAGCAATTAATGCAATTAATTGCATAGTTTTTATTCTTGAAAAATATTTTCTTCTTTTTCCTTTTAAACTTTAAACAACATCAAACATGCAGTGACAAATAAGGCAATAATAAAAAGAAATACTCAAGAAAGTCACCTTCACGTAAATATTGAAAAGCTGCTTAAATTCAAAATTTTCACACCAATAATTTGTCTTTTCAGAGAAAACAGAAGGGAAGGAGGAACAGAAAAAAAAAGATAAACCTGAATAAGTCATCAATGTAGAATTTAACTTCCTCAATTTTCTTTTTAACTACATGCAAATTTCCTATTGATTATAATTAAAGAACAGAAAAATATAAACATCTGAAGAAACAGTGTAGTCAAAGTAAATTTCCTTTTATCAAAATGTCTTCCATTTCTTATTCTGTAGCTAAAAGAATCTTATCAGATTAAAATAGCTTAATATTTGTGGAACAAGGTAATTAATTTTACTTCATTCATTATTTTTCAATATTTATACATTTTGAATACTAAGAAATTAAATTTTGTTACAAATGAAGTTGTTGAGTGATTCTTCATTTAATGTCTGAAGGCAGTGGGATTGATTTATGGCATATATGATCTTTAGTCCAACAGCAATTATTTATAGCAGAGAATCTACTTTTTTTTCCTTTTTTTTAAAGAGTTACAGAAATGATAAACAAAATTTGTTGAATTAGTTTTTGCTATTATTTAGGAAGAAAAGTAATGACATTCTTTTCATATAAATACTTAAATATATAAAATAAATTGCTGGTAAATAATATGACCATGCTTTTGAAACAAGTCATTATATATGTTCTCAAGTTTATACACATATCATACTCATCCATGCCGGTAATTAATGGTTTGTTTAGACTAAAATAAAAATCTCTTCATTGATTTGCATTTTCTCTCAAATTAGAAGACTTATTTTAAAACATTCTATTTTTCATAAAATTAGAAATATATTTATAGTGTATACAATTCAAAATTCATTATGCAAGTCAATGTTTTCATAACATTAGCATTAACCAACTAATGATGGTAAAAGTTTCATTATATAGTTATATTGTGGGCATTTCTTTTTATATCTATTTTAATTAAAATTATTTATGGCAACTTATTTTGGGGTATGTCAGGTTTTAACATCTAAATAAACTAAGTGCAATTAAATCAATAAAATATATGCAAAATAAACATATTTGATAAACATAATTTATTACCTCCCTTGTTTGAATATTGATTTCTTTCTTCATATACATCTCTTTTAATGGTGGTTAACAAGTTTTCTACTGTATTAATATCTGGTGAGGCATTAATTTGGTGTCTTTGAAACCAATTGAGCAGAGTGAGCAATAGCCACTCTGCAGAATGTGAAGGAGCATTAGCTTGAATGAATATATTCTTTAGCTTAAAACTTCTGGTTGTGGCTGGTACCACTCAAAGAATATCTTGTCCAAATACAATATTTCTCTACATTTACCTTAGCACCATAACTGGAATAATATTTAGAGAGGTTGGTAGCCATTCCATTAATTTGGTATCTTCAAAAACAATTTCACAAGGAAGCCAATAAACATCTTTGCAGAAAGTGAAGGAACATTGCCTTGCATAGATATAGTCTTTAGGTTAAAACTAAAGTTGATGACTTGCATCAATCAAAAAGATGTCATTGTTATAATAATTCTTTGCATTTATCTTGACACAGTCACCAATTTTAGAAAGACTGATAATTTTTCTGTCGACAATATAAGGTCAAAACATTATTCCTCCATGTACCTACTGTTTTCTAAGTTGTGTTGCGTGACTATTCCATGAATGATCCAACCATGAGCCATGCCATCAGGTCCATTCAATGTAGTTTTCTATAGTCACCACTAAAAAATTACGGTTGAGAAATCAGTTTTCATCTACTTTCTTTGCTCAACTTACATGTTTCTCTTTGTGATGTTTACTTAAAGATGGTGGTTTAGTTGCTTTCATATCTTTAGGTAACACTCTTAGTCTGTATTTTTTTTCTCTTTTTACAATATCAGCTTCTTCAACTATTTTTGTGCTGGTCACTTTTCTGGCATATTATC
Source organism: Acanthosepion esculentum (assembly GCA_964036315.1). Taxonomy (NCBI): domain Eukaryota; kingdom Metazoa; phylum Mollusca; class Cephalopoda; order Sepiida; family Sepiidae; genus Acanthosepion; species Acanthosepion esculentum. Next base: position 60,886,861 of record OZ038499.1, read on the forward strand.
TATTTTTCTTAAATCTCTTTTTGACATTCTTAGTGCCAATTTTTCTTTTGTTCTCATCTTGCAAATATTTCTAATTTTGTTTTGTTTTGTTTAACTTTCTTGAAATTCACAATGTTATTTTAAGTGATTATTAAAATTTAATCCACTTTTGAGTTTATATCTTTCTTATGGCCTAGGACAATCTTTAAATATCTGAAATTAAAAAAAAAGACATATCACTAACTAGCATTTATTTAGATATGATGAATGTTCCGTTTCCACAGAAGAGAAATTGTATTGTTTTACTTCCGCTTTAGTCCCCTTTTTTTAGTTTACATACTTTTTAGATTAGACACTGTTTTTGACCACTCTTGGTTAGCCATTAGTTATCACTGTAACCCACATAGTAACAGCATGAGCTGAAGCATATGGTTCTTAGTTTTATTAACCTCCCAATCTTACTCGCAACGTTACCATCGCCAGTTTGTAACTTTTAATACCTTTTCTCTCTACATTGGTCTATTTTAATATTACATTATTATTTGAACATTTCTTTAATGTAGCCATATTTTATACGTTTATTTTACAATTGTATCTCTTTATGTAGAATCCTTTCAACACGTTATCTGTTTATACATTGTTCCCAGATGTAGCTTGCATGTAACTTTCTTCCTTTCCATGATCTCACTGCAACATTGAAATGTATTCCTGTAGCAAACTTTCATGTAAACAAAGTATACGCTACCTTCCTTTATCCATTTAGACAAATGGTCTTATATCTCTATTCAAGAGTTCGGCTGCTTTTTGTCATATTCCTTGTTACCCTTTTGTTTGTGTGTTATTCAGACTGAATTAGTCTTATGCGTATATATTTTCTTTTTCTAATTTTAGCCTTTTGGCTTTTAATAAACCTGCAATGAATATGACTGTCTTCAGAGTCTTAGTTGCTTTAAGGCATTTATCTGGCTGCCTTGAAATATAGAAACATACTCTCGGGGCAGAACAATGAACAACCCTTGAGTTGCATGATAAAATTTCATATCCTCAAATAAATTATTGTAAATATTTCTAATAAAAACATTTTATAAGCGTGCACACTGTATGTTTATCACATATTTTGAAAGTTTTATTAACTTGGTTTGTTTACATACTTTTTAGATTAGACACCGTTTTTGACTAATTCTGATAGTGTATAGTTTTCTTTTGACAAATTTCCTCACTTTATGTGCATTTCCCCCCATCAACATTTCAGTTCTATATCCTCTGACCTTCCTCTAGTCTCTGATATATGCCAGAACATTGTTGAATTTTATTTCTTTGGGGCATATGCACATTATACCTTCCACCTTCCCACACCAAATGTCACATCCAGTTTTTGTGACACTGTCTTCCTTGGGTTATCCTACACTGACTGTCATTGTGATTCATATATCATTCAAGTTCAAAGTTCATTGCCTATTGCTGCCCGATTAATTAATTTATCACATACAATCATTAAAACAGCCTGTCTGTCAAAATTCCGATTAGTATGATATTAAGATACTGGTCTACAACAATTGGTGTCAACAACTGATTGCAAGTTTTCTTTCTTTTTAAAGACACTTTACTTTCTTGAAAAGAGGAGAGTAATCCAGTTTCCTCCTAAAATATTTCTTGCATATAGAAAATGGCAAAAAATATATTATACTTTGACTCCAAAATCACAACTGAATTGAACAAATCAAGTGGAAACCTAAGTTTAACAGCACTGGACTTTTGTGGTCAATTTAGTAGTGATGGACTACAAAAGTAGCTTCTTGGTTCAGTGAGGTTTTGAAAATTTCTTTTTGTTGAAGTAATGTTTCTACAAGCTATTTTGGCTAGTTTAGAAAGATATCTTTTACTTTAAAATTGATATGCAAGCTCGACAGCAAAAGTAGTTGAATTAATGGAAATGGTTAAACTGGTATGTAATCTATGTGATATAAAGAAAATTGATTCATTCCACTTTGTCTATCAGTGTTAAGCAAGTCAAAGACCTTGCATTAATAAAAGAATCATTGTCTGCAGCATTTCTGGTTGATTCATTTGTAACCTATGAACAATTCAAAGTGAGGTGGTTGCACCCAGGTGAACCTGTGAATGTCTTTTTGGCAGAATTATGCAGCTTATCAGTGTTGCTTGGTAGAGTATCAGACTACAGTTCAATATGTGTAAATATGGCTAGTTTCCCAGAAAATGTGAAGCAGCTTTATTAGGCCTCTTCCCAAATGGATTCTATGAATGTTGGCCCAAGCAAGAGAAATCTTGAAGGATTAAGGAGAAGTCTGGCTATAGACAAAATGGTAGAAACCGCTGAGTTTGTGTTACAGGTGTCATGGACTTATTTATAAGGTGAGAGCATATTTGCTTCAATGAAGATGGACAAGTAGCAGTCAGAGATAAAGATCAAGAAAAGAAATCCATTGATGCCAAGCATTAGGTAACATTTTGTCAGATTGTTTCGGAAATGGAATCAGAGGAAATAGAATTGGGGAGAATGACATCAGCCCCAGTTTCCACCCCAGGCAAAATATGAATCTGGTAAATTGAAGTCCAGATTGATGGAACACAGTGCATAGCATTGGTGGATTCTGGATCATCCTACTTGATTGTAAGTATATTTACTTGGCCTTTCCACCAATGCTGGATGTGACACAAGGTCGTTTTAACATGAGGTGTGCTATACAAATACTTATGCATATGGGCCAAGGATAAAAATTGATTTTTGCCCAGCCTTCATGGCCACTGTCAAACTCGCATAGATATTACACTGATCCAACCTCTTTAGTATGATGAGGAAGGTGCTCCAAGGTTGGAATCCCCAGGGCTGAGCAACTGAGGCAAATAATAGCTCCACTAACAACACAGGGATGTTAACCTTGCCTCAATAACCCTGATTGGCTTATGGTTAACTACTATGCCAGGTAAGTACTTACTTGATTGTAAGTCAGTATGCCAATGATAGATAAGAGAAGATGTGCTGTCTGACTGGGAAAATTCTTGGAGATTTCATTAAGTTTTAAGTTTGGTAATAGACAGAAAGCTGTTAGGATTCTCAGTTCTCCTTGGAATTAATGCCAAAAAAATGTTGGGCAGTATCCAGATCAATCAATTGGATACAATTTGTTTTACGAAGAAAAAAGTACCTGTGTGTACAAACATTTGGATCAATGAATCTAGTTTCAGTATAAATTTTGACAAGTGTAAGATTTGGACTGTAACATGAAAATGGTCAAATAATTGGAAGCCTAAGAATCTAGAGAACAGGGTTTCAGAGAGCACCCCATGTCCGCACAAGTTAGGGAGAAATATGAATGCAAGATTCATACGTAGCCAGAAAAATATGAACTCCACTCCCAAAGATTTCACTCCTCTGATGGTCTTGTGCAAGGGGACAAAATGAAGGCATACTCTGTAATGGACTACAGAACATTGAAGGATATACTGACACATTTATGGCAAATGCAGACATCCGTACAAAAGAAGATAAGGGAATGGCAACATCAAGGTAAAAATATATCCATCATTGACCTCAGGAAAGTAAATCTACAAGTCTATGAGTTATTGTTGCCATTTCAGTCATTTATGTTTAAGGCAAAGTTGTATTGCCTTACAAGATTAGGATTTCTCCTCAATATGCTGAACAATATGTTATTGCAAGGTGAGTCCATTTGAAAGTGGGGTTAATGTCAGTATGTATCAATGGTATATTTGTTGATGAAAATATCCTGTCTGCAGAAAGTGTCAAGAAGCATTTGTCAAACCTTGAACTAATCAGTAAGGACTCAGAGTGATTGATGGAAAGTGGTGTTTGAATGCTAGGTTTGAAATGCAGAGAAAATGAAAATTACATTAGAATTGAGGAAGCAAAGTTGTGAAAATTCCTGATGTCATTACAAGAAGACATGCTTGTTCCCCTCACCACCCTCAGCAGGAATCATATGTAAATGACTCCATGTGGCAACAGGGATCATAAAACACAAAGTTACCACAACTACAAAATGTTGGGATGATGAAATAAATGATAATCCTCTAAAAAAATATAACCCACTATAAAATTCAGTATTACAAAATTTAAAATCTGGTATTAGGTTTAAGTACATTTTCAGGACAGTGTGTACTGATGAGTTAATGGAAACCAGCATTATAGTTAGAGTGGCATGATCTCTGTGATATGGAAAATGAGGGGGAAAAAAACAACAGGGAAATAAAGTAGAAAACAGGATTGTTGCTACTAACAAGTAAAATATTCTGATGGTAAAACGTGAAATTCCTGAGCTGTAACTTCACAGAATCATTATTTTGCATAAATTTGCAATATAGAGCAAAATCAGTCACTTATGCACAAATGCTACAACCTGTATTGCTGCAACATATCATTCTATAAATAACATGGTGTATTTTCCACTACTGATCCCAGTACTGTACAAGTGCCATAACCTAATTGATGATATTAACTTGGCCAAACTGGTTGCTGCAGTGCAATATTAGCATATGAATAGCATGGCATGTGCCCCAATGGGTAGTAAAAATAAAAATTGTTGTTTGTTTAGTGATTAAATTAGATTTTTAAGTGCCGGTTTGATTATCTTTCACAAACTTGGTGAGTGCACACTTTCAGCAAAATACAGAGCTGAAGAGCCAGCTTTCTGCAATAATCTTTATCATGATGGCAATAAATTATTTTGCAGTTTTTGTCAGCACACCATAAATTAGACTCAAAGGGACACACTTGTAGATCATCAGAAATTGCTGAAGCACAAAAAAATTAAAGATGCCTATATAAGGAGGCTATATATTTGTATATTTTACTGTTTACACATGTTTCTGTTTTTCATGTGTTTTTACGATTTTGAAACAAAAACGGAAAATTGAAATTTTCCATTAAGGAAGAACATGGAATTTGACGTTTTAGAACACAGAGAACTTGTTATTCTAATTATAGTACAGCAAAATAATCCTGCTTGAGAAGACAGGTGTGTAAATAGGATAGAAATAAATGTGGGTTGATGCAAGGAAACACGTTTATGGTCATGCAAATAGGATCAATTCATAGTCTTTTAAATGTATACCAGAAATAAACTCTATAGTATTTAAGTTTGAAATGCTTTACCATTGAACAATGTGCAGAAGATTAACATGGTAGAATTTAATGCCATTTTGAAAAAAAATTAAGATGACTCTATCTAATTCTATGGCAAGCAACAAAGTGTTGCATCTCTGTATATCACTAGATATTTAACACCTTGACTGGCAAGACGAGGTGAAAACTAAGGCCACTAGTGAGATACTAATAAATAAATGGTGTAGTATTCTTACTGCAGTAATAAAGGGGCATAATCTTTCTGTTGATGTCTCACTAATGAAGTACAGGAGTAAACTAAGGAGATAAACTAATTAGGGTGCTTCAGAAATGGTCCAGTATCGGGAATAAAGAAAGTGAGCCTATATAAAACCTATGTGTGTGTGCTGCTTTTGTAAAAGCAGGTGAGATCCAATCAAATAATAAAAGAAAATTCAACAGCATAACAGACATCCAGGTGTGAAAAGAACACTAACTGATCAGGTAAATTTGCTCTTTAATATCAGGTGTAGCCATTCAGTTGGTGATCAAGAAATTCATAGCCTGCCCGTCTCGATCTGGTACCAATGCATTGGCAGAAAGGAAAATTAGAAGCAAGCAACACTGAATACAGTTTGGGAATGGATATCACACATTATAACTGCAGGAATTACTTGATGCACATTGACTGTTGCAATTCTGTCCTGCACATACCTCAATTTGTCAACATTTCAATTTCAGAAGACTCTGCAAGTGTCATACATCAATTAGAGTTTAGATGGTTTGAAAGAGGCCCACCAGCTTAGCTTCTCACAGATAATGATAGGGCATTCAACAGCACAGATTTTAAAGCAAATGGAATAGTCTGATATATTTTATGTATGCATAGAATAGCAGAAAGGTGTCATTTAAGTGTCAAAAGAGTTGCTGAGGCAGTAGTGTTCTATATCAGAGACAATATACTGGTACAATGTAAGGGTGAAGTCAGTCAGTCTCTCTCTCTCTCTATCTCTCTCTCTCTCTCTTGCACCTGTTAATAAGATCTACAAATACAAGGTTCGGCTGAAAGGCAAACCCAAAGTGAGAAATGACACGTCCAAGATAAGAGATACTGCCTCAGTAAAAAAAATTGGTCTACATTCGGATTTACATTGGAGGGTCACTGGGATCATTAGCCTGCAATCCATCAAGTATGATAAAGTTCCACACCACGTCAAGGATATTCAACCATTGTCAAATATGTCAGAGGATAATGACATTGCATCCTCTTTGAGTGAAGAGGAGGTCATCCTGTTGGATTTGACAACATTTTGCAAAGCTCCAGAGGTGAATAATGTGTTTGGTAATGAGCACAGTCATGAAAGGGTGGAAACAGCATTTTCTTTTTATCAAACCATCTTTCCTATAAAAAAATAAAATGTGTTCTTTATTTTTAAAACTAAATAAAAATACTAATTTTTGAAAGAATTCAAAAGATATTCGTACAAACTTGATAGTGACTAATAGACATTAATCATAAATCTTTTTGCTTTGTTTTATAATTTTTCTTTCTCTTACATTAATTTGCAGTAATAAATAAATGTGCTAAACCCTTGGATAAGACCCTAAATCTCAGTTTTCTCCTTCACTATTTAAATCAAATTTATTGGCTTTTGCCTGTGATTGAACATTGAGCTGAAAGCCACCATAGGTTAAGCTCATGACCAAAACTTGCAAAAGAGGAAAAAAAAACTTCAACAAAGGGATTAGATTGGTGTTGACAATATTTATAATGTCCAATTTGAAAACAAAACTAAAACATTCAAGTTAACTGAAATATTTGAATGTTTTCATGTGAGACTTCAATAATAACTATATTAGTGACAAATTTAAGCAAGGCATCCACGTTTTGTTAAAATAATGAGAAATATTCACTCTTCGAACATTGCATAATTAAATAGTGGCAATACTTCAGAGAAATCTTAATAAAATTATGCCAACATCAAGAGGAAAATTATGGGCAAACCTTGAATGTAATGATAGACCAACAGTCAAATAATTCAAAGAATTTCAAGAGATTGCTGTCTGTGGTTTTCTGGATGAATGGAGATAAATAGTTACTACGGTCAATGCACTAAGTATGTTTGGTAGTGAAGGACTAGTTGTTAACTGGAAATTAGCTTTTAAAATACCCTATAAGAATAACCTTAGGTCAAAAGTCAACAAGAGTGACAAACATCACAAAAGGAGATATGACAGGGGACATAACTCTGTACATAAAATATAAGGGGTGGAGCAAATGCATGCAAATATGTCTATGATACAATCATAAAGTGCATTTTTTTCTTATTAAAAAATAAATGCTAACTTTTTTTTCTTAGCCTGTTATCCTGTGTCATTAATAATGGTGAACAATTTTAGTTTGTATCTACCAAGAAAGTGACATTTGCATATAACAATTATCTTTTACTTTGATATTTATATTAAGGATCTATAAAAAAAAAAAAAAAAAAAGAAGTCAAGTCACTTCTGTTATTTAGGAGCTCAACTAATCACCTCTTTTTTACTCATCTTTAAAAAGCAGGCCATCCAATCATCCTATAGAGAAGCTAGGATTTGTCTTATCTGAAGACACACACACACACACACACACACATACACATACACACACATTGCATAAATAATGTGTATATAGATAGTAAGATTTCATTCAAACAAGTTTTATTAAAATAGACAGGCCAGATCTGTTGGTTTAATTTTTCATTACTTTGTTCCCAATTTGCATATAATTTATCACAGATGCGGATCAAGTTTACGCCGAAACTGTCCTAAGTTCATGTTTTATTAGAATACTGTTGATAAACTCTGGTCATTATTAGGAACGTTAATGTATTCAGTGCCACAGAGAAAAGTTTTTATTAGCTTCATTCTGGTATTTTTACAAACATTACATTTAAATATACATTTAGCATACAAGTGATATCATGTGTAGGACAGTTTGTAGCTCTATGTAAATGATACACATAAAAAAAAAAAATAACTCTGTAAGGAGTCACAAAAGCTTGATTTGTGCCTAAGGAGGAAGATATTAAATGATTTATATAAACAAAAATAGAAACAACATTAGCGTAATCTATTGTAGTCACATGCATCCTAACTATAAGAAAATGAAAAAATAAACACTAAAAATATTTGCCAGTATCTATCACATTTATAGAAGTAATAATTATTAATGCAATGAACATTGAAAATTTATTATTCATTATAAAATATTCAAGACATCTAACCTAATCATTACTAATAACACAAAGCCTCAAAATTCAGACACAAAAAAAAAAAAAAAAAAAAAAAAAAAATTATGAATTCTCATACTTTTTGGGAGATTGCATCTCCAACACTAAAACCAAAAAGTTCTGGGCACAACCAGCACATTATATTGTCAGTTAAATTGCCACTTATTGAAACTAAAATTTTTTTTATTAATTCAAAATATACAAGCCATTCTAAAAGACACCAATATCCACTATGTAAATTTAAGTCAGAATTATAACATTCCTAAAGCTCATAAAAACGTATCTCTATATCAGTGATGATATTAACATTCTTCCTAATGACCAAAGATTACTGAAAGTACTCAAATAAAAATATTACAAAATTCAGACAGTTCCAGAATTTGATTTGAATGTGTGACAATTTATAATGAAAAATTAGACAGACCATTTCTATTTGAATTTCTGAGACAAGGAGTTATTATTTACATTATTCACATACAAACTATTATGTCATCTTTGTTGTTGTTATTACATTTCGGCTGTTTTGCCCTCTGGCCTTCATCAGGCACGTGTCAATTCAAGTAACCTTCAGGGCATTTTGAAGTAAACCCTTTATTTAACTTCTACATTTAGATTTGTTCTAATTCCACTGACCATATCTAGAGATATATCTAGATATTATTATTATTACTGCTGAGTATAGCTTGCCCCATATCTACTGAGTCCAAGTACACACTGCCTAGTTCAGAGATTGAACTCACAATTACTATAATCACCAAATTCACAAAGCAACACATTAATCCTCTTGGCTACTGTTCTTAGTCAGTGAAACAAGAACAATCTAACATCATGGAATAAATAAAGGGTTCAAAATTCCTTAAAGGTTACCCAGATCAATAAGCACCTGATGGAGGTTTTGGGCACAATGATCAAAACTGTGATAATAACAACAAAGATGAGGACAATAGTCCACATATAAATAATGTAAACAGACAGACCTTGTCAGTTGATATTAATAAGACTAACAACATCTGTGCATGTGATTTTTGCACAACCTATTTAAAATTACACAAGTGAAATCATATATATTCTGACTCAGCATTATCCAGGGAATGATTTTATACAATTTATTTAGAGCTATGACAATTTTGATTTCAATGAATCATTAAAAACAGATTTGTAGGTATCATTTTTTATATAATTATACAAGGTAACCAAAAAAGTTCTGTCCGTTTTTTGATTAGTCATTGAATGAAGTTAAAATATATACAAAATGCGTGTAGCAATTGTTTTCAAATTCGGACAGCCAGAAGTAGGAACATCAGACGTTATAAAAAACATGTGCACCGCGCCTGGCCATCAGTTATAAGCCGGACAGCTGTGTTTCCGATTAAACAGACTTCACCTGCACCACCTAGGTAAGACGTACAAACTGAGCAAGTGGGTTCCGCAAACGCTGTTGGAGGTCCACAAGGGACAACGAGTGGCAGCCTGCGTATCACTGCTTTTCTCGCCACCGTATCGCATCCTTATTCAATCGAGTGCTTACCAGTGATGAAAAGTGGGTTCTGTACGAAACACCCAAGCATTCCAGACATTGGTTGTCTCCTCCTTATGCTTTGTGTCTGGTGGACAGGTCATCAAGTGGTTCATTATGAACTGCTACCAATGGGCCAAACGGTCACTGGAAACCTATACTTGCAGCAATTGAAACGTGTGCAACAGGCATTGCTCCAGAAGGAGCCAGCACTGGTGAATCGCAAAGGTGTGCTTTTCCTCCATGACAACGCCAGGCCGCATGTCGATTGAGTTGTCAGGGATACCATACAGCAACTTGGGCGGGAGACTTTGTGCCATCCACCTTATTCACCTGACCTTGAGCCATCCGATTACCACCTCTTCCACTCACTGGATAATCATCCTCATGGGAAATCCTTCACCAATGAAGCAGACTTGCGCAAAGCCCTCATGGACTTTTTGTGTCACCTCACCCCTCGAGTTCTACCGCAAGGGCATTGAACAGCTGGAGACACATTGACAGAAGGTGCTGGATGCCGATGGCGATTACTTCGAAGACTAAATATAAGTTATACATACTGTGAAGCATTTTCTTTTTTTCCTTTAAAAACGGACAGAACTTTTTTGGTTACCTTGTAGTAATATTTGTATATTTATCAAGTATTATTTTAAGTGAAAGGGTCAAATCATTTATTTTCAATATAAGATGAAAAAGGAAGTCAGATGCTTTTGGGGAAAGTAATCCAATATAATCATCAGAACTTGCATTTTGGTCTTATTTCCAGTAAAAACAGTTATTTAAAGGAAAAAACGTGGGTCAGGTGGCTAACTGATTTTTTTCAAGTTGTTTTTGTAAGAAAAAATCTTTCTATTGTATTTTTATGTGCTTTGAGTGAATATGATCAATATTTCTTCAGGAATTTAAAAAAAATTTTTATGGGGGAAGGTCCAATTTATAATTGAAAATAAAATGCTAAACTGGGCCTTTTTGTGCAAATAGCATGTCTTTTTTATTTGTCCATAATTTTCAGGTATGGGAGACTAAAAAGATAAAAGAAAAGTTCTACTATTTTATTTTTCTTTGCACCTAGGAACTCAGGCATGGTTAGTAACTCTAAGAAAAACTTTTTACTTTTTAGCTTTCCATCCTTTAAAATGATACACATATTTGCATAAAGAGAGACAAAAAAAGGAAAAAAAAAAGGGAGGTTATCACTTAAGTTTTTTAATATTGTAAATTAATCAAATATCATAATGTTAGATACAAAGAGAGGGTTCACTATGACATTATATATATATTTTTAGTCAAGTTTTTACCTGGCTTGCATTATAAGTATATTTTTTTTATTCAAATACACACTTGGCTTACTTCAGGCTTTAAACTTCAATTTTCTTAAAAATAATAATCTTCCTAAAGAAATGAAGGCGAATTTCATAAAGAGCAGAATATGTTGTTCTGCTCTGTATGAAATTACATCTGAAAAATACACTTTCTTTCAAAATTATGCACTTTAGCTTAACAGAATTTTAACTTATAAAATCATACATATTTACAATCAGCATCAATCAGGTAAAGTTTTTTTTTTTACACTATTTATTTACCCTTATCTCAATTTCAATAATAGTTGAAAGCATGTATATAAATGTAAAGGTTCATGTGATATCTAATTGTAGAATTAAATTTCTTAATTTTCCACAAGTATTGTTTTATGTTTACTTTTTGGGGTATTTTTAGAAAGTTATTTTGCTTTACTCAACCAAAATGATTTAAAGTCCATATTTTTCCCTTTTATTTGTGTATACTGGTTTCAACTGAAACCGCTTGAAAATTATGTTTCAAGCAGTACCACTAGACTTTACAGATAGTGTAGATGTCATATTGATACCTACATTGTTACATAGAACTGCGTATAGTTTTATGAAAGAAAAGTCAGCTATAAAATATATGATTAAAATAAAAAGCTACCCCATCAATCATTTTCATGGAGTTGTGAACTTTACAGAAAAACATGTTCATACAAATATTAAAAAAATATACACAGGTTTACAATATAGCTATGTTTAAATTTTAATTACAATGTTATTAAATAAAGGTTAATAGAGACACTATTGCATAATTTATCTAATTGCTGTTGTTATAATAGAATTTTCTAGTCAAGCTTTTATTTATAAATTTAGTTTTAAAACAAAGTCATACATTTTAAATTAGTTAAATAGTTCACATAGCTGAACATAAAAACCCCCAAAAAGTTAGTTAATTCCATTTTAAAATCATTTTAAGTATAACATTTATAAGAAAAATGTTACTTAAGTGAGTTGTTGCCCTTGGTCAGCTGCACTCTCTAAGATCACATATAGCGTCAAACCAACCAATTAGTAGCCAGAATATGTTGGCGCCAATTATAAAGAACGCTATTTTGTTCTGTTTCTCTTCATCTTTTTTGCCAAGATCGGCAAGGAACAGGACGTCAAAGTTGTCTCTGATTCTACCTGCACTTTTGACATGAGAGCTATGCTATATTAGTACGTAAACAAAACCATTCTAAGCCAACGACTTCAGTTAAGTGGAGTTGTATTGTTTCATTATAATATATAGCCACAAACAGAACAATTTGTTTGCAACAAGAACTATTATTTCAATAGTATTTTTATATATGAATTTCAATATTATTCCTGTTAACTTTCAATATGTGTTCCACATTCTTCCTGTGTTGTTATTATTTGTGGCTTAAGTTGTCATACATTTTAATATTTCAAATGATTTTGGTTCAAATAAACTGCAAAACATTTTAAAATAGTAAACAGAGTCAAAACAATTTTATTTTGACAAATCTCATTTTGACTCAATCAAATATAATCCAAATTAAATGTACTGATAAATCATCAGTTATCTCCCCTTAAGATCTAGGAGGTATAAAAAGCACCCTGTAATATCCGTCAGTAGACAAGTAGTCAGAGTAAAGTGCAATAAAGCTTTGGTATAAGTTTATTTACTGGTTCTGTTTTTACTACAATATAATTAAAGATATAGGAGAAAAAAAAGTATGTAAATCATGGAACCAAATTGCCTAAAATTGTTGAATAAAAAATATAAAAATAAAACTATTTTTGTAAGACTGCCTAATATTAAAAGAGAGCAGCTAATTTTTTTGGTGAATGAAAGACAAAACAAAGAGAAATATTGATTGTGAGCTTGCTTTGTTCTATTGAGAAAAAACATTTCAAACTCTCAAAAACTTAAAACAAATATCATTTCAATAAAATTATTCAATAAATATGCAACTAAAATCTGACTAAAGTCTAAATTTGTAAAATTTTATTATTATCATCATCATTCTAAGACTAACAGGCAGATACATAAAATGACCCATCTATATATGTATACAGATATCAAACTAGGAACATGGCTGTGCATGCACACAGACACACACACACACACTGTAATCTAATGACTTGATTACTTCCCTTTGAAAGCCTTTCAGCATCCTCTGTTTGCCTCCATACCCTACTCTATAAAACAAGACTAGATGATTCCTTGCACAGCTTGTAACAAGTTTATTGTTCCTGAAGGAGGCATTAACCATGAAGACAGGGCATATGTAATGGAACCAGAAATGAACCATTTCTTTTGCACACAGACACACAATAAGAAAAGCAAAAAGAGAAAAAAAGAAAGCTTAAAAAAAGATAAAAGGTAAGATTTGTAGATTAACAACAACAAGCAGGTTGGTGAGGGGAGCTGAATCCTTCAGCACCTGTCTTGCTTGGCAGTTATACCTGATTAACAATTCATAACACAGTATAACTGACAAGACTGTTGTAGTGAACTGCAGTGATTTCGATGTAATAAACACAGCATGATGCATAAACCAGTCCTCTAAAAACATTTGCAACAATAACAACGAATTGTGTGTGTGTGTGTGTGTGTGTGTGTGTGTGTGTGTGTGTGTGTGTGGAGAGAGTCAATAATTACACGAGCCTTTACAAATATACACATAGTGTGGTATGCTTCTTCAAGGAGGCAGAGAGGAACGAAAAGAATGATTAAGGAAATTGTTACCTATATTGCTAACACCCAGAAATGATTGAATTTTTTCTTAGCCCTTTATTCATAGCAATTAACTTTGTTCAATATTCATATAAACTAAGAACTTCAATATCCAAAAGCCAGTTTAAAAAATATTCAAGAAATATCAAATTCTCTATCAATAATTGGTGAGAGGGACAGTTTTGTGGATGTTTACGAACTGATGCTTACAGCACTTAAAGCATTTAATCGCTCCTATTCTATTATTCTTTCTAGATGCTTCGGTAGGTACATATAAATAACTTCTTTTTTCATAGACTTAACTTAATAAATATTTCTTATTACTATAAACATATTTAGTGAGCACGTGTGTTTTTGTTAGATATCCCTGTTTTGTTTAGTTTTCTTTTTATAACAGTGAAATTAATGTCTACTGGCCAAGAGATTGAAAATCTTACTAAAGACTTGCTTTGAAAGTAATTTCCCAGATTAAAAAGAGAATACAGGATTGATTCCTGTAAGGCAAATCATTTTTCTTTATTGATACTTTCAATCTCTAGACATTCATTTCTGTGTTAAAAAGAAACAAAACAAAAAAAAACAAAGGAGGTCTACTCAAACACGTGTACCTACTAAATATAATGCTTATATTAATAAGAAATTATATTGGATTAAAAAAAATCAATTAATTGCTTTATGCACACACACACACACACACACACACACACACACACACACACACACACACACACACACACACACACACAATGTGAATAAAGACAAAAGGAAAACTTTTCTTTGTTAACATGTTTTATCTTCTGATGGACTTTATCAAGGCAAATGTAAGAATTTTAATTTGCAATATGTGTTTATACACAGAAGTAAAAAATATCATTAGGTTTTCAAAAGATTTAAATTTAAGAATGCTCAAAGCTGCTCTTAACTCTAATAACTGTAAAAGTAAAGGTAAACTACGGAAGATGCTAAGTGATGTAATGTAATGCCTAATAAATGAAAATAAGAAAATGCTATTGTTGTTGACACTTTTTTTCATTTGTTTATATATTTACTTATTTTTTTAATATATATGAATTTATTTTAATTTGATAAATTATTTATGTATTTATTTATTTTAAATAATAGAGGGTTTTGATTTAACTGTCTTCTTTAATTTTAATTTTTTTTATGTTCATGTGTGTTGGCTTGGGAAAGAGTAATTCTTTTAGGAAAGGATATATTTGGAAAAAAATCCAGAGAGAAGGTTAACAATTTGGTAAAACTTGATAGCTGCACTGTCAAGAACTTTTCATCTAAGTAAGTTATTTTCTCGTAATAAATGTGGTATTCTTTAGATTGAAGTTGTGGTTGAACTTATTTCTGTGTATGACTAATGCATTTGATAAATTGTTATGTGAAAAGACCTTTCTGTGTTCATAGACACATTCTTTTAAATTTCTGCAAGTTTCCTCAATATATTGTAAGGAACAGTTGTGACAGTTTATTTTATATATAGCTGCTTCAGAATTATTATTGTTATGGACATTTTTGGTTCTTACAACCAAATCCCAAACTATTTGGATATAGTTATTTTGATATTATTAAGATTGGATAAATTGCTTTGGATAGTGGATGCTGGGGAGTTAGTAGGTTATAGAAAAGTTGTTTCTTTTTTTTGTGGGGGGGGGGATTCATATTGTCTTAAGGTGAATCAATAAGTATGAAGCCTTATACATAAGTATTAGTTGAATTTTAATCCAAAATTTTCACTATACAATGATCAACCTGTGATTAATAGAGTAAATAATAGGTTAAATGCATTGACAAAGGAAATTATGTTGAAAAATATTTGTGTAAAATAAATGCATTTTCCATCTTTAAATTGTAGATGTGTTTTTATATAAATGTCAGAAAGCACTAAACCTTAAAGTTTACCAAATAATTATTTTTATGTTAATAATTATACCATGGCTATTGTGGATTTTACAAATTTTATGAAAGACCATGCTTTGATTAAGTTATTTTTCTATTATTATAGAATGAGATTATGCAAACTTGATAAAAAAGGGCGCTTATCCTAAATTGAAATAGAAATTGGCATATTTTTGTTAACTGAATAAAATGTTTTTAGCAAAAAAAAGTGCACAGTCAAAATATTCTATTCATTTTTGTAAGTATACCAGAAAATTTGAAGAGATATAAAAAATAATATATTTAGAAATATGAATAAAATGTTAAAATAAATGATAGAATTTATGAATAGCGAATTGAGAAAAACATCTTTTTAATTACATCTTTAATTAACGTTTATGTTAAATGAAAGCACCTATCTAGTACAGGCTTCAGTCTACTGATTTTGTTGATAAAAAAAAATGCTGATTTTTTTCCCCCTTGGCTTATTCAAAGTAATTCCAGCTACTACAGTTAAAGTTTTCACCAAGAAAATGCTGGATAGCCTTACTAGTTTGTTAAAATAGCATGATAAGTCTTGATTTAAAAATTTAGGTAGGATCACCTGATCAATGTTTTTGTTGTTATCAACAGAACACTAACAAATGGTTTCAAGTGATCAACTGGTCTCTTATTTTGTATCTGACATGATTTGCTTGAATTATCAAGGAGAACTAATGAGAAAACAAATCTAAATATTTCAACTTTGTCAATTTCTGTTGAGTAATAGATGTGTGGTTTTGGGGTTTTCTTCAAACATGAATCCTACATTCTCACAAGATGTAAGAGGATCTCTTCTCTTTCAACTTGGATAGGTGCTTATATATCTATTTATCATCTGGTTTATCCAACACGTGCACAACCCAAGCTCAGCTGGGGTGATCACATGTTCATATCAGGAGCAGTCACTGAGATTTCATGAGGTGCAGATCTGCACCTGGTAGCTAGGAGGTCATTTTTCAGGTCAATCTGCTGAGGCACCTGGTTTCTCTGATGTATCCATGTAACACTTGAGTACAACATCTATTCTGGTATCATCTGAGGTAAACCATACACCCACACACACACCCACACTTAAATTTTTTTCATAAAATGTAATGAAGCATTGTCATGAATAAAAATCATCATTCCGGAAGGAAATGTTTGGCTTCTTAAACAATGACTCACTCACTCTCTCTCTCTTTCACACACACACACAAATATCAATATTTATCTGCATCGTTAGTCATCTTAATATCATCTGGAACTCTGCCACAGACTCGCCACTTCACCACCTTCCCCACCAAAAAAAAAAAAAAAATCCTATCATTTCTGCATTGTTATCTTGCAAGTAACCATCAAACCTTTGCTCCACCCATTTGCCCCGTCAAGGGTAGAACAGCATTTGTCAATGAATAGGATAATTAAAAAAAAAAACTACATATATTTTTAGCTCATTTCATTCAATTTTCTTAATAGATATCTTTTAAAAAACTAGTGATTGGTCTCACATGTTTCAACACTTTATTTAGGGCCCAAACATGCACATTTTTACACATCCTTGGTGCCACAATGCTTAAAATTTTCATAGCTTGGCATTGACAATTTTTTATAACTTTTCTCTTGTTAACTTGCATCAGTCATCCAGTATTTTCAACAAATATCTTCAGAGCTTGATGTTTCATTTTCACAATTTCCAGTGTTGTTTTATCCAGTGCAAGCTCTAAAGTTATTATAAATTTGTTTTTTTTTTTCTCAATCAAGCAATCTTCAAGCTTATTGTAAAGCTTTAAATTTGCAATATGGCTATTAATTTCAGATTTCAAAATTCTAGACATTTCATGTAAATGGTTGCCATTTGTTTACATCTACACAGAACAAAGCTGCTTTCATCCAATCTATACAGATAAATGTTTCTTTCAATGAATGAATCTTTAGATCTAAATAATTATTCTGCATATTGATAAAACATGATGTGGATAATGTTAAGTACGGTGTAATATAAAAAAGTGGATTACATTTAACACTCTGGAAAAGTCTGTTATATATAGAAGAATGTATTCATTCATCCATGTAGATGGGTGCATGGCTGAGTGGTTAGAACGTTCTCATTCTGACCATGAGACCAGGGTTTGAATCTCACCTTAGTTGATTTGTCAGGAAGAAGACTTCCTGATGTCATTGGACTGGAGGCGATCCCAGCATGCAGCACCTTTGGAAAGTGCCTGAAAACCATAACACGGGTTGACCCAAGCCTTGTGAGTGTAATTGGGTAGATGGAACCCTTGGGCCTGCCAATAGCTATGCTAGCACAAAGTCACAAGTCATCGTGGCTGAGGGGTTGAGTGTGCTGGCCTTGTTCAAATTGTTGATCAGGCTAGATAACACTCTTTCCCAGAAACTGTAACTAAGGCCTGCTCAGCATAGCTGCAGTATAAACCACAGGTGGGCTCTGTGAGTGTTGAATAAACACAAATGTGCCTGAGCAAGAGTCTGCAACAGGGATTGGTTAGCTACCCTAGTAGACAGGTATCCTTGAATACAAGTGGTCAGCTATACATTCATCCTTATGTGAAAAAAAAAATTGTTTTCACATTTTTAATGGAATGGGGTGTCATAAATATAGACAACTTTATGAGATTAAATCCCATATAGATCTTATCAGAGATCAGTTCTGAAATAAAAGTAGTAAATTATTACAACTTCATGTTCTGGAGTCTATTAACCAAGATTAACAATTATATCATTCAGCCAACTATGGCATAGAGCTTCAATTATCTTACTTGGAACAAAGATGCAGCTTAATGGCATGATGTAACAAGTGCTGCTGAATACAAGTTTACAAAGTCATACAAATATAACACAAAGAGGAGGACATCAATAACTATAAAAGTTTCTTCAAGGGCATCAGTTAGGGCTTTGGCTCTAAAATGAACAATGTTAAAAGACTGAAAGAAAGGAAAAATTGATTCTATTGCTTACTGGTGCAATAAACTGTGGCCAAACTACATTAGAGGGGAACTGAATGACAAGCTATAAGAAAAATAAATATACAGAGAAAACAAGAAATGCATAAAACATTTTCAGTCATATGTCGGGTTTCACTTTAAAACTAAAGCATATGGAAGGGGATTGGCTCACAGGCAAATGATAAAATAAGCTGAGAAATGTTAGCAAGTGAGCAATTATTGGTTGCCATTAAAGCACAAAGTACACTGCTTAGCATGAATCAAACAAGTAAAGTTTGAGAAATATGTTCATAAACATACACTAATTTGGAAGTTATTTGGTAAAAAGAAAATTATGCAATTAACTCTTCTTAATTTTAATATTATGCTCTCAAGGGACATGGTTTCAGTTTGAGAAAATGCCAGAAAAGAAGAAAAAAAAAACTTTACATAATTTACAAGGCTGTAAATGAACATTATTTGCCTTGAGCTCCCAGCAAAAATATAGTTTACTTTACTTTTTGCTTTGAATTAAAGATTTTTTAATAAAGTTGTACTCGCAGGCGGGGCCATATTATGATATATTATGGAGTCACCCTCTAACTTGACTGTACAAGCCTTGAATATTTTTTTTTTTTACTTGTGATATATTTAAGCAACATTTACGTAGCTTAAAGTAAACTTATTGCAAATTCCTCAAATAAACAAGACTGGTTATCTGTCAATAAAAATATTAAGAAATACCACTATTTTACTATTTCAACACAACTATAGCAAAAAAAAGTAGATTTTTTATAACCAGGTTTTAGGGGCCCTAGGCTACAGCCTATACTAGCCTAAGGGATAATCCGGCCTTGCTCACAGGTGTTATCAACCTGATACCCAAGATAAAACCAATACCTGGTGACTAGACACACTCTCTAAGCTATAAGGTCGGAGCAGCAAAAATTGAAGGAGGTGGTAGAAGAGGATAATTAAGAATAACCCAACCTCATAAAGGACTATACATTTCACTATGTCAAATTTCATTATCCAACTCAATGCTGTCATAATAAAATTGGTATTAATGATGGTAAAATTTCCAAGGATATGATTATATTTATATGAGCAATATAGTGTGTTAGTTTCAATTTATAATAACCAATCTTATTAAAAATATTGATTATAACTTGTTTTGGGCAAGTGTCAGGTTTTATTATACAAAGTGCAACAAATTTTTATTTATAAATAAATCCAAAAGATTTAAGCCATAGAAACATAATTGATTTACTTGAATAAATCATTATTTTAAATATAAATATGAGCTTCTTGACAATGTAATCCTATTCAGACAATGATTTTATTAACTTTTATACTGTTTACACTTGGAGCAGTTTTTATTGTTTCCCTAATGGTCTTTGCTGGAATATTGTTTTTCTGTTCTCATATACATCTCTTAATAATGGATTACAAGTTTTCTACTAGAATAATATTGGGTGAGGCTGAGGGCTATTCCATTAATTTTATCTTTTTATATCTTTTTAGTTTAAAATAGTCAATAGTCAGAATTGCAGAGTGTAAAAAGAGCATTGTTTTGCAGGCTTGGTTATGACCTGTACCACCGCCAAAATGTTTTGACCAAGAACTTACATTAATTCTTTTTATTTATTTTGATGCTATTATCAACTTTAAAGGACCTAGAATTTTACTGCTTATAATGCGAGCCCAAAATATTACTGCACCTGCCTTCCATTTTGTTCTGAACCATGCTGGCTGATTATTTCTATGAAGGACCTGATCTCTAGCCCAGGTAACAGGTCCATACAATATAGCTCTATATTCATCACAAAAGAATTACTAATGAGAAATCAGTTTCCATGTATTTCTTTGCCCAACTTAATGTTTCTTTTGTGATTATTACTAACAAGGTGAGTTTGGTTAAAGACATAGAAGCAACCAATGTTTTAATATTTTACATTTTTTCTTTCTTTTTACTATTCTTAATTCATGCTCAATCTACTTTTCTCGTCTCTTTTCTCAAATCTCTTGTGACATTCTGGAGGTTTTTTTTTTTATTATTATGCCAAATTTTTTATTGTTCTATGATCTCTGTTCAACTTTACAATTTCTAAAATTGTGTTTCCATAACTCAATAACTTTATCATATCTTGTTTCTTTTTTGAGGTTATTTTTTATAACTGATGGCAATTATTATATATCTGAATTTAAAAAAAATTAAATATTAATAACTGTACTATATATTTTGCAATAAAATCTCACACCATCAAATGTTGTAAATATTTCTAATAAAAACTGACCTCACAAATACTATAAGCTAAAATTCACATGGTATATTTATCAAACATATTCTGAAAATTTTATCAATACTGATTGGTTAATACCAATTTTACTTCCCAAACGCCTTTGCATGAATACTACTGTTTTTTGTATTCTTATACACTTAATGATGGATCATGTTTTATACTGAAAATAATATCTGGAGAGGCCGGGAGCCATTTCATATTGATTGGTTAATACCAGTTTTACTGTGAAAACACTGATTGCATAATAAAATCTGACAGTGCAATGCTATATATATATATATATATATATATATATATATATATATATATATATATATATATATATAGTGTTTCATCCATTGCAAATTATGTTCGTTTGATATGAAATCAAATAAGAAGAAAGTAATTTGTTAAGATGATGTACTCAGTTGCTGAATTGAACAAAAAGAAATATTTATCAATCAACTGCTTGTATTCATGTTGGTTGTAGCATTTTCCCTAGAGACAATTTAATTCAAATCAATTTTCTCAGCTCTGCATATTTCAAAGGAAATTTGGTTTGATTCAAAGTAAAAAAAATATATATATTTATGTAAACAGAGACCAAGATGAAGTAGCAAACAATACAAAATTCATTTATCAACTTTATTTCTAATAATGTTGGTTTCTGATTTAAAATACTACATGGACATGCATGTAATTTCAAAAAAGATTCCAAACAATCTGTAAGCGAAATCTGACCATCTTTTTATAGTCAACACAAATGTTGTAAGATTTCATAGATGTACCTTATGTGCTTGTTGTGTATTAAAAAAAATGTAATGGTAATAGGAATACAAAATAAAGCTAATTACAAATGCCTTTTTTCTTTTTTGCATTGTTATTTGAAGTTGTCCCACTTTTCATCAATATGTCAGAGTGATTCAAGATCAGTCAATTAAATCTGTGTTTTTCTATTGAAATGTAGAAGTGAACTCAGAAAGAGATAACAGAAAATCAATCAGAAAGAAGAAAATTGCAGCTTGTTTTCCAGCCTTAAAGTCAGCAAGGAAGGAAGAAAAGTTTTGTCAAAAATTAAATGTTAGGATTGTATTTAAAAGTGAAAAACATCAAGCTACTAATGATGAAGTCTGTCAAACAGAGAATCATGGGATTGATTTATGTAAGTAATCACAAACACAGCGGCTATCTTTACTTTTTCCAATCATTAATGGAAAATCAGATTTTAGCCATGAATTAGGTATTTATCAAATAAAGAAAATAAAGAAACTTACTCTAGTGTCAGTTTTAAAAAGAATTTAAATACACATAAGTCTTCTATGTGTCATACCCTTTCAGGTGATCATGGCTCTCCACAATTTCCTGTCCTTTGTAGCTCTTAATAAATTTTATCTTTTTGTTATCACTCCTAAACCTTGTTCTACCATCTATTTACTCAAGCTCTCTAGGTAGATTATGCAATGCTTTCTTCTACCCTTTTTGCCTTCAATCTATCCCATGAGTATCAAATTTTCCAAACCCTCTTTCCTCATTATGGACCCAGAAATTTCAACTATTTCTTCCTGATGTTAAGTATACTTTTTGTTTTCATTTTCTTTAAAACTTTGTTGTTGCTCACATATTCAGTCCATGGCATTCTCAGTATCCTTCTGTAGAGCCAATTTGCTGTTGCTTCAAGTCTCTTCTTTATCTATGAAGAGACTGTCCAGCATTCAGTGCCATATAGGAAGACTGATATTTAATAACAGTTCAGCACTCTTCTCTTTGTTTCTAATGAAATTTTTCTGTTTCTTAATATTTTGCTTAGCTTTTGAAAGGCATCTTTTTGCTATTGCAATACGGCTTTGGATTTCAGTATAGGACTTTCCGTCTGCTGTTAAAACACTTCCCAGATATTTAAATTGTTACACTCATTTGATTTTGGTATCTCCAATTTGTAATTTGCATGTTGGAATATCATTTAATTACACACATCAACTCTCAAATTGTAAATCTAATTTACAAGTAATTTATCAAATGCATAGAGAAGGCTTAATATAAAATTTTAATATTTGTAATACACAAATCATAAAACTTGTATACAACTTTGATATACATAGAAAACTATACAATATCTATTCATTTAACAATTACAATACTTGAAACCAATATTAAAAAATTTGAGAAGCAAGTACATATGCAATTAATTAGTAAATGAATAATGTGTCGACTTACTAGATTGGTTTGTCTGTTTCCCTAATGTTGGCAAGTGAAGGAAGATAACCATTAGCAGGTATTGATCAGGTCTAATGCAATCATTGCATTCTCTAAAGTTTGATGTATTTATTGATGAAAAGATCAAATTAGAACCAATCAAATTTGATCGCTGATCAATTTATATTATACACTTGATATATTTTTGTTATTCTTATTAATAACAGCCAGGTCTTTTTTGTTAGCCCTCATCAAAAGTGTGATGATAGATATTCGCATTTACCTAATCCAAAATGCCCTCGGTGTCTGGCCTGCCGAACTGCCATTTACAAGAGGTCCAAGGTACATGCGTTATGTTGAGCCTTTCTATGAACGTTGGTCATTTGCATATGAAGATGACGACCCTCTATAAAAGGTGGTATACAACAACAGTGAAGGGTAGAAAAAAAGTGGAAGTGAGCAGATGTGGCAGTTGGGAGATTTTTTTTTGCAAAGATTGTGCTGTTCGTTAACAAGCTATTTTGGTAGAGATGGCCAGCTGGTTTAACCTGAAAGTTATTCCTGAATTTGACGAGACTGGAGCTATGATTGACTGGATCAAGAAGTTGGAATTGGTGTGCGAGATATATGGGGTGAAGTGGCTTGATCATATCATCCCTCTTTGCCTAACTGGGGGAGTGTTCACGATTTACCAACAACTGACCAAGGACGAGAAATTGAACATGGCCCGAATCAAGCAAGGACAAATCATTGCCTTTGCCGCTAATAGATTCAAGGCATACAAGAAGTTTGCGGCATGTGTGCTCACGTTCCAGTCTGAGTGCGGCATGTGTGCTCACGTTCCAGTCTGAGTGCGGCATGTGTGCTCACGTTCCAGTCTGAGTGCGGCATGTGTGCTCACGTTCCAGTCTGAGTGCGGCATGTGTGCTCACGTTCCAGTCTGAGTGCGGCATGTGTGCTCACGTTCCAGTCTGAGTGCGGCATGTGTGCTCACGTTCCAGTCTGAGTGCGGCATGTGTGCTCACGTTCCAGTCTGAGTGCGGCATGTGTGCTCACGTTCCAGTCTGAGTGCGGCATGTGTGCTCACGTTCCAGTCTGAGTGCAAAGCTATGTCGGTCTTGGTTGAAGCAGGACATAGTGGTAACCACATTAACCAGAGCTACACAGGCCTGCTGCGGAAGAAGCACTGTTAGGATTCTCACAGCAACCGGTAACACTGCCACGATTGATGTGCTGGTTATGAGAGGGAAACCTCTGGATTTCGATCTATTGCTTGACATCGATGCAGTCAAGTCGCGGGTCCCAGTGTTACATATGAAAACTGACCCTCTGCGTGTACCCCACTGGTTGACCAATGCCCTTACAGGCGAATCTCAGCTGAACTCCAAAGCTGCAAGTGAGATATTCATAAGGCAGCGACCGGACATGCTAACCTCACTTGTGAAGGAGTACAACCTTTCAGCTGATGTGACGCTAGCAAGATCCTACCAGAACCGGTAACCTTACTGACTAGAGTTCCACAAAGTTGGCTCAAAAAAGTGTAGAAGGAGATTCAATCTATACAGCCAGTGTGTGTTTTTGCCACAGGTAACCTGAGCCCGGCATATCTGACTGAGGTCCACTAACACAGCAGGCATCCTGGATTTAAATGGACATTATATTTTGCACGTAGGATTGACTTGTCCGTGTCAAAAGCAGCTGTGAGGTCAGTTGTTTGGAGTTATGAGGAATGTTAATCTGTAGACCCAGCACTGGTCCAATGGCAGAAGGGATGGGTTTGTGTATGTGCAACGTGGAACTGGCTAGGCATGGACATCATACACTACAACAATTTGTCAAGATACTGCATGTGTGATCTGGCAGTTTGAGTCAGTGTTTTTCAAACTTGCCAAGCAGCAGAGCTCCTGGCCAATAATGACACTGCCTTCTGCAGTCAGCAATTCAGATGATTCATGGATGAATGGGATGTCCAATTTCGACCGTGCTGTGTGTACAAACCATCTAGAAATGGGTATCATAGAGAGGTGTCATTGGAGAGTAAAATGGATTGCTACATGGAAGAGCTGCCCTATTATGGAGACTGTATATTGGTACAACATCACACCCAAGGACAACATGTACACCTCATCTGTGCCTGCCAATCTGCTACATTTGTACCATATCCGATTGAAAGGAATTGACGTTGTGCCCCTACCTGACCACCAAGAGACATTGGCCCAGTTTCAGCAAGGGGAACGCAGTCTGGGTGAAAAATCCACAAAGACAGTGCACGTCAAAATTTAAAACAGGTTGCGTTATTAGGATAACCAGTCCACAGTGGTCATCAACAGCACATGGGCGACGTGCATCCATGGCTCAGTCTGAGGGCACTAGTGGACAATGACAGTGACACATCATCAGGGAGTAATAAATGGTGAGATCCAGGCTCCAGTGCAGGCAGCAGGGGCACCTCATCTGAGAGAGAGAGAGAGAGAGAGGAAGAGGTGGTACTGACATTTATTGAGCCCCCTCATTCCACAGATTCTGATTCAAACCCCAGCACATCTAACAATTTAGCTGGAGAGAAATAAGATCTTGTCCCACTGCGAAGGAGTGCTAGGGTGAAATGACCTGCCAACCTGTGTGATCATACGATCAGCGAGGAGTGTGACAATAGATTTTCACACTTACCTGATCCAAAGCGCCCAAGGTGTCTGGCCTGCTGAACCGCCATTTATGAGAAGTCCGAAGTGCGTGCGTTATGTTGAGCTTTTTTATGAATGTCGGTCATTTGTATACAAGGACGACCACCCACTTTAAAAGGTGGTATACAACGATGGCGAAGGTGAGAGAAAAAAATTGGAAGTGGAAGCAAGCCAACATGGCAATTGGGAGATTTTTTTTTGCAAAGATTGTGCTATTCATTTACAAAAAGCTAATAGCTTTAAAACCTTAAAAATAAATCCATGTGACAAAAATGAAACCCTAACTTGGTAGGTCAGATAGAGAGATACTGAAACAAAATAAACCTTTCTCTTCTCACTGATTATGGAAATTTTGGTGGTGACTAATTGAAATCTCAAAATGCTGAACCCTATATTTATGAATTCAAACATTATTATTGTGGATACCTGTATTTAAATATAACGCTTTAATAATATAATAACACTTTAAGTAATAAAAATGTTGAATTAAAAATAAATCAATTCTTTTGAAATATGCCCTATATTATTCTTTATTTAAAACTAAGCAGTACTAGCTTCACTGATATACAAAAGCAACTGTTTAGGACAAAGGTTGAAATATTTATTTTTTTATCAACTCACCCCAAGCAAGGCAATAATACCACTAAGATGTAAAGGGGTTATCGAGAGTGAATGAAAATGAGAAGACTTTAGAAGGAACCAGAAACCCAATCTTAAACAGGAAACAAGGGATAAACCTCTACTCCTTTGAATATGAACATGGTGATAAGCAAACCTATCTACTCCTATTAAAAAAAAAAAAAATAAAGAGATAAAAATAAGTAAAAATTTAAATTAAAAAATAAAATTTCAGAGTTTAAGCAGAGTTAAACTAAGAGCACGTGTGATTCAAGTGCATGTAGGGACAGTTGATTATGTAACCAGTTTCTAAATGAATTTTAACTAATTATTAAGATTTTAACATCGTTTGTGCTGTCTCCTAAAAAAGAAAAGTTACTCTAGGTCGGTTGGTGCCTAAAACTGTTAAAATTTGACCCCAAACTGACAACATATTGAGTTTCTGGTCACTGAGAAAAACAAAAAGTAACTTGTTTTTAAGCATCTATACATTAAAATTATAGATATTTGCAGGCTTATATTAGTTTACACATTAGCAGCTTAGTTTTTCTTAGTCCCAGATATATTTAAGATAAAGATCAAGTGGAAACTGTGGAAATAATAACTGAATAGTTACCAGAAACAATCTTTTGGTATATATTATACAGAACAGACATACAGTGCCAGACAGCATTTATGAGAGTGAAGTAACCAGAATGACACTTTATAGTCATTCATGAACCTGCAGTTTGTCACTTTCCTAACATATCAGCATCTTTTTTTTCTTATATTAATTAAGTTTCTTTTTGCCCTAACATGATACAGTCATGGATAAACACAAATTATAAAAAAAAAGAAAAGAAAAAAGACATTTTGTTTTATCTCTTACACATGTGCAAGAAAAAAATACTCAATGATGTCATTTAAAAGAAAAAAAAAAGAAAAAGAACCAAGGGAGATAATCTCTCTTTACAGTACCAACTTGCAAAGGTCATGTATTACTTCACTCTCATAATCTGAATGGCTATAAACAAGAAAATGCTGTCTGATGGCTATCAAAGAAATATGAAAGCATGTATAAGTTTGGTCTTTAAATAATTTTGTGTTATATGAACATACACATCTTTCTTAGAAGACTACTTGCATTTCACTCACCAGGAGAATAACTTGGCTAATTTACACTTTGTGATTTACATAGCAATTACATTTTATAAAAAATAATAATTTTTTCAAATACTAAATTGAGAGAGCGAGTGCAAGAGGAAAAAAAAACAGGCTACAGAAACATGTAATTCACAAAAGACAGATTGAAAATGTTATAACTTAATTATAAAATCTTTTAACCTTGAAAGAAAATTCAGTAGCATCTCAAAGTTTTTATGACTATTTGAGCAGTGTTTCATTTCTAATACAGAAGAAAATCCTTAGAGATTAATGTCTCATTAATGAAAATATCAGAAAAACTAAAATCAACAAACACCAATATTAGACAAAAAAGGAAAAAATTGGTTAGCCTGCACCAATAACATTCAAGTCTCAAAGTTCATAAGCCTACAGAGCCAAGAGTGTGTAAGAGACACATGTAAAAAGTTCTTGATTAGGATTCAAGCAAGGCTAAGATGTTCAACAGTTTACAACTTGTTTAACATGATTTGGATTACATTAGAAAATCTTCAGCTAATAGATTTACAATTAAATGAAAAACAAATTTGGTTTAAAAAGAATCTGCAGTTAACTAGCAATTGTTTCTTAAGTTCAAAATTCAATTTGTGGGCCAAACATTACTTAAGTTAATTTAAAGATTACTTCATATTTTCCAATGATAGATTACTTTGGAGAAATTTGATTTTTAAAATCCCTGAAAAGCAAGTGTATTTAGCCATTTTTCACAAGTGTTTAATTCAGTGACCAATCATACTAACATTTTAGGCTGATATGGCATGTCAAAATTTCAATTCAGTCTTGATTTTTATTTTCATGACTCAGCTTAAGATTTTTATTTTCATGACTCAGCTTAAGTATGCTTCATAAAAATAAAACTTTTCAAGTTGATTATACATTATTATTTAAATAGCAGTTAAATTTTGAACCAATGAATATTTGAAAAGGCAGTCCTGTGTAAATAAATTGCATAAAAATTAAGTATTTTATATTTCAAGTGCTCAAATAAACTGTACAGCTACAAGACCCATTACCAAAAAATGATTATAAAGTTTTATAAAAGACTATTAGAGATGTTTAACCTTCTGTTACTTATTTTCTTTTGGAATGTTTTTTTCTTAGATTATCATTGTTTTGAATGTTTATAAAAAAGGAATCTTCACTGAGTGACTTCAGCCATTACCCTCCCTATAGTCCACAATGTCAAAGTCAAAACAGACGTTTCTACAATGCAAGAAACAATATAAAATTTTACAAATACTTACATGGAGATACAATCATTAATTAGAGTTGAAAGCATGTCTCTTGAATCCTAAGTTCAACAGAAAAGCTGAACAAAATTGGGTATGTGTATTTAAAAATGTATCTATTAAGTGGGTGGACATAAACACTAAGACAAGTATATACACATTAATATCATATTTGAGCATATGCATATAAAACATGAAAAATTGATGGAATTACAGGAATATATACCATCTACACACATGCATACAAAATATATATATATATATATATATATATATATATATATATTTAAAATAAAGGTAATTTAATTTATTGCTCTTCTTATACTCAAAAAATCCAACACAATTTCCTTATACACAGTTTTATCTTTCATTCCAACCTGGAGAAGCCAAACCCAGCACACATGACATCAGTGAAATGTGTCACTTAAAAGCTTTCCCCCTTTTTTCTCATCTTCATTTTTGTTTTGGGTACTGTTATACATTCTAAAAACATGCACACATGCACACACACACACACACACACTGTAAATACACCTATACCTACTAAAAATATTAATCTCAAAAATATAAAATATTCTCTGTTTTTATAAATGCTACCAAAACATTTATTTTTATCAATAAAAAAAACAAAAAAACTCCCCTAGTTTTTTATATATTGTTTCAAATAAAAAAACAAAAATCTAATAGTTCAAATGCATCCATTAATTCCATATTATCTACTATCTTCTGTAAATCTTAACCACATCTATTTTGGCCCCCAGATAGTCTAAAATTCAGACTTGAATAAGATGGACAATTCTTTAGAAGATAAAATGGGTGTAAAAACATTTGGATACTAAATGCAGATTTATACATTTTGAAGAAAAAAATAAAATAATGTGTCAATATCTATATTGGTCATGTAATTGCACTGATACGTTTTACTACAATAAAAACAATATTCTTTCTAAGATGTGTATCATCAGTAATAGTCTGTTTAATACTTTGTCATATCAGGTATCTGCAATTGTTTTGCCATAATTCTCTGTAGAGTAGAAAACAAGGATTTTTTTTTCATGGGGATCTAAAATGAAGCCTTTTCATCATTTCTTTCAAACAGCAACACAATGTTTTTACTCATCTTGCCACTAGCAAATAAGGATGTTATCATCTAAGCACATTTGTACACCATCCTGTCATAATCACCAAAGATCAAAGAAGGACTTTGATAATGACAACTTACAAATAAAAAAACAGTGCAACAAATACATCATTTAGATGCTCTTCATTAATCTACAGACAATGCAAATAGACATGTTCTTTACAGCAAGCAAAAAAGTATAAAAATGAAAATAGATGATCAACGTGTGCTACAAAACATAAGTAATAAATACTTAAAAACCTCTGTCTAAACACTAATAAACTATGTGTGTATGCGTACAAGAGACAACATGATTAAACCCCAATACTTTATTAAAAATGAATTTCAGTAGGTTAAAAAGGCTTCTTTATTTAGGCACTTCTTTGTTATTTCTGACTGGTCTAATTATTTGGTGCCTACAGAAATGAAATATTTTTACTTTGTTGCTCAGTTACAAAGCAGCAAAATGCACTCCCCTGTTTATTTTTATTAAAGGGTAAAGACTCAAATACTGAAATTAATTTTAGATTCACTTGTTCCTTTTTTTTTTTTTTAAACTATTTTTGTTTTAACCCATTTTTTCAGCCATTTGTTTTTTATAAGATAAAGGTAAAGAGGGTCTTTTTATTTAATTGTTCATTAATAATAGAAATTAAGCTAGGGCATGACATCAACCTCAACTGTATGTTGTAGTCAGACTATCAAAAGTAGCAGTTTATAAAAAGCCAATGAGGAAGAAAAAAAATGTTGATTTTTTTTTTCTTTTAACACATATTTACTCTCTAGTTATCTCTCTCTCATATATATATATATATATATATATATATATATATATATATATACACACACACACATACACACACATGTATATATATATACATATATATATATACATGTGTATATATATATATATATACACACATGTATATATATACATATATATATCCATGTGTATATATATATATATATATATATATATATATATATATACACACACACACAAAAAAAAATGGAATTATCATTTAAAACCACAAACCCTCAAGACTGGAAATTTTATTAACATTGATGTCAGGATAAAACTGATATTTAAAAGTTAAGTAATCTTTTTATATAATATCATTAACACTATTTTAAAAATTATTTTAATATTTTTAATATTCAGCACCTTATATAAAAATATCTGCTGTTCCTTAAATCTTATATATATATATATATATATATATATATATATATATATATGATAGAGAGAGAGACAAACCTCTCATCTATGGACCTCCTCATCTATGGACCTCCCCATCAACAGACTTTGGATGCAATGGACAAAATCTGCAGGCAAAATAAAAAATCTGCAAGAAAAAAACTTCCAAATTGTCAGTGATGTATTTCAAAATTTGCAAAATTTTGAATGAGTTGTATTAGTTCTCAAAGTCACTGCTTCATGGTAGTGGCAGGCTTTTCAATTGTAAACAAAGACAAGTGTACAGTATATAAAGTATGATACATTAGCATGAGAAATCTATTATTTTTGTTGTTTTGATTAATATATCTGTATTAAGTATATGTTTATTTATGGCATATATACATGTTTATAGGATTTACATTATGATCATAACTTGTGGTAGTTACTATAGCAGTTTCAGAATTCAAAAATAATCCTTTCCTAACTACAGACAATTGTCTTTAACAGACCACCCCATCCCCCTATTAGTCCATTGATGAGAGGTTTGTCATTATATATATATATATATATATATATATATATATATATACACACACACACACACACACACACACACACACACACACACACACACACACACACACAAAATATATTATTATTATACACACACACACCAGGTAGAAACTGATTATATTCTTAACAAATAGCTCACAATGATTTTTCTGTATGCAAAATGCAGATTTCTGATGTAGAAAATCTATACAATATGCTATTGCTTAAACATGAAAGAAAAAAAAGAAAGAAATAAAGAAAAATCCAAAGAAAGTAACACATAGTTAATTAAGTATAATGGACAAGTTACAAGAGGTACTGAATAGTACTCTGGCTGACCCAAAATGAATTACAAAAAAAATAAAATAAAAAATATCAATATTTGGTCCAATTTGGTAAAGCCAATGTAGGCAAAAATCTTTTAGCACCTCCACATAAATGTTATTATTTATTAGCAGGCTTATGCAAGTTTTGTCTATTATACAAGAACTGATATATGTATAGAGTTGCATTTTTCTAAAATGACTTTTATACATATTGCATTATAGGACTATTTAAACAAATGCAAAGTGATGCTGATAAGTTTTTGGCTCCACTCACTTTCTAAAATCTGACTAAATAACCAAATATCAGAATTTCTTTTAGAAGAGTTTCTTGCTTGGGTCAAGAACTTTTCAGAACCTGATTGTACATAAAAACGGTCACTCTAATCATTATGCATATAGTGACACAGGAAATACTAAAAGCATACAAGTTAAATGATAAAATTTCCATATTACATTTTGCATCTGAACAAATAGTGAACATATTA
Source organism: Acanthosepion esculentum (assembly GCA_964036315.1). Classification (NCBI taxonomy): domain Eukaryota; kingdom Metazoa; phylum Mollusca; class Cephalopoda; order Sepiida; family Sepiidae; genus Acanthosepion; species Acanthosepion esculentum. Next base: position 60,919,423 of record OZ038499.1, read on the forward strand.
ATAATAATTCAATAAATTTATTATTTAATATTTATCTATGTTCTGTGAGAAAAAAAAAACACAAAAGTATTTACATTATTCGGATTGTTGTCTTCATCTTTATTACTATATTTACAACATTTTGGCTGTTGTATGCTCTGGTCTTCTTCAGATGATTGGAATTTCAAACTGAACCCTTTATTTCATCCACTGGGGTAGATTGTTCTGGTTCCACATGACATGCCTCTTCCTGATGTCTCAGTTATCTCCCTTTAACTCAACTCTCCAAGTTTTTGTTCAGCATTGCAGTAGCCAGGTATTGAACTCACAACTCTTTGGGTCAAGCCATTTTTATCCACTGGGCCAGTGTCCTTAAGGACATCAGTGTATGAATTTTTGGGACTTATAAACTTAATGTCTCAGTATTCGTTTTTTACCAGACCTCATATTGCAATTTTTGTTGTTATTATTGCTTTTCTCTAGCACTCCGTATTACTGGTTCCCATATTTTATTCATTTCTATGTTAGGCCGGCTTAGGAGATTTTTGTGGCCTACCATATGCACTGATTCCTTAAGTTTGTATATTTTATATATTTATTTCAACCTCATCCCACAAAGGGCACTAATTCCCCTTTTCCCTCCATATGTGGTCAGCTCCACCTAATTTTTCTATTTCCCCTCATGTTATGGCTTTGCAGTGTTCTTGCAGTCTTACCTTAAGGGGACAGCTTGTTTCTCCTTTATGTTTCTTACCACAGCTGCATGGGATGACACACACACAGTCCTTTGTCATGTTCTCCTCTATGGAGGGGGGGTCTTACTCAGAAGAGATGTTTGTGAAATGTTGAACCACTTTTGAAGTTTGTCCTGATGTTATATGGACCACAGATCTTTTGTATTTTCTCTGATAATCCCTTCACATAGGGTAGACAGACCAGAGCTGTTTTCTGATTGTTATTATCTCTTGTACCCTTCTATCCCAGGGTAGATTTTCACATTGTAGGGTACTGCTTATACTGACCATTTCTTGTTCACATGTCTCTGGGTCGCCACATGACTTTTGCTCAATGTTGTAAGCAGTGGACAATCCCTTTCTTTACACTTTATGGGTGGTGGGAGTTGAAGTTGAGGTGTTAAGAGTATGTTGGCTTGTGGTATACATATGTCTTGAACCTAGGCTCTGTTTGAGATATTAGTACATCCAGGAATCCGAGTTTGTTGCCATTTTTCTTCTACATTGTGAACTGTATCAATGATCTTATTGAGTTCACATGATCCAGTAGTAGCTGGACCTCTTCCTGGTGTGGCCAGAGTATGAAGGTGTCATCTACATATCTCAGCCATAGGGTTGCCTTTAGTTATGTGGATTCTAATGCATAGGGTTGGCTTTGGTGATGTGGATTCTAATACTGCAAACTACAGGATGTTAAATATTAAATTACGAAGCATATCACAAGATGAGAAAAAGATAAAAATACATTTGTCTCCCTCAAAGAAAAATTTGTAATAGCCTACTTTTTGTATACATTGATCTTGGTGCAAGAAAGTTAGTTTGTTCACAGAGCCATGAATAAAAATCCCCATGGTGTCATTAGTACTTAGAAGAGGATTTAATGATTTAATCATTGTATTTTGCAAGTTATGACCTAATATTTGCTTCAGTAAGTTTTAGTACTCAATATGTCACAGATTGCGAATCAAGAAGAAAGGGATTTTCAATGATCAAGAATTAATGTAAGCAGAGAGAATATAAATTTTATATGTTTCCAGAAATAACTAATCTGGAAAGATTTATTACTTTCAAAAATGAAAAAAAAAAAAAAAATTAAAAATATGTTTATATTAAAGTTTCACACAAATTTCTATAGAGAAACAGAACATTAATGTTGACAGTAACCTTTACAGAATTCACATACAGCCAATCTAATTAAAAAGAATTTGTCTTCTTACACAGAGGGGGCATTTTTTTTCAACTACACTGATAATCCACAAATCTCATTTCTTGCCTCTGAGGTAAGCTAGTTTGAGTATCAGAGATTACATGGAATTAATCAGTTTCCTGGGGGTGGTTATATTGAAAGCAGTATTATCATCAAATAATATTGGATACTTGTCATATCAGTAATAACAACAAATTGAAACAAATCAGATGAGCTCATCTAAAAATTAAATTTTACTTTTTTTTCTGTATTATATTCTTAAGTTATTTGTAGATTCTTTCATCAGCTTCTTTCTTTGGAAAAGAGAAACACCAATCTCTAAAACAGATTAAGAGAAGCAAAATCAAAAAGATAACTAAACCACAGTCCCTTTTTGTAAACAGAAATAAATGTGGATTTTTTATCTTTTAAAGTTTCTTATCTTTAAGAAAGCCATAAGATAATAAATGCAAAATGTGAACTATCAAGACTTGAAAGGTTGGTTTTAATATATATTGACCCAAGCATAAGATGTACATATCTTTTCTCCATATTGTAAATATTTTAGTGTCACATGGAAATTAAATTTCTCTGTAGTTAACAGCCATCCAGAGTGTAATGGCCTTGCAACATAGCCAACAATTGCTTGATGACTCTAGTGAAAAAAAATAAATTAAAGTTGTTTCATAAAACAGTTCAAAGAAAATTAATCTTATACTTGTTTTATTTCAGATCTGGGTTATGAGATTAATTTAAACATTTTGTTTTCTAATACACAAAGAAAGAAATATCCATGTAAGTAATTAAAATAAATAAGTAGAGAGCAAAAGAAATCATGTGGACTGAGTGGGGAAACTGAAGTCATTTTAATTGAGGAAACAAATATGTATTCATGAAATATGGTTGAAAGATGGTAGTAGCTCAAAAGAAATACTTGAAGGTAATTGACAAACAAGGACTGCTGATTATTTCATTAATATTTTAATATGTATTACCACCATCCTCCTCATAACATGAATCAAAGTGACTTTGTTAGTCAGTTGAAGAGAGCAGAAAATATGTGCAAAATAAGGAAAAATCAAATGGTTCAGCAAAGTAGGGAAAAAAGAAAATATTGCAAAGTACACTTCTAAGAAAGTAGCCAGAAGTTGAAAGCAAAAACAAATAACAGAGGGTGTGGAACCAAAATCTTGTAAATAAATTGACACTTTTTCTGTAAAAATATTTTGACACTAGGAATTATCATAAAAGTTGCTTTAGGATATAGCAAAGCAGGAAAGAAAATATACTGGCCATAGTGTAATGGTTAGCAGACCATTACTAATTTAGAAAAAGTACAATCCTCACTGGGTGTCCCTTTCCCATATGGCTATGTACAAGTCCAAACTAAGACTAATCATTGTGCCGACAAAAGAGTGTCTTACAAAGTCTGACATCAGAAAAGAATTCGTATTCTTACTGATGTCAAAAAAGAAAATCCAAATCAAGATCAGGTTGACTTTAGTTGGCCTCGAAATATGGTAATTGTTTGCATTTTCCTACCAGTCTTGACCAATCAGTACCTATCTTACCTCAATAAAAGAACTCTACTTTGGACCACAGGATTGTTTTTTTTTTTTAGCTTTTTGTAAGTTAAGAGTTAATTGAGCATTGTGAGATGTGATATGAATATTATACCCCTTTGTTTTACAGCCCTGATGTTGGACTTGCAATACTGATTTTTGACTGTTGGAATTTATGACCTTGGACTTATGATTCTTTGGATCTGAGCCTCCCTATTGTTATTTAATGAAAGCTATTTTGGCCATCAATGGTATAAGCCCTTTGGGAGATTCAAGTTTTTCTTGGGATATGGCAGAAACCAATCCTGATCAATCCAAGCTTGCAGTTTGCCCTCCTCTCAGTTGATACTATTTAACTCAATAATAGGGAAAGAAAAACTAATAGGATTTGTGGCACATGCAAGCATATGATGCTATCAAGAATCTAAATGTTAATACTGATGACAAAGTAGGAGATTAATAATATTATTCATCAAAATAAATTTTCCCTTTTGAAGAGGTAACAATTTATTATATTCTATATAAGATAGAGTCATTCAAATTTCATCAGACCTTATACAATTACCAAACACAATATTTTGGGGTGTTTGACTTTGAATTGGGGGAATTATTTTTAGGTATAGTAAGAATATTTCTAACATAGTATTGATGCTCAAACAATTTTCATATTCCCTGAAGAGAAAATATATTTATGTGGAGAGAATAAATAGAAGATTGAAAATTTTATCATCTATAATTCAGTACAAGTAATCCAGATGTATAAAACACAATGAATATCTCACACATTGCTAATAAAAATGTAGTTGATGTATAATAGCAGACCTAAAATTTATATTAATAATAAATATACAGGGTGGTCCGAAAGTCTCATCACTCCTATATAATTTTCTATTTCAACGCTCTGTGTGATATTATCAAGGAGAGAGTTTTACATGAACGATACCAGAATACCGATCAGTTGAAGAATGCCATTTGGAAAGCCTTTGCAACAATCAAAAAAGCACAGATTCATAAAATATCACACAGGACATGGTGCCGCATCATTTTGTGCTACAAAAATGATGGTGTTCATACAGACCTTCTCGATGTATGACAGCACCAATGAAAGTGAATGTGCTTTGTATTACTGTATTACTTGTTCTTCTAGTGTTCTCATTATTTTTGGTAGTTGGTAACAAACCTAGTCCGATGAAGTCCTAAAGGACAGAATGAGTCACACAAAAACTTTTTCCACTTTGTTATACACACACACATTTTTATTTATTTTGCATATAACACTTCTGCAATGATATTACACTCTGATCACAGCCAGAAGTGCCAATCCATATATAAATAATCCCATTTTCGATGAATACAATGATACCATTATGTAAAGACTTCACCATATAAGAATGACAAAAAAAATCAAAAGATTATTTTTTTATTCTCAAAAACCCACTCTGTCATCTTTTTTTTTTCTCTTTTTACTTTGATAGATGAAATTAAAAAATGTTCTATAAACAACCAAAAACCTCAGTGGACACTTATCTATGCAACACTACTTCTCTAAGTGATTTTTTACAATATGTTGAAGCCTTATTTTACAAAGACTAAATTTTTAAGATTTGATTGTCTTACAGATTTATTTTTTTCATTTTTAGTAGGACTAATGTCTAAAGTTCTCTTGGATCAAATTCAATTTTCAAGTAGTTTTTAGGATAACAATGTCTCATATATTTGTACAACATTATGACATTTTTTACAATGAATATCTGTTTCAGTAACAATTATCATTCTAAGGGAGAAAAAAAAAATCACTAAACAAAATAAAAAACGGTCACATTGACATTTTTAACTCTGCAATATTACTAAAAGTAACCTAATGTTATTTTTTAAAAAAATTCTTTTCTTTAATAACTCAACACATGAACAGAAAAGAAAGAAAAAAAAAGAGAAAAGCTAACATTTCAAAAATTTGCTTAAAAACAAAGAAAATTTTGAAGTCTTACATTTTGATTATTCTAAACAATTTTATACTGACCAGTGATGAGAAAGGTAAGAGATGGGAAGAAAAGAGAAATAACAGACACAGAGAAAGAGAAATAGAGGGAGAAACAAAGAGGGAGAAACTGATAGGGATAGAGAGAGTAATGCAGAACAAACTGTAAGAAAGATGACCAGTGACCATGTTGACAATTAATCAAATTGCAAATGAAGACAAACTGTTCGGATGAGAAACGAGGCAGCCGATCTGTGTCAGATTACAAACAGCCTCTCTCAATGGGTGACGCAAGATAGCAATCAGGCCCGAGGACAACAATTGGATTGGCTATGGTTAGCAGTAGCAAATGCTCTATTCTCCATTGAGCTGAATAGTGAAGCCCAGCTGACCAAATGATTGACTATATTTGCAAGATAATCAACAAGACAGATTGTTTTAGGCTGTGTTATGTACAGTGACCAGCGGCATTTAGTTTAAAGCAGGGTGGACTGAAGGTAGAGCTGCAACTTGAAGGAAAATACTCAGGGCTCTGACATTCATGAAAATATGATTTGTTGTAATAACATTACACAAATCACATTACTAATAAATTTGTTGATGTCTGGAATAGATTGTCAAGAATTAGTTATTATTGATTGTGCAGGTGAAAAGGAGTCAGTGCTCCCAGAGATGGCAGTAATGCCCCTCTGGTTCAATAGGTTGATCCACATTGCAAACAAGGTCATCAATATCTCATTAGACAAATCAAATGAGAAAAGAACATAAAGAGGCAGTCAGAGTCTGAAAACCACCATTAAGAAGGAGGCAAACATTTGAGAAAGAGGTCATCATTACTTTCCAAGATGATTAAATTTGGACTTAAATACTTCAATGTCTTTATGAATTTAAAATGAAAAAAGAAAAGAAAAAGGAAATTGTTTATTTTATTATAGTTTTGTCTGTCCTACAAATAAATATTTAACAGCATTTTTAGTCTTAAGCCAAGTTATAAAAATGGAATCAATAAATTTGACATGTTTATGTCTTTTGTGATAAAAGTAGCATTTTTTTCCCCCGAAAACCCAATATGAATTCATTACAGTTTTATTGCTTCTAAAACCTTTTAGATGGATTAAAACAGCAACTTTCAGCGCACTTGTCTCATTTTCAAACATTGTCTAGTTTATTTTGCCCTCAAAATAATGATGGCATATAACATCTGACCACAAAAAGCTGCTAAGATTGGTAAATGAACTACCAGGTTATTTTTCCAACCAATATTTTAAAATTATTCATTTTCAATGTTCATCAATATTTTTAAATCATTTTTTCTATAAATTAAAAACTTAATTGTGTTAATTCTTGAAGCCTTAACATCAAAAACTCTCTGAAAGAAGTATAAATATTTTTCTTATATTCTCTCACAATTTGTCATCTTGCAAATTCCTTACTTAAAATTTTTAAGAACTTTAAATCATAAAAAGCAAGCATTTAAAACTAAGCTAAGTCACCTCTTTTTATGTATCACATCTTTTTGGGATGTGGATGATCATGGCTCTCCTCAAGTTCCAATCCTTTGTTGCTCTAAGTAATGTTTGTTTCTTTATTTTCCCTCCAATCCCTGTTCTGCCAACCATTCATATAAGCTTGTTAGGTAGGTAGGTTATTTGCTGCTTCCCTCTGCTTTTCTTGCCTTCATTATGCAGTGAGTGTCAAATTCTCTAAGCCTTCTTTTCTCATTCAGAAATTTCATCTATCCATTTTTGATACTAAATATGAGTGACCATTTTCATTAAAACTTCTTTGCATGTTCTGTCCATGATATTGTCAACATTCTTCTGTAGGACCATATCTCAGTTGCCTCCAGTTTTCTCTTCCTCTGGGCAGAAATTGTCCCACATTCATTGTCATAGAGGAGGATTAGAAACGAAGAGTGATAAGTTATAGCAATCAAGCTAAGTAACAAAATTAATAAAACTTGAAAACAAGTTTTAAATATACCCAGAGAAGGTATTTAATTTATGAAGACCTAGGATACATATTCAAGATACTGCAAATTTTACAAGTACACAAACTGTAGTGAGTATAAAAGTTGACAGGTGTTGCTCATAGTTTAACCCTAAAACATTAACCATGGATATATAGTACCCAGAGCAAATGACATCATTAAGCATGTGTATGGTTCCCGTGCTCTGAGGGGTCCCAGCTGCTTAGTAGCTTCAGTTGTCCACTTGACAGTGTAGGGGAAGTTGCACCGTCTTGCTCTCTACTCCCCAGTGCTGTAGTCCTGCGTTTGGGTAAGGTATACCCATGGTTGGTGATACATGGTGTTGTGCACGGCGGGTATAGCCTACCCAAGATAGTGTTTACATATTATTTTAGTGATCAATGGGGGGATGAAAAACAGGATTATGAGGCTGTGTAAATAGTGATCGTGTGTTACTTACAAATATATTTTACCCTTTCAGATTACAGGTTTATTCAAAATGGCTTTGAGTAAGAAATCATTTACAGACTGTGAAATAGAGGCTATTTTATGTGAGAGTTCTGATGATGAAGTTTACGATTTAGAGTTTGAAGAATTATATGACAGTGACATTGATGCTGAATATGTGCAAGAACCTAGTGACAATAGTGACGTGTATGATGTACCTACAAGAAAGAAAAAGAAAGTAGTACGTGTTAGCCCTGCCTTGCCTGTGGTAAGCCCTTCTACTGCACCTGCTACTGCCCCTGTTGCTGGCCCTGCTGCTCCACGTGGACAACGACGACACACTGTACCTCAAACAGATCGTGATGAGCTTGTCGTACGCTTCAACACAGCCACCATTAGATCTAGAAAAGGCTTTATGTGGAGCGCTAGGCCAAATGCAGAAGCAGTACGTACCCCTGCAAGAAATACATTACATGGTGTCCGGCCTGGCTCCTCCCAACAAGCTTCCAAAGCCGACATCCCAGAGAAGTGTTTCTCTTTGTTGTTTGTGGATGAAATCCTCAATGAAATTGTGCAGTGGACCAACCAAAAAATAAACATTGATGCAGCAAAATACAAGCATCAGAAGGCCACAATACAACCTACAACACCTGAGGAGATACATGCCATGTTTGGGGTCCTCATTTTTAGTGGCTACAGGAGAGACAACCACCTCTCCACTAAGGAAGTCTGGAGCCCTAAAGTTAGTTCCAATTCCTACAGGGCAGCTATGTCTGTGAGGCGTTTTACTTTCCTCCTCAACTGCCTACGCTTTGATGACTAATACCAGAAAACAGTGAAGAGGAACTAACAGGTTTGCCCCAATCAGGAAGGTGTGGGATATTTTCGAGGCCTGTGGCACTCATTATATCCAACACGATTTCCTGACTGTTGATGAGCAGTTGCTTGCCTTCCGTGGCTGCTGCCCCTTTCGCATGTACATCACAAATAAAACAGTGAAGTACGGCACCAAGATTGTCATGGTAAATGATGTCAAGAGCAAGTACATGCTGTCAGGGATCCCCTATCTTGGGCAGCAGGGGACACGGGTGACGGACGGGCAAAACCTTGGCCACTCCTTCACCAAGGACCTGACACAGCACTGCCACAACACCAACAGGAATGTAACAACCGACAATTGGTTCACCTCTGTGCCCCCTCATCCAGGATATGCTGCACAATTGTGGGATGACGCTGATTGGGACAGTCAGGGGAAACAAGTCAGAGATACCAGAAGAGATGAAGGACAAGACCACACAGGCTCCAGGTTCCAGTGCCTTCCTGTTCACAAAGGACATGACACTGTTGTCGTATGTGCCCAACACCCCTTCCAGCAAGAAAATTCTCCCCCTCATGTCTTCAATGCATGGAGATAAGTCCTTGGCCAGCAGTGGAAAGCCAACCATCATCGAGGACTACAACAGGACGAAAGGAGGAGTGGACACTTTCGACCAAATGTGTGGTCAATATTCGTGTGGCAGGAAGACCAAGAGGTGGCCGCTCTGTGTGTTCTGTGGCATGCTGAACGCTCTAGGGTCATCAACTCCTGGATCATCCATGGAGAAAATATGCAGAAGACAGGTGGCAGACAGATGAAGAGGAAGCAGCTTATGCAGGTGTTGGCTGAGGAACTGGTGAAACCCTGGGGAGTGCATCGCCTCTCAATCACACTCTGCCAAGGCAGCTAAAGGATCATATATGCACTGTTTTTGAGCTGCCCACTCCCCCTGGACCTTCAAGAGTTTCTGGACTAACCTGGAGCAGACATGAGGGAGTCCATGGTATGCTGTGTTGTCTGTCCCATGAAGGCAGATAAAAAAAACATGCTTCCGGTGTGTGTCCTGTCAATGAACTATGTGTCCCAAACACTATTACACCATGTGTAGCAACTGTATATGAGGCTGAGGTAAGTAGAAATGCACCTGAAGACTGTATTTACTTGTACATAACAAATAAATAGTCAGTTGCTACAGTCATTTTAGTTAAAAAAAAAAAAATTATTAGCGTAAAAAAGTGATTTTTGTGGTAGATAAAATAAGGCCTTTTTCCACGTCTTGTCCCTACAGAAGCCGCAGCAGCACAGGACCAGTATCCCCTTCAGCAGCAGCACAGGACCAGTATCCCCTTCAGCAGCAGCTCAGGACCAGTACCCCCTTCAGCAGTGGCTCACAGGATCCGGAAAGCCATATGAGGAGTTTGGAAGTCATCGGAGGATAATTTTTATTTATTTATTTTTTTATTTTGAAAAATTTTCCTATTTTTAATTACAATTTTCAGTACCTGAATTTTCTTACCTAAATAATATGTTTTTCAGTTCCTATTAATGTTAACTCAAAGTACAAAGTTTGAAGTGCCTGCATGTAAAATATTTCAAATAAAGATTTATATTTAATATTTTTTTTTATATTTTCAAAATTGGGTATGATATACCCATGATTAGTAGTGGTGTAACTTTAATTGATGGTTAGTGTTCTAGGGTTAAATACTTTCCCAGAGATTTGAGTCAATTAAATGATGATTTTAATCTAATCCAGAGATTATCAAGACTATTGTAGGAAGTTGATAAATGTCAGGGTGGTGGCAAGGGGTGGTTGATACATAAATCATGGTGACTTATGTGTAAAACTCACAAACTTCCAACCAAACATTAATCCCCTCAAATGCTTCCTTCCCAATAATGATAACAATAAAAAGGTATATTAAATATTATCTGTTATTTATAAAGTTGTTCATTATTATTATTTAGTTCAGTAAGATGATCAGGAGTCTCAACAATGATTTCAAAAGGCCACTTATCCAGAGGTTAGCCCTATGACATAAATGTCTATTTCAATTTCATTCAAATTGTGTCTATTTTAATTTAATTACACACTTTAAAATATTTCTACAAAATTAAAAAATTTTTGATTACCCAATAATTTTTAAAAAATCCCATAAAATCTTATCTGTTTTCAGAGTTTAAAAATTTAAGTTTTTTTCATCAAGAAATTAGTTGTGCCATTTTTTCCTCTCATTCCACTTGTGCCATTTTTACCTGAATTCATTTTTTAGGCCATTTTAAAAAAAATTTAACCTAAATTCATTTTATAACCATAAGTAATAATCGGGACATTTAGTTGGTGGCCACAACTTTCAGCTTCTAGGTGCCAATAAATAGATATGAATAGATTGATACAGATAGACAGGAATAGATCAATAAATAGAAACAGTGAAATAATTATCAATAAGAGACAAGAGCTTTCTCCCTGAAGGCAAGAGAAAGAAAAGCTGATTGCTTTTTTTGTATTTCACAGCTATGCACACATGTAAGTGAAGAGACAGTTTGATGGACAATTAAGCTGTTGATAAGTTTATCTTTACTTCCATTTTTTTTATCGTCTTTAACTTTATGATTTTATTACTCAGCTCAGGTCAGGGGCTGTCCAGAATAAGTGGGAGTGGAATGTATTATTCTAATGTCTTATTTCAAACTCAATCAAATTGTGTGTGTGTATTTATGTATGTGCTTTTATGAATATTAAACGGTACATGCAAGCCACAGATGAAGCACAAAAATATAAAGATGGCTATAGTAGGCTATATAAAGTAATAATAACAAAAATAAACAAAAATATAATGATGGCTATAGTAGGCTATATAAAGTAGGCTATATATTTGTATATTTTACTGTTTACACACAAGTTTAGGTCTTTCACATGTTTTTTGAAACAAAAACAGATAATTGAAATTTACCGTCACGGAAGAACACAAAATTTGATGTTGTAGAACACAGAATCTGCCACTCTAGTGTAGTATCTGTCCTCAAGTGGATAAACTACATTTCATCTCTCAGTTGTGTCTTTGTCTTTGAACAAAGTACGACGCACTTTTGTCTCTATCTGCAGACAGAGTACAACTGAAAATATAATTGGGAGGTGCCTGTCTCAGGAAACAGGTGCTCAGTTCTGGAAAACAACTGACCATAGCATTACTTCCCTCATTGCACTAAAGAGTGGTGTATTGGTAGCAATACTGATGCCAGTGTTTGTGGAATGTTGCCTATTTTAGGACCTGGCTCGTGTGCACATGCTTGGCCTCCCCACATTAAACTGACTTTGTGTCACATCCTGTCAGCATAGAGGGGCATGAAAATAGAATCGCTTTTCAACCTTTTGGCTAAGATCAAAGTGTAGTATCTGTTCGCAGATTACTCACTGAATGATCGCCTATGGGGCCGGGATTCTTCCTCTGATACAGGCCGGCGGCAGGGATTCGTCCCTGCGCTGGTAGTATCGTGGCTACGTCTGACTAGCTATGACCAACTTGGACAAGCTATGACCAGCTAAGACCAGCTATGACTAGCTAAAGCCAAAGCACTGCGACCCGGGTGAAAACTCGGGTCCATTCCCCCTCCCTTCCCACGTTAAACTCCGACCTTGTGTCACAACCTGGCCCTGTGGGAGGTCAAGTAAATCCCGTGTAGTATCTGTTCTCATCAGCTAAATTTGATTCAGAAATTTCTGATGATCCATAAACATGTCTCTTTGAGTTCAATTTATGATGTGTTGACAAAAACTGCAGAATAATTTATCACCATCATGATAAAAATCATCATAGAAAGCTGGCTCTTCAGTTCTGTAATTTGCAAAAGTGTGCCCCCCACCCAAGTTTGCTAGCATTTCATTTACTCATCATAAAAGATAATCAAACCAGCATTTAAAAATCTAATTTAATTACTAAACAAGCAACAATTTTTATTTTTACTACCATTGATGGCACGTGCCATGCTATTCATATGCTAATATCACATGTGGGTATTTGCCCTGTGGCAACCAATGGTGACCAGTTTGGCCAGGTTAATATCATGAATTAGATTATGGCACTTGTGCAGTACTGGAAAATACCCCATTTTATTTATAGAATGACATGTTGCAGCAATATATGTCATAGCACTTGCTCATAAGTGACTGATTTCATTGTGTATTGCAAATTTATGCAAAATAATGACTCTCAAGTTACAGCTCAGGAATTTTACATTTTGCTGTCAGAATATTTTATTTTTTTAGTAGCAAAAATCCTGTTTTCTGTGATTTTATGTGTTTTCTACTTTATTTCCATGTTTTGTTTTTTTTTACTGTTTTCCATATCACAGAGAACTTGCCAAACTATATTACACTTTGATCCCAGCCAAAAAGCCAAAAAATAAGGCAACTGTGATAAAGTGACATTTTTCAGATACACAGTATCTGATGATGGAAACCAAGTAAGGCAAATACCAAAATCCAGTAACCATAAAAAAAATAACTTCGCCTGCTGAATTATTTTTAAAATTATTATTAAGAGAAATGTTTGTAAGACAGGAATTTGGCTACTATAGATTATTATTATTATTATTATTATTATTATTATTTGAACAAACACATTTAGTATAGGAAGAGGAATAGAAATTGAAAAAGCAGTAACAATGCATAAAGATAAAAAGAATCATATCAAGAAATAATAATGAAGGAAAAAGGGGCAAAGGAATAAGTCAATTTTTTTTTTGTACAATGAGAGATCAAAGACTTCATAAAGGGTTCAATGGACCAAATAGTTTAGGGAACTCTGATCAAATTCCTTTTCAAAAAATGTTCTAACAAACTCATTTACCTCATTTTTAGAATAAGCTGTCTCACACACAAAATATTTTTTACTTGTTTTATACAACAGAAGGTCACTGTTCTAAAGCATTTTTCCTTACATGATTGGTTTTTAGTATTTTTGTTTTCAAGAGTGAGGGAAACTTTGGCTTAATCAGAAGTTGATGCAAAAATAATATATATATATATATATATATATATATATACATACATATATATATATTACACAGACATAATATTACACACACACATACAAGAATTGATCAATAAATTTGTAATCTGAGAGTAGCAGAATTTTGATCTGGAATTTTTCACCATATAATGTTCAATCTACAGGTTTAAAGGATTAGTATTGGATTAAGTGCATTAACAAGGAAGGAGATTAGGTGGAAAAATAAAATATTTATAATGTAAAATACGTTTTTTATCATTAGGCTTTTTACTTATTGATGCAACTTTATGTGTATGCGTGCGTGTGTGTATATATATATATATATATATATATATATATATAAAAATAAAATAAAAACTGTAATAAAGTAGCAATGAATAAAAGTATGCAAAAATGATTATTTTGCAAGTTCATTTTTTCTAATATGAGAACAGTAAGATGAGCGCAAAATTAAACTAACAGAAAAATAATTGCTAGATCCATTATGAAATTTAAACAAACAAATTATAAATCACCAAATATCTAAGTAATGTTATAAAATTCCAATAAAAGAAAAGCTCTTCTAGAGAATGGTCATCAAAAATCAATACTTTGAAAGCAATATTTGTTGAAATAAAAGTAAATAAACAATATCCATTTCATTCTCATCTTACTAGTGATTAAGTATCAAATACAAATAGCAATTCTTAAGTATTTCATCTAACAAGTATTTATGATGAAAATTAGTCATTTTGATGATCAGATAATCACCATTAAATTGTATAATAATTAAGTGAGTCATTTATATTTTTGTCAGGAAGTTACCATCAGTGCTACTGCTTGCTACTAAGTGCTGGTTTTGGAGCTCAGCTTGCAAATTCCTCACAATAAATTGACGCAAATACATAAAATTTTTTGGAGGACCAATAAAAATGAAACATGGTAAAAGCAAATGAATATCAACTTGAGATGTCAACATGTAAACAGAAGAAAAACTAAAATTTCTATAGCAGAACAAAAACTAAAATTTCTATAGCAGAACAAAAAACTCCTCCTTACTTTAAAACTCATGACAGTCACAACAAAATGAATATTAAGTTCACAACAGTTGCAACAAAATGAATTTTAGCACAAGCAAGTATACTTTTGGAATACTCAACATCAAAGTCTAGGCTTTCACCTTCATGCTAATAGAAATATTCAAACCTATTGCGACTTTTTGTGATTATTAAGGTTAAAAAGGTTGATTGCTTTTCTACTAAGGTTCAGGCTTATGAGTGGGCAAATATGTTCCCAGCATGGGACACTAACACCCAAGTAAATTCTCTTCAAAATTGAAAATATCCAGGATAATAAAATAGTTTAATTCACAGAAATTAGAAAAAATACAACAAGCAAAATGATTTCACTTGTATTTGTTGATATTATTTTATACTCTTGGGAAGACATCAAATTGAAAATTTACTCTACACGCACATTCAGAGGCTAACAATCAGAAGGGCTTGATCGTTGGATGAATGTCATGATGTTGAATAATTGAGACATGCAATGCAAGTTTAATAAGCACAGTTGTGTATTTATTCATATACAGGTTAAACTTAACTAATGGAGGATTTTCTTGTCCAGAAGTTTTGATGCTTTGGGATAGTGATTTGAATCTGGCAGTCATTTAGGTATGAACAAAATAGTTTGGTGGCAAGTCAACAACTGAGCCAAAATCCCATCTTTTTAAAAAAAATTAATTTGATCATCAACATTTTTGTGCCATTATCAGAGAGAAAATTGTGTACACTATATAATATTTTTTAAGTGTTTATGTGAAAAGCTATTTACCTAGAGACTAAAATAATTGTAATAAGATTGCATTAAATAATTTGGGGACAGAAAAAAATCAAACTAATTCTTGGATTTTAAAAAAAGTTTTCAGTACTTATTTAACTTATGATTTTTCAAAATATTTTTTTCAAATATTTCACATATATCAGTAAGTCCTTTTTTTGGCTTTTTCTACTAATCTGTATATTTTTGTCTCATAAGTAATACATACATATGCTATGGGACAAGCACTTCATCATAAAGACATTCAGTAACATGAACCAGTTTTATGCCAATGTAGTGTGTGCACACATGTATGAAAAATATTATATACAAATCTATATATCAGACTAATAGTGACAAAATAGAAAGTGATGCGTTTCATTCTAAGCAAGAACTTCAGACTAATAATGCTTTTATTGTTGGAGTCAGTCTTACAATTTTACACCATAAACATTAAAGTTATAGAGATACTCAGCTTTAAATTTAAATTTTCAAATCTGTTGTATCTAGATGTTTAACTTAACTGATCCTCTTCAGCTTTTTATCACTATTGTTTTTAAAGATTCCACATTTTATCAGCAGTAGTTTTATGAAGAAAGGAGATATGTTGTATGATTGTGGATGTCATTTTATTGTAGACAATCCAAAATTAGTGTATTTTCTACACCATTTTGCCTTAATAAATTACTTTCTTTTTTTTTTTTTTAAAGTAAGAGCACATTAAGTGGAAATTATGGTCAGACCTATTATCATGAACCACTAATGCAATGAGAGTATAGTTTTATAAAAAAAGGCTTTATATGTTCATATCATCATTTATTCAAATGCTTAGATGTTTTACCAATGTAATTCAGTGGCATTTTCATCAGTCTATTTTGTAAATTCCTGCTTCTGATTTAATGATGTAATTATTTTGTTCAGTGCCAACTAAATCTCTTACTGTTTTTGAAGTAGTCATAAATTTTATCTTAAGTTTAGATAAATTCTTTTCAATTGTAGTTTCACTGAGTTGGTATCTTGTATTATGTACCTTGTTTTATCACAGTTGTGTTATTTTCTGTGTTTGTTTTGTAGATTGTCTAAGTTTTCCTCTAAGTTAAAAAAAAACAAAACAATAAAAAGCTGAACAAGATCACCTAGGTTAAACATCTAGATACAACAGACATCAAAATTTAGATTTAAACTTGAGCATCTCCATCTTTATAACTTTTGCAGTTTAAAACTGTAACCACTATTTTCTTGTATTTTCTAGCCCCCACATCCTTGCAACTAAGTATTATATGCCTGAAGGTCCTCCTTGGAAAGAAACATGTCACTTAGGAGTTTTTCCACTTTAACATTTGCTTATATTTTCTCTCTCTCTCTCTGTTTACAAACACACACATATACTATAGGCCAAAAGTTTGGAGCCACCCTCTGGATTTAATTTTTAGTTAGTTTCATACATTCTTTGTCTTAGTAAACTGTTAGTCTTAATAAGATAGGATGCTGAAACTATTTAACTCATTAGTGCATGGCATCCATTTTTTTAGGAAGGGGGGGGGGACTAAAATTTAAAATTCAATAACCCTAAAATTACCATTAGCCATAAATGTAGATTATGCAAAAATGAGCTAAAATCTTAAGGAAACTTTATACAGTAATCAGTTAATTTCATTATTATTATTGAATATATGATAAAAACACTTCAGAAAGAGAAAGTTCATCTGTCCTGAAGTATGCTAGTAAATTAGTTTTGAAAAAAAGCACACAACATTCAATTTTAGGCAATTCTTTGAAATCCAGAGGGTGCTCCCAAATATTTAGTTTATAGTGTGAGTATATATATATATATATCCGATGCGATGAGAACGAAAGTAATATATAAATTCCAACGTTCGCAGCGTTAATTAAAAAAAGAGCTCGATACAGGTAGTAGAGCGATAATTATTTATTTATTATAATTTTATCATATAGACAAAACCATTTTACTCACAACAAAGATGTAACTTGGTTTCAGTGCATTTTAACTGCACATCTATGGGTGAGGGTAGATGAGGTATTGTAACTATTTACACTATTTGGACTGTTGCCCTCATCTTTGTTATCATATTCACAATACTGTTTTCCACTCCGATGGCTCAGTGGATAAAAGTGTTGGTTGAAGTAATCCAGTGACTTGACCCAAAGAGTTGTGAGTTCAATACCTGGCCACAGCAAAGGTGAACAAAACTTGGAGAGTTGAGTTACTAAAGGGAAATAATTGAAACTGAAATATCCAGAAAAGGCATGACATGTGGAACTAGAACAATCTACCCTAGTGGACTAAATAAAACATTCAGTTCAAAATTCATATATCGCCCAAAGAAGGACGGAGTGTACAAACTTGCCAGATTAGTGAGGTTCAATCCCTATTTGTAAAATTTGTGATACCCAAATACTGACTATACCTATTACAATTTGTTTTGTTTTGGTCCTGTTATGTCTTGGAATTAAAAAAAAACATATAGGAGATAACAGATATTGATTAATTGAATATAAAACTGATTTCTAAGCAAAACAATTTTCTACAATATATGTATTTTTTATATAAAATATTCAAATTGCATGAATAAATTCAAAACAAAGATTGCAAATTTTAAAAGTTTAAATACTGATCTATTTAAAAAGTTTTGCAGTGGTTATTCTAAAGATGGAGTTGTCTACCCCTGATTGATGAATTCATACTGTCTTGAGTTGTCTATGGCACTGATATTATTACATATTTTACTAAAGCCAATTTAAATAGAGCTCAACATGCCTAGAATAAAAAGTAAGCAAACATCAAATTATTAAAATTATAGATTGAAATTCAGGAACAAATCTGTTTTTAATTTATTACCATTGCATGTTTTAAACATTTTTGCTAGTCAATTATCTAGACTTCTACAGATAAAACTCTGTCCAGTGCAGAGAATTACAGTTGCTTACAAGTCAGTCTGCAGCCATTGTCTTGGTGCCTTAGTGCTGACTCAGAAAATCTCATCATGACAGTCTTGATGTCTTATTACGTTTGATTTTTTTTATGGCTCCATGTTTTAAAAAATGCCATTAAATGAAGATTAATATCATGTGTAAAGCAATAATAAGTAATATAAATACAAATTTAAAAAATTATTCTAAGAAAAATATCATAGTAAATGGAGATGATTTCAAAACAACAGAACCTGTCAGTGATATCCCATAATGCAATGTGATTAATAAAAGATGACTATAGAAGTAAAAGCTCAAACAGGAAAGGAAAAGAAACCTTCTGTAGAACGTTTTTTTAAATCCCCAGTGATGAACAGAAAACATTGGTTCATGTTTATAATTTATTTAAATATACAAAGGACTGAAACTATCACAGTGAAACTCAGGAATCAGAAAAGTACTTTACTATAAGCAGAACGAGACAAACAAGATTGCACAGGATACAATTTCATATAAGAAAGGCTGCATTCATGGGGAAAAGGAAATTAAAAATAAATAAACATTAATGATAACTGATTCCAAAGTTTGAAGCAAAATAAAAGGACATATCAGAGTACCCTTTTCAAAAACAATAATAAAAAAGACAAAATAATTAGAAATCATTGTTTCACATTTCTGTTTTTATTTCAATCTCATTCTAAGATCCTTGCATATGGCCAAATCATGTTGAAGCAACGGTTCTTGCCTGTTAAGCAATGTTCAACATCGTCAGCACCTAGATGGGTGACCATTCAAGAATACAAGGTGGTGTAATGGTTAAAAGCTTGAAATGAGAAAACAGAGAT
This sequence comes from Acanthosepion esculentum, assembly GCA_964036315.1. Taxonomy (NCBI): domain Eukaryota; kingdom Metazoa; phylum Mollusca; class Cephalopoda; order Sepiida; family Sepiidae; genus Acanthosepion; species Acanthosepion esculentum. Next base: position 60,938,680 of record OZ038499.1, read on the forward strand.
CCAAGTTTGAATTCCAATCAGATTCATTATGTTCACTTACATGAAAATACCCTTAGGAAAGATATGAATACACCACTCCTCCTCCCAGCTATGGGTTAAATAATAAGACGGGTATCAGAAAAATCATTATTATCTCAAAAAAAATTCTTACAATCTAAAAATGTTTCAGTTTTAAATAACCTTAAAACGGTTGATAAACTGTAAAAAAAAAAAAGAAAAAAAAGAAAAAAAGTCAATCATTTTCAGATTCTGATGGTCAAAAGAGATGATAAATTTTCAGTAAAGTTATCATAGTTGAATTAGAGAAAGCACAAAATAGTAGTACATAATGTAGATACAGAATTCTTTGGTGGAAAATTGATCAAAGAAACACATTTTCTGCTTTATGAATATAGTTTATTAGTAGTAATGAAATTTGGTTGATTTGGAAAATTGCTCAATTTTCTTTGTCCCTTAGGATGTCAAGGATGCCACACTACAGATTTTATTATATCAAATTTGATTGACTTAGTTACAAAACATTTGAACCTTAAAATTTTTTTCCATCCATGTAATCAATTTATATACTTATAAAATGTATGTAATTCAAGAGATAAACATCATGAGGGAAGAGCAAAAGACTTACCAACTCAAAAATTAGAATGCATTTCACTGATTTGAAAGGAGCCTAATCTGTACAGGAAGAACATTAAATCAGATTATTCAATTTTCAATTTATTCAATTTTCACTTTTTATGAAATTAAATAAACTAATGAAAATATTAGTTTCAATAACAATAGAGTTCAAGTTCCAATATAACTACTGAAATAAGGCCTGAATATGCCATGGATATGAAAGAAATCATTTATCGGTCCTGACTTGGCGTCTCAACTCAAGTCACTTTCTCACCAACAGAACATGGCTTCCTTCTGTCTTTTCTATAAATATTTTCATGGCATCTGCTCTGACGAGCTGTTTTCACTAGTGCCTCGACTGCAGGAATTTAAGCGTGTTACTAGGTTGGCGTCTCGGTTCTACCCTTTTACTGTCAAAACAGTTAAATGTAACCACCTCCAACAGCTTTTTCTCTTGCACTTCCCGGCAGTGGAACTCCTTTCCTCTTACTTGCTTTCCTGATAACTATAATCTTCAAAAATTTAAATGTAATGTCAATCGACATCTTTGGTTGCCTTGATCCCCCATTCTTCTTTCTATCCTTCCCTCAACCCCTCCCATACCCATTCTTTTCCCTTACTTACATTCTCTGTAGCACCTTGTGTACTAGTGGCACTCCCACCTTGCTTGGGGTGAATATGCTTAATAAATAAAAAATAAATAAATAAAGTAAAAAAAAAAAAAAACTTTTGTAGAGTAATTAATTCTCAGCTATTATAACTTATAATAACTATAATGATTCTAAGATGTTTATCGAATATCTTTTCAAGCCACATTTTTGCAAATATTAAGATCTATTTGGAATTCATCCATCTATTTGATAACAAAAATGAGTAACCATATGTGGTTACACATGTGCAGTAAGGTCCCCTCTAATTTGATGCCAAATTACATCAGAGTGATGCAATCAGTTCTTGAGATATTCAAAATGGCTGGATACTTTCTGAACCAGCCTTGTATACTTTTTGGTCATCTTTTAGATTTGTTTATACATTACAATTAATCCTTTGACTATTTTAAAAAAATAAGAAGTCCTAAAAATATGTCAACTATAGTTTCTTATAAATTTAAAATTTTATTATCAAAATATGAAAATGAAAAAAAATTCATATTAGGAGAAAATAAAAAAAATACTTTCCAAACTTTTTTCTGTATTTATTCAAAGTGTTTAAAAATAATTAAAACTTCTTTCAAGCAAAATAGTTTTGTGGCAATAACAATTTCTAGAATTTAAACTTTTATATGAGGTCAATGGAAATAATAGATAACTAACATAAGAAAAAAAAAAACTATTTTGAACAACAAAATAAAATCGTCTTTCATTGTTAACATTAAAAAAGTAATTGATTGAGTAATTTCCTGGTGCATCAATCACTCTCCAGTCTTGATAAAGTCCAAAAGCATCTCCACTTCCTTGTGGGTGACAAATTATTTTCCACTCTAAAACCACTTTCTCAGACAAAACATTGCAAGTCTTTTGCTGCTCTATCACAATTTCCATGGAATGTGTTCAGACAAACTATATTCCTTAGTTCTACCAGTTCTAATTTTCATGGCTAAGACCTGCCATGCCAACCACATTGTAGCAAACCTCTCATTCCCTTCGCAGATTGATGAGATGTAAGTTCCACTCAAACAGCTTCTTCTGCTGCTTTGTGGAACTGAGTCCTAGGAGGATGCTTCCCCAATCACTACAAACTTAATTTGTTCAAGTCTATGGTTAATCGTTATCTTCCCCACATATCCGCATAAACAGTGCCCCTTATTATGCAACTTTCTACCTCGAGTGGCTCTTGGGCTAGGGCCTGGTACAGGTAAACATCATTGCAAAAAAAAAAAAAAAAAAAAACTATAACAAACACGAAAACCAGGAAACATTTTCTATTAAACAAAATTTTCTCCCTTCAATCTTTTTACTCTCCCATAAAAATTTTATGCACTTATGACTATTGGGGAACACAGCTTATACTGCAATGAAGACTGTCCTTTTATGGCATTTTACAAATTTACAGATTATATGGAAATCTACTTCATCTTTTTGCTATTATAAAAAATATAAAATAAATAAGATATAAAAAAATCTTTATACAGAACTTGCTTTAAAATAACATATACACACAGGAACTCTTCTTTTCTTGATTCATTTTTAAATATTAAAAATAAAAAATATATTAAAAAGGAAGTGATAGCTGGTGCCGAGAGGAGTGGAGAAAGCAATCAAAATTCAAGTGGTGGTAGGTAATGAGATCTTTCTTTGTTAGATTTTCAAAAAGTGACAAGCTGAGAATAAGTGTCCATCCTCCTTACTGTCCCACAAGTCATCACACATACATTCCAAAACATCTATCATAAAATATGCAAATGCTTGTCTATAGAAATTTAACTGATTTTAGAACAATCCATTGAAAAAAAAAAAAAAAAAGAAAGAGAGAGAGAGAGAAAGAAAGACAAACTCAAATGTATTTTAAATAAATGTAGGTGGTAATAATAAACTAGACTTGCTAAACCGTTTCAGAATTTTACAATCCAAAAAAGACAAAAAAATAATTTGTTGTATATTGTGCTAAGCTAATTAAACTTGTCATTTTTAGAACAAAACAAGAGCAACAGATTTTCAGTTTTTAAATTTGTCAAATTTATTATTCCTTGCCAGGAGAAACAATGACCTTGTCAGTATATTAAATTACTAGTTATACAATATCTACTGTACAGAAGGAATGCAGATGCAACCAGGTTTATTATGTAAGATTCAGAGGTCAGTAATCAAAATACTTCAGGAAGTTTTGTTTTTTTATAAAAAAAAGATTTGAACTTTAAATCTAGATATAAAAACTATATTATTAAAAAAAATGCAACACTATGTTGTCTCTATAGGTTAGCTTTGTTTAAAAACATAACTTTGACTCCTTTAAATATTGATAAAATTGATCACCATGAAGCAATGGTTAGGAATTTAGTCATGAAGATCATTACTACACAAGCGTGTGCTCACAAAATGTTGCCTTGTATCAGACTAAGCTTAGTCTGAAATCAATAAGGTTCATATTCTCTATTTAATCTATAAAGATGTCCACAATCTTCTGAATCACTGTCTAAGAGATGTAAACTTTCATATTGCAGTATAGGTGAAAATTGTGAGCTATCACAGTGTTAGCAGCCAATATTTGCACAGGACCATTTTGAATGTTCATCTCTTGCTCTAATAAAAAAAAAACAAAAAAAAAAAAAAAAAAAAAAACTTCTGATATGAATTGAGCCAATGAAATTTAGGGAGACTAATTTATAGGCAACAATTCAAACATCAATGAAATAAAAATATGATGTTAGAAAAGGCGGGGGATTAAAAATCCTGTTATTAACAATTAATATAACAAAACAGAAATGATATGATAGAGAACTTTCTATAATAATATTATATATATATATATATATATATATATATATATATATATATATTTGTGTATTTAGGCAGCAATCCTTCTTTCAAGCACATTTCATTAAAAACGACTGACAAGGTGCTTTTATTTAGTTTTTTATATAATTTCTCGTGCGATATATATATATATATATATATATATATATATATGCCTTTTTCTCCTCTCCCCCTTCCATATCAATATATAACTTCCGTTTAAGTTAACCGATTTAATGTGTCAATGTCTGGATTTCCTCAAACAATTTAAATTTGAAAGAATAGAAATGTTACATCTAACTCAATCATGTCTCTCTCTCCCCTCACTTCCTCACCTCATTAATTTACATATACTTAGTACTGCCCATCAAAAATGTGTAAATTTCTTTTCATTTTTCGTTTCAACCTTTGGAATTAAAGTCTGATGATCCGCAGTCCTTTAAAAGGGCTGTGGTGAAATAATATATTATATGGAACCTTAAAGTGGTCTGTTTTTATTTAAATTATTAGCTCTGATTTACATTGAGCTCTCTGGATTTTATCCTCCTTGGGTCTACCCATACGGATTACCTAGTTTTTCGTAAACTATATATATATATATATATATATATATATATATAAAAAAACAGTAGAATACAGGATTCTGCTATACTATTTCATTTTTAATGCTTTTCTAATTATTTTTTACTAAATACCCAAGCAGCTTGCACAACATTCAGAGTATTTAAACAGCATGAGTGGACTGAATAGAGTAGGGACTTGAGTCATTATACTGGCTCACAAGGAGACCACTTTGAGGAAGATAGTAGAAATTGAACTTTTGAATTGTACTTTTTATAACAACCCTATTGTGTTGCCTTAATTGCTGATCATAAACAATAGCTTTCTTCCCAATTTTCTTAGTATATTATAGAAATTCTCATGTCAATTTTTTAAAACTGACATAAGAATGTTAAACCAAAGATTTACAGACAAGAGGTGCTACCTCTGGGAACCTTGCCATGTGATCAGCAGAGTGGATCAACAGTCTCAGACTGATGTGACATTGTCAATCAAGCAATCACTCCAACAGCCTTGGAATGGTGTTACATGTGACCAGGGGTAAATAAAGCTAAGTTCTTTGGAAAGAACTATCTCATGTAATGTCTGCAATCTGACAGCGACAGTGAAAAGATGAATATTAAATAATGACTCAAACAGATCAAAACTAAAATTTTAGTGCTTAAATCATCAGGATTTTTTTTGATTTTTTTCATTATTCTCCAGGCACCAGAAATATTCACTTTGTTAGTGCATAAAACAGTAGGAAGTGGTGAAGTAAACAGTGAGGGGAAAAAAGGCCAAAATTTTAGGTAAACCAGGTTCAAATGCACTGAAATACAACTGATTATCGCTTTAACACCCATGCCAACAGAATTTGTTGTGACCATAGAATTGCTGAAGGGTTTAAGACTTTTGTCATATTTAATCATTCCTATGATATCATACATTACATATTAGTCTTACAGAGACTTTGCTCTTGTTCTCCTTAATGGAAACAAAAACAAAAAAAATGATTTATTGTTCCTAAATTTCATTTCAAACAATGAAGAAAAAAATTCAAAAGTATCAGATGTATGCAATTTTATTTCTAAAGACTACAGACTGAATATGCAATTGAGAACAGTTTTGTGCACACCTAATATCAGAGTAAGAATTTTCTCATTTAAATATTAATCTTTAATGTAATTTCAGTATATAAACAGTTTCAGAACTACCAAATTTGGTTTGTGGCAAGGAAGTTAATGCAAAAACAATCTGCCAGTATAAAATTTTCCATCCAGCCTTTTCATCAGCTACACCAGAAGTTTTAGTCATCTTCAGTCAGTCAGTTATGTGCCAAGCATGATACATGCTTAGGTGATCATATATCTTTCAATACATGACTGACGAGGCAGATCCCCCCCCCCCGTAGTAGGTTGCCATTTTTTTTTCTATCACAGACAGAAAACTATAGAACCCAATCCTGCTATTTATTCATAGCTAGTGGGAGAAGAAAAATATTCATACCTTTCCCAAGGGTATTAGCATGCAAGTGAATGTAATGGATTTGACTGGAATTCGAACTCGGATCTCAGATTCCTGATCCATATTTTTCTTCAATACAGTATTAAGAACAAATGAATATTCATAAACTAGTTTTATTGAACATTTTTTTTTTTTTTTTATCCATTTAGTAAAATCAAAATGCCTTTCTTAAAATTAAATTAATAAACTAGTGATCTGTGACTTATATAAAATAAAATATAGGTCAATCAACTTTATGGTTATCACCCATGAAAGTCAGGTCAGAGGTCAGTGTTCAAGCCTATATAAAAAAAATAAATAGAAAATGGAATTCCAAATGCTGATTTCCAAGGCAAACAAACTTGTCTCAATTTAAAAGAATGGTAAAACACAATCTCCTATTTTTATTTGTCATCATTTGTTCTTGTGTTAGGCTAAGCTTATGTGAAAATTATTCTTCATTTATGTTGATATAATTTGATAAAGATTGGAGATTTAGCAATTAAAACCTTATGATCATTAAGTTCACATTTGGATGAATGTACAATGAAATAAAATTAAACTTAGCTGAATATATGGATTAAATAAACTCTCACATGAATGTATAAGCTTGGCATAAAAAACAGCCATTAATTTTAAATGCCATATTTCTACTTTTACCTTCTTTCCCAACAAGTGGTATTTTCATGGCTAACACAGCTGCTGCACACTCAAATGCAGTCAATAACCTTATGTTGTTTTGCTTGTCTATTAGATCCATATTTTATATTTATTTTTTTCTGAAAATAATTTATATTGGATATGCAAAAAAAGCTAATGATCTATTAAATTAAGTTTGCTCACTGAGAAATGTAGACACAAGTAAATAAATAAATTGTAACTGAAATACAAAGGAAAGCCTTTTAACAAAGAAACAGACAATGGAAGAGGAGAACAGGTTTCAGAAGGTTTTTGTTTGAAATTTAAATAATGAAACAAAAAGAAAAAAAAGAGAAACAATTTTAAATGCAACAAAGAAGAACATTTAGAAAATCAGAAAATAAGAGAAAATAAACAAATGGAGGAAGAGAAAGAGAGGAAACCAAAAGGGAAAAAAAAGAGAACAAGTTATTAAAGAGAAATGAAAGAAAGTAAAAGAGAAAAAAAGGGAGGAAAAAGAGACTCTTAAATAAAGAGAAAATAATAGGAGAGAGAGAAAGAAAACTCAAGTGTATAAAGCAATTGCTGGCTTTTAAGGACAAAGAAAGCCCTTTCCCAACTCTGGCCTACTGAGAAGCCAGCCTTAGTGGTCAGTACAGTAGGGTGACTGGTAAGTAATTGAACATTCATGGTTTGTTCACAGGGACAACTGGGAAGATCAAACTTACAAAAAAGAAAAAAATTCCATTGTATCTAACACAGTAATGACTAGAGCTATTCTTGACTTTCTTCAAGGCAAAACACTGAACCAACATCTTTATTAAAAGGATAATATTTATGAGCTGATCATTTGGTAATAATTGGCTGATAAGTTCATCAATCATGAACAAAGAGAAGAATATTTACTTGATCAATTTACAAGAGAAACAGTTCAGCAAATGTTGAATTAAGCATACCCATACACACAAAAATAAATAATTGAAAATTAATATTGTCAAGAAAGATCAATGCATAAAAGAGTTAACATTTATTACTCTGTGTGTGACTTCCTTTGCTATACAAAAAGTTTATCCTGCCACTGAAGGTGACTGAATTTGAATTTCATAGTAGTGCTGACACATCCTGCTATGGCAACAGAAATCAACTTTGAGTGAAATTAACAATAAGGATACTGCAATTGAGATGCTTTAAAAAAGAATGCAGTGGAAAGTGAAGTAATATTAATAATGCAGAGTGCTAAAGGTTAATGAAACAATTCCATTTCTGCCATGTGGTCACATAGTGGATACCAGAGAAAGAATACATAGAGACAATATGAAACACTTCACTGATTCTAGTCTCAGCATACAGCTACATGAAATTGTAAGCTTTTGCTACAAATGAAACCATAGCTCAAGCTGTTCAGAAATTTCAGTTAAATTTGTCAAGAAATTAATCATTATTATAAAAATAGAGAAAACTAATTATTTTAATCTTTGTTAAAAAACTTAGGCAAAAGAAAAAAAAACTCAAAGCTTCACTTATGCCCCTTTAAGGCCATTGGTAACAGTCAACAGAATAAGGCAGGTTTCATTGATTACAAACTGTTTGAATAAGATCAGAAAATGATTGTCTTACTTTATTTATTATCAAGAAAATGTAAAAAATTGACAAAAAAAAAAAAAAGAAGTCCCGATCAAATCATCAAATTAAGTGGATTTAATTCAATCTACAAAATAAGATCTTCAAATTTTCATTTATTTAGATCAGTGGAACACTTTCTTGGTAGCAAAACCTTTAAAAGATCACTGCACATTACCAGAATTCTTTTTATCTAGAATTGCAGTTACTGTCAATAGAAGAAATAGATTTCAACGGGTTTTTATGTTCTTGGCAAATAAATTTAATTATTTCTTCAATTTTAACAGGTTTTTATTTCAGCTCTAAAAATGGAACTTTGCTTTTAGAATAATATAAAACCATATGTTAAAATAAAAATATAAAATAAACCAATCAATTTATTTCTATTAAAATCCTTCAAAAAGAAGTGACATTTCAAGAAGCATAAAGAGATATTTTTTAAGTTTAAAGCTTTTCAAATATATTTAAAATACATTTTGTGTATTTAGAGTATCAGGTTCACTTTCACCAATGAGATAATGCCCTGGGTATGATGATAAACTACATCCGGAAACAAGGAGGTTTTGAAGAGTGTGAAACTGCTGTGGAATTGCTGTTGTTCCCAGGTCCACCCTGACCCAGAGTGGTAGCACCTGTTAGACAATGGACAATCAGTTAACACCCAAACTGGGATCAAAACTCTATGAAAGTATAAAAATAGATTTTTAAAGTAAAAATACCAGCATTTTGTAAAAAAAATATTCCCAGCAATACATTTGACTCAACAAAAACCCTCTTTACAAAAATATGTCAATGAAACATGATCTACAAACTGATTTCTTACAAATACATATTCTATTCATACAAACCTATCCCAAAAATCTTGTCGTCATGAAATAACCCATTGATGCTGATATGCCATAAAACAAACTAAACCAATCGGATGAGATAATTCATCTTAGCAAGTTGCTAGTTTAGTGTAATGCAATTTGTATAAACAAAGAACATCTGCATATTCATTCTCACAATATGACAACTTGTGAATTCATGCACAACTCTTTACTTTATTACTAGGTCCAGGTTTTAAGATATCATATAAACATTTAAATTATTGCAATATTTTACCAAATTTATTTACACATTTACTAGATATATGTTGTAAATATTGATTTCTATGCAAATAAAACTATTTAAACAGACAAGGTAGACTTTCTTTCAGTTTTTTTTTTAAATGAGAAAACTAAAACAGAAGAGTTACGTTAAAAAATACATACAATTTACATGAAACCATAAAAAGTAGATTCAGTATTTTTGAAATACTAGTTTGAAATGCTATCTTTTAAATGTAACTCTGGAACATATTTATACTTAAGTATTAAAAATTACATGAGATGAGGCAAATTAGGTTAGTATCTAGGGTGTTGTAGATTTTACCCGATCATAAGAGAGGGAGAGAGAGTTTCAAGGTTGGGTTTCTGACAGCAAGAAGGTTATGGCAACCTAACAATCAGAATTTTAATGTGTAAGCCTTTAATGAACTCCAATCCAATTCTCTACCATTGAACTACTATCCTGGGAACTTAAAATTCCTCATGATTGTGAGAAACCAAAAGTAATTTGAGTAAAAATGAAATAATAAAATTCAAGCTGATATTTTATTGATTTTCACACATGGAGAAATAAAGTGATTTTATTAAGAGTTCTGGGGATGAAATTCATTCAGATTATTTCATGTCTCACGAAGTTAATCCTTTAGCACTTTTAAAATGTTCTGTGTCTATAAAAGGAGTCAATATTCATTCATTGAATGTAAACTTGAAACAGAACATGCTTTATAATTTGCTTGTCTATTAGTATTAGAATTCAAAAACAGTAAATGCTTGAAATGTGAAACTTTTGAAATATGTAAAGAATGCTGATAAGGTTAGAGAATTTCCAATTTGATCTTACTTTTCACTACCACTGAAGTAATTTTCCAAACAGATTTTAAACTTCTTTAGAACATTTACAATGAGTTTACCAGAAAAGGCTAAGAATGAATCTTTGCAATCTACATTATATTTTATTTGTTGGTGTGTGTGTGTGTGTGTGTGTGTGTGTGTGTGTGTGTGTGTGTGTGTGTGCACGTGTTTGATGCTTGCTACCAACAAAACTAGGAAGATCGTTGCTAGTGCATTTTAATATTGAAGAATAAAGCAATTTTCGGTACAATTTGCAACTTTACAAATGTAAGGTCTTCGTTTAAACTCACTTCAATAAGTTTTTATGTTTGTACAAGAACTAAAAAAATTTTTTATCAACATTAAAAAAGGAAAAAAAATATGAAAAGTTTAATGATTACTCATTGCTGCATAAAATAATGATACCGTTATTTTATAAAAAAAAATCTTTATATATATATATGTATGTATATATATGTATATATATATATATATATATATATATATGAGAGAGACAGAGTTATTACATATTTATATAGATAAAAAAATAATTGACATTTAAAGAGTTGTTTCCTTATTTAATTTTCAAATAATTATATGAAGTCGTTAAATAGGAAAGGGATTGACATCAAGCTAAACAGCTGCATTTGCCAGCTTTTAAGAAACTCTTTTATAAAAATCCAGTATTCAGTCAGTTGTTAATGAAGCAGACAAATTAATCAGAACTAAATTTGAATAGTAATAATATGAATAAATTGAACTAACGGATATTACATCTTGTAAATTGTTAGTGATGCAAGTATATCAACATTGTGTATATTCCTAAGAAAAAAAAAATGTCCATAAAAGCAAAGATAAATTCAGAGCGATAATAAAATCATTTTGTCAGAAGCAACATCAGTCTGTTTTCCTTGGTTAAAATTTAAAAATCTTCAAACTTGGCAACATATTATAACAAGCTTTGTCGGGTCATTCATTCCTAAGCAGGAACAACATTAATACAGATTTTGATGTCACTAAATCTCTTTTCAATTGACACAGTGAAGATGTTCAGTTCATCTGAAAGTATATATTAATCATTCTTTGATAAAGGAACAAATTGAAAACAGTAAATTGAAAACAATAAATTTCTGCTGTCATCAGTTTATCTATTGGGACAATTTTTAAGAAATAAACTAAGAACAGCTAATATGATGATAAAAGGTACTTAACTTGACCTTTCGGCTGCCTTCTTAACTTAGTTTCACATGCAGAGAATTGAGCTTTACCAAACACAATCTTCAGGCAGTCAGGAAGGATAGCAAAATTTTACTATACTTCCTGCATATGAAACTATAATTCATAAAGACAACTAAAAAGTAACTTTTATCATCATTTATATCTTGCTCTGTATATTTTTATATGTTACATTGAACACTGTTTTTTGTAACATTAACTTCACACACACACACACACACACACACACACACACACACACACACACACGGGTTTCTTCAACACCCACAAAGCCAACCTGTGGTTTATACTGCAACTATACTGAGCAAACTTTAGTTACAGTTTCTGGGAAAGAGCACATAATCTGGCAGGATCCATAGTTGAACAAGGCAAGTATACTCAAACTCTCAGTCACAATGACTTGTAACTTCATGCTAACAATGGCTTCTGAACAGTTTCAATTACCCACTTTCATTCCATGGATTTCAGATATTTCCCAATGGTACCATGTTGGGATCCTCTTTCTCGTGGTGAGATTACCAAGGTTTAATGTTCTAACCACTAGGACACACACACACACACACACACACACACACACACACACACACACACAAGGTGCTGAAAAGTTATTGACTCAATCCACTTCACAAAGTTTAACCAAATATCAAACTTGTTTTTTTTTTCATCCATTCTCATTCAGGCCAAGAACTTTTCAGCACCTCTGAGTGTATGTGTGTAAGCTGTTCTTGTAAGCCTATATTTATAAACGTATTTGGGCAAAAGAGCAGAAAAGACTCAATGTACAGTAAACACCTGCTCAAGTAAAAAAACAATCAAGAGGATTCAGATTAGGCTTTCAACAGACTTTCTCAAGAAACAATAAGATAAATGAATTTCCTTATGGAAAAGGAGTTTTGACAAGTTGTTATTTTAGACTTTACTAGACAACTATGAACAAAAGAAATGATATTTATTGGTAAAGTTAAAACTAAACAGAAAAAAAGAAGGAAAAAGAAAAAAGGAAAAAGTAAAAAGAAAAAGGGAAAAGGAAAAAGAAAAAGGGAAAAGGAAAAAGAAAACAAGAAGAAAAAATGAAAAAAGGAAGAAAAAAGACAAAAAAAGGAAAACCCAAGTCCAACTGCAAATTATTGACATTCACACCTTACTACATACACAAGTTTGTGCTAAAATGTTTTCATCCAGACTCAATTTCCAAGCATCAGAATATCTAGAAAAAGAGCTTCTTGGTTGAGCTAGGATTTTTTCAGTGCCCCCTTCTGTATGCAAATTAACACTCACACTGTAACACATATATGCACTAAGTGAGATTTTATTATGCAAGAAATGTTTTCATGATAAAATAAAGCTAAAGCTTAACATTCAAAGAGTATTTCATCTATGTGTGTACTTGTGTACACACACACGTGCACAAGGTGATGCTGAAAAGTTCTCATCCAGACACAATATTCAAGCATCAGAATATATGCAAAAAAGCTTAGTTGGGCTAAGAAGTTTTCAGCATCCTCTCATGTGTTTGTTTTGTATATCTCTTCTAGAGAAATGTATAAAAGAAGGAAAAAAAAAAGCCTTTCAATTTTACCTCAAATTTTGCTTAAAGAACCAGACTTTGCATCTGTATAGGCCGCTGTTCAAGAGATACTGCTTGTGAACAAAGTATTCTATTAGTCTCTGAAGCAGACCAAAATCTATTTGACTTTCCAGTCTATAATCAGTTACCCATCCACATAATATATATGATATTTTATCAATAATTAAAATCATACACATACCCAATGTGCCCACCATATTCAGAGTTAACACAAACCACACACTAAAGAAGCTTTTTATCATTGGCTTATCTACAGAAATTAGACACTAATTCAAGGATATTCCAACCAAAGTTCGGTATTTCAAGACAAATAGAGTTTAACAAACATTCAGTTTTTATAAACCTTCTAAAATGTTTATCTTTTTTCTTTTTTTTTAATAGAATCAAGTGTCTGACAAATAGATCTTAACTTCTGATAAAATAAGAAACAATGACATGTAATATAATTGCAAAGGTTTTCCACTCCTTTCTCCTTTGTTGATAAGAGAGTAAAAAATGTTTATGAGATGAATATTTTGAAAGTTACTTAGGATTTGGTATCAGCCCAATAAATAAATAAAATAAATAAAGAGGGTTGGGTGGTTGGTTGAGGTCAGTTTTATGTCACAAAATTTTCTAAGTTTAAAATTATACTCATTGGTATTGTGCAGCAGTTAAAGTGTTCCAAAAAGACATTATGCTGTTGCAGCAAGAGGAGTCATGACTTGATGATGTTGAAGATTGTAATGGATGCAGTCGAAAACTTTCAAATAAAATGAATTCAATGCAATTTGTGGGTTTAAATATATATATATATATTTATATTAAGAACAATATAGCTCCCAAAAGAAGAGAAAGAGAAAATTATATCTACATGTATACATATAGCTAAAAAAGAAAACATTTAGAGGATTAGTGATCGAGAGTATGTGCGTCAGATATTTAGGTTGAAATTAACTAGTCAGCTGAACAGGGAGTGTTTGCATCTACTGCATCCTAATTGGTGAGGTGAAAAAGCAAGAAAAAGAGAGAGTGTTTGTCCCTTCCTTTTATAGTCCTGAATAGAATGACACTTAGTGGCATTAAGCAAAGTCCATTGGCAGACAAAGTGGGGTAATCTCATACTGCTATTCATTCATAGAAGGGATTTTTGACCAAGATTCTTGTCAGCATAATATTTTTTGCTTTGTACAAAAATATCTGTTGATATAATTATTATTTGTTTATTTTCCAATTAATCTACAGTAGAACCATTGAAATATGGTAGACTCAGATAAACTGAGTAAATATATGCAGTCTTGACTTGTTTAGTGGCTGAGGAAGTTGTATATTTCCTGCCATCTGTGTTTGAACTCATGCATAAACCATGAAACTGATTTTCAAAACAATTTTTAACAATTACAGAAAATAAAATCTTTTCAGCAGTTTGGTTTGATAAAATTTTCTGCTATATTAGCTTTTTTACTTAATTTCAAGAAACAGATTCAAAGTGGAATAAAAGAGAAAACTTAATTTTCCTTATTAACCAAAAGAATGTGAGAAGAAAAGGTAAATATACAGACTTAAAGTGAACTACAGTTTCATCTCTACACAATATAAAAGATGAAGAAACTGTTTCCTTAATGTAATATTTTGTCTAACATGCATATATCAGTGCTTTTGGCTTGTAATGTTAACTTTACATATCAGTGACCACTCCATATATGTAGCAGGCAGATAATTTAACATGATAAAATCTGTCACCTTTACCTGATCTCAAGTCTGGTAAAGATCTGGTATGGTGTTTTTACTGTATTTAGAGATTGTAGATAAAATACAAAGAAGAGTCTGCAATGTTATTGGTCCTGTCCTGACCTGGCATCTTGCCTTCAGTCACTTTCCCACCACTGTAACATAACTCCCCTATGCCATTTCTATAAATATTTTCATGGTAATTGTTCTGATGAACTTTCCTCTTTGTTACCTAGACTTTAGGAATTTCAGCACAGTACTAGATTGGCAGCATGGTCTCATCCTTTTACAGTTGAGATGGCTAGATGTAACCATAACTTCTATGCTAACAGTTTCTTCTCTTGTACTTCTCGCTTGTGGAACTCTCTTATGGCTTCTTGCTTTCAAGTCAACTTTGATGTTTAAAAATTTGAAAGTAATGACAATTGTTACCTTCTGTCTTCTTAATTTCTTGTTCTTTTATTGTGCTTTCTCCTTAATGTTTTTTTCTCATATTCTCTCAGTCAGTAACCCCTTTGCAACTTAGTGGCTTTATTGCCTTGCTTGGGGTGAAATGATTAAAAAAAAGTTACCAAAGACATCAAAGTATTACACTGTATTCTAAAATCATCTCAATAATAAGAATATATGCAAAAAAAAGCTGATTACTACATATTCCATCCAAAGTGGGGATTATATTATACTTGAAAATATATTCATACATATCACATTAAAAAAGAAAAAAAAGGGACTCACATTATATACAAACAAATACCATATTGTCCTCATTAAGTATCTTTGAAAATAAAAAGTTTTACTTACCTCCAGCTTTGTAGACTACATCCTCAAATGTAAAAGAGATAACTTCATCTCCTTTGCGAAGAATGGTACCAGTTTTGGTTTTACCATTTTTCTTGGTTGGTGGTATGACAAAGGTAACTTCCTCCGGTTCCTCCGTATCCTCACCTTGTAGAGGTGGCTGGGCATTATTTTCTGCTTTGTTATTTTCCTGAGATTTTCTAGTTGTTCGATGGGAGCCAGCTGCTCCTTCTGAATTTTGATTTGTTGAAGTTGAACCAACTGACTGCTGTTGTGAGTTGCAAGAATTCACTTGTGAATTATTTTTCTGGTTGTGGTTGGTGTCTTGCATACTTCTTTGATGTACCCCCATTCACACACTGCCCAAAACGGGGAGCCAACTAACTAAACCAAGGAAATATCTAGGAGGAAAAAAATAGAAAATAAAACAAAATAAACATACAGGACTATTATTTAGAAAACAAAGTCTAAAAATGTTAATTTTGCACAAGATGAGTAAGGATAAAATTTCAAAACGTCAATTACTTTACCATTCAAGTATGAAAAAAAAAAACATTCAATAAAATTTTGCAGTGTATAAACAATACAAACAGTTTTTTGTCTCTTGAAGGAGTTAGTACAATTTTTATTATTCAAAATGACTAAGCTAAGAATTTAATTTATATTCTGAATTTGTTACATTTGATAAATAATCTTAACAAATAACTTCATTTTTTATGGCTACATTTTGAAGAATCCATTCTAAGGCCTTTATAAAACTTCTGAAATCTTCATCTCCATATTTATCTTTGTGCTGTACTAAAAAAAGGAAAAAAAAACTAAATAAAGATCAAGTTTGTAAGCTTGACAAGCAAGCAATATACACACAGATTTAAAGAATGCTGAGGATAGATGTTGGAAAATTAAAAAAAAATTCTATAAATTATGTAAATGATTAAAAAAAGTGTTGCCTTTATCTTACAGTACACACCCGTTTGATTTTGAGAAATTGAATAATTATAAACAATATCTGAAAAGTGATTAAGAACACATCCCAACAATTACTTTTTCAGATAAATAAATATATTCAAACTGATTCTGAATTGCATATAGAAAATAATTAACATTTTACAGATTACAAACATGTCACCTACTCTACAAAATCAAAGAATCTCTAAGTTGTTTTTCAGTTGAAAGTGAATCATAACCGATATACTCATTTCAACATTATGGCAAAATATTTCATACTATACAAAAAGACAGTAAGACTGATTTTTGTTTATTGCCACTATTTTGTGTAACAAGAATAAAATCATGCAATTCCTATAATAAATGTCAATTTACATTAATGATTAATTGCATTCATAAGCTAAAATAAAAACTGCTACCATTTCAAAAACATTCCATCTCAGTTCAGAAAACACAAAGCAAATTAACATTTTAAACATAACTGAACTAAAAAATTGTGATGAAGTCATTAAGAGGTTACAAGATATCAACAAGCAAAGTATTCTTTGATAAACCTACTTAGAGAAACTCATAAACAAGCCTTCTTAAGGATATTAAATTGATAAAACAAAACAACATCCTTTTCATTTAACAAATGCACAAAAAATAGAAAACTAGTAATTACACCAGAGGCTAATGCAAGCCATATATTTTGTACAAATTATACAACAAATACAGTCAATATGAAAGTTAACTGCAAGTAATAAAGAAATGTTTAAAAAAAGAAAATGTATTTATATGTCTCATTCAAAAGACTTTCAGTTGACATCAAAAACTTCTAAGCCTGAATCAGATATATCAGAGATTCTCAACCAAGCCCCACTACCTCCGGGGAAATTTCAGTGATTTTGGAGGGGGGGGGGGTTACTTTTTCTTGCTTTTTATTTACAGAATTTGGAGACTATAAAGAGCATAAAAAACACCTCTATAAAAACAATCCATGTAAATGTATATGTACTAATATAGAAAAAAGAATGAAGATTTCCAATAATATTAGTATTATTTGGAATGCAACTTTTGAGTCGGACAATCTTGGAAGTTGGGGTGACATTCTGACTTCTGGTGAAAAGGTTGCATTGGACAAAAAAGACTATAACATGCATCATATGGTTTGAAGATGGAAAGTTTAATTTCATTTATACACTTTGACCTTATTTACAGCATGTTAAGACTGTAAGGAAATATGAAAAACATCCCCTTTTACAAGGCAATGCTGACAGAAAATAAATTCCACATACAGGATGTTTAACTTTCACTTAGCTAAAATATTTAACAATTTCCAAACTAGAGGAAAAATCTCATTCAGAAAAATTTATTTTTTATTCTTAAATCTGAAGAATAAATAAATTGCCAGTACCCAACATAAAATGCTTAAAATATTCAATAACTTGAAATGCAGTGAAAGCATTTAAACAGGACAATAAATAGGACTCTCCAGAATGTTTTCAGTATTTTAAAATTAATCATGATTTTAATTTACTTTAAATACATACCAAACTTACTATGAAATAATCATTACTTCCTACTCTCAACTCTGGAACTAAAACTAAACCACTTTATAATAAATATTTAGCAACATGAAGTTATAAAACTATAAAAAGATTACTTTCTGACAAAGTTCCTGAAGATACTCTTACCAATAAAAATGGCAATATAAACCAATTCTCTATTCTAAATTAAGAAAAAAAAAAAAAAAAAACAATAAATTTGATGATCATTACTATTTTTACTTTTATTTCTTTCATCTTATTTTTGTTGCTTTTTATCCCAACACTCAAAGTCAATCTACAATCATTACAAAGCAGTATGGATCAGAAATAAAACAAGCCTCCAGTGAAATTTGAACTCGAATCCCTTTTCCTCATGAAGCCTTACTGATTAGACCACAAAGACCAACAAAAGCTCAAATCAAACCATAAAGATTTATTCTTTATTTTCTAACCATCATCTTTGTTTACATACACTAATGGTATTAAAAACAGGTGTGTATAAAGTTGACTATTCTCTACCACTCATAGGGCAGGGGGTAAGTAAAAGGCAAAATTAAAACCAAATAAAATATAAATGAGAGAGAAGAAATGACTTAGTTTTAGTGTAAGCTGTTTAATGTAGGGATATCATAGTTTAACAGATTAGAAGTATTGATTGGTGAGTTACTGTTACTTAAGTATTAGATTATTGCAAAAGTTTTTGCCCAATTAGAAAATTAAAAACAAAACTTTACATAAACAGAAAAAAAAAATTATTATTCAAGTACATATTTTTCATTGTTTTTAGCAACTCTCTCATCATTCTACAAGCTTGTCGGTACCATTTTCATATAAACTTTGTCTTTTGTTGGAAGGTAGTCTTTTGACTAATCATACAGTCCCATGTTTTTTTTTTTTTTGTCATTTAAATTGTTCTGTAGAGACTGGGACAAATGAAAATCTGAAGGAGCCAAGTTAGGAGAATACAGCAGGTACTGGAGGATGTGTTCCATTTCAATTCTTTAAGCTTCTGCAAGGTTTGATTTGCCAATATCAACCATTTTTCATGAATAGTTGCATTGAGATTGGTTTGTTGGTTATAATATGATTTTGTAGTTATTGTTTCACTGGCTGGAAGAAGCTCAAAGTGAATTATCCCGCTGCAATCCCACCAAAAAAACACTAACACCTTCATTTCAATTTAGCCATGAATTGTGCACATTCAGTAGCTCTCATAAATGATCCATTTTTCATTGCCTGTGACAATTCTGTCAAAGAATGGCTCCTTTTCATGGTGTAACAGCAAATAAATCACAGCAAAAACACAATCAAGCTTGTTCTATTCCATCAGAGAATGTATTGAGTTTAGAAACAAACCAAATTTTCTTTAAAAGGCGAAAGAGTTAAGATATCAATTTTAAAATTCTTAGCAATCTCTTCCATCAAAATCTTCAGTGTTTATTCTCCAGGATGGTAAGCAGAGCATTTTCATTGATGTCAGAAGGCTGCCTAGAGTATGGTTGATCACTGACCAAAGAACTGGAGCACAATCCAAATAAACCTTCTGAATATTTTTGTTGCAGTTCTGACACTTACTCCTTTCATAAATTCATAATATGGTGAAAGTGGAACTTTTCACCCTCCATCTTTAAGGTATTCATTTGGACAAAATGTCAACATTCAACAAAATCTGGCTCATAACTGAACAATGTATGATTTCAATCTAGAACACACCAGAAATCAGCACTAAAATAAAACACCCGTGTCAACTGACATTAATAATGAAAATCATGCACAAACATTTGCAATGATCTCATATATAATTTTGGAGAAATTAATTTAGGAAGGAATCTTTGTGTTTAAACTAACTACATTGTTCTGTAGTTAATTAACTGTTAAAGCCTGAGTATATCCAAACTTCTATCAATGGTACCACTGTATGTTTCAACAAGACTTTATAGAGAGTAGAGGAAATATTATGGGAGAAGAAAAAATGTGCTGAGAGTAGAAGGGATCAAATGAAAGTGGGAAATAAAAAAAAAAATAAATAAATTTGGGTCAATTATATACATATGTTAGTAGTAATATTTGAATTTCTTAGATGAAGCATTGTCAATGACTTCTTTAGCTTCTTTATTGCAGTTTCCAGACTGCTAAAGAAAGAGAAATAAAAATACTAGTCAAAAATTAATAGTTAACAATGTTTCATCTAAGAGATTTTAATATAAATTTATGTAGTTAAATATGGCAACATGTCAGGGAAAATATAGAATTAAAATTGTATGGTGAGATTTGAGTTTTTGTAACTTGTAGAATAACTTGCTTGAGAAATGCAATTAAAAAAAAAAAAAAGAGGATGAAAGAAATAAAAAAATGAATAATAACTGAGAATACTTCATCTGAGAAATTCCGACGATAATTACTACTCGATATAAAATTAAAATTAACCCAAAAGAAATTAATAAAAAAATTAATAACTGACAATGCTTCATCTAAAAAATTAATATTTCTATACATTAGATGATTTTTTTTTTTTTAAAAACATTGAGTAAAATAATTTAAGAAATTATTAGATAACATTTTGTAGATCTGATATTTTTACTCAATAACCAGACAGCATGGAAAAGATATTCTTGGAGATTAATATTCCATGATTATGAACCAAAATTGCCAAAATATCTGTTTAATTTTCTTTTATAGCAACAAAGTATTTGTGCATGCATGTTGAAATGTATATTTAATTGAAAGAAAAAAGACAGATGTATATATGATAACATTCCAAAAGGAAATG
The DNA here is from genome assembly GCA_964036315.1 of Acanthosepion esculentum. Lineage (NCBI taxonomy): Eukaryota > Metazoa > Mollusca > Cephalopoda > Sepiida > Sepiidae > Acanthosepion > Acanthosepion esculentum. Next base: position 60,959,550 of record OZ038499.1, read on the forward strand.
CTGGAAAATAAAGAGAGAGAAAGAGAATGTATGGAAACAAAGTACATGGTTTACAAAAACCCAATCAGATTTTTGTTGTGTTATGAAGACAACAAGTATTTCAGGTGAAACAGGTAAAGTCCTTATATCAAAATATCACTGCACACTCAGTAAGATGGGAGAGAGACAATCAGATCAGACAAAATAGGTTGTGCGAGGAGGTGAAAATGTTCACCCAATATTACCAGACACGTTTCCAGACAGATTTCATACATAGAATGCATATTGCAGAATTTCTCTAAGGAATACACAAACATTTTCAATACAAACATTTTAAGAGTACATCAACTTTTTAGGTAGCATAACTGTTATCAGTATAGAAAGTACACAGAGTTTATATTCCTATTTAGTGTGTTGCCTTAACTTTTACACTAGGAAAGGCATGAACCCATATCTTCTACTCCACAGAGCTATGGGTAAAATAACAAAGTAGACTCTAGCCTTGGATGGCATCAATTCTTAAAAAAAAGGAGATGGCAACAGAAAACCACTATCTTCTCCAAGAAGTCATGGCAATTCAAATATAACAAAAGAAAAGGGAAGAAGTGGAGAGCAATGTCCATCTACGTTCTGAAAGGACATGGCATTAATAAAAAATAAATAAAGTTAGCTCTCATGTGTCTGTGATTTCAAATTTTGCTTGTATTATTTTTTCTCCCTCTAACTAATCTTACTAAAAGCTGACCACCATATAAAAAAATTGGAAAATCTGTAAAAAAAATTTTTTTATTTAGTTAAAAACAGTTAAACAAATCCCACACATTGATTCTTATCAGGATATATCATTGTTAAGGAGATTATATATATATATATATATTATATATTATATATAATATATATATATATATATTATATATTATATATAATATATATATATATTATATATATATATATATATATATATATATATATATATATTATATATATATAATACACACACATCATTATTTGGTACAATTCTGAATGTCATGCATGCAGCAATTTTCAGGTACTGATTGAAAACTGAGTGTTGTAAAGTTTAGATATTAATAATCTACTGTTAAAACAGTGAAGCAGTCTACTTAAAAAAAAAAAAAAAATTAGCTCTGCTATTTTACATTGAGCATTTTTATTACCACCAGCACTCATTGTGTAATATTTTATTTATTTATATATATATATATATATATATATATATATATATATATATATATTTATAACATTTAACAATCATAGAAACATTTTAGGAGTAAATAGGTTTTAGGTAAATAGGTAACACATTCTTACACCTACTTGTTCAAAATCGAGTGAGAATTTGTCTAATTTCTAACTCTAAACATAAGTATTCAATAAAATTTTGCTTAGTATATTATATGTCTTTCTATAACAGTAAATTCCAAATGTTTTTTTTGTTTAAAAATTTTATTCTGTAGGTTGGAATAATGAATATTAATCAGATTTTATCTTTTGGACTTTTAAGAACATCTGAAAATCTAAGTAAGAACCAATAAAATGTTTTCTATTGATGTTGGTGCAGTACATTTTCCCCTTGTAGAACATGAATATATCAAAACATTATCGGAAAACATACTTTTTCCCACCTTTAAACTGGAGAATGATCAGATCAGGAAATACATGGTGTTGTGTCAAGGGAGAAAGGAGAAAAAGAAAACTATTAACTAACAATATGAACACAGTGAAGCAGAAATGAAGAAGTCAAACATTTGAAATAAAAAGCACTTTATCCATCTATTCTCAAGTCATAGCATTAACAAGCTGTCTCCACCCAGTTTACTACTTGGTTCAATCTATGTATAGCTTGAAGGCAAATTGGCCAGAGATTCCCTGTCATCCTGTGTGAACCACTCCATCAGCATTCCAAGAGATATTCATGAGATTTCCCACTGCCCAAGATGGGTGGGGGAAGAAGTGAATGAGGGTACTTGCTACAGTGAGGAAGAGGAAAGGGGTCTCTTTGTGAGAGGGATCATCAGGAAAGAGAGATACCGGTTAAAAGAGAAGCAGATAAATAATATGACAAACAGGGGGACATGAATTATTCATAAAGACAATGTGTAAAGAAATGTGGAAGAGGAAAATAGGATAAATAAACAAATAAAGGATGAAATTTGAATGAATGCTTGGCTTTGCCTGGAGATGGACTAGTTCTAGTGACTACAGAGTCAAGGAAAAATGAGGGTTTGTTCATGAGTGAAGCTGAAAGGGAAAAAAACACAAGGTGAGAATTAAAAGATTTCATATATTAGTTGAGCGAGTTAATTTAAAACAAAAAAAGAAAGAAAATAAAGCCTCACTCAGAAGTGAAGTAGATTCCAGTGTTAAAAAAAAAAAAAAAAAAATTAAAATAAATAAAACCAAGAAAGACTATACCACCAACACAACCTCAGTGTTTAACTACCTCCCCATGGGAACAGAACAGGCACACGGTCAGTTTAATGTTAAAGCCCCAAACATGTATATGAGGATAAAGACATGAATTGCTCAGTTCCTGTGCCCAATGTCATTCCAACTATTCCTTTTTGAAGATGTGCTGCCCTAAGCTTGGGATTCCCAGGGTCAGGCATGACGGCAAGAACATGGTAGTAGATCCTACCCAAAGACAAAAACAGATACTACCCTCATCTTGGCCTGAGGATAGCCAAGAATATATTCCAATTTGATTGCTGATAAACAAAGTAGTACTGATTTAGAATTTATTGATAGAGTCCTTTTTATCTTAATTTCAGAAATCCTAAATAAATTCTTCTTACAACATAACTGGCAATGAGTAAATAAACAAAACTTATAAAACAAAAAGAAATAATTTTAGCCACAAAAATAAATAATAGTTAAACAAAATTAATTATGAAAATTCTTACATATAATTAAAAGAAAATCAGTTGCTCTAAAAATTGACAGTGAAAATAAAATACATGCATGAGAAGTGATACTTTAGTTAAGAGATATTTCTCCCTGTTGGTATATAACATCTACATAAATGGGCTGGGTAAAGATTGCAGAGAAGCTAATCATAGGCTTTAAATCAAGCAAACCATTTATCCTCAATGGATTAAAGTCTTTTCTGTATGACACCTACATACAAACTGGCCTCAGTGGATAAAGAGTACAAGAAGCTTGATTAAGTCCTGTATTATTGTAGACTCATATTTGAAATAGCCAACAAAAACTAAAGAATTAATCATAAGCGCAATGCTAATATTTAGCATGAATTTAAGAGAAATAAGCAAAATTTGGAAAGAAAACATGTGTAGGTAAATCAATAAATATGTAACCTCGTGTAATAGATATTGGCAGAAATAATCAACAAACAAAATTTAAATTCTGTGATAGTCTGTCGAGTTCACTTTTACATAAATGCCCTTAGGGAAGACAAGAATCTGTCTCTTTTCACTGCCTCCAGCTATAGGTAAAATAGCAGGGTAGATCTGTTTCTCTAGCCTTGGATGGCAACCAGTCTAAGACAAGGATTACTCTAAATTCAAAAACTTGGAGATAACCACAGGATTGAGGGATTGTTGTTTTTTTTAACAACTTTTATAACGCATTACAGGTTATTTAAATCCAGAAAATATTTTTAGATTGTAATAATTTTTGGAGATAATAATCATTTACTGATACAAGTCCTACTAATTAACTCATAGCTTGGGGGTGGGGTGGGGGAGAAGAGTTGGATTCATACCTTTCCCAAGGTCATTTGTGTGTAAGTGAATAGAACAAAACTGGAATTGGAAGTTGGCTCTCTGATTTCTATTCTAAGCTGTTATCCATTACACCACCTGCACATCCTAGCTTACAGCAATTGATATTCCCATTGGGTCACCCATCTAGGTCTGACCAGACTATGTTGTTTAACTTTGGTGATCATATGAGAACCAAGGCAATATCAAACCAATCCATTATCTTTCCTAGGAATGTATAGCAATTCAGAAATAAGAAAAATCTGTGGAGAGTCATGATCAGCTACATCCTGAAAGGACATGCCATTAAGAAAAAAAAAAAAAAAATTATTTTACACACTATTTTTAACAAAGTCACTTAACTCACTGGTGGCTTGTGAATGTTACTTAGATCAAAAACTATACAGAGAAAATTTCAGATCAACAATCAGTTAATAATATGTCAAACTTTGGTCATATTGATCAACACCTGTTAATAAATAAAACCTCAGAAACAAATGTGCTGCATAAGTATTCCTGAATGATTAAGGTGTTATTAAATTAAAACAAAATAAAATTGTAAGAAGCAAATATTAAAATCTGAAGGAGTCATCTCAAGGGAAAACTGAAACAAATATGTAAAATGAAAACTAAGTTTTAAAATCAAAAAGCTGAAAAAAATTTAAAAATAAAATAAAAGTGAAATCTAAACATATTATTGATATAGAGGAAGCAGACAATTTCAGTAAAAAGAAAAGTTCAGCTCTTCTTACAAAAAACCAGAGTTAATAACTTGCCATTGCCTTTATAATTAGTGTCATTTGATAAGATAACTTGATAGATAAGAGAGAAAATGAAGGAGGGACTGACTCCTCAACAGTTTTTCTTGAGTGACTGTAACCCCAGACAGCCTTTAGACCTTTTCTCTCTGTTTGCTTCCTTAACTCTTGTCTCTTCAGCTCAAGTGGAGGTCTCCAAAAAACAGGACTTTGAACTGTTGAGAACTTGACAGGCAAACCCACACTATAACAACAAGCCTCTCACCCCCAGGAGAAATTAACAACAGCTCACAAGTACTAACACATACCTTAAAGGCCAGGGATAGAGATGTTGACATTACACTACTTAATGAATGAAGTTCAGTCTTTTGGTCCTGTCTAGGAAGTCATGTAAATACCAAGAGATAATGATTTATTACATTTTATATATGTGCACATATCATGTCATCATCTGATACACAGACTGTTTCACATACAGATTTAAAAAGATTTAATTATGTCAAGAAGTCCACAGCCTAATGGTAAAAAAAAATGAGCATTTATTTTACACAAATATTTACTCTTCAAAATAATCTCCTTGTCAATGCACTTAATTCAGTGGTGAGTGCTGATTGAGCACAATACAATGGAATTTTCAAACCAAAATTCAGCTAATAAGCACATGTCAACCCATGAACTTCGTGATACAGCCTTGTATACATCACAATAGATATTTACTCCTGGAGGCTATACAAGGGAATAATTCTCATATTTATTTTGACTCTGTGATGGCAATGATATACTAACTGTATAGCTGTGTGTGTCTGCAAGAGCCAGGAAATTCCATAACCATATTAAAAATAAAGAAAATTTGCTAAAAATCAATAAACTACTAGAAAATTATTGTGGATTTCAAAACAAGTAAAAAGTAATTGTACATGACCATTTTATGATGAATTTAACAATGTACAGAGTTTATAATTTCAAAATCTTAAATCATATTTTACAAATGCTAGTATTTTTTAAAGTTGTAAATGTTAAATTTATATAGTTATAAATATACTCTGTATTTAGGCAGTAAGTATTTTTTAAGGCAAATATTATTAAAAAGAACAGACATTTTGTGGGAATTAATTATAATGATTGACTTTTCAAAAATTAAAATCCTTCTCAGTCAAGGAGGAAATTCCATCAGTAAATTGCCCACAGTTTATATATATATATATATATATATATATACACACACACACACACACACACAAAAAAAAAAATAGTGACTGAAAAAAATAAATAAATAAAAAAGGTTATCAATTTTGATAAGATTTTAACAATGTAATCTCAAGAGTTTAATTAATTAATGCTTAGATTAAAACTTGAAAAATAAATAAGCAACAAAGCCCCTTTACATTAATTTAAAAATGGTATTTGTACACATTAACTAAATTCTTATCAAAATTTACAATAGTAGCAGGAAAATAATTAAGCAAGAAGGAAATAGTACCTATCAAAAATAGAGTTAACAATTGAGATTCGTTCAATGAAAATGCCTTCTTTCTGAGTCTTTCACTTTGGTCATCATAAATCTGTATTTTATTTTTTCTTCGAAATTAAGTAGAATTGGAGGATGTCTTTAAATCATTAATACTTTCACATTTATAATTAGCCTCAATATAAATTTTCTCAAAAGTTGTTTTTCAGAAGCATGAACACTAGAACATTTAATAGATCCTAAACAATTAAGAGAGTTAATTCATTGCTTTTATTAAGAAGAAAATCAAATATTAATATCAGATGTTCTTATTTTTCTCAACATTTTTACAGAGCAATTGTTTGATTTTTCTATTCTTAATTTTAAACTATTTCCCAACATCAGAATATACTTAATGTCTTTTATAAAATAAACAGTAGATTAGAATGGATTTTAAAAAAGAGCAAAAATGGCAAACATTTCATAAGCAGAAGCAATACTGCTGCCTTTCATTATAGATGCATAACATCAAAAATATTTATTGATGTTTTCATTTTTAAAGAAAGATTTTCAATCTGGAATATTAACACATTCAAAGTTATTTTTGACCTGCTTTTTTAACCTCAGCATTTAACAGCTGCCTTTAAAAGAAATATTTTTAAATTCTTCATCTTTACTCCTTTTTTAACTTTATTGAAAAAAAAAAAAAAACATTTATCTAATTACCAAATTATCTTGTAAGAACTAATTTAATCATAAATTATCAAATTGTACACACATGCATACATTTATACAAATTTAGTTTAAAAACCAACAAAAGCCTTTAAGGTTATTAAAAAACTATTTGGGACCTTCTTCCTGGTTTCTGTTACATATTTAAATATAAATTGTCCAGTGTTTGAGTATTTTTGGCTGTTGCTAGCCACACCCACAATTTATGAATAAAAACTAACATTTTCAGTTGATATGAAGCAGAAAGAGTCTATTGAATCAATTAACAAGTCTGAAGCTAAGAAAGTTGGTTCACTATGTTGTGCTAGACAATTTTTCTTGCCAAAATCTACCTTACATATTTATAAGTCTACCATTCATCCACACTTTGTATATTGCTGCCACATCTGGTCTGGTACTCCTACTATATATTTAGAGATTCTTGATAAAATCCAAAGAAGAATCAGCAATATTATTGGTTCTGACCTGGGATCTCAGTTTCAGTCCCTTTCCCACTACCATAACGTAGCTTTCCACCATGATCTCTTTCCTAGTCAAAGAACTTCATTCAGTAATGTTTATTAATTAGATAGATTAGAAATTTCAGATTCACACTCCCTTAGATAAAAATGTTAACCAAACTCTCTTCCAGATGCTTTGCTGGTCCTGTGTCTTTCAGAAAAATATTTTGAACATTTTTTAAATTAAGGGGTAGAGGGGTTTAAAGTTGTTCTTTATATTTTTCTTAAACTGGAAACAACAAACTTGACACTTGAATACCAAACTAAAAAAAGAACAAAGAGAAGTTGTATATTGTAAGATGAGAGAGAAAAAAAAGATATCTTTTTTCTAATCAGTCTCCTTATTCTGTTGCAAGTCAACCCTAAACAGAAGTCATTCAATGTGTGTGAAGGTAATAACTGATAGGTGTACTTTAACTATTCTATATCCAATAAAACACAGTCTGTCTAGTGATTCATAAGTCTTCATTTTCTTTAACAATCAGATTACTTTTCATGAAAACCTTTTCAGGTCTAGACATTTTATTACAGACAAGAAAAGAGAGGAAAGATTAAGTTAGCTTGAATGGCTACAAAAGTGCTCTATAACATCAGGCCATCTTGTTAATATACAATAACGTTTGCTAATTGTTTCTAAAATAATTTTAGTTGCCTATCTTTGCCAATATAAGAAGAATTTTCAAGGTAATTCAGGCAATAATAATACTATGAAAGCCTGCTATTGAATTTGCTACCAGTAATTATCTTCTGCTTACATCAAAATTTATCCAAAATACGAAGACTGTCCAAAGAAACAAAGAAAACATTTATAAACACAGAAATAAAATAGACAAACACTAGCTGATTTTCTTTTCAGATAATGTTACAGGCTTATTTTACAGACACACGTGTATAGTTATAGATCTCATATTAAATATATTGTTACACGTTTTGTGACATATTTAGTAAGTAGCACAGTATAAAACATTATAGTGACTGTATGTCTAGCTTGAAAGATAAAATGATTTATTTTTGATATTAGTCAAAACAAGATATGTTTATTACTTGAAAAACTTTTTACATTTTTTAGTTATTCTAGATGCATTCCATCCAGTCATAAACTTAGTTCAAATAGAGAAAAGTGAAGTGTATCTTCAAGATTTCAATAAGGATTTAGAAAACTTAAAACAGTCATATTCAGGTACACGAGAAAATAATTTAATTTATATACATTCTTTCATATTGAATTCTAAAAACTGCATGTGTATAAAAATATTTTATTTGGCTCTTCCTGTTTAAGACAAGACAAAAGAAATTTTTTTTTAATTTGTGAGTAGCTGAGCATAAATTAGCAATTTTGATTTCACTCAACAATGAATGAGTCTATAGCAGTAGATATAAGAGGATTGTAAGGATTACTAGGTTAATGTTATTAAATGAACAGTCATAAATCTTTCAACATCATAAAAGTCAATATCAAATAAGAAACAAAATTGCAAGATGACTTTAAATTTTCATCTTAATTCTTCTACAATAATTTAAAAATTAAGGAATAGCTGTGTCAAGAAACGTATTCAAAATTAAAATTTCCATCCTGTATTTCTGAATGCTACAACAGAAATGATCTCTGTTCAGCAGTAACATCCACAAACTGACCTATCACAATTACAAAAAAAAAAAAACAAAGAATTTGTTAAAAAACACATTAAATGGATAAAATAAATTATTTGAAAAAAGAAAGCAAATAAAGTAGTCAATTTAATTTGAGGTTTAACCTTTGTTTTAACTTTGTAAAACATTTGCAACATAAAGCCCTGATCCAATTTCTTCAACAAAAAATAAAGTATCTAGTCTGAAAATAAACTACATTAGGTTCAGATTCAGTGTTGTCCAATGAATTATTCAACAACTTCCATGGTTTGAAAGATATCAGATTCTGAGTCAGCTGATATAACCCACTTCTCCCTTGACACACCAACATTTTGTAATAAAAATGTCAGTTCAGTAAGCCTGGGTTAAATTACTGACTATAAATTTTACCAGTATCATATAGCATTTTTAATCAGTCACAATTTACAATAACTATACATATAATAGCACTGTCCTGTCAGCAATGTATATATTATTTCCTGATATGTAACAAGACTTTTTTCCTGATTTTCAATGCATAACAGAAATTGAGTCAGGAAATTTATACCTAAATTACAAAATTTGATGTTTAATCAAATTTTCCCCACTGTCAGATATATTTTCTTTGATCATACAAAAAATTATTAGAGTGGACAATTGAAGGTATGAAAAGTGATGGAGCATCAGTTAAGTCAGTAGACAGCAATAGGAAAATCTAAAATTTTGTCTTATATATATATATATATAAATAATAATTATATTATATATATATATATAAATAATAATTATATTATATATATATATATATATAATAATTATATTATATATATATATATATATATAATAATTATATTATATATATATATATATATATAATAATTATATTATATATATATATATATATATAATAATTATATTATATATATATATATATATATAATAATTATATTATATATATATATATATATATAATAATTATATTATATATATATATATATATATATAATAATTATATTATATATATATATATATATATAATAATTATATTATATATATATATATATATATAATAATTATATTATATATATATATATATATATATATAATAATTATATTATATATATATATATAATAATTATATTATATATATATATATATATATATATATAATAATTATATTATATATATATATATAATAATTATATTATATATATATATATATATATATATATAATTATATTATATATATATATATAATAATTATATTATATATATATATATATATATATAATTATATTATATATATATATATAATAATTATATTATATATATATATATATATATATATATAATTATATTATATATATATATATAATAATTATATTATATATATATATATATATATATATAATTATATTATATATATATATATAATAATTATATTATATATATATATATATATATATAATTATATTATATATATATATATAATAATTATATTATATATATATATATAATAATTATATTATATATATATATATATAATAATTATATTATATATATATATATATATATAATAATTATATTATATATATATATATATAATAATTATATTATATATATATATATATATATATATATATAATAATTATATTATATATATATATATATAATAATTATATTATATATATATATATATATAATAATTATATTATATATATATATAATAATAATAATAATTATATTATATATATATATATATATATATATATATATATTACAATGAATCATTCATACAAAAAGTAAATTAGTAAAGTTAATGATATAAAATGGCAAAATACTAAATTTTAAAGATGCATTAACCTACTAATCACTCGATGAATGCTATGATCCTTGTTTTTTAAATTATAAGCTCTATAAGGTCTTCCTTAAATAATTAAGTACTTTCAACTGTATGTCCAGTCATCATCAGGCAAGGAAATTATTTTGCTTTTGGTAAAATTCAGGTAGCATCCTAGATGAAAATATATAATGTGAATAGAAATATGTTTTTTTAAAAATCTGTTATTGATAACGGATACAAACAAGGATCATAGCATTCATCAAGTAACTGGTAGGTTAATGCATCTTTAAAATTTAGTTAGCAAATGGATTTCACCATTTTATATCATTAACTTTACTAATTTACTTTTTGTATGAATGATTCATTGTAATATAAATTGAACTGCACCACATATTTTTATATATATGTATATATAAATAAAAAGAAAGAATAGTAACATATATAATCCAGTCTTCTTATTGATATTTTTTATTTTTATTTTTACAAAACAGTGCTCAATGTAAATATACAAAGCATAAATATTATAAATTAAATGATTTAAAATATGGTTATTTCACTACACACTAATAACCATGTTTCAAAAATGGAAGCTAAAAACTTCAAATTTAATTTTGTAATTAAATTAAAAGCATTAGTTCCATTTCATCTTCAAACAAATATTGGAATTAAATTTAAAAGTAAGTTATACCAATATTCGCTTGAAGATGAAATGGAACTAATGCTTTTAATTTAATGACAAAATTAAATTTGAAGTTTTTAGCTTCCATTTTTGAAACATGGTTGTTACTGTGTAGTGAAAAAAAACATATAGACACACACACACACACACACACACACACACACACACTTCTATGTATTCAGGCAGCAAATGTTTTTTAATGTAAATACAATTAAAAACAACAGACATTTTGTTTTTATTAATTAAGCAACTTTTCTATGTTATGAATAATCCTTCTCTGAGAAAGAGGAAATTCTGTCAGTAATTGTACATAGTTTATTTCAGAAAATAAGTACAGGTAATATGGTTCAAGCTTTCAACTTAAGTCATCATCAGGGTGGGTAGAGATGACTGGTGAGTTTAGTAAAATTTTGATATAGTTTAACAACGGTATTTAAAAAAAAAATAAACTGTCAGAGGTATATGACAAAAGCATATAGAGTGCATTTTGGGATCTAAAGTCATAGAACTAATGAACACACACACACACACACACACATTAATGCTATGTCTCTTCAGGTCACAGGCAATCATGGCTCTCCACAGATACCATATAAAGATAGTGGAGTGTTTTGTCATTGTCTTTCTACAGTTTTGAATTTAGAGTTTCCCTCCTTTTATATTGGTTGCCTTCTCAAAGCTAGAGAATCCAGTCTAACCCATTAACCCATAGCTGAGGGTTTTTTTTATAAACCAGTTTCAGATGCAGTCAGAAAAGTGAAGTCTAACATTCCCTTAAAGCTTTCTACACTATTTAAATAACAAGTGAAAATTCTTTTGTAATTTTATAGGTATTTTAAAATAAGAGTTTACACCAAATCACCAAAACAAAAAACATTGATTCCTAAATTGAACTTTTAAAGGTCTAGTTTGTCATGGTTGTCATGGGTAGACAAATTTCTTGAATTCTTTGAAAGGAATTCTCAAAATAGTAATAAAGTTTCAAATATTTAGGGCATTAATTTTGTAGTTATTTATGATCCTTTGTTCATAAAAAGGATTTCTTTTATTGCTTTATTATAAAGTCATAAATATTAACAAATTAAAATGTAAATGCTATTCGAAGTATCTACTTAAACTTTATATATTATTAATTACCTAATTAATTAATGGCTGAAATACAATATATGGGAATGCAAAAATCAAAAGCAATTTTCTTTCATAAGAACTGGTGCAATTTCAAATTTCTTTTTATGTGAATAGAAAATTAATTACAATAAAAATCATATATCAACGCTATGACTGAATATTGCATGTTGAAGATTATGTTTTAAATTGTAGCGTTTTTTTTTAGGTTCCCACCAACAGCTAACATAAGAAAAAAAAAGATTAAGTTGCATTTTCTTTTTCTCACTGAAAAAGAAAATGAAACAAAATAAATTTAACTTATCAATTCACACTGGATATGAAAATTTTAGGTTGGTGGGAGAATAATGGAAAAGTTCCAGATTGCTATGCCCTACATTATTAATATTTTATTATTTCAAATATTTAACAGCATTAGCCTTTTCACCGAGAAAAACTGTAAAAATCTGAGAACTTCCCTATCTGCAACTCAACTAATAAACAGATATACAAGACTGACAATTTGCTCTGGAGAAGGTTTGGTAAGTTTTAATTCTCTAATAACAATTTACTGTTAAAATCTGACTTCAAACTAACACTACCAATAGAATTTCTAACCATCACAAAAAAAAAAAAAAAGAAGAAAAGATCATTCAAGTTTTTTTTTTCATTCTTTTTAGACCTCCATGCTTCAAAAATTATGAAATGAACGTTTGGTAAGAATGAATGAAAAGGACCTAAATTTACTATATACTCTTCAAAACTAATAGAATTTCTACATGTACAGATACTTTCTTCAAAATTGAAATTTTGACGACAATCATCACTTTAAAGTAAATAAATCCTTCTTTAGTGAATTACAGTAATGAAGAAACAATGAAAAAGTCAACTGAATAAGAATTCTTATTCAGTTGACTTTTTCTTTGTTTCTTCAAAAAAAAAAAAAAAAGGAAAATATTCTACTTGTTTTTCTTTTTATGCTTCTTTTTTTTCCCCCCCAGTATTCTCTTTCTTTTATCAGAGTGTGTAACCTTTTTCTTTTTATCACCATTTATTTTACAAATTCTTTTAAAACTTTTTCTTGTTTGTCTTTGTTGATTTCTTTCCTTTTTTATTTTTATGGCAGCCGGCTATAGGAAAGCCCAAAAGTAACAGTTGAAATTACTAGGCCACATGAGGAAAGAAGGCTTGGAAAATTTAATACTCACAGGACAGATTGAAGGCAAGAAGGACATAGAAAACAATACATAATCTACCTAATGAATTTATATAAATGGATGGGACAACAGGGATTAGGAGAGATAAAAAAAGACAAAATTTATTAAGAGCTACAAAAAAAAAAAACAGGAAATTGTGGAGGCTCATGATTACCAATATCCTAAATGGACAAGGCACATAGAAGAACAGTGAGCAACTGCTAGATGTTTACTGAAATACCCCCCAGCAATTATTATGATATGACAAGATATCCGGCAATAGAAATGGATTAGTATCTTCCCCAAGAGTGTTAGTCTTAAGTGAATACAAGCAGCCATAATTGAAATTTAAATTATCTTCACTGTTTACATTTCCCATGGAACCCTGTACCTCTGATGGCAGAGAATACAAAATTGTGTAATAGCCGATTATTACAAGGAATATTTATCTATAAATAATCGGATAAATGTCTGAAATAAGTAAAATGGATTAACAAAAGAACAGATCAATAAAACCCCATTTTAGCCTTTTTCTAAATCATAAACTGCCTGAAGTAACCAGGCAAGTAACATTAATGTTGTGTCAACACCTGAATAAGTGCAAAGTCATTCATTGTTTCTCAATTGGACAAAATGAAAGGAAACTTTTTTCAGTCACAATTTGCTGACAGGCAATTAAGCCTGGTACTAGTCAGAAAATAATTCACCATAATAGATCCTTAAGTTCTTAGATCCCCTATAATAATTTGCCAATTATTGTTAGATCATTTTAACAAAAGCTGTGAATTTTCATACTTTCAAATTAGTTCAAATGACCCTCCTGATATTAATAGCTCAAAAGCAAACTATAAGATGAATTAGTTGGCAACTAACACAGTATGATTGTTAGCAAGTTTGAGTTTGCTTTACAGACCAACTTGTGTAGCAAGTTTGATCCTCAATGGACACCCCACTATTGTGGCCTTGCACCAAACTATGTTCAGTTTAGTAACTAAGTGAAACTGGTTAAGACAATGTTAAATATCAGATTGTTGATCTTGCATATAAAGTGTAAAAGATATTAACTTTCAAATAAGCCAAATTGTTTATCACAAGTAGGATTATCTTATTATATAAAAAGCTGATGTCACTTTTTTATCTGTTGATTTTCTCACACTAAAGCAAACATCTATAAAATTAAGTGAACCCGACCTGGATTCAAAACCCCAACAGAGGTCAGTGAACTACTGAAAGAATTAAGTAAAAAGTAGTTTTGAAATACTAACTTAGGGTTTTTAGATTTTTAACATTTCAATAAGTCATTTATATTTCTTTTTAAAAATAATATTGATGCATTAAACTTCATTAAAACTGAAAACAAAATCTAACATTTTATTTCATTTTTTAAAGATAATAGTCATTTTAAAGTTTAAAACCTATCACTGCTCTGAAATGATAACATAATAATTTTTTTTAAAATTGCTTCATTTCTTCAAAGAATATTGCTTTTAAAAAAAAAAAAAAAAATAAATAAAACCCACTACTTTATTTTTTCAACTAAATGTGAAAATTTCTTTAAATTTTTATTAGATTTAAATAAGACAGCCAATCAGTTGAATTATATATATATATATATATATATATATATATATATATATATGAAATGGACTAAGTCCAACAATTATTTTATGTTTATATGTTATTTTTATAGATACAAATATTTAAGAAAATGTTGTTTATAATAAACTGTATTAACAACATTTACCGACCTGAAATTTCTCAGACATTCAGGCCAGAAATGTTGTTAATACTGTTTATTATAAACAGAGCATTTACTTAAATATTTGTCTCTATAAAAATAATGTATAAACAGAAAATATAATATATATAAAATAATAATGGTGTGTTAAACTCCTCAAAACTGCTGAATTTTTATAATTAGAGGTGATTTAGATGAAAGATTAAAATTGATGAGGGAAAAGAGACAGATTAAAAGAAAAGACAAAATAAATTTCATCATTTTTGAAAGATACTGTGATAATTATAAAATAAAATAAAATTCAGCAAAGATTCCAAAGTCATACAGAACTTATTTTAAATTAAGATTTCCTATTCTTTGTTTTATCTACTTGAAAAGAGTTTGACAAAACATTTATGAATTTCTATAAATGGGCCAACATAATAATGCATTCTATTAATTCAAGTTGCATTTTGCAGAAATGTCTTAATACAAACTTATGAAAATAATAAAAAAGGCTATTATTTTTAAAGCAGTATTTTTTTTTCTGAAAAATGTTATTACTTTAATATTTACTAACAATAATATGACAAGAAACAGGAAAAATTATTCTAAGATTTACCAAATCACTCATAATAGTAATAATTCAATTTAAACATTTATACCATCAATAAATGAATGCAATGACCATCAGATCAATTAGAAACTCTTTGCCTAGTACAAAATGAAAAAATACACTCAGTTATTATTCCAATCCACTCATGTTTGTTTAATCAGGTAGGGAGTGTTAAAGTTTCTCAGAATTATGTTGTTGGCGTTGATAATGATGATGATGACATCCAAAATAGTATTAGGTTGGTGCAAAAATAATGTCGTTATTTACATAAGTAATATATGTGAGAAAACGACATTATTTTTGCACCAACCTAATAGTTAATAAAAACAAAGTTGAAAATCATTTTTATCATAACCAACCCCAAAGTTAAATGCATTTAAACAAGAATGAAAATGCTAAGATCCAATTGCTTATTTTTTCCTCGGCTCTGAGAGTTAAGTTTTCCATTAACAACAAAGAGAGAATGGACTTAGTTTTTGTTCTAATGCTATTAGTTTTCTACTAGTAAAATTGATTAATATGCTTCTTTTGAGCAGATATGGAAAGTCCCTCTTGATCTAACTGCTATTCATCATTTCCACCTATTCTTACAGTGAAAATGCCTTGTTTCCACATTGAAAACTATAAATTTAGATTTATCTTTGTTCCATTTAACAAATAGAACTAAACAGTCAGGAGTGGATGCTATATTATTTTATAAATACAGCAAAACCCTTTTGAATGTTGAATTTGAATCCAAATAAAAGGATATTAAAGAAAAAGAGTATTTCCCTATAAACACATCATCACCACAACAATACAAATTAAGATAGAAATCAAATCAATATTCATTTATTTTATTGACTTCTAAATTAAAACACTTCCTCATTAATATTAAGAAATGTATTTTTTTAAATCTCTAGAGGGGAAATGAAAATCTAAGTCATCAACAAAGGACATTCATAACAGAGAGGAAAGAGCAAATTTACTTATAATTTCCTTATCTAATAACTAAAGGAATGTGTAGTCATTTCTATTTATAAAAAAAATGTACCAAATCATTTATTTTTATTAAAATGATCTGACATCACTCATTGTGAAATCTTATGGTGTTAAAACTTCTTGACTGAACTAAGATTCAAACCTTGATTGTCTACTTACTTCTTCAGAAGAAAAGAAATTATAGCACTGATTTTAGAATAGAAAGATAAGGATTTTGTGCAGAAATTATAATTTTACTTGCTTCCATTTTCCTATGCTTTTTAAACAATCAGAAAGGTTGATCAAACAAAAGTGAAGTAAGAGAAAACATGAACGATCCTTAATGATGAGTGATTTTTATAACTTTTCTCTACTTTTTTAAACTTTCATTAAATGTTTTATACCTCCAATACCTAAATTGTACAAAGAAAATAATATCATACTAATTCATCTAATATAGAAAACAATGATGTTTTAATTCATCAAAGTGAGTCAGTTCAATTAACAACATGAATTCAAGGTATTATCATAAACTGATTTACTCTGATGTCTATTTTCACTTTGAGTGTTATTGTCACAATGTTTCAGCTATTATAAACTCTGGCCTTCAGGCAAAGTCTATTCCTCATAGATACACTTTAATTTTCTAAATTTAACAATTGTTTTATCAATGGGGGGGGAAGATATTTAAAATCTGGAATTTGTATTTTTTTTTTATGACAGTGATAAAGATTAAGTTCTGAATATAAAAGCTTGGTAAATACACCAACCAAAGTAAGAATAATAAAAAGATATTGTACTAGCAATAATACCATTTGGATAACCAGAAGTAAAGTAGTTCTTTGGTAGTCATCTATGACGATAAAATAAGGTGGAAATATTTTATCCTTTATGACCACTGCTGCCAATGATTTTGTGGACTTTGCAAATCAAAAATCTGATGCAAAGTGCACTAATGTCTGGGAGATAATGCTGAATTTAAAAAAAAAGAAAAAGAAAGCCGTTTATAATCTCAAATGATTTGTAATTTTCTTAATTTTAGATGAAGCATTGTTAATTTTTACCTTTTTTTTTTAACACACATGATTCTTTAGTCTTATTTCTGTTACTTTTTACCACAATGATTATTTTACAACTCTAGTAAGCGTTGTAGATCAGAAATAAAGAACAAGCCTCTTAGGAGTTGAACCAGTATCCCTAGTCCTGAAAAACCTACATTAGCATAACAACACTTAATTGATTTGACCTTGAAAGCTTTGTCAAGAGATGTCACTAGAATAAGCTGCATAACTATATCCTTTTCTTCTCCAAAAATACATTAAGAAAAATCAAAAACTACTATATCTAATACTGCTAGTGTAAATAAATCAGTATCATCATGGCAGCAGAATTGAGATGAGAAAAGAAAATATAACAATATGGCTTTGTTGAGTACTATCTATTGGTGAAGAATTTGTTGCTTAATCAGCAAGGCACTATCACAGTAAGACAGACTTCCAGAGGCTTATACTTTACTCCCAATCAATGTTGCTTATTTAACAAGCAGAGAGTAACGATTTGACTTTGGTTGCATTTTGAAGCAGAATCGTTTGTAAGCTCTTGCTTAATCATTGTCTATGTTAAAATAATGAGATTAACACATTAAAAGATGAAATCACTTTCTAAATGGGTTGGGATATACAAGGTCTGATCAAAAAGTATCAGGACTGGTGCTATAAAAAGAAAACCACATATCAATTTGGCATTTAATCTCCTTTGAAGTTGTCCCCTTCTGAAGGTTGTTTCCACTGATGGAGGCATTCTTGGAACTCCCTTTTCGCATTTGCTTGGATTTCTTCAACATGTTGAAATCTTGTTTCTTTCAAGTGGGATTTGATTTTTTAAAAGGAAAATAGTTGCAAGGGGTGAGATCTGAGGAATATGGTAGTTGTTGAACCTGGGGAATGTTATGCTAGGCCAAAATCTGCTGCACAAGCCATGGTCACTGATGGAACTTCTGTGTTGTGGTGAGATGACCACACCCTTCCAAGCACTGCTATAAACAATAGAAGTGAACGAGAACGTTATAACTTAGTTTTTATGCACAACAGAGTTCAGGCTCAATCAGAAATCAAGGCTTCACTGTGTACTTTAGCTCCATTAGCTTAGCAACAGTCCCAATACTTTTTGATCAGATCATGTATTTCAAAGATTTAAGTTAAAATTACAATGAAAAAAAAATTTTGAAGAGAAGGAATTGCTGTAACTGGAGTTAAATAGAGATTTCATTTTAGCAAAGAGTTACCCTTTAGCTTTCTGCATTATTAATATTACTTCCCTTCCCACAGCATTCTTTTTCAAGGTTTCTCAATTGCAACATCTTTATTGTTAATTTCACTCAAAATCGCTTTATGTTGCCATAGCAGGATATAACAACACAACTATGAAATTCAAATACACTATTGTTCAGAGATCAGTCACCTTCAGTAGTAGGATAAACTTTTTGTGGAGCAAATGAAGTCACAAAAAGTATGATAACAGCTAAGAAAAAAGGGGATACTGTGAATAAAAGTTCAAAGAGGCAATAATTAATTTTAAAGGTTCTCAAAATATTAATACTCAGTTTATACTCTTCTTAAATACAATATGTAAGGCATACCTCTTATTTAATTATCAATATCCTACCAACTAAAATAAATACCATGATAAACATCTTCAGGCAATATTAGTCCTACCTATCACAGTTTATAGAAAATCTTAAATTAGCCTTTCTCCTGAGTAACACTTTCTCAGTTCCATTCCCTCTGAGTAACCTTTGCATCTTAGTGGCTTTATTGCTTTGCTTGAGGTGAAATGATTTAAAGAAAATAAATCAAATTCTTTGTAATGATACATACAACATTGTCTCACATTATCAGCCACTTATGTTTTATCACTATATAAAACAAATACTTATTGGAATCTAAAGGTTTATTTGCTGAATGGTGGCAACATTTATCTGTGCAGTTAGGATGCAAGCCAGTTCCTTATGCACAGATGTAATCAAATGGCAGCCATTTATATGAGATATTTTGAATTTTGAAGTCTTAAGTTAATACCTACATTGCAAGTGAGAAGCTTTAAAATAAGTTGTACGGCTGAATTGACAGATAAAGAGAAATATTTAAGAACTTTACGACTTGCACAAAGTAAAAAAACAAAACTGGAGATTACAAAAATGTTCAGCTACTGTACTGAACAAAAGTTTGTTAAAGATCCTGGACATGTACATGTTTGATAAAGTCAAGTTGGGAACATTATAAATTGCTAATCTGTTTTCTTTATCAAAAATTATTTATTATAAGCAATATGTCTTTGTCAAAAAATATATGAAGTCTAAATTTTGAACTGCTCTTTTCACCAAGGAACATTGTGCCACTCTTGATAAGCCAGACAATAGGTGGAAGGGCTGGGTGGCTACTGGTGAAAATCATTCCCACAGGTTAACACATGTGCAAGAAGGAAATAGTGAGATATTTTACAATGAGATTATAGGTAGTGACGTGATGATGGGCCCATGGCAAGTTTCAGATGTTGTTAAGCTGATTGAACTGAAATACACTGATATTTTTTGAAGACAAACATAGGGCCATCATTCAAGAAATCAAACACTTTCAGAAAGGTGATTTTTTCTGCATGAATGCTCTATCATGTTAAGCAAAGAAAATGAATATCTGAATCTTTTTTGAATATATTTAATAAAGTTGCCCAAACTTAGCCTCGGAGAGCATTCTGAAGAGGAAGGTTTATATTGGTGGACAACAATTTACCAGCAAAATGAACACCGGAATGCTATTTTGGATATCTATACTCTTTGTTTCATATGAAGAAATACAACAAAATCCCAAAATCAATAGATTAATGACTTTGAAAACTTGTTTCAGAACACACAGCATATATTTCACATTAATGCTGTCTTTATAACTTTATAGTCATTAGTTTTCAATTTTTTGTTCAAAATATTCATCTTTGTAAACTTGGCGCATGTTCTGTAATTATAATCTTATAATTATATGTTTCATGAAGTTTCAATAGTCTGGCTAGTAATGTGGAACTAGGAAAATCTCACAAAATTCATAAAACTTGCCACATCATCAGAATGGCATGTCTTCTATAACTTATACATATTATGTGAACTGCACATTAATAGTAGAAATATTTCAATGAATCCCTTCATTAAATTTCTAAAGATTAGAAAAATTGAAAGCAGTTAATAATATGAGACAGTGTATTTATAAAAGACAATAATTTGAAGGTTTGTGTTCAAGTCCAACAACAGTGAGCCCATGACTTTGTTCACCTCACCACACACAATTAAAAAAATATTTATATACATATCTGATTATTTTCAAGAAAGCAAGCTATATTGTATATAGCCAAGTGTATTAATATTGCTTAAAGAAAAAAATCACTTTATAATCAAGAGTTGCTTTCCTTGATATATAAAAAAAAAATTAGTCATGTTGTAAAATGTTTTTATGAGTTAAATTCTTCTCAATTTTCTAAAAATAGAAAAAAGAAAAGATTAACCAGGTGCTAAACAAAACTTCATGTAAATCCTCAAAGGAAACAGTTCTTTTTACTCAAGATTAGCTGAGTTCTATAAAAACAAGCCTGGTGATTTGGTAGGTAACCAGTGTTGTGTAAATGACTATTGAATACTTTTTTCCTTTCCGATGTTAAGTGAAAAGGTCAGTTCATAACTAGCAGCAAAGAAACAAGCCCAATTGTTAGTGGATTTTCATATCAATATCCCATTCAAAGACCTCCATTAATGACACTTGTTACCCTATCAGAGAAAAATAACACACTTTCAAGGACAACAAAATCTTTAGCAATTCATTAAGAGTGTATCAGCTGAGCAATAAATTTGGATTTGTTGTCTTGTCAAATTTATCGATCACTAGACGATCCATGACCCGTTGGGTCACTGACGGTTCAGGTTATAAAACATTAAAGTTGATTTCAACATTAAAAAAACTGTCTGTTTGAAGAAAGTTGAAATAAAAGTACTTACTGTATAACCAACTGGTATCTTTAAATCTTATTCACTTAACTCAAGCACACAATTCAGAGAAGTGGAAAGAAACTTAAATCATTATGTGCCCAACCCATGCACAATTAACAGGTTTTTAGTATTATATAGCTAGATACACCCAACAATAAATATTGCTTTAAAATTTGCCTTATTAATTAATTAAAGTAAACCATCTATTTTCAAGATTGTTCTAAAGATAGTATATGTTCAACTGGAAAAGGCTTCAAATTTGAACTTTTGAGTAGATAATCAAGTTACAAAAGGACTCCAAGTTAGTGGCTGAAATGGTATCTATGATCAATGAAAATCATCTTTAACTGTAAATTAGAAATATATATTTGTCTAAGTTACATTGGAGCAGAAAATATGAAAGAAAAATAAAAAGATTCTTTATTGCCAAATTTGAGTATTATGTTTGGCCAACAAAACTGAACATTTTTTAATTCCTTTGGCCTAATAGTTTCCACAAAGCTCTCAATTAAAAGACAAAACCATCAAGAACTGGTTGTTGCTGTCTTAATCAACCCAGTTGATTTGAATGATTTTACAAATAAAAGATGGATCTTTGCATTGCCCTAGTTTGACATCGAAGTTGTTTTTTGCTTTTTTGGTAAGTATTTGATAATAAAAAAGGTAGTAATGACTAATGTGCAGCCCTATAAAACTTAAGTTTTTTGCTTTAGTGTCAAATTTGCGAATATCTGTTTGGGAGGAAAGTTCTGTTTGTAGATTGACTGATTTGTTTTTGCAGGTTATTTAAATCCAGAAAATATTTTTAGACTGTAAGAATTTTTGGGAGATAATAATTATTTACTGATACAAGTCCTACGAATTAACCCATAGCTTGGGGGGGGGAGAAGAGGTGGATTCATACCCTTCCCACAGGTATTTGTGTGTAAGTGAATATAATGTACCTGACTGGAATTGGAACTCAGCTCACTGATTCCCAAGCGGTCACCCATCTAGGTAATGACTAGGCTCAATGTTGCTTAACTTCGGTGATTGTACAAGAACTGGTGTTATAATGTGAAATGGCTGTAAGAACATTCAATTTATTTAAAAATCGTGAGAACTATCTCGTCAAGGCTTTGTAACTATTAATATTTATTTATACCCACGGTATAAGAATAACTGTTTGCATATGGTTTGGGCCCTGGTCATAAAGCTATGGAAACAAATTTCATCAACTCACACCCAAACAGAAACCTCCCACCATCAGTTTTTATTTTGGAGGAAAGGTTTTATAGTTTGAAAAACTATAAATTCTAAAATGGATTATGAAGGAAGTATTCATTTTATTAATTGGAATAATTGTCCCTCTCCTTGTTGAACAAACAAATAATAATGCTTGTCACTAAGCCGGCAACAGCCATAGAAACCTCAAAATTCTTAAAAACTAAACATAAAGTCTAACCATTGGGTAATGTCGGTTAGTGCCCCTGAGGGTTGATTGTTCTGTATTTGAGTTGATAACAAGCTTGACTGAGTGTGACCAGAGTCAAGAGTTTGGCATGTAAAGATCGTCAGGCAGAAGAAACAACGACAGTACAAGTTATTAATGCAAGTAGCAGTAATAATAACAGTGCAGGGCCTGAGAGTTTCCTTCTTTCTAATAATAAATAATTAAAATAACAAAGCACGAACACTGAACAGTTAAGGTTTTTTTCTAAACAAAAAGAAAAAAAAAAGTCATAGTAAAATCAACAAAACTAAAAAACAAAATTGCTTAAAACACGAAAAGCTATAATTTAAAAATATATTGTCAAAGACATCGACAAGGAACTTTATAGAGAAAGAGAATAAAAGAAAAAGTAATAAAAATGTTGCCGAAGCGTTTTCGGTCATACCTACTTCCGAAAATCTAATTGAAGACAAACTATTTTTTGATGGAGGGAAATCCCTTTTTGCTCCGATCGAGAACTTTTTAACATCCCTTGTACAAAAATATTATAAAATAAACTGACCGTTAAAGTTAATAATGTTAACTAAAAACTTTGGGGCTAGACAGGGATTTTACTGAATAACCCACGCTATGTGTTGGACTGACTGCGGACACTACACAACACATACAAACCTTTTTAGAATTTGAAAGATAGATATGCACGCATAAATGTAAGCTTACATATTACAATATACAAGCAATTGGCATATACTACCAAGTTAAATAAATATTTACCCGCATATTTGTGTAGGGATATCCGTACGTGTTGGACATTCACGTACACTACACATATACCAACACCTCAGCTAACAAGAGACCAGTTACTGGACCAAGCATTGGGGGGGGGGGGGCGTCTTCGAACGGGCTTTTAGTGCTTTTAAGATACAATGGTCAAATTTAAAATATGCAAGTAAATAACAATTGTATAATTATTTAGGTGAGACATCATGCAAACAATATATCCACTACTGTCCACATTTTCCAGGTGATCATACAAGGATTTTAAAAGCTTACTACACAAGCATACGTAAAAATTCATAAGAAAGTGATAAAATTATAATTACATACAAGAACAAGATTCATACATTGATACAAACAATAAAAATAAAATGAACCGCCTATGAGAAAAGACAAAAACAATACCAGGGTTTCATTTACACACGTTGCTCCTTAAAAAACGTGACTGATACGCGTTTTTACACACATGAATGAACAACGAAAAAAGGTTTGAAAGAAATATTATTAAATCGAAAAGTTTTTAATAATATGTGGATTATTAACTTGACATCAAATTATTGCACATAAACGGGCAGACACTACTTTGAGAAAAAGACAAAAAAAGTGTGAACGTATTAAAATTATACACAGATGTGGACACATTACTCAGCAAAAAAACACAACTACACACGCACACACAAAGACTAAGAGTATAACTAAAATCTACAGAAACATTAATATATCATTACTGGGTACTATACTATTCCTTATTCTACTTGCGATGATAAGCTCTTCTCATCCAAGTCATCTAAACAGCCTGTTTTAAGAAATGTAAGATAAAGAAATACAAACCCCAAGCTTGGAGAACGAATGATGAATAAATCGGCAGAACAAAAAGGAGATAAGAAAACAGTGCATGAGGTTAATTCAGTGACTGTTATCAAGAAGTGTATTATTCTAGTATCATTACACTGAAATGAACATCAGTGAGAGAGAAAGAAAGAGAGTGAGGGTGTGCGTGTGTATGTGTGTGTGTGTGAGAGATAGAGAGAGAGAGATTGATCTTTTCTCTCAAGAAGAGTGTAACATTAAACCAGAAAAGCTAATGTGTAAAGCGTGTTTCTAAAGAGTATGATCGGTCCACCTAATATTAAATAAATTGAAGAAGTGCGTGTGTGCTTATTATTAACGTTGAAACAAAAATCTGTGTGCAGGTGCGTGGAAAAAAGTGTAAACGATATTAATAACACGAGACGATATAAGTCGGTGCGTGTCTTTTCCGTGAGATTAAAACTGAAAGTCAGTAATGATTTCTCGTAAAGGACTACATACATCCTGCTAACATAAAGAGTGCCGAAAAAAGTGCGTGCATGCGCGCGCGTGTGTGTGTGTGCGTGTGTGTGTTGGCTGTGATTAAGTGTGTTGATGGCTCTTTATAATCCAACAAACAAGGCCTTCGTGGTAGCCACATACTCAACATAGCACGTCCATTTCTTTTTCTCTTCTCTTCTCTTCTGCCGGCAGCTCGACTTTGTTGTCGTCGAGCTCAAACTAAGACAAGCAGCTGGGCAGTTATTTTAAAAAGGTGCCAATAGATCGCCTTCTTATACTCTTCATTTTATGTATTTAAAATTAATTCTAATTAACTCTTCTTTTTTTTTCCTTCTATATTGAAATCGATAGGGAAAATAAGCATGTGAGTGTAAAAGTTGTTTCGGTTTGGTATTTAATACTACTACGCGTACAAGAGAAAATGAAAAGAAAGCACTCTTCATTGTCAATGTGTGTGTATGTGTGTACACAGCGCACGCAATCATTTCAAATCCTTTCTTTGACAAAAAAGCTAATGCTAAATTTATCAATAAAGAAAGCTTCTTTTAAAGTTGCTTTGTTACAAACCACGTTATTTTTACACCCACAACCGCTTTAAAAATATTTAATGTTCAATTGTCCGATTATATTGCAAATTTTTACAACTGATTTTTTTTTCTATTAATACATTCATTTAACTTTTTTTAAAAATCCATTTTAACACATCCCCAACTGAAATATTTTTAAAAAGTAAAAAAATTAAAATAAAGTGTACTGAACACGGTAAAAAATAATTGTTTCTGTTTTTAATTACAATTTTTTTTTTAAAAAAGAGATTTTAAAAAATCCATTTTCCAAGTTGAAACACATTTTGTTTTAAAGTAAACATTATCAAAAAAAAAAAAAAAAAAAAAACTTTTAGTTTTACTACTCAGCGGTATTTTTTCCGTTTTTTGTCAAACCGAAAAATGGCAACCTTTTTAGTTTTTTCCAATCACTTTTTAGAATTAAAAGTTTTAATTGGATAAATCCATATCAGAAGAAAAAAGATTTAAACAAAAAGAGACATCGAAAATTCAAAATCATCCAAGTGTGTGTTAAAAGATA
Source organism: Acanthosepion esculentum (assembly GCA_964036315.1). NCBI lineage: Eukaryota > Metazoa > Mollusca > Cephalopoda > Sepiida > Sepiidae > Acanthosepion > Acanthosepion esculentum. The sequence continues at coordinate 60,986,058 of OZ038499.1, forward strand.
TTTCTAATTAATAATTGCATGAATGTCACAAAATACAACAAATCAAATCTTTTATGCTCATCATCCACCACATGTGGAAAAAAAAACTTCAGCTTATGTGCACTATATATATATATATATATATATATATATATATATATATAAAGTATGAGTGAGGGTCGGGAAAATCCAAAATTTATCAACTACAGAGAGAAGGCACTTACTCAGTTCATAGCAACAGATATAGCAACTTAGGCTGCCTGTTCAAAGCACACCTATTCAACTGGAAACTGCCCAGCAGAAGTTAAATGATCTTTAAATGTCTCTAGTGACAATCCTGGCAAATGTAGCAGTCTGTAGTAGTAGTTGTGGTGGTAAGTAGTTGTCGGTGGTAGTAATGGTTAAAGGGGAAAGAGAGAGAGTCCGGGTTATGGTGTAGTAGACACAGCGAGGGAAAGTACTACTTGAGGAAAAGTTCCTTGCAATATAAAGTCACATCTCTTGAAGTACAAACAATTGTTTGTACGGATAGCGGTGACCTTACACAACAATTGTAACAGTAGTCGTAGTGGTAGTCGTCACTGTCATAGTAGCAAGGGTATCTTTAGCACGAAAGAGAAACAGCAAAAAAAAAATAAAAAAGGTGAGATCAATAGACAAGATAAAGGGGTGATTAGATTGCTCTATGGCTTGAGAAAAGAAAGAAATAGATAAAAATAAAATGGTTACAGGACCTATGATTAGACCTGGGGTTCTACTCTACTACACTACAGCAAGCGGCAAACCCTAAAGAAAGAGTAAAGAAAGACTAATGACAGATATTTGAGTTCTCTTTTATGACTATCATCGAGAAGAAGGGGGAAAGAGTAAAAGAAAGATATATACTTGCTAGAGAATAACAATTATTTGGGTCTCTTATCATTTAACACCTGTAGTCCGACACCCGCATGCTCTAGAGAGATCTTCCCTCTCCTTTCTGTGACACCGAAACTTTCATACATATACCACACACACACACACACACACACACACACATATACTATAAAAAGTTTGAAAAAAAAAAAAGACGTTAACAAAGCTTGGTCAAATAACAGAATAAATGGAAAATGTACATGGGTGAGTGGTCAGAAAGGACCGAGAAAGAACTCTTCATGTAAAACCATAAGAATGTTGCCTGTGTAGTGTAACTTGATACAAACCTCTTTGTTTTGATTAGACATTAAAAATCAGAGATGGATGGAGTCGCAGAAGTGTACTTGTTTTCCCATGTCCATTCGAGATTTGATCGAATCGGACAATGTGGACATTTTTAGTACTGTCCATGTTGAATGAACTTTCAGTTTTGTTGGTGTTGATTTTTTTTTTGTCTGGTCCAATCTTAAAAATGGAAAAGAATATGAAAGATACTTTGTTGTTAAACAAAGACTTATACCTAAATTGTGATTTTGTTTGACTTTCTTTTGCTAGAAATCAAAGCGTAAATAGTTGTTTTAATTAATTAAAATGGTTGTGTTCAATATTAATTTTAGAATAAATGTAATTTTTTTGTCTGTGGCTTATTCTTGCTTTGGTCACTTAACTTCTTTTTTTTAAGAGAATGCAAAAAAAGAAAACAAACAAACAAAAAAAAACCTGGCGCTAAAATGAAAAAAGTAAAAAACATGAAAAAAAAATTAATTAATCTTTTTGGCATCGAAAGATTCGAGAAAATTCTTATGTAAAATTTATTTAAAAAAACCATATGAATTTCAGAAATGAGATCTGCATCATTTTGAAAGATAACACTACTAACACACTCTTTATTTTATGTTTTTTTTTTTTTTAAATACCAAAGTTTAACTTAAATGAATGTTTTGAACCATAAAAATTTTAAAAATAGATTTAAAATTTCTTTTGTTTGAATAAGGCAATATCTTACAAATAAAAAAATTAGATTTATTATTGTTATTAATTAGACGACAATACATCAGCAGGTTTGAAATTATGACAAAGAAGAAAAAAAAGAATATATGAGAACAAAAAAAATAAATAAAAAAACTAACATTGTCCATGCACTCTCTTCCAATCTTGGAATTCATTTAATACTGAAAAAAAGTAAACCTTACTAGTACAGAAAGTTTCGGGACCTTATCTGGTTTGTACTTACTGCATGAATGTTAATGCTGAGGATAAACGTATCTATTAATGGCCTTTTTTATGACAGAGTCAAATAACTTAATCGCCACTAAATTTAAACATTACTTAACTAGACAAGTCATAACGATTCAGGTGTGTGGGTGGGGGGACTGAAAGGTTCTAGTTCCTACAAGGAGTCAATCCCCTACCCCCCCCCCAAAAAAAAACGTTATTTAGTCAGGACCTTGGTTTAAACTTTTCATCACCTACTTTATAATATTACCAGTATGTTACAATAAAATTTTTTTACTTTAGTAAGATTAAAAAACATTTTTTAAATCAATTTATTTAATATTTTACAAAATAGAGACCTGAGTAAGGATACAGTTGAATTTGAAATCAAAACTCTTCCCACTAATTATCAACAAGAGGAAACCAATCATTATTCAATCAATCAAAAACCTTGCCTTAAATACATTATTCTAATATTAAAACACATTCTTCTAAAATATTCTGGTAATATTTTATTTCATATTTCTGAAAACACTTTCTAATGAACTTACAGTTTCATTAATAACAATTTGACACTGAAAACATTAATGATGAAAATAAAATAAAATTTATAATAGTTTATGATTATAATTATAAAATTTATGATAATACTCTGCAAAAACATTTTATATTTATGTAATTTAGGTTTTTATGGGGTTTGTGTTCTTTCCACATTCTTTTTATTTTGAAAAGACTGCTGCAATCATATTTGATGAAATAGCATAGACAAGAATATATGAAATAAAAAAATAGTCTTGAATTGAGATAAGTTGATGATTAACTCATAAGTTAATTATTGAATACAGATGGAGGATTTATTTAGAAATTATTTTTAAAAAATATTACAAAAATCAGGTTTCAAGAGAGTACTGAAAAGTAATTGGCCTAACCAAGAAACACTTCTTTCAAGAAGAAAAAAAAGGTTGCATGATTATTTGGTTAAATTTTGGTAAATGGTTTAAACTTTAGGCTGAGAACTTTTTGGTAACCCACTTATAAAAATTTGAAGAACCTTTATTTAGATTAATTTAAGATTAATAATTTATAAAGATTAATTTAAAAATAAAATTTTGGATAATTTATCGATTTTATTTCATACAAAAACAATGTAAAGAATTTTTTAAAAGAATGTCTTCTTGTAGAATGAGTAATGAAATTTAACTTTTATTACCAACAAAAAGTCTATTGGAGATAAAAAAAAAGAAAGATACTTTATTACACACGGAATAACTACAAGGAGGTAAATTGATTTAAATTAAATTTGCTTAAGATGATGTAAAAAATTAAAAATCATTTTCAAAATTCAATCCTTCTGAACATTTCCAGGTTGAAATTTTAGTCTCAAGAAAAATATCCCAAACACACAAAATTAGGTTTTGATTCAAAGACAAATAAAAATTGAATTAAAAAAGCTTGCTTCTTTTTTATGCAGGACACAATATTTGAAAATAAAATTGTCTCCAGCTATTTTCATGGAGAACAAAAATAATTCTGAGAGAAAAAACTTTTTCTACATTTACCAGTTATCTCTTCAAAATTTATGTAACTTTTCAGATAATCTAAGAGAAAAAGAAATCTTACAAAAAGTTTTTCTTATTAAATACAATATTCAAAAGGAACACAATAATTGAATAAAATAAAATTTATTAATTAGAATCCAATTTAATGTTAACTCAAAAGGTAAAAATCCTTCACATAAAATGTACACTAATCAAAGTAATTAGTTAAGAGAACAAAAAATAAACCTATTCTTTTTTTAATCTAAAAAAGAAAAAACAAAAGAAAAAGTTGAATAGAAATTGGAGGAACAGATGCTAAAAAGATGTCAGAATTCTTTCAACCAATCACTTAATAGAATTATCAATTTAGCAGTTGTAAAACTTCATTGCTAATTGCAATGAAAAAAAGAATTACAACCTTATTGATTGGATAAGGCTTGAAATTACAGTTTTTATTTTATAAAAATTGAAAAATAAACAAGAGGAACTGTGAAAGAGACAAAGCAGAATATAGATTTAAAGTTTAATATGTGGAATAATTTGGAACATTATGATCTTCCAAAGGAAAATTGTCATGATTTATCTCAAATTCCAAGAATTGCACATAATGTAATTTTTCTGAAAATTTTCATGATTTAATTCAAATTTCATGAATGTGATTTTTTTTCTTCTTTATTTACATTATTTACATTGTTTGGACTGTTGTCTTCATTTTCATTACCATATTCACAACGTTTCGGATGAAGTACTCTCTGGCCTTCTTCAGGCCTTCTTCAATGAGATTATAGGTAGTGACGTGATGATGGGCCCATGGCAAGTTTCAGATGTTGTTAAGCTGATTGAACTGAAATACACTGATATTTTTTGAAGACAAACATAGGGCCATCATTCAATAAATCAAACACTTTCAGAAAGGTGATTTTTTTTTTTAAAGAATGGGCAGAATGTAGAATTAAAGAAAAACATCTTTGTCAATCAAGCACAAGATTCATACCACGATGGATAATAATAATAATACAGACATTATACATCATTAATGATAAAGATTTTTTTAAAGAAATACATAAACAGATTTCATATAGCAAATATCGGGTGAGAAATCCTCATTAGATCCTAAACACCAAAAATTCAAATTCAGGTCAACACTGATATTTTAGAGCCAATTTGATGAACCAATTTTATCAAGGAGGAGGCATTGCCACCATCCCATAAATTGAGGAGATATTAACAACCCACGCAGTCAGAAGTTATTGCATGAACTCTTCAAATTAATTTATAGTGTCAGTTGCTTTTTTTATTTAGTTTATAATAACCTGACAAAGACTTGAAAGATTTCTTTTCTAAAAAAAAAACAAAAAAAAACAAAAAAACAAATAAATAATGAAAAAAATATTTACTATTACAATTTTATTTTATTAACACAATATTTAGGATTTAGGCAATCATAGTTCTCTAAAGATTATTTTTCTTTATTAATTGTGAATTGGCATGACATCTTTGGAAAAAAACTTTCGAAGCTTGGAATTTTGAGTTGGCTTTCTCAAAAACTGACTGCTAACCAAGGCTAGAGAGCTGAGTCTACCCTGCTATTTAACCCATTAGAGAGAGAAGGGACTGCCATGCCTTTACCAAAGGCATAAGCGTGAAAGTGACTGCAACAGACTTAGTTAGAATTATCATCATAGAATACCAAAGTTCTTGATAAGCGAAAAAACTAACAAATTTAGATCGTCTTGAATAGCTTTAATTCCGTTTTGATATTTGAAGATCCGTTTAAATCTTACATCATTAATATTTTTTACAATTACGGATATCAAATCATAATTTAAGGACCAAAAAAAAAAAAAAAACTCCCATTAAAAAATAATGTATTGTAACATTGTACATTATTATTGTACAACATGCCATACCTCTTTTTTCAATGCCCCTCCAGAGTTAAGTTAATTAAAAATGCTAACAGTTAACATTTCTAAAAGAGAATAAAGATAGGAAACAAAATAAAAGAGCTAAACAAAAAATAATAAAATGCCAATTAAACTTTGCTAAGGATTGACTGATTATCACAGATTAATTTATGTAATTATGGGCCAGGTTTTAGTTGGTGGGGGAGCCTAAATAATTTTCTACATGGTAACAATCTCTCTCCCTTCACAAAAAGCTTTATTTCTGCACTTTGTTTCCGCTAAGAGAATTGTCCCTTAGACTTTTCTTTTATTTATTTTTATTTCCACCCATTTCCACCCTTTCATTCAATGAAAAATGAAAATAAAAAAAAATTCTGGGCCCATAAATGCAACAGCTTGTTGCCTGCTGAAATCAAGAGACCACTTTTAGAAGATCTGCAAGGCAAGGGCTGCTAAGAATATGACATTAATTATTAACAGTCACAAAATGATTTTTTGTTTTTAATAGCTTAACTTTAGAAAAATATTTTATGATTTTTTTTTTTAAAAAAGGTGTGTAAAAAAAACTATTCAGTTTCATTTTATGTACATATGTGGAGATGAGAAAATAACTTTTTATTAAAGCATAAACCTGACAAAATAAAGATTGAATGAAAACTTTGCCGCTTCATTTGCGACAAATTTAGTTTTATGTCTGAACTTACATTGTTCTTTGTAAGATTCATTTAAAAAAAAAACTATAGCAGCAAATATTTTTTTGAAAAAAATAAATGAAAACATTTTAAAACACTTGTTTTTACAATTAATTATCTTTTACAGTTATCAAAGAATTTCGTAGTTTATAAAAAATAAAAAATGTAATTAGATATTTTATTTAATAAAAAAGTCTTCATAAAAAATAAATGAGAACGTGCACACACAAAATAACAAATCAATTTGTTGGGGTCTACTTATTGGTTGAGGTCATTCTGGTAATTAATTTTTACTAAAAGAAAACACAAACTAAAAATTTAAACAATTTCCTTCATTTTTTAGTCGAAAAATTAATTTGAAGTTATAATTTTTTTCCACAAGTAAACTATCTTTCGACAATAATAGAAAATGACAATATTTTATTTTGTTCGTTTTGATTTTTTTTTATTAACAAATATAAAAAGGTACAACTTATAGACAATAATTTCAAAAGTAAAATTAGTTGAATGGGGTTTGTGATTCATAAAAAAACGTAAATAAATCTTGAATTTCGTTGACTGTAGTTTTAGTGTTTTATTACTGAATTACACTCACAAAAATGTGGCTTCAGTTGTCTTTATTTTTAATGTGGTTTGTAATGATCAAAGTTCTACTTTAAATTCGAGTATTATTCACCTTGATAATAGCAAAAACAACAACAAAAAAACATTTATTTCGGATGAATCATGAAAATCATATACGTGATACATGTAGCATTCTGTAATATAATTTCCTTTTTATGTAATTCTTAGTACAAATAATCTAAAAATAGGAAATTACTTCTTTTTAAAAATATTCTCACAAACTTGCTCATTATGAAAACTTACATTGCCATTTATTTATTTTATTTTTTCATTGACGGCCATTTCAATGAAAAATTCTAAAACTGTCTGCTAGTCTGCACCATTTCCTAACAGCTACAAACTGATTATTTTTTTCAACTAAAATATTGTAGAATTTCTTAAAAAAGTTACAAAATCGAGGTTTAAAAACTAAAAATTGATCTATTGACTTGGAATGATTTTTAAAGAATATACAACAAAACAAAATGATCAAGAAATGTGAATTTTAGGTGAGAGGAAAAAGAATAAAAAAAGATCATGAACAAGTCATAACGTTTTTTTTCCTCCACGGAAACTGTGGAGGAAAAAATGACATCTAGAAAATAAGTAATATTTTCAATCATTTAGTTCTTAATAAAACAAGTTGTAGTCTTATTTTAAACTAAAATTTATTAAAATATTATTCATTTCATTATTATGAATTAGACTAAAATATATTAAAAATAAAATATTATTCATTTTATTAAAAATATTATCTAAATGAAAGTTCGAACTTATTTTCTCTACTTTTTGTTTTTTATCCTACCAAATTACTTTTTTTCAATTTCCCATGACAATTTTTCCTCTAACAGACTTTTATTCTTTGAACGTTAATGAGAATTTATTTGTGCTAATTTTCCTTATTTTCAATTTTACACATTTTTTGCTAATTTCTTTTTCATAGGTAGTATGAAATAATTTAGTAATTATATTGCATTCATTAAGGTAAATTCTTGCATAAAACTTCCATGTCAAGTAAAATTCTTGACCCAAACTTTTCTGATAAAAAATCATAGATCGAAAATAAAAATGAATCAAATTTAATAAATTCTTTAAAAAATATGTCAACAAGGTTTTCTTCAATAGGAAAATCTTAAGCATATAATATAATTATTCAAGTGAAAACATTAAAAAGTGACAGATTTCAAAATTTATTTAATCCCTCTCTACACTCTCTACACTAACACGTTTAAACATATTAATCAGAAAATTTTCTTCCTCTTAATCTGAGTTGACTTGATGTCAAAGAAAGCAAGAAAGATGAAAAAAAAAAAAAAGAGTAAAAACATTTATTGGAATTAAACTGTTATCTTTCTTATAGAAAATATCTTTGATCTGGAAACTGGAACTTAATTCCTCAATATTTTGTATCTGATAATCTTCCACGGCTTTTCTAGAGATTTGATTTGATCTCATTAAAGAGTAATTCTTCATTCTGTTTATTCCTATCTAAATCATTTTTTAAAACTAGTGAAGCTAGATTCAATATTCATTTTATCTAAATGAATTTACGCAAACTAAACAGTTTCAAGAAATAAATTTAATAAAGCAAAAAAAAAAAAGGAAATTAAACCTTTATCTTCTTACCCAAATTTTTAAGATGGCTGACAAAATTAAAAACACTGATAAATAAAATAAGTTTTATAAAATAAAAAGGTTTACCAAGCAATCAAAACACCCCAACATCTTGTAATTTTAAAGCATCTTTTATGAAAAAGAAAATCATAATCTATATCAATGAACATGATAAATTCATCAAATTTAAAATGAATTCTGAATTTCATCATGGAAAATTGGAATCAAAATACAGAAAAAAAATTAGATTTTTCTGTATTTGCTATTTATACATCTTGATGATCAAATGACTTGTACCGTAAAAGACTTTTTTATTTTTTACCTTAAAGAATGAAACTTCCTTTATAAAGGGAGTGCTGAAAAGTCCAGGTTCTGACCTACTTTCCCAAATCTGACCAAATGACCAAACCTGAGCGTTTTTTTGTGGCCGAGAACTTTTCAGTAGTGTGTGCATACACACAGATCAATTCATTATTATTAGTGTTTACTAGTGTCACCAACAAAACTCAAAATTTAGGACTATTATCATCACCTTTAGAGAGTGTTGCCTTATCATGTGTACATATTCACAAAATAAGGCAGGATTTTTTTTTTTTTTTTAAATAAGATTACATTTTTTAAGTATTCCTGATTATTATATTTTTCTGATACTTTCATAAAATAACTCTTTTTAGATCTACTACTGTAAACTTCTTTTTCTGTCTAGATTTTAAATACACAATAATATTTTATTGTTTTTTGTTGTACTTATTTTCTGAAATGAGACCTGTGCACTTTTCTTCAGTGTTACAACTTATAATTTAAATGTTTTAGGAGCTTATGTTTCTGGGAAAAAAATGAAAATGATTTATTTTGTAGATTAATGGCTGTAATGATTTTTTTTAGACAAATGATACAGCTCAGCTCAATAGCAATGTCATTGACTGCGGCCAAGAGGACACATTTTTAGTCTTTTGATTAGTTCTCAGTTTCAGAAATAAGTGGAGGGAAACCTTTAACGCAGTGGGTGTCATATAACTTATCTTTATTGGAAAGTACTGAAATCAAGAATTACAGATCTGTTGGTAATTTTTCATTTTGCAAGAAACTAATATTCTTCAGTGGATAACATTGTACATTTTTCTTTACACACATACAAAACAAGAAAAATATTCCACTTCATCATAAATGAGGCATCTTCAATTATAATGTAAATATCTTTGTCTTGTACCTGATAAAAGTCATTATATCTACTGTGACACAAGGCCAAAAGTATGGAGCACCTAGTGATGATCGAACTCACGTCTTTTAATCTTAGCAGACAAGCTTGTTAACCATTTACACCATGTTGAAATCTTCCTAATAACAATGAGTCAGTTATGTGCCATGCGTGATACACACTTAGGTGATCATGTATCTTTTGATACATGACTGATGAGGCAGATTTTTTTCCCCCACAGTAGGTTGCCATTTCTTTCTGCGGTAGACCAGTTGCCATCCAAGGCTATAGAACCTGGTAAGTCCTGCTATTTACCCATAGCCGAAGGGAGAAGAAGAAGAGGATTCATACCTTTCTCAAGGGTATTAGCACGCATGTGAATGTAATGGCTTTGACTGGAATTCAAAGAAACTTTAAATTTAGTTTTCTCTTGAAAGTTGGAAATGGAGTGGTGTGACATACCCCACACCCACCAAAGGAAAGAAGAGACCCACTATTTAGAATAAATTTATTTAAGTCATTCATTTATCCTTAGGGAGATCAGTTTGGCACCAGGATGAAATTGATATTGGCTAAAACTCCTTTTGCACTACAATGAAGAAAAGCAGTTATTTTGGAAGAGGAAAACATTTGTTATAAAACTTATAGAGAAAAATGTGCTAGCATTTTAATAGAGACAACAGTGAATGTGCAAATAATGATATGATTAAAAGAAACCCTGAAAAAATGTTTATAGGTTTTTAATATTCAATTAACAAAGAAAGATTTATTGGTGAATTTGTTATTATTGGTTTTGTTTTTTCTACTGACATCATCTGCAAAATATGATGAATGGATGCAACATTTTCTGTCTTGAAAACTTAGTACATCTGATCTATTTTAGTCTGTGTGTGTCTCTCTCTCTCTTTCTCATATACATACACACACACATATATATATATATATATATATATATATATATATATATATATATGAGAGAGATATTGTACATGTATGCTTCTAATAATATCTGCTGAAAGAAATACATGAGACAAAAATATCTTTTCCCCCTCATGCTTTTATTTGGTCTAAAGGCCTAAAATATACAATAATTATTTTTATCATTATTTTTATTAATAGTAGTATTGTTTTTTGTCTCTCAAATTTCTTTCTTCAGCCTATTATATATACATTATATATATATATATATATATATATATATATATATATATATATATATATATATATATAAGTTGGTGGTACTTCTGTAAATGTGTTTCTAAGTAATTAACACTTGATTAACAAACAAGGTTTGTGGTTGATTTTGCTAATATTTTGAATGTCGATCAGCCAAAATTTTGTTTCTTAGGTTTCATTTATCATTATAAGTATAGACAAGAGTTTTGTACAAATAAAGATTAACTTCATCTGATAATGAAGAAAATTATATGCTCAAAAAACAAAAAAAGTTCAAATTAAATAATGAGATTATTTATATTAATAGAATAAGACAGTAGGCACCCAGAATGACACCAGTGTGTGTGTGTGTGTGTGTGAGCACGCATAATTTTGACATAATTAGATCTTATGAATTTCCTGTCTCTTACCTCATATCTTTTCAATGGAGTGTTGTGCATGACTAAAGATAAAAGAAAATATCAATTAATGTTCAACAAGCATGAACAATAAATGTAAGCCCAAGAAATAACCAGGAAAAAAAAAAAGAAAAAGCACAAAAAAGTAAAAGAACAATCTTGATATAGCAAAAAACAAAAAAGAAGAGAGAAATTATTCTAATGTAAAGAACTTCATCTACCTGGGTTTGGTCAGGAAGTAGAAACAAAAAGGATCATGTGAAGGGAAAGGAAGAAAAGATAATAATTAAACAATTAAGGTAGCCGAGAATTCCTTTGTGTGAATGTGTGTGTCTGTTTGCTATCAGCAAGTTTGATTATTTATTTTTTTTCATCTTGCTTCATAGCTAGTGCAGCTGAGTGATTGTAAAAGTAATTGTATGTTCACGTACTGGAATATATTTAGGGCGTATTTAACACTAGAAGTGTACAAATCATTATTGGTTTATCTGTCTATATATTTACATGAAACACATTATGTTGCTTGTGGAACTCTTTTCCAGCTTCTTGCTTTCCAGTCAACTTTGATCTTCAAAAATTTACATGCAATGTTAATCATTAGCCACTGTCTTCTTAATCCCTCTTCTTTTATTGTTCTCTCTTCTTAATACCGTTTTTTTTTTTTCTCATATTCTCTCATACTCAGTAGGCCTATGTGTCTTAGTGGCTTTATTGCCATTCCAATATATGGACTTGTCAATAACATTTGTAATCCAGGAAACAAAAATTGAGGATGATCCTGAGTATTTTTTTTATATCTTTCTAAATAGTATAGTACTATAAGCAAGTACTATAGTACTATAAGCAAGTACTATAGTACTATAAGCAAGTACTATAGTACTATAAGCAAGTACTATAGTACTATAAGCAAGTACTATAGTACTATAAGCAAGTACTATAGTACTATAAGCAAGTACTATAATACTATAAGCAAGTACTATAATACTATAAGCAAGTACTATAGTACTATAAGCAAGTACTATAGTACTATAAGCAAGTACTATAGTACTATAAGCAAGAAAGAATTATCCCAAATGACTGATCTTTTATAAACAATAAAGAAAAGAAATATTTCGATAGAAATAGAGAAATATTAACCTCTTTATAACAAAGTTAAAAAAATAAATTATTGTCGTTAAGTGTCAATATTTGAAATTCATATCTGTGTGTTTGCATACATGATTAGTTTATGCTGAGTCAGATTTCACATACTTTGTCAATGTGCAAGTGTTTAAGGGATGATCACTCGTGTGTAAGTGTCTGCACACGATTAATGTGTACAGATGAGGATCAGTGTAGTCAAAAATGTCTTTTAAACAATGCTAAACTTATGTGTGAATGAAGTCCAAATTCTTTATCTGTCTATATTTATGGGATGAAGTGTTGTAATTATTTACACTGTTGTCCTCATCTCTGTTGCCATACGTTGTGAATATGGCAACAAAGATGAGGACAACAGTCTGAACAATGTGAATAGCCAAATTCTTTGTGCATTTGTGTAAATGTGATCAATTAATTGAGAATGTGCATGTGATTTCATATTTGAAGTAGCTTTGATAAAAAAATATGGGCATGTGGCTGAGTGGTTATAATGTTCGATTTCTGACCATGAGACGTGGGTTTGAATCTCAACATAGTCGATTTGTCAGGAAGGTGACTTCTCAATGTTATCAGTCTGGAGGAGGTGATACCAGCTCGCGGTACCTTTGGAAAGTGCCCGAAAACCATACCACAGGTTTACCCAAGCCTTGTGAGTGAAATTGGGTAGACGGAACCATTGGGAGCCATCGATGGTTGTGCTAGCACAAAGTCACAGGTCATCATGACTGAGGGCTTGAGTGTGCTGGCCTTGTTCAAACTGTTGTTTACGCTAGATAATGCGTTCTCTCCCAGAAACTGTATCTAAGGTCCACTCAGCATAGTTGCAGTATAAACCACAGAACAAACAAATGTGCCTGAGCTGGCATCTGCATTGGGAATTAGCTAGCTGTCCTAGTAGCCAAGTTTTGATAAAAGAGTTTGGAAATATGAGTGAGGAAAAGACCTGGATGTATTTTGGCCAGCAATTCCTTAACCTTAATCAAGTACTTTATTGTAGCAGTCAGGTAGCCAATAGAAACTGATAAAGTTCATATACAGGGATTTTCCTTTGTTTCCTGTTTGGGATTGGGTTTTTGGTTCCTTTTAAGCTCTACTTCAACTTTACACTTCTAACATCTCTGTCTGAACTCTGAAATTTTATTCACTAATTATTATTATTTTTTCCTCTCCCAATAGGAGTAGATAGGTTTGCTTATCATCTGGTTCACACACCTCACGGGTCTTTTGAAAAGGAGTAGATGTTTATCCTTTGTTTTCTGTTTAGGATTGGGTTTCTGGTTCCTTTTAAAGTCTACTTCAATTCTATACTTCTAACGTCTCCAACTGAACTCTAAAATTGTATTCATTAATTAAATCTTGACCTCTTCAAGTCTGGAGTTAGCCATTATCTTTCTCGCATAACCCCAAGAAGTTCATCTCTTGCTCTTTCTTATGCTCATACAACACCACGCAATTACCCTCTACTTTGAGTGGTTCTCGAGTGAACATTAGTATATAAAAAACAAAACAAAAAAAAACACTAGGTTGTATAAGGTTAGAGAAGCCCAAGATGAAATATGTAGCTATAAATGGATGAGGTTGACAAAGTGAGATCAGGTGGTATTTGCATAGACCTCCACCCTCCAAAATGGCTTCTGTTGATATCATGGAGAGAATGAGCACAAAGAGATACAAATATATACACCAGGAATGAAACAAATGCATTATTATGATGAAGTAGGGATAAATATATTATTATGCTAAACGGGGTGCTAAATGTATTATCATGATAAAGAGGGGCTAAATAGTTCTCAGTCAAATAAAAAAAAAAGGATTAAAAAATTTATTTGAAAAAGATTGGGAGAAGGGCTCTGGTTCCATGTACATATGGAACCACTGCATTAAAACGCCTTTAATAAACATTATCTTAAAAAAATAATTCTGATGTTTACTCATTTGTTCAGATTGTGGGAAGTGGGCTCGGCCTAGAACTTTTCAACATGTCATTGAATTATATTTCTCTTGAATCTAAATATGCTATTAGCATGTCTCAAAAACCAATTCAAGTTCGAGTACATTTTCAGAATCAGCATACCCAATTTAGAGTTGAGTACATCATTTGTCTGGATAGCAGATTAAAAATATCTTTTTTTGGTGGTGGTGGTGGTGGGATGGGGAGGGAGATCCAGTGTTATTAAGCCACATTTCAATAAATTTTATAACTAAATTTTATCAAGATATTGAAAATAGCATATTTTTAATAAAACTTACTAAGCTTTGTTTGGGCACAAGACTAAGTAAAAGGTAGAAAATTGTGCTGCACCAATTTTCTAAGTGGCCAGGGTTTGGCTTGAAAATCAGGATTTAAAATCCTGACTTAGTTTTATTTGGGGTAGGACACTGGCCACTGCTGCTTGTTGCAAAAATAATTTAATCAACTTAAGCAAGCCATAATTTTCTTATTCATTTAAATATAATGAAACCCAGAATTGAAGGAATAATTTTTCTATAAGATTAAATCAGATAAAATTCAAACAACAATCTATTTTCAAAAAGAAAAATTAACAGATTCTATATTATAACTTTGCTGAAGTTGTATTGATATTGAAGAACTTTAGTGTGTCACATAGACATATTGCAAGGATGAGTAAAAGAAAGGATGAAATTGTTTCTTCCTTGTGCCATGTCCTGAAAGGACATGGGTGATCCTGGCTTTCCACAATTTCTTGTCCTTTGTAGCTCTTAATAAAGTTTGTCTTTTTATTATCTCTCCTAATTGCTGCTCTGCCAACCATTTACACAAGCTCTTTCTTCCCCTTCTTTGTGCTGTACCCTTTCAGGTCTTTGGTGATCATGGCTCTCCACAATTTCCTGTTTGTTGTAACTCTTAGTAAAGTTTATCATTTCGCCATCTCTCCTAATCCCTGTTCTGCAAACCATTTACACAACCTTGTTAGGTAGATTATTCGCTGCTTTCACCTTTCCCTCTTAACTTCAATGGATCCTGTGAGTATCAAATTTTCCAAGCTCTCTTTCCTCATGTGTCCTAGAAATTTCAACTATCTCTTTCTGATGGTACATATAAGTGTCTTTTCTGCTACCATTTTCTCTAAAACTTCATCATTGCTCACATGTTCAGTCCATAGTATTCTCAGCACCCTTCTGTAGAACCACATTTCTTTTGCTTCAAGTCTCTTCTTCATTTATGAGGAGAATGTCCAACATTCACTGCCATATAGGAGTATCAATATTAAATAACTGTTCAATCATCTTTTCTATATTTCTAACAAGATTTTCCTGTTTCTTAATACTTTGCTTAGCTTTTGGAAAGTATCTTTCACTATCTCAATGTGCCTTTGGATTTGTGTGTCACATTTTCTATATTCTGTTAAAACACTTCCTAGATATTTAAATTTTTGTACTTACTTAATGTTGGTATCTCCAATTGGTAATTTTCATGTTGGGCTGTTGCTTTTATTGACAACCATACATTCTATCTTCTTACAATTGATGTTTAGTCCTTTCTTCTCTCTTTCCTTTATTACCTTCTGCAGGAGTTCTTATAGATTCCTTTCTCTGCCTGCAATCAACACTGTGTCATCTGTATATCTAATGTTGTTAAGATTGTGGTTTTCAACAATGAATCCTGACAGGACTTCTAATTATCTCAGGATTGCTTCATTGTAATGGTTCAATAAGTCTAGTGAAAAGACACATCTGTTTCTATTTTTGTGAATTTACTGAATTCATTTTCTATTTTGGTTTCAGGTGGTTTGATACCAGTATATGTTCTGGATTATTCTAATAACCTTTCCAAATAAATCAAGTTTACCTAGCAGTTCAAACAGTTCATTGACACACTTTATCAAATGCTTTTACTTTGCTAAAAATAAGTCTCTTTTTTTTTCTATATTTGTACTTATTACAGCTATTTGCTTTTATGCATTATCTCAGATTTTATTAAGCAAGTTATAATAAAATTGGTATTAACCAACTGATAATGTTAAAATGATAAATATATACTAGTATAGTTTTTTCAGATTATGTAAAGATTGCCACGGTTTGTAACCTCAGAGAAGTCAGGGAGTTACTAAGAGACGGGAACAACATTCAGAATTGTAATGAAAGCTGAATAGAAGTCACAGAACAATCAAAAAAGAAATTGAAAACAATGTCAAGAGAAGAACAAAAGCAGCTCTAAAAAACTCACAAAAAGAGATTTAAGAAAAATTCAAAAGGATAATACGTAAGAAACGTGGATCAGTCAACAAGAAAATATTTGAAGTTAGTAACACAAATGTAAATAGAGAAAAAAAATTCAGAATATTATGAATGTTAGTTGAAGGCATGAAAGTAACCAAATTACTGTTTAAATATCTCCAAGAGCAAAATGTAAGTTAGAGGAAGAAGTAAATGCAAACTGATTTCTTGCCAGCAAAGGAGCAAGATTGGAGGGATCTAATGACTGCCTGAAGTTGGATCTTTCACAGAAATAGTCAACCAACAGAACTTAGAAGACAACAGGGAGTTGTAGGGTTGTCGGGTGAAATAATAATTTGGGATAGTGTTGTAGGTAATAAAACTATAGTTCCTTTTAGGTTGATGATTTTGTCAAGAGAAATGCAGAGAATTATTGTATTTGGACAAGACATATTTTAGATGGTATCAGTCATAAGAAGCTTTAAACTAAAGAATATATTCCTGAAAGACAATGTACTTTTACACCTTGCCAAAAAGGTTCCCAAAATACCAAATTAATAAAATGGCCCCCAGCTTCTCTAAATATTAATCCAAGAGAAAACTTGCGACCCATCAATAAAAGAGAGGTGTACCCCCACCACCCCACCTAAAAAAAACAACAGTAAACAATATTCAAGTGAAGAAGTTCTCTAGAAAGCAATAACAATTGCTGCAAGTGATGTGAAAGCCAGAATAGTAGAAAAGTTAAAATCAAAGGTCAAAAGACTGATAAAATTTACAGAATGTCAAGGAGTTCATATTAACATATAAAAATAATAATTTATTCAGTTATATAGGGTATTGTGCTAATCCAATATGTTTCTCTGGCCATTAGCTTTTGGATTTATCTATAAATAAAAATTAATGTTAATTTAGTACATTTTCATAATGTAAATTTTTCTGACTACCCCGCCAAACAAGTTATAATCAATATTTTGTTTTTAATAAGGATAGATGTTATTATTATAAGTTGAAATTCATATGGTATTTATGTTAGCAATATATCCAGAAAATTTTACCAACATTGATTGGTTGAGCAATTTTATTGTGAAAAAATAATTGACTTATATAATAAAAACTGTTATAGTATAATGAACTGTAATACTGTAATGAAACTAAGAAAATAAACTGTAATGAAACTAAGAAAATAAAATTAGCCAAAATAGGTTAATCAAAATTCACAAGTTCTTTCAAATCAGTTAGGCTTGTTAATCTGATTATAAATTGTTTTTAAATTAATTAGTTTGAATTTTTACAAAATTTCTGTTCTCTCAAACATAAAGTCATCTCATGAATGAAATGAACTTTTAAAGAATCCTGCAATCTTTTAAAATAAAACATTTTAAAATCCTTAGAACATAAACATTTGATGGTATAAATAATTTTAGACAAAAATTATTTTTTAAAATTAAGAGTTTTTAAATAACTAAAAACCAATTTTTTAATATAACTCAGAATGACTTCTTAAGTTATTTATTGTGTGATAATTACTAGAAGGTTAATTTGATCTGATATGAAATCACATTTTCTTCTCTTCTCAAAGAAAATTCCCAGCCTAGCATAAAAGACAGAATATGAGAGATGTTACTTTTATACTTTTTCACTGAATAAATGTGCAATACTTGCTTATCTAACTCATATTTTTCATGTTTTATGTTGATATCCTGAATTACAATTTTCAGACTTTTCATTAACAGATTTCCTATTTCCTGCTTTTATAATTCATTTAAGTATATTTTAAGTTTATCTTCATTACTCTCCTCCTGGGGGTAAAAAAAAACAAAACAAAAAACAACCATTAAAATTTTTAAATATATTTTATTTTTGATAAAGCTGTCAGAACTTGAGACATAAAAAAAAAATCAACACCTTAAAATATGGACTACAACTGAAATATTTTAATCCATGGTACATAAAAAACAGTTTTCTAACTTCTTCAATGTTAATTTCACGTGTAACTAAAGACCTGTGTTTTTACCTTCTAAAAACCTCACCAATCCAGCAATTAAGACTAAAGTACAGAATAAGTGTTTTTTTTTTAATTCATAACAAAGTATTTTGTATATTTTAATACTACTTTCATTTCTTTAAATTATTCTTCAACTTTTACTGAAACCTGTAACAAAACATGAACTTTAATTTTCATTAGATGTGTACTTGCTATAGAGCAGTAGTTGACATGTTTATCTTACAAGCCATTGCTAGTAAATTTGTTTTTCACTGAGTGCCCCATTATCACAGCTTTGTATCAGACTGAGCTAAGTTTAGTAAATATTAATTCCACTCTGTTGTAGAACAATAGTTAGAAAACTTGTTTCAAAAACATTTGAAAGTGAGCATGATTTTTACTGGCTTCCCAAATATGGCCATGTGCCAAACTAAACTAAGTTTGATAAATATCTACTCTAGACACCTGATATAAAGCAAATTACTCTTACAGGTAATTACTAGGGAGACTGATTCTCATAAAGTGCACAACTGGTCTTTCACTAAACTAAAATACGCTTACTAAATATCTGAAAAGGTTTGTATGAAGATAAAAATACATACAATTATGGTTTGTATATGTGCGAGAGATTTATCTTTGAAAGAAATAATCTTGAAAAGTTAAGTAAGTAAAACCATTTCTTTATCCATAATTCAATGTTTGAAACATTCTTAGCATTTTTTATTGGTTCTCAGTTGTATAATAGCAAGCGATTCAAAGAATTTTTTTATTTATACATTTCAAAACAATCTGTACATTTAGTAAGCAATAGGGACACAGAAATCATTTCGTGCAGAAAATTAATAGGAAACAAATAACCAACTGAGCATTAATAAATTGGTAATGACTTTTAGTTGTCAGAAAGCTACTTATGTCACTATACTTCCATTTAGAATGGCAGTCTTTAGTTTTGATATCTCATAAAAGAAGCAATTTTTACAAATTATCTTTGGTTTTACTCATTATATATTTATTACTTCAAACATTATTTTTAGTGAATATCTGTATTTACGTAGGTGCTAATTTTTTTTTAAAACAGTATTTATTTCATCAACTGTCCTACGCGGCCAAGAAAACATAAATAAAAAAAATGTGCCCTTCAGCAGGATTCAAACCTGCATCCTTCCTTTGCAGGAGGAACCACTGTCTGATCCTGTGTGCTCTGACTGCTTGGCTACAGAGAGCTCCACAGTTAAGCAAGGTTCTATTTGCCCTAAAGCACATTCACTCATTAAAATTTACGCAAAAGCCATATCTGCTCAGGTTCATATCCAAAACATAAACAAAGCAATTTTTAAAGAATTAACGGGTTTTATTTTTTAATCTGGCCTAAAATAAAATCTGTTAATTCTTTAGAAATATATATATATATATATATATATATATATATATATATATATATGTATATATATATATTATGGTCATTTTTCACAATGTTTCAGCAGTTGTACGCTCTGGCATTCCTCAGATGATATTTATTGGAATTTCAAACCAAACCTACACATGGGAGTAGATTGTTCTAATTCCACATACCATGCCTTTGGATATCTTGGTTTTAGTTAATTTGCTTTGATAACTCTCTGCTTATGCCAGGGATTGAACTCACAATGCTTTGGATCAAGTCACTTTTTGGTTCAATCAACCAATATGTTTATCCACTGGGCCAGAAATAAATATATATATATATATCTTTGCACTAAAGTCTTTTTGATAAATTTCTGGAGTAACTGAAATCATAAAATGCAAAATGTAGTCTATTAACTCAACATTCACAAAAGTGAAAATAATTGCCCCACAAGAAACAGGTAAAATGCACATGCAGACAAAAAAGGAAAGTGAACGATGAGCCATACAAATTTCTCTTGATGGAAAATAAAGATCTCTGCCCTGCGAGCCAGACAAGCTTTTATTATTTCATACAACATTCAACTCTAAGGTTAAACACCAGAAATAAAATTGAGATAGAATATGAAATCGCTACAATCAATATACAATCTTAGAATTATTTCACATTTCTAAAAAGCTGACCTCAAAGAAGAATATCTTTTATATCTGTTTGTTTTTTTTTTGTTTTGTTTTTTTGTTGCAGGGAACCAGTACAATTTTACCTTGGTGAAGTCTGTATGTAAAATTTATTGAAAAGTGACCAGTTAATTTCCAAGCTTTGAGTGCCATTGCCAGACAAATAGAAAATAAATGTTATGCATTAGATGAACTGAGATAAATCAAAAACAGTTATTGAAGCAAAGCAAATCATTTGGAGCCAGTCATTTGTCATCAATGTCAGGGAAGAAAAGAAACTAAGTGCATAACTTCTAAGAAGAAAACTTTACATGCAATGAACAGAAGAGGCTTTATTGATCTCTCAAGATAAAAATGACTTGTGTTTTCTTTTCAGGAACCAATCATCAATGTTCATTTCTATTTGCTATCAAATTCTATCAAAGCAGCAGAAGCCAACCTGGAGTCTCCTGCACAGCCACAAGAGATCACAAATAAGTTACCCGAGTGGAATGACTCAGATTAGAGCTGATAAATGTCCACACAGATATTGAGGATTTGATGGTCGGATCAGAAATGGGGTGCATTACTGGCCCTCTGATTTCAAGCTAATACAGATGTTTAAAGAAGTATTGCATTATTTTTTCTTTTCTTTTTTTTTTAAGTATCACTTGCATGTCTTTCATGAGAAAAGGTCCTTTGTCCTGAGTGCAAATCCTTTTGCTAGAAGACATCTTTATTACACTGGGATGATACCACTTCAGACTAATTTAGTAACAGAGTTACACACACAGGAATTAACTAAAAATCACTTTTCTAAGAAAAGTGTGATAAGATTCTGTAACCTGAACTTAAACACCTTGGATTTTACTCAAATTTAAGTGTAATATTTTCTTGTGTATTGTTTCATAATGAAGATATGAAGGTGGATCAATAAGTCAATAGCCTAAACATGTAGCTATTAGCTGAATTTTGATCTGAAGCTTTTGTTGTATAATGTTGGAGCTATGTGATTAATTAAGTGCAATGAAAAGAAAAGAGATTATGTTGAAAAATATTTGTGGAAAATAAATGTTTTCATCATCATTAGATAATGAACTTATTGATGTACCTACATTTATCAACACATTGAAATATGCTTTTATGAATTTGTTTGTTTTTGTTTGAGAATATAATATGATATTAATAAAAAATAAGAGTTAGTACTACACTGTTTTTTATATCTCAAATGTCTTTGAGAATATCGAAAAATCCTATATTTTTAGCAAAAGACATAGCAGTTACTTAAGTACCATAAGTGATACATGCTCGAATAATCCTGTCTCTTTTGATTCATGATTGACAACGTAGATTTTTCCACAGTAGGTTGCCATTTCTTTCTGCAGTAGACTGGTTGCCAACCAAGGCTACAGGGCATAAGGCTATCCTGCTATTCAACCCATAACTGGGAGCAGAAGAAATGGATTCACACCATTCCCAAGGATATTTGCACATAAGTGAATGTAAGGAACTTCACTGGAATTCGAACTCAGCTCTGATTTCTCATTCTGAACCAAAATCCATTACACCACAACACACATCCAACAATATCCAAGACATATAATATTCTCATAATGATACTTTTTAGGAGTTCAGAGAAGAAAAAGAAATTACATTCAAATCTGAAAGGATTTAAAACAACCCAACAAGCTTGTATAAATTTAACATATGAAATTTCATGTAAACCTTATAAAGGAGGAAGATTAACTCAGAAAGTGGCTTTGCAGTTCATAAAAATAATTCAAGCAACAATCATCTTCGACAAAACAAAAGATTTTTATTATAAATTTAAACAAACTGATTGCCCATCTCCATAAAATTTGTCTTTTCCCTAAAATGTCAGATATGAACAGAACAAATCTTTCAGAAGTAGTTTTAAAAATGAAATAAACTTATTAAAAATATATTCTAAAGTCCACAGTAAATAAACCAAATAAATGTTTAAATTGATGAGATCAAATTTTAGTTCTAATTTAATAAATTTGAGTATAGAGAGCATTGCTTTATTTAACTTAACAATGCTATCATAATTTGATGTTGCTCATATTAGTTTTCTAATATTATTATTAAAATATGTATTTTAACTCTTATACAATTAGTACTAATTATAGAATTTATATTGGGTAATTGAATAGCAGAAACAGAAAAACACCTATGTACACATTTCATCCTTAGAAAGAACTTGTTCAGACTAATAATGGTTTTATGAATTAAATTATATATATATATATATATATATATATATATATATATATATATATATATATATATATATATATATATATGTGGGTGAAGGGGGAAGAAATACAACAAATGCTAGTTACAATTTTACAATGAGAAACATTGAAGATACTCGGATTCAAATCTTTAAATTTTTGACACCTCATGTACCTAGATACATAAACTAGCTGACTTCATTACATTTTTTTTCTTGTCATCACGCTTGTTATCAAGTACCCCCATTGTAATAGCAAGTTTTGTGTAAGGAAAGAAGATATGTTGTATGATCTTGGGTGTAATTTACCACAGAAGATTCTGAAATTAGTGCACTTTCAATACATTTTCACCTTAATAAATTACTTCTTTTTTAAAAAATTAAAACTGCATTAAAAAGTCAAAATTCTAATCAGACTTAGTATGACTATTAATTAATGTGTTGAGTGTATTGTTTTGTAAAAGATCCCCTTTGTGTTTATATAATCTTTTATTTACATTCCTCGATGTTTCACCATGTATTTCTAGAAAAAGTTTTATATTATATTATAGAATTTATATTATAATTATTTGCCAGTAGAAAAAAAGGAACTACTCAGTAATTAACCAAATTCTAAGTATATCTAAAATTCATATTACCTTGACCTTCAATTCAATTCTTCATACCACATCCCTCATCTTGTGGATCAACAAAGAATGCATCTTGTTTGATTGATTCATTCATTCATTTTCTACAGCTTATGGGGGGGGGGGAGAAAATATGGATTCATAGCTTTCCCTAGGGTATTCGTATGTAAGCAAATCTAACAAACCCAACTGGAACTGGAACTCAGCTCTCTGATTAACAATTCTCCATTGCACCACCTGCACATCCTAGCTTACAACACCTGGTATTCCCAAGTGGTCCCCCATTTAAGTACTGGCCAGACTTGACGTTGCTTAACTTTGGTGATCATATGAAAACCAGTGTTTCAATGCGATGTGGCTGTACACCAAGAATTAATGAAGGTTATAAAAGACACAGAGGAATGGAATAAACTAGTTAATGGAGCTCAAGTTCATAATTTATTACTGTTCAGATGTTGACATGATTTACATTTCAGCTTTTATTATGAAGACATTAATAAACTTTTTTATTGAAATATGCACAAACAAGGATGCCACCCCCCCACCGACACACACTAAATTGAAAATTACACTAGAAATTACTTTATTCTTCAAGTCAGGACAACTGAGTTAAAAGTTTCTAATAAAAGTTTTCCTAGAATATGCTGTTTTTGCTGTTACCATAGTAACAGAAACATATCCTTAAATCAGATCATAGTAATATAAGTATTAGCAACAAAACCTTTTCTCTGAATTCTGAAAATAGCATAATTACAATAATGATAATCTATTTTTAATTGTGATTATCAATTTGGAGAATGTTAAGAGATCAACGGAACTTTGCAGTTTATGCTGACAGATGAAAACAACACGTGAATAATTAACCAGTCATTAATTATAATAAAGGTTAAAAATAAACCACATTATTAACATTTGCAGTTAGAGAATTATATATGGATGCTCTGGCAAGGCAACGTTGTTATCATTCTAAATCTAAGAGTTTATTAAATACAGAGAAAATATTCCTAAAATTGCTTCTGACAACATCAGAAAATGAAATCATGTGATTCTACATTGAATCTAAAGTCTTTAAAATCATTTAAAGACAACTGCTGAGGCAGATTGTAAAGAAAGAGAAAAAGAAAGAAATCAATGCAAAGCTATTTTTCTGGTCTCAATTCGTAAAAACCTTTCTTTGTTTTTTGGATATCTCTGATATTCAAAAGGCAGAAAAATCTATTGCAGTAGGTGTTTTAGTTCATATGCTAAATGTATTCATTCACAAACTTGTAATGCTTGCTCCATATTCAAATATCTATGTACTTTAACTGTTTATAGGATTTAAAGGATTTATTTACAGGGCTATTAACTATGTAACTAATCTAAATCCAACAAGATGATATTAATCCAACAGTAACATTAAGAATTTCATTTTTGCATGCATATATTCATCAACAAAATATAAAGAATACTTTCTGCCACAATGTGCAAGATAATTCTGGATTTGTATGAAGACTGTTCAAGAAAGCAAAGACATGTGCAACAGTCACTTCAACCTAGAATTATCACAAAATGTGACCTTTGTGACCTCTCATTTGTTGGGTTATGCTCTGAATCAAAATTTGGATGCAAATTGTGCATTATATGGTAAAAAATATGGTAACTTTTGATAACATAAATACTGAAATAGCAATTCACAATGCACAGATATA
>OZ038499.1:61016203-61036203 GCA_964036315.1 Acanthosepion esculentum
TATATATATATACAGACACATACATACATATATATATATATACAGACACATACATATATATATATATACAGACACATACATATATATATATATATATATATACAGACACATACATATATATATATATACAGACACATACATATATATATATATACAGACACATACATATATATATATATACAGACACATACATATATATATATATATATACAGACACATACATATATATATATATATATACAGACACATACATATATATATATATATATACAGACACATACATATATATATATATATATACAGACACATACATACATACATATATATATATACAGACACATACATACATATATATATATACAGACACATACATACATATATATATACAGACACATACATACATATATATATATATACAGACACATACATACATATATATATATATACAGACACATACATACATATATATATATATATACAGACACATACATACATATATATATATATATACAGACACATACATACATATATATATATATATACAGACACATACATACATATATATATATATATACAGACACATACATACATATATATATATATATATACAGACACATACATACATATATATATATATATATACAGACACATACATATATATATATATATACAGACACATACATATATATATATATATATACAGACACATACATACATATATATATATATACAGACACATACATACATATATATATATATACAGACACATACATACATATATATATATATACAGACACATACATACATATATATATATATACAGACACATACATACATATATATATATATACAGACACATACATACATATATATATATATACAGACACATACATACATATATATATATATACAGACACATACATACATATATATATATATACAGACACATACATACATATATATATATATACAGACACATACATACATATATATATATATACAGACACATACATACATATATATATATATACAGACACATACATACATATATATATATATACAGACACATACATACATATATATATATATACAGACACATACATACATATATATATATATACAGACACATACATACATATATATATATATACAGACACATACATACATATATATATATATACAGACACATACATACATATATATATATATACAGACACATACATACATATATATATATATACAGACACATACATATATATATACACACACACACACACACACACACCCACACTTTCAAACATTTTTACCAAGCTGAAATCAAATTTTAATTAATAATTAATATGTGCAAAAGTAAGTGACCCCTTATATTTACACTCTGTATTTTTGTTTTATGTGTTTGCCAGTACACATAATTTTTGTACAAATGTAAAAATCAAAATGACATGTATTCATTTTTGGGGTAAGCTGTGTATATGGCAGTTAAACAATATAACTCATTGTGTATGCAAAAGTGTGCAGTTAGAGACTAAATTTGTAAAGATCAAAAGAACTTATTGAAACTTTAAAAAATTGCATGGTCCAAAACGAATGATTGAGAAGGCTATAAGAATCTATCAATACAATTTGGAGTAAACTTCTCCACCAGATGCCATACATATACACACACACATGCATGTAGTTTGTGATTCTAGTACTGAACCAATTTAGCACAGAAAATGACATAATAGACTCCTTCATTCTTTAGATACTCTTCTGTGCAGCTTAAATTTAACAAGTGAATCATTTAAGTAAATTCATGAAACCTGGCACTGAAGGTTGAACTTTTAATCAATTTCTGCAGGTGTGTTTTTATTGATTCAACATGTCAGCTCTTCAAGTGGCACTATCTCCAATAAAAAGTCCTCTTTACCCAGAAGGGAGTTGTTAACTGTAAACCGTAAGATCTCCAATTATATGTGCTAATCTAGAAGCTATTCCCTTGAAATAAAGTATGTGGATATAGAAATCAACACCTGAACAAATCTTCAGACCATATCACTTGTGTAGCTCCTTACATTGGTGGTGTATGGAAAGTAGGGGAAGGGAAAACCTGCCCCTCCCAGTTCTTTTGTTTAGGGCTAATATTTTAGGCTATTTATAATTCTGACCCTTAGTTTACTTATTTTATTTTTTTTTTGTTCTACATTTTGGTATTTGAAATATAGTTTAATAGATTTAAGTTGTCGGATGTTATTTTGTCTTTTAATTCGTGGTTGTGGGTAGCGTAGTAAGAATTTGTTTTAGTGTTTGCCTTTGGAAATGACCTCTGACCTTTTATTTAGGAGTTTATATTGTTCTGGAAAGGTAATTATTGCTATTTTCTCCCCTAGACAAAGGTTACATTGTTTTGAAGTGTTGGTGCTTTTTTTGATTTCGTAATTTCCATTTTATTTTTGGTGTGTTTTGGTTTGTTTTTGAAGTTTCATATGTTATGCCATTCACAAATTTTTTATTGTTAAATTGTTTTGTGTAAGTAGCTTCTGTTTCAAGGAGCCATATATTATTCCTATTTTTTTTCTAGCTAAACATCAGGACTATAAATAACCAAAAACATTTACCTGAAACACCCCCCCCCCCGCCCCCGGAAAGAAACAGTTTTCTTCTTCCCCTACTTTCTGTAGGCCCCCACTGGCATACACACACACACACACATTATATATATATATATATATATATATATATATATATATATATATATATATATATATATATATATATATATATATATATATAACATCACACAAGGAACAGTGACATATGATCTGTAGAGTCATGAAAATGACAGTCACCATACAGTGTCATTTCTATATCCACACTATCTACATCTACAAACACTATCTCTGATAGAGTGCTCATCCCACATAAATATAGCAAGTTTTAAGCCATTCATATTACACACACACTGCAGGTAAATCAGACAACTAAAAGCAAATTATAAAGAGAAAACAGATTTGCAATAGCAAAAACCTGTACAAAATTTGTACTAAAGTTCAACTTAGCAAAGTAGAAAATGATTATTCAGTAAAACGATCCTCAACTTTGACGACAACCTCTATTGATTTTTCTTCCTGATGGCAGCCTTCAACAGGCCCTTACTATTGTAAGCCCACTGGTCAGTCTCTCTGTTGATGAAATCCTAAATGCAATACTTTACAAGATACAAATGAGGAAAGCAAGAAAGCAATGTGGTAAGAGTGACATGATGATGAAAATTCTCATCCAGCCACCCGTGAGCCTCATTGAAGGAAGCAGCATCCGGATTGAACATATACAACCACATCTTCACTATTGTGTCCTGCATATTGACATAAACAGTGACATTGATCCTGAGGTCCTGAAGGACAAAATGGAGAGCATGGCATAATTCATGACCATGAAGACCATCAACACAGCTAAATGTGCTGGGTCCACACAGTGCCATCTGTCACTTCTGTTCACCTGACCACTTTCAGAACACTTGCTAACACTGAGTACCTGTTGTCGGTGGCTAGTATCACAAGTGCAGTTTGCCTTTTTATTTCCTGTGTCAAAATGGAAACTGCCATGTTAATGTTTTCGATACATCTGAAAGAGAAATGCATGTTTTAAAACATGATGCATGCTATATAATGTTATATATGTATATTTGTAAAGTTAAAAGATTGAGTCAGCTGTTACGGTTACAGATTCTATCCTTTTGTCAACAGGGCTTTAACAACCTTGTCTGTCAGGTTGAGAGCAGGTGGAAAGAAACTGGAACCAAGTCAATTGAGGCTTTTCTGCTTTTCTACATTAAGCTGAGCCAACAGAAATAACAGTTGGATAAATCGAGCTAAAGAATTATCATTGAATTCACTTAATCTGAATTAGCAATTCTATAAAAATAAAACCAAAAAACATAAATAAAATAAGCGGGAATGAATAAGGGAGCTTATAATTCACAAAGCAGCTTCAGCTAGTTTGAAAATTTTTGTTTGCTTTTTGCTGTTGCATTTAATTCATCTTAGCAACAAGACATGCATTGCTGTATAGTTTGTAGTATAAAATTTGTGTTCATGAAAACAAGATTTGACCAATAAAAAGATTACAGTTGCTTTTATAACAGACATGTTGGTAAGATCAGGAAGAAATTCAGCAATAAAAATGTATGTTCCATGAGAGGTTGCTGAAAAGTTCTCAGCCTGCCCAACTTCCCTAAATCTGACCAAATGAACACAAAAATAACAGTTTTGGAATAATTTTATTTCAGCTGAGTAGTTTTCATCACCAACTTATATTGGCAAGAGAATACTACATCAGAAGATGAGCGTACAACATATTTTTTAATCTCCCCCACTCCACAAGCAAGGCAATAAAACCACTAAAATGCAAGGAGTTACTTTGTGTTAGGGAATATGAGAAAAAAATACTATTAAAAAGAAAAAAAAACAATAAAAGAACAAGAATTAAGACAGAAGATAACAATCAACTGTGCTTAAATTCATAAAGTCTAGGTACTATAGAGAAAAGTTCATCAGAACAATTACCATGAAAAATATTTGTAGAAAAGGCAGAAAGAAGCTACATTACAGCAGTTGGAAAGTGGCTGAAGCTGAGATGTCAGGTCAGAACCAATAACATTGCAGATTCTTTAGATTTTATCAAGAATCTCTAAATATATGGTAGGATCACCAGATTATATGTGGCAGCAATATTCAAAGCAAGGATGAATGGTAGATTTATAAATACATAAAATAGATTCTGACAAGAAAAATTGACTAGTGAACCAATTTTTCTAGCAGCAGACCTATCAGTTGATTAAATATAATCTTCCCACTTCATATCAGCTAAAAATGTTAGTCCAAAACGGTACAAGGAGACACTCTTCTGGAAGTTAGCATCAAACATGCTGATGAAAGAGTCCTCTCTGATGATTAAATGAGAACAGTTTTGTTTTGGAGGCATTAAAATTAACAACCCATTCTTTGCCCCAGTTAACAATATATTGTAGGTCATTTTTTATATCTGCTGCCAATTTGACCTTATTGAACCAAGAAGACTTACTATTAAGACAAGAGTAAATAGTTGTGTCATCACGATAAATACCAACTGATGATATCAGGGAGTTCATTGATGAAAATTAAGAACAGTGTAAGTCCAAGGATAGAGCCATGGGAAACACCTGCATTAATGCAATAAGATCTAGAAGAGTAACAGTAATAATAATAATAACAAAAATAATAATAATAATAATAATAATGACAATTTCTGTATCGTAGTATGATGAAAAATAGAAGGTCTGATTGGAATGTATCCAGCTATATTCAATATCTCAAGAACTGGTTATATGTTCTTAGCGTAACTTGGCAACCTCTCAGAGAGGAATTTAGTGTGCATCCATGAATAGACACACTCCAGTAGAGTAACTCAATTGAAAGTGCGATGTTAGTGAGCTTGTGTACTGCGTGACTGTCACATTCAGAGTAATGTCTCATGGCGAGCTTTTACAAAAAAATAAATAAATAAATAAAATAAAATAAAATAAAATAAAGAAATGAAAAAAGAATCACATCCTGGAAGTCTATCAGCTCTTGCAACAGTCAAGATTTGACTCCCAACAATTCCTAGCTTTTGCTAAAGATAAAAATCACCATTAAAAGAGAGGAAACTTTGGCTGCGATTAAAGATTAAGAACATGAGTCAGTCTTGAAAGAGGATTTTGCAGATTATTCTGAAAAGTGTAAAGGGCACCAAGATAACTGCATGATTTCCTAAGGAGAATACATTGAAGAGTATTAAAGCACTATAGCTGCCTTCTTCTATGTTGACAATCATGGCTCTCCACAATTTCCTCCCCTTTGTAGCTCTTAATAAATTTTATCTTTTTGTTATTTCTCCTAAACTCTGTTCTGCCATCCATTTACTCAAGCTCTCTAGATAGATTAGGTGTTGTTTTCCTTTGTCCCTCTTGTCTTCAATATGTACTGTGAGTATCAAATTTTCCAAGCACTCTTTCCTCATTATGTGCCCTAAAATTTAAACTATCTCTTTCTCATATTAAGTATAAGGGTCCTTTTTGTTTCCCTTTTCTCTAAAACTGTTGTTGCTCACATGTTTAGTCCATCATATTCTCAACATCCGTCTATAGAACCACATTTCTGTTTCCACAAGTCACTTGAGATTGTCCAGCATTCACTGCCATAGAGAAGAATCAACATTATGTAACAGTTCAGTACTCTTTTCTTTGCTTGTAACAAAATTTTCCTGTTTCTTAATACTTTGCTTAGCTTTTGGAAGGCACTTTTTTACTATCCTATTGCACCTTCTTATTTCAGTATTGCATTTTCCATCCTTTGTTAAAACACTTACTAGATATTTAAACTGTATTGCTTTTTGATTTTGGTATCTCCAATTTGTAATTTGCATATTGGGCTGTCCCTTTTGCTGACAACCATGGATTCTCTTGTTTTCCTTCACTGCCTTCTGCAGGAGTTTTTGTAGTTTCCTTTCTATGCCTGCTATCAACACTGTACCATCGTCATATCTTATGTGTTAAGATTGTTGCCACCAATAATGAATCATGGTAGGAGTAATTCTCACAGAATCACCTCACTATATAGATTGAATGTTGGCTATTTTATTTTCTCTTATATATAATGGCTGGATACATCTTTGTGATTAATTATAAGTCTTTATTATTAGAAATATGATAAAAACTCAAGATGGTTCAAAACCACAAGTATTAATGACTATTATAATGATTTTTGTTTCTCAGATTAGTAATAAAATCTGTTTGATATTCTATATTTTGTACCATTCCTTAGCATTGCTTACTGCAACAGAAATCTGAAGCCACATTAGAATAGCTAGATGCTAAACTAAATATTAAACAAGAAAATTTTGTTAGAAACAATGGAAAGAGAGATAAAATGCTATGTAATAGTAAGTCTCCTATATAGTTGTGAATGCTGGATAATTTCCTCAGTGATGAAGAAGAGACTCGAGGCAAAAGAGATGCAGTTCTACAGAAGGATACTGAGAATACTGTGGCTGCAACATGTAAGGAACAAAAAAGAAAAACGCCTGTACCTAGAGATGGCTGAAATTTCTGGGGCACAGAAGAAGGAAAGAGGGCTTGGAGATTTTGATACCCATAGAACAAATTGAAGGCAAAGGGGGCAGAGATTGAGAGAGAGAAAAACATTGAGAAATCTATCAAATGAGCTTGAGTAAATGGATGACAGAACAAGAATTGGGTAAAATAGTTAAGGGACTTACATTGTTTAGCACTACAAAAGACAGGAAGTTGTGGTAAGCCATGATTACCCATGTCCTGAGCAGACATGGTACACAAGATAATCTGTTAGAATAAATTCTCTGACAGAGACATCACTGATTTAATGCCTACAGTTTTAATAAATTACTGATGTTCTCTTCAATTCTCTTTGGTGTAACATTATACAAAATTTCTTGTAATTGTTCAAATTTAGACATCACCAGAGTTATTTGTTTTGATTAATCACTAAGACTAGTAATTAACTAGCACAACTTTTAATACTGATTAACATAACCTATCATTGCATTTAATCAAATGATAAAGCACTTCTTGTACTAAATACTAGTCCCATTCACAGTTCCAATAACTTACATTTATAGATTTTAATATTATGATTAATTTATCTGACATGCTAATGTTAAAAGTATTAGAAATTGTGAGAAACATTCATATATTCTTAGTGCTATTATCATAAGCAACTATTTCCATATTTAAATTTATTATTAACTACTCAGATATTCTTAATCTGCCATCAGAATCAATGTGAACAATGCAACTTGATCGGTTCTATTGTGGTGCCACCTGTTGCCAAAGGCCATTGTGCAAAGGGACGTTTAATCCTACCGCAGTCATTACAGTTGAATACAAAATTATTGAACAATGAGAAAAGTTTAACCTGAGGCCAAGAAAGTAAAACCTCCCAGATTAAAAGAGAAGAAACACCAATAACAACACAGAAATCTATTGAATAATAAAAATATAGCCCCCACCCCAAATGAATTATTGAATCAAGGAATGTCATTTTGCAGAAATGTTAACGTTAGGAAGTGTATATGTATGTACGCATGTGATATATATATATATATATATATATATATATATATATATATGAATAAAATGAGACAAGATGAAAACTATTCTTATTTTTTGTCCTCTGAGGGACTTTATCAAGGCAATGAGATTGTGTCGGCTAAGGATAGTTTTTCCTTGTCTCTTTTTATTCATTTTGTTTCTTTACACTTTATCTGAAAATTATATATATATATATACACACACAAACACACACACACACACACACACATATATATATATATATATATATATATATATATATATATATATATATAAGAAGTAATGGATTTTTTTATTTATTAATCTGACAGATTTTTATCACTTTAAACGTAATATTTAGTGGATATCCATATTTCAATAGACGATCCATCTGAATATTGCCTTTAAGCAAAATCCTTTAATAAGATTTCTCAAATATTCAGGCCGGTAGATGAAAATAGATATACTGTTTAAAATAAATAGAGTGTCTACTTAAATATGGGCATCAACTAAAAATAACATTTAAAGTGACAAAAATCTGTCAGATTGGATAAAAAGAACATTTGGACAGTTTTTATATAATTTATCATCTGGAAAGAAAAAAATGATTAGATCACATGAGAAATTGTATAAAAACTAAATCAAAGCATCTTGCCTGTCATATTCAATGAAAAAAAAAAAAGAAAAAAAAAGAATATATATATATATATATATATATATATATATATATACACACGTGAAGATATAAGTCCTATATTCTAAATTCCTAATTTAATAGGACAAAAAAAACTGATTGGAAGGTTTTGTTTTTTTTACTAAATTTCACCTAATACAAGGCTTGAGAAGGTTACAGTCAAAAGGTTGATATGAAGTGAAGATGATGAAGGTAAGGAAAAAAAATAACAATTGCCCCTTCACTTGAACAGGTCAAGATTGAAGTGTTTAGGAAAACACTCATGCAGGAGTCTGCTCCACAAAATGGCAGTTCTTTGGAAAATGCTGTTTGAGTGGAGCCTCCTTCTTACATTGAGAACACAGAAGTAAAGGGAATTTGACATTGTGGAAGTAACAATTTCTGGATGGGTAGAACTAAAGAATGAAGCTCATCTGAACATTTGCCATGGAAATAGCAATAGAGTAGCAACAGGTTTGTAACATTGCATCTGTGGGGAAAGAGGTTGTTGAGTGGAAAATAAGTTTCCTCTCACTAAGACTGTGTAAATGATTTCATACAGTTTAATTCATATATACTGAATGTCTGTATTTCTGTCAATCTGTAGTATTTAAAGAGATATGGTAGGCATATAATAAGTAGCTAAGAAGTGTTTTATGATTATTCTAATCTAACCCTTTTTCATCCCCTCGAGCTACAATAATCTGAACATAGGGCTAACGGGAACCACAAAGGTCAGTCTATAACTTGTGCGTTTAAATCTTATAACGGATTAATGAAAAAGTGATTGCCAACATATGAATTGGATTGATGTCTAAGTAATATTTTTATTTTATTTTTTATAAGATGAACCATTGTGAACTATTATTAATAGTCACTACTGTTTACTTTAATGTCATCATCATTTTTCATATTTCTTGATTAAATGCATGAAAAAAAAAACAATAGACACTGAAAATGTAAGAAGATAAATTCTACTAAATGTGGTAAGAATTGATTTTTAAAATACGTTTCTTGTCACACTTTCTAGAATTTATCGCTTTACATTTTTAATGTCAATTGTTGTTGTTTTTCATTAGGTCACCCCAAAACTTCAGTTATCTTTTTCTAGGTACAAGTGTTTTCTTTTTGTTCCCATTTGCTCTTAAACTTCTTTGTTGATTACATGTTCCATCCATAGTATTCTCAGCATCCTTCTGTAGAACCACATCTCTGTTGCCTTGTTTCCTCTTCATCTGTGAGGGTGGATGTATAGGTGGTGTAATTGATATTGGCTTGGGATGAGAAATCAGACAGCTTATTTTGAATTCCATTTGGTTACTTTACATTCACTTAAGCACAAATCTTAGTTATGGGTTAAAAAGTAGGACTTGATCTGGAAAAATTATTGTTATTCTCAAAAAATTGTTAATTCACATGCAAAAAAAAAAAAAAAATTAAAGCAATCCCAAATGTTTTTCAACTTTAAATAACCCACAAAAGGGTTGCTAAGCCATAAAAAATAAATCAACTTTCTGTGAGAAAATTATCCAGCATTCATAGGAGGCTTTCTATTGTATAACATTTCCTCACTCCTTTCTTTATTTCTAACAAAATTTTCACATTTCTTAATACTTTGCTTACCTTTTGGAAAACATCTTTCACTATCCTAATGTGCCTTTGGATGTTTGTCACAGCAAGCAATTGTCTTAAGCTAGACTGCAATTGAGAGAAAAATGTTTACCTAATATTTAGTTTTTTCTCATTTCTGATATGAGTGTAGAGAAGAATAACTTGCATATACATGACATGGTGTTAGTTTCTCATTTTATAACAAGGTTTGAAATGATCATGTCATTCAAGATTCTCTTGTCTTTCAGAAATTACAGATTTCCCAAGAGTACACAAAGGGAAAACAGTATTTGACATTAGGTATAAAAGTTAGCATAACAGACATTATTATTGAATTGAAGCCAACAAAACTCATATCAGACACTGTTAAGGCCTGTCTTTTATACAGCTATTCTACTGGATATCTTATGTTGAATACTTTACATTTGATAGCAATCAGCTTTCCTGATTGAGACAGTGTACAAGATTCGGATATACACTGCCAGAGGGTTTCTGAGATGAGAAAGAATTTAAAAAGAAAACACTCTGATTAAAATAATTTCTTCAATTACTGAGCTATTTTTATATCTAATTTTTTCTTTTATTAAAAAATACATATTTTTAAGCAATAATTAAGAAAAGATATACACAGCAATATATATATATATATATATATATATATATATATATATATATATATATATATAAAATGCAAGCAGAACATATCAGCAAAGGAAGTTATTTTTACTGGTTTGGACATGATTTATAGGAAGGTGGTCACATGACTTATCAATCCATGTTTTAGATGCTTTCCCTGTTATAGAAATAAAAAACATTTCCTTAATTTTTATGCTTGCATTGAAAATGTGGTCTTATGTATCTTTTTACAAACTCAGAAAAGACAGTATTGTCAAATTTTAATATGATATCTAAGTGCTGCACCTCTTCACCATGTGAGCAATCATAGCTCTCTATAGCTTCCTATATTTTGTTGGTCTCAGAATTGCTTTTTCCTTTCTGAGCCCTCTGGCCATATGTACAAATTTATCAGGTAACGTTTACACTAATTTTCTCTACTTCTCTTGCCGTTACTGTTTCCTGTGAGTGCTAAATTTGCAAAGCCTTCCTTTCTCATTTAGATCTTCTGTCCACTGTATTTTCAACATTTTTTAGTAGACTAGAATCTTGTTTAGTCTTTTCTTTATTTTGGATAAAACAGTCCGGTCTTCACTGCAATAGAGGAGAATTGCTATTGCACAGCAATGTTTTTTTTAAAATTTTAACAAAATTTTCTTGTGTCTTAATACTTTGCTTAGCTTTTGTAAGGCATCTTAGCTCAAGTATCAGTGTTTATATAAAGAAAGAACATGCAAACTTTTTGGAAAGTGTACCCAATCGGCAGTGTTTTGAGGATTTGTAAGCCAAAACAAACTCTCTTTCTATCTCTCTCTCTCTCTCTATATATATATATATATATATATATATATATATAAACTTCTTTTAAATCATATAATAGTTTCCATTATGAATACTCATAAACTCCTTTGACAGTTCTATTGACACTACTGTTAAAGATGAAGACCCAATGCAAACAATGAAGTTCTTTTTTTCTGAGAGAAATCCAAGTCAACTTTCCCTCTTTGTCTTTTGGACTGTAGGTCAATCACTTTTAATTGTAACTCTGATAAGAGGTCATCAATGATACATAAAAAAGACATTTTTAAAAAGTTCTATGTATTATAATATTAAAGGAAATAACACCATACTCCATATGGTCTGTAGGCAATATGAAATATCATGCTGAGCTGGATTTCACCGCCAATTGCCAATTCCTGATATCAAGTCAAACACTGGTATTTATACTGAATCTTTGTCAAATGCTGTCTGACTAATCCATTTAAACACAATATATTTGTTAACATCAAAAATGCAAAAAATTTCAACATGCATTTCAGAATTCTCCTTCAAGGTATTTTAAGATTTCTGCATCAAGGCTCAATCTTATACTCAAGTTGTCATTTAACAAACAAAATTATTTGCAACATTGAAACAACAGGAAAAAATATACCCATTGAACATTACAAATATAAAAACTCTTTCCACAAATCTTTAACAATTTACTTTAGGCTGTTATATAAGCTAATAATGTTGTAAATGTTTGATTTCTTTTTTTGAAAATGTTCCACTGCAATGTATCACTGCTAATAATTCTAATAATTCTAATCTATGTTATTTGTCAATTAAAAATATTTGATTTTAAAGCTTTTTGTTTATTTTTTATTAATTTTTTAAAGATTTTACATTAATATTACATTTTACAAATAAAAAACCCATAAATTTTGCAAATTCTAAACAAAAATTGCCATGATGCCCTTAGTCAGTGCCCTCATTTTTAAGGGGTCCACCAAGGCAATTTTTGCTTGCCCCTATCTTAGGCTAAAGTCATCTTTGCATTTATAATCTGGTAAACATACAATCCATTACTAAAGTTGCTGAAAAAAAATCACTCCAATAAGTACCTGACTCCCCCTGCTAATCTCTATGTTTACAAGAGCCAGATCAGGCCAAAAATTGAGTACTGCTCTCATATATGAGGTGAAACTGCCCAGTCTTCACTTTCTACTCTCAACAAAGTTTGATACATTCTCTGCATCCTTATGGGTGATGAATTATTTTCCCCACTACAAGCCCTTTCCCACAAACAAAATGTCACAAGCCTCATGTTCTATCACTATTTCCAAGGAAAGTGATTCCCACAAACTTCATTAAGACCTGCCATTCCATACACATTCTAGCAGACCACCCTCATTCCTTTTGTATTCCATTGGTGAGATGTAAGTTCTACTTGAGCAGCTTCTTCCCACGAACCACTGCTTTGTGAAAGCAACTCCCAAGAGGATGATTCTCTGATCACTACAATCTTTACCTGTTCAATTCTAGGGTTAACTGTTATCTTCCACACATATCCACCTAAACTGTACCTCTTACTCTGTAACCCTCTAGCTTGAGTGGTGCTTGGGTTTTGTACAGGGTGAACATCATCATAAGAAAAAAAGTACATCCCTACATGCTTTTTAAAGTGCTTGAGGGAGGTTTTTTCTTAGCTATAGTAAGTGTGAATATATTTTCTATAATTTTGAAAAGACTATTGAACTCATTAAGTTGTTATTATCTTCTTCACAGTATTTTGGCCTATCTATTCTGCAGCCTTCTTCAAGTGTACAATTCTTAAGGTTGGTTCCTTTTCCAGAACATTTTGAAAAATATATCAAATGGTTCAGGTTTATTCTCATCAATGCAAACCACACAAGCACAAGTTTCACTTCTTTATCCAAAAATAAACAAAAAGAAAAAAAAAGATGTACAAAGATGCCCTCAAGAAGTTATAATGGAACAGAAAGCAGTTGATATTTATGTAGAATGTGGATTAATCTACACAAATAGAATCCAAGAAACAGAAATCTAATAGGAATTTTATTGAGTGGAATGGAGTTACTCTGACTCACTTGTATCAAGTAGTTGCAAGTGAGATTCAAAATAATTTATCACTGGCAACCAGTGGCAGCCACTTATGGAAACAATTTTGGTTTTTAATAAAGAAAGCATAATAATAAAAACAAAAATAATTTATTTCAAAGTGTAGAGACTCAGAAAGGGAAATACCAATTAATTAACAGTTGTAATTCATTTCTACAGTCAATGACATTTTAAATGAGAGTAGCTGTCTATGCAACAAGTTCATAGCTTATCTCGCTGTCAGCTGCTTTAAAAACAGTGGCAGTTCATTATACATATTTACAGGTAGAAGTTATCAAGTGTCACAAAATAATTTTACTCTATCAGAGTGTACATATTTGCATCTGTCCAGATTTAATCTCCAAGATTCATAGATTTTGTGCATCATATGTTGTTGATATGCACTTAAATCTTAAATAGGGCATTTTTTAAGGGAAGGAGACAGCAATTTACAATAAAAGAAAGGTGGGCCTAATTAATGGCTGAAGGCGTTGCATATTTCCCACCATGACTGGTGGTTAGAATTTAAACTCTGGTAAAAGCTTAAACAAAATTGTTCTTTCTTTCTTTTACCCAGTATCAAATTAAATTTAGTTATTTTCGAGTGACAGAAAAAAAAATTAAACTAGAATCTAGGAAAAGCCAAAAATGTAATTCAGGTTAATGAATTTGAAAAGTTTCTGAACTGTATATAACCTGATTCTCAGATCAATGATTAAAAATAGATTCAAGCAAATGAACCTTGTAGATCTTTGAGAGGACCATCCTTCTTTTAACCTTGTCAACTGATGCTACAAAATCACAAATGAAGAGAAACCACATCATGAGGACTTTCAACAGCAGTAACAACTAAAATGGATAGCACATGTAATTTGAAGAGAAAATAATGACATAATCAAGATGTTGACTTTCCACACTACTTCTAAGAAAGGTTTAGGAAGGAAGCCCCTCACCATCAATACTAGAAAGAGTGATAACAGTTAATAGACTTGAAAAATTGTTTTAACTAAAATATTTTATAAGTTTTACCTAAAAGTAGCACTGGCTGTTTGGCCAATGAATGCTAAATATTTCTATAAAGAAATTGGTTAATATTACTACTACCAGTTTAATGCATGTGGACAAGTGGTTAGAATGTTCACTTTGCAACTATGAAACCCAGATTTGAGTAATTTTGTCAGGAAGGTGATCTCTCAATGTTATATGCCTGGAGAGGTAATCCTAGCATGTGACATCTTTGGAAAGTGCTTGGAAAACATACCATGAGTTGACCCAAGTCTTGTGAGTAGAATTGGATAGACAGAACTATTTGGGAGCCCTTGATGGTTGTGCTAGAATGAAGTCACAAGTTATCATGACTGAGAGTTTGAGCCACGTGACCTTGTTCTGAGTGTTCATCATGCCAGATAATATGCTCTCCCCTTGAAGAAGTAACCGTATAGTAATCAGTATAGTTGCAGTATAAACCACAGGGGGGTTCTGTGGGTGTTGAACAAACACAACTGTCTGCAACAGGGATTAGTTAACTGCTCTAGTAGACAAACAGCCAGTCATTACCAGTATAGTATTTTGATAAACTTAATATTACTTTTCTTTAAAAGCCAGTTATTTCATTGATGAACAAATGACAAAATCCATTATGAAATAAAATTTGAAAGTTTTATGTTCTAAATGATATTTTTTTCTTAAATCTTGAATTTTATAGCAAACTTTTCAGTTAACTTGACCAGTGAGTCAGTAGTGAGAAAAATGATTAAAACAAAATAGCACAAGATATAAAGATGACTGTGTTGATAGCAGACACAGAACGAAAACTGCAGGGCCTCCTAGACAAGGTAAAAAAGGAAAGTGTGAAGAAAGGACTAACCCTTAAAGACAGGATGTATGGTTGTTAACAAGAGGGACAGTCCAAGATGCAAGCATGAAACTGGAGATATCAGCATCAATAAAGTATGGAACCTGGGAATTGTTATAACAGACAATAGAAAACGTGAAACAGGAAATTTTCGTAAGAAAAAAATGAGTGCTGAACCACTATTTAATATCAATCGTCCTATATGGCAATGAATGTCAGACAATTTCTGCACATATGAAGAGAAAACTTAAGACACTAGAGATATGGTTCTACAGAAGGATGCTGAGAATACCACGAATAGAGCACATAAGCAATGAGGAAGTTTAAAAGAAAATGGAAACAAATAGAGCATTTATATTTAGAATCAGAAAGAAAAGTTGAAATTTTGGGGGACACATAATAAAGTTGACAGATTTGTTTTCTACAGCTTATGAATTTGGTTATTTAAAGCCAAACATATTTTGGATTGTAGGAAGTTGCTTATAGTATGCAGTGTTGCCAAACGGTTCCTCATCTAGGTACTGACTGGACTCAATGTAGTGATCAAATGAGAAGTGGTGTTTTCAACGTGATTTGACCATATAATGAAGAAAGAGGGTTTGGAGAATATTTTGTTCTATCTTTGCCACTCTTCATTTCAGACACCTTTATAATTTCTTTCAGAATTTTTTTTTTTTTATATATACCTTTCTTAGGAAAGAAGTGATCTAGGTAAATTTTACAGAATTTTCTTTGCTTATGTGGAAGTTAAATATTAAAACGAACAACAACTAAGCAAATGCAGATGCTTTTCAACACTATTTGAATATTTTGTCAATATATGTGGGACAATATTGATTATTATCAAGAAATACCTTCATCTAATTACTCTTGACCTCAACTAGTTAACCAATCATAAAGCAACATTCGGCAAAAAAAATCTACAATATGAAACATACTAAACCACTTTTAACATGTTTGACCATTCACAGCACCTTCTCCATAAACTGTACAAATCTTTATTTGTATTTGAATTGAAGTTTTACCTTATATAAAATAAAAAAGTATGCCAAATGATTATTTCCTTCCATTTTCAATGTTAGAAAATGGAAATGAAAATTTTGATATTTTTTAAAAAATACACTGTCACAATACAATCAAAAGCAATCATTTTGAATGAAATTAGTTAAAACTAAACAGTCATAATGCCATCTTATGACAAAAACCTAAATTAACTTTTTTGGATACTCCCAAATATTGCATTTCAGAGTTGCTTAAGAGCAGAGATATTTATTTGATAACAGTTTGAAACTTCATCTCTAATAGTCGTAATAAATTCTTTAATATTTTTAAAATTTTCACAAAGAAGAAATTACTTGTCCATAGAATTTGACTCAAATTACATATAAGTAGAGAAATGCATTTTCCCCTGCTTCTCTATCAGAAACAAACCTATTTTCAAATATTTTTATCCATTATAAAGACTTACCACTTTCATTTGTATGCATTTTTTCTTGTTTTTAAAGCATTTTTCTCATAACACACATTTTTATTGTATGAATTTTTCAGTTATAAACAGTGACAATTTATTCTTGTCAATGGCAGTTGAGTGACTGACAATTCATAATAAGTAATAAGTGTTGATGACTGACTCGGTCAGCAAAATGCCTAATAACACAGACACAGAAACACACAAAAAATGAAAAGTATTGATAAGAAAGAAAATACAGTGCAAAAGGAGTGAAGTGAGAGAAATTCCAGTGACACACTGAATGACTGTGTTGCGTAATGTCCTCAGAGATTTTTTGTTTCCTTTGCCTTTATGGCTATTATTTATCATGAGTGGGCAAAAAAGGAGATGGGAAAGAAGGGAAGAGGAAAACAATGCTAAAGACTAACTTGTTGAATCCAATGACCACTCAAACTGCAGTTCCCAATAACAGCATGAAAGCTCTGTTTGAAAAGACAATTTCAAACATAACTGGCAAATATAAATAAACTCAAGATTAACAAAATCAAAATACAAATGAATGCATTTTTTATTTTTTTGGCTACTCAACACAGTGTCTTATAAATTTTTTCAAAATATATTCTCAATGAAATAATAAAAATTAATGTCTGGATCAAATAAATTATAGTCACTTTTTTGGCAAGACTGTATGAAATAGTTTGGTAATGTGATGGGAATTTAAGATTGTCAAAGAAACACTGGACAAAATTTTTGAATGGACTTTGTTTTCACCATATAGAA
Source organism: Acanthosepion esculentum (assembly GCA_964036315.1). NCBI lineage: Eukaryota > Metazoa > Mollusca > Cephalopoda > Sepiida > Sepiidae > Acanthosepion > Acanthosepion esculentum. The sequence continues at coordinate 61,034,172 of OZ038499.1, forward strand.
CAAGTAATAATACATAATTGAAAAGTATTTTGCCTTTTACAAATGATCTCTTCAGATTTGCTCTGATTTGAAAACAGTTTTATTTCATTTGAATAAAATCACAAGTGAAAAAAAAACAATTAGATTTTTTGCCAATATAACTTCAGGGCAATTCTTCTGGGGAAAAAATCACCAGAAAAAAACAGACATCAGTGTGAAATAAACATGACATATTGCGCATAACACCCCATTTACAGTGGAAAGAAACACAATGACCCCATAAAATAAATGACAGGGAACCTCACTGAAGAGGTCTATAGGTTGATGGAAGCTGCTCTCATTAATTTAACAAAAGGCTGCATGAGCGAGCATAGTACAAAATTCAACTTAATGCAGGCAACTATAGTTAAAAAAAAAAAAAGAGATAGAATACACAAATATAAGAACCTGTGTAACTGGAGATATGGGATCTCTATGTTTCAAGTTTGTACTGAGATTAGCATAGGTTTTGATAAACTTGAAATATTTTGATAGAAAATAAAATTGTAACAGGTGGAAGAATAATGCCAATTTTGACTAGGGTACAATATGTGCATGCTAGGAGGCAATAGATATTCTGATAGAATTCTCAAAGTCTTTGGTCATCTTGTAAGATAGTAATACTCATACTAGTGCCCCAACCATTTCTAAACTTTCAATGTTGATGCATGCTGCAATAACTTTCTGTGTGCTGAAGTAATATAGTTAAAAAATTCTCATGCCATAGATATGCACACACATTCCCTGTGTTCAATTAGAGCCATTTAAGAGGGGTCTGATTTTGGGCCTTTAAGAGGTTGTGTGGTTATTTCAAAGAACCGCAGTGCATATTGGATGTGGCATATTGGTGGCGCTTCAATGTTGGAAACAGTGGTCAAATAAATTTTCTTACACCTGTAAACCAGGTTCTGTACAGCCATAAAGTGCAAACACTAGCCATTATTAGAACAAATAGGGCCTCAGGAGTGTAATTTGGACTATTAGGAATTATTTACTCAGATCAGGACTATGGGTACATGTGTCTCTAGCAAAACTACTTACACCACAACACCACTTTACATATCTCCAATGGTGTCACAATAGGAGGGAGATTGAATGGTACAGGAGTGTTTATTGATGAGAGCAGGTTCTGCCTTCATTCAAATGATGATTGTGTGTAAGATGTACACTAGGGGAACAACATCTTCTAAAGTATAATTACCCACAACACACCATCCAAATCCTGGCATCCCTGGTATGTTCAGGACAATGTTCAACTTGTTCTGCAGATTATTCTGCAAAAGGAAAGCGATGTTCTGTTCCAACATGATAATGGTCATTAACATCATGTCTATGTTATTCAATATGCTCTTCAAGATACTCAACAGCTTCCCTGCCTGGCACAATCATCAGAGAGGCATAGAAGAATATGTATTGCAGAATGGTACTTGCTATCTGTATAATCATATATCTGCTAGATTACGGGCCTGTGTTTAAGCCTAAGGAATCTTATCTTGGATCCTGTGTACATAGTGATCCATATATATGATCATTTAACATAACCCACCCATATTACCTGTATGTTTAATCTTGAGTAAACTGAATCATTTAGAGTTTTGCAATCTTATTTTTCATCAGTGTCTGCAGCTAGTCTTTTTCCCCATATAAAAAAAAGAGATGAGTAGCTCTGGCTACATCTAGATCCTGGGAAACTTCACCTTTTATATGAATTATACACTTGATGAAGGCCAAAGAATACATTGGCTGCAACATATATGACTGCAACAGAAAAACAACAAGGATGAAAATTTTATTTTCAATTATTTGTGAAGTGAAGAAAATAACATCATGAAATTTCAGAAAACTACTAACCTCTCAACTATCATTCTATGCTTTAACCATTAATCTCTACAATTTCTTGGGAGAGAAAAAAAAGAAAAGATAAAAAAACTTCACAAGTAGGAAAACTTCATTGTAAATCAAGACATATTTTACCATATATTTCCTTGAATTGGACATATTCTAAAAAAAGAAG
>OZ038499.1:61041203-61078703 GCA_964036315.1 Acanthosepion esculentum
GCAGAAATTTTAAAAATTCTTTATTTCAGAAAGTGTGAAAAACAATGGGTGATATCTTATTAAGCAAGAAAAAAGTCAAAGAATGTTTTGCAAAACATTGTTAAAATTCTAACCAAAAACACAATTCTTTACATTTCTACTTGTAAATTTATTCTTTTCTGCCTACTGTTTAATTATTCATGCCTTTTCAACATAAATCAGGTTAAATACACGGAATGATCTGAAAGTAATGCCGCCTATTGATTTCCACAAAAGCTACAAGATATACAAAGAGCACAATAACACCATTGCATAGAGCAAGTTTTCCCCATGTAAACACTATCATTGGCTGGGCATTTTTGCTAGTAATGAACAGTAGATGGGGGATTATAGCTTAATGTCCACATCACCAGTGATGATGCAGTCTAGAAAACTCATCTTCAACCTTAGTGGTAGTTCAATGTCATAAGAGATTTACAGTCAGTATTTTTTTTCTTTTCTTGCGTGAGCATCTATAGGACCAACCAAGTATAAAACTTTGTCATATCCTCTAATGTTGCTAACATCGTTTCTGTTATAGGTCTCTTCTGGGCTGTCTGCTTCTGCAGTTAGGCATTAAGTATGGTATCTTGTACACTGTCTCTATCAACCTGTAAATATGAGGATAGCATGTTCTACCGGCCAAAGACATAGGTGGAGACAAAAGAAGACATGGAACTTTCTAGATATCTAGAATGTTCTAGAACTAATGTTATCCTCTATCACAATAAGTTCACTGGAGGTAGTCCTCCTAACAGTTCCCAAAGTTTTAAAGTCAACATTAAACTTTGTACACAGTTCCCTGATTATAATGTGCAGTTGAGCAGATTGAAACACTCTTCATTTTGTGGGGTGAGAACTGTGTAAGGCCACCCAAAATGTGGCTTATCATACACATCATTGTCACCAAAATTGAAAGCCATTACCCACTACCCAACTGTGATCACATCCACTGGAAATGTCCAGGAAGCCTTGGTGAATATCAATAGATGTAATTTTTCTCCTTACAGAAGAATTTAATGCTATACCTTTGCTTTATACAAACTTTCATATCAGATGCCATTTTGCCAGACTGCTGCTCAGCTGCTAATGAGGCAAAAAAGCATTATGGGTTATTAGCAGAAAGGTTCATTCCTGTCTAATATTATGTGGCAACATAATAAAATACAAGGTATACATTTTGAACTAACCCTTGTAAAATTAATCAACAAAATTATGATAACTTCAAATTAATTTCATACTTGTGCCTCTTTGCTCATATCCCAATAAAATATTTAAGCCTCGATAAGAAACTTCTTCACAAAAAGGCTCAGGAGAAAACAAATTGATTTCTTTGATGAGCTAAAAAAACTTAAATATTATTATTAATGATATTTTAGCATCATTCAATATAGTTAAGAAAGATAAATTGAGAGAAATGAACAAAAAACATCTGGCAATCAGTTGACAGTTGGCATATCATCTCACCAGGACTTACTGAAATTAGATTGAGAAAAACATTAAGATAACAATGTAGCTCACTGAAGTAAAACAATTTGATATGTCATCAGGGAAACATAAGGGTAAATTAAAAATTATTTTTAAACAGTTTATCTTAAAGAAACAAGAGGAACAAGACTGAAAGAAAAAAACAAGAAAGACAGCTGAAATCAAGACAAGATTTTTCAGTCATGGATAATAAAAACAGACAAGTAATTCATTTTTTATAAATTTGTATAAGTCTAAATCTGCCTTGTCAAAATTTAGTCCTAAGTTAAAAACCCTACAGTGTTTGTTCATAATAAGCATGGTTGTCATCTGCTATTTAACATTCCGACAAATACATCAAACAGAGCTGAAAAAATTTTTATGGAATTATCTAAATAAGTCAAAATAATCTGTTTAATTAGATTTTATTAAAACTACCATATTATTTAAAACAATCCTTCCTAACAGGTAGGTCCCTGAAGGTAGTTATCAATAGCCAGTCCCCTGGAGCCCTAGCGATCAACACAGGCGTCTCCCAGAATAAGGACCCCAATTTTCCATTTCAAATTTTCATTGATTCTCTTTCCAATTTTAGTAAATTCCGTTTTTTTTCCGTTTTCACTTTTGCAAAATTTAATTTTTCCTTTTTTATTTAATTAATTTATTTTTTAAACTTTTACGAGAAAATTGGATAAATTAAAATTTAAAAAACATAATTCAAAGTTTTATTTCATATGAAGAAATAGCAAATGACTACATTTTTTAGCATGTTAAAAAAATTAAATTCTAAAAATAAGTTCTATTTTTATTTAAAAGATTTCAGGTTGATAATTATATGGTAGTCTGCAATATTAAAATCAACAAAAGAATCAACAGCAAATAACTCGAAGTATATTAAAAACTTTGACTACAATTTTACAAAACAATAATTAAATCATAATTCAATCTTTGTAACAAAATATAAGCATTAATTCAAAATTTAAATAAAATTTATCACAAATGGAAATAGTGCTCAAATTTGAAATTGAATATTTCCCAAATTATGAAATTAGCCATCATTAAATCTTTTCTCTAAATCTCCATTGAAATACAACATTGTAAGTTGCTTGGTATTCTCAGGGGTTAGATTTTCATGTTCTTTATTCATTAAATGTTTATATTGAGAAAATGAACGTTCAACATCAACACTGGTAACAGGCATCCATATGACCTTATTGACAATCTGTTCCAGACAAGGAAATCTGCTCTTATTTGCTTTCCAAAATGCTGGGATATTGAAAGGATTTGGTAAGTCATCTTTGTAATTCACATAAATTTGAAATTCTTCTATAAGATCAGTAGAATGATCTTGCAAGTCTTTAAAAAACTGCAAAACTATCAATATCATGGTTTATACAGGGTAGCTGTCTAGGATCAAATAGACAAGCTGCCTTGTAAAAGTTATATACAGGGTGGGCCTCCAGGTATTTATTCAATTTAGAGAAAGATATGCCGAACAAATCTTGAAAATTTGAAATGGCTCTCTCTCTCTCTGTGGTTTTTAGTTCAGACAGAAGACGATCAGTTTCAAGGCCAAATGTTGATTTTGATATATCCGCATGTAAATATTGTTTCACATCCTCCAGCATATTATAAACACATGCAAGTGGAGACTTAGTTTCTTCTAAGCTTGTCCAAACTTTTTTATTAAACGTGTGCAGTTCTCATTTATAAAATACAGATTTAGGTGCAAATTAAGGAAAGAGGCATGATGTAGTCAACCACCATCTACTAATTCAAGAATTCTATCTACTGCAAGGCCATAACTCTTTTATTGCTTAAAGAATCCTTCATAAAATTGTATAAAGGATGTGATATCTGGCTGCATTAAACTAGGAATTCCATCTGTTTGCCACTGGTACAGGGGGTAATTTCACTTGTTCTTTGGGCAAATAATTTTCAAGCCATTTCAAGTATCATTTATTTTTTAACTCGGCTTTCTAAAAAGAGCTGACTTGATGAAAGTGAGCTGGGTCACATTATCAAATGCTGGCCAATTTGAAAATACTTCACCAACAAGATTTAAAATATGTGCCAAGCACAATACATGGTAGCTGTTGTTAAAGATATTTGACAACACTTCTCTGTGAGCGTTTTGGCAATTGGCTGCCGAATCTGTTACAAAGGCAATGATATTTTCAAATTCAATATCCACATGAGTTACAGCTCGGATGCATGCTTGACTTACAGTTTGATGATTACATTCTACCAGGGTTACAACATCAATGAGAAATGGCTCACCAAGAATGCTTGCAATGATATTCAAAATGCTGTGGTCATGACAGTCAGTTGTTTCATCTGTTATGATACTAATAGATTCATTAGCAAGCTTGGCTTTCAGAGCAGCAAAGTGACAAGCAAATAATGTTGGAAGATGAAGTTCCCTAATACAGTTGACACTTGGAATAGCTCCACCTTCCTTACAATGTTTTAATAAGAATGGTCTCATTTTATCAATTTTGTGAAGGGGAATGTCAGATAAAGTGCACATTTTAAAATAATCAAGAATAAAATCATCTCGTACCTATTTACTTAGGTATGTCCAATATTTCGCTAAAAAGTGATATACCTTGACAAAAAAAGGTCCCCAAATTGATAAAACAATTTTTAACGTTTAAATATTTATGTTGTTATTAAAGAGGAAAGACCAAAGTATTTTCTGAATATTTTTTCAGATTTTTTAATCCTTCCTATAAATGTTAAAAATTTTATTAAAAAATCTTGTTTTTTTTCGAGTCAAAAAATTTCGTAAAATCAAACTTATCGACATTTCTGTCGGAAAGATCATAGTTTGTTAGTTAAAAAATCATGAAAAATCAATTACACCTTTTTCTTTTGTTATCTTAGGAAATTTAGAATGATTAAAGTATACTTAATGTAATTTGAAAGAAACATTACTTCCATGGAAAGTGCTCGGACAAATAACAGTCCTTGGTCCCACAAAGACAAACCTTCACAGCAAGAACATGCTATGCCACTTACATAGTAGCAAAGCACTCATACTCTATCGGTGAGAAGTAAATTCTACTCAAGCAGCTTTTTCCCATGAACCACTGCCCTGTGGAATTGACTCCCAACAGGATGTTTCCCTCAGTACTACAATCTTAACCTGTACACGGCTAGGGTTAACTTATCTTCCACTCCTACACGCACAGATGTCCTACAAATTTAACCTTTATTGTGTGAAACTTGTAAAAAAATAATAATAATAATAAGCGTAATAATATAAACATTAAAATTATTCAATGTTTCCCTAATGGTTAGCTATATGTATCTATGTACAGAGTAAGAAATTCAAATGGACTTAGCATCATGAAAAAAAGAACTTTACAAAATTGATGTCCTGCTGAAAATGTTTATACAGAAAGTTTTGAGAGGTAAGAGAACTTCTCTGACAACTTTTCTCTGTTTTCAAAGTTGGGTATTTGGTTAATAATATTGCAAATATATTAAATGATTTGATCATGTGTTTGAGGCAAAGATAGACATGTTGGTATGTTCATTACCTATTTTTACAAATAAATCTAATAATTGCTTATCAGAAATAATGATCTTTTTTTTATGATTTATCAACCCTTTCTAGGTTATTTAAAACTGAAACATATTTTAGATTGTCAGAATATTTTTTTTTTGCAAATGAATATTGCATTAACAATTTTGTTTTACAGACAACAATGAATTTTTCAGATAAAAGTGTTATTTAACCCATAGCTGAAGCTCAGAAATAATGAAACCCACATGTTTATTTAAACAATACAAAGGGCAACAAGTACAAATGAAATAGGAAATGAATAAAAGAACTTTAATAAAAAGAAGAAAGACAAACCTTTATTGACAAGAACAGCTTTTTAATATTACTACTTCCTGGACAAAATGTAGTTATGGGAGAGTGGTTTGCTTAAGATCTCATTCATCCAATTAATCAAATTTGTAATCGGAGTCAAAAGCTGTCTAACCTTCTGAAATACAGTAATTATAATACCAAGTTTGTTACTCACTGTTTTTTTATCTTTGGCAATGATAACAGTTATAGAAGTTCATTAGTATCCTGCTTAGACTTGTTACATTCTTAATAAACAAACTGAATACTAACTATATACATTTCTATTATTCTCCCCCAGGACACTTTAATTAGCAACACAACTTATTTTTGATTTAAGTAGTCTAGTTTAGTATGGGTTGTGACTAAAATTGATGTCTTTCATAGTGTTCTTTTCTCATTTAAACCATCTTAAGATATTGGAAACTGTGGTTTCTGTACAATAAAGAAAGTCATGCAGTACAATGTTAGGACCCAATTGCAATGTGTAGAGGTACATGGTAGGCTCCTGTTTATCTAGATACCATAGACTATCTGTACCTGTACCCAACCAAACTTCATAATTTAACTGTAACATTAAATATAAATGAGGCTTCTCATATGTGATCAAATTTGATAATTTTTTTTTTAAATGCAAGTAAAAAAATCTTATTACTTGTTAGAAAACAGATACTAAAGTTACACCAGAAAAAAGTCTAACAGGTGAACCATAATAATTGTTCAACTTTCTTCAAAACTTAAAAAAACAAACAAAAAAAAAAACAACTATTCAAGAACAAAAAAATATTAATTTATAAGATGAGTATGAAAACACAAAAATACTGCTGTTAGTGTTAAAGTTAGTTAAATACTGAATCTTCTGAACCTTGAATAAATGTTTAATATAATATGCATGAGGTTTTTAATCCAAGTTTCACAGAGAAGCCATAAAATGTTATTACCACTAAGACAAGAATTTTTATCTGGATGTATTTAATTGTTTGACAGCACTGTTTTCATAATGAAGGTAAAAAAAAAGAACATGATATTATGTAAACATTACTTTATCAGAAAACATCCGATTCCCGTGGATTTATTATTTAAGGAATGAATGTCTCCAATTCAGATGTATCATCTATTATTCAACAAGGTATATATTTCTATATCTCTTTAACATGGCAACTAAAAATCTGATCTATGCCAAGTGCAATAGAAATATGTATATCTGCAGGTGGCAGGTCTGCAGTGCAAACAATTTGTCATCATTTCTTCTTTCTTCATTTACTTGTCTATAAAAATATAAACAATTAGATTTCATATCCCCGCAAATTGTAATTATATAGTATAATTTATACTCATTCACTAAGGATGTAGCATTGGAAGTCAAAGATCAAGTGAATATTTGAGAATTGCTGGTAGGCTGGAGAAAGAGGTGATATGCATTTGATCTTAAAAATGACAGCATCTTTTTTTCCTGTCTTTCATTAATCATAAATTATTAGTTGTAGCTGAAAGAGCCAGTGGGAGATGATCAGATTGGCTAACAACAATTATAAAGAGTATAAAACTAATGGACACAAATTTGTATTTAAAGATATATTTCCTTTGGCCATTAAAATCTACAGTATCTTCGTAATATTAAGAATAGTCTAAAATCGCCAAAAATACATACACTAAAATCTAACATAAAAAATGTCCAAAAATATGACATACTCACATTCAATTTGGGTATCTTAAGCTATTTGAAAATTCATATTATGTCAGAATAACAGTAAATAATAATAATAATCTTGATCTTGCTATATCTAAACAACATGAGAATGACAGCCATTATTAGAGCACTACTCTGAGACAACATCCAACTAAATCACAGCTCTATGGACCAATCAACGATATTTCTACAATCTTATGTGAACACAGAATACACTTTGCAGGAAACTGCTGGCAAGCAAAACAAAAAATTGCAAGTGATCTACTGCTCTGGATACATAGTCATGGTGCAAGACGGACTGGTCACCCAGCAATCACCTACATTGACCAGCTATGTTATGAGACGGAATGCCACCATAATGACCTTCCTACCTTGATGCAGGACTGTGATGGTTGGCATGACAGACGCTTAAATGTCCAAGATAGGTTCACTAAATAAAAACCAAAAAGATGTAAAAGAAAAATAGGAACAGTTACAAAGAATCTGTTAAAAAAGATTGGGGGAAAAGAAAATCAAAGGAAGAATTGAACCCATCCAGATGAGAGCATTGTTAAAATCAGCAAGAATACAGAGGAGAGTTCTGGAGTCATTAAAGAAACAATAATGATAATAATGTTGGTCTAAATAAATAAAAAAATATTTGTACATTAATATTGATTATTTCTGTTTTGGGAGAATGATATATGACAGAATAATAGATAGAAATATGGAAGAAATAATTTAATCAAACAAACAGACATTATACAGCTAGTCCTGAGATGTGCAGAAAAAATGATAATATTAGACACTAAGTAAGAAGTAAAGCATCATTGAACACACACTTCTTCATATGAGAAACAAATGATAAAGTATTTAACTTGAATAAAAAATATCAGAAAATAATTTTTTTCTGTGAAAGTATTCAGTAGCAAATTGTCTTTCATCAAATAAGAATCAAAATTATGACAAAATAAAAAAAATCTCGAAATTGTTTTTTATGAATAGACAATTTAACTTTCTTTTAGTAAAAAATTCTTGTCTGAAAAACTGGCTATCGCCCACTTAAGAGTTCTGACTGTTACCCTGTCAAGTACCAGTTTTTGATACTTACCACTGTGAGAAGAGGGTCAGAACTATTTAATACAATTCTCCCTTCCGGTAAAAAGGTTTTTCTATTTTTATGCCCATATTATCTTGTTCACATATTATAAATAGATGTAAGGAAATAAAAAATGTTTAATGTTTGCCTTTGGTAATTTGTTTCTAAAAATGACAACTTATAAGAAAAAAAAAAAAAAAAAAAAATGAAAATATTTACAACTTAAAGGAAAAATGACTGAACAACTGTTCTTGAAAACTTCACTCATTACAAAATTGCCTTAAGCTTTTTATTTTCCTGTGTTAGTTGCATTTTTTTTATTACAAAACATGCCTAAGTTGAATAAAAGAGAAAATTGGCATATAAAGAAAAATAATAATACTTGTCACATAGAAACAGGACCTTTTCCTTTATGTTTTGAAACAGATACATATGATATTGTATATGTAGAACTGATATAGTGAATAAATTTCCTATAATAAAATAGTAATAATGTAGTATCTAAATTTTACATATTACACAAACATGTACACAGAATCTGGAAGACAAGGTGGAAGTGCTGAAAAGTTTGTGGCTTAACTCACTAAGTCTCTTCCTAAAATCAGCTTAAATTAGTATTTATTCTGGAATCCTTCTTAGGTTGGACAAAGAACTTTTCAACACCCCTCATTATACATTTATAAAGTGGGGACTGAGGTCAACACCTAGTGGCAACAAAGATTACGTTCAAGCTTGAAACAGACTGTCGCCACTTGGTGTTGACCTGAGTCCATTTTTATATTAACATGCTCTATCCACGATATTCAGCATTTTTATCCATAAATATAGCACACCATAAAACTATATTTTTATCATATATATGTTATAATTGTTTTTAAAAATATATAATCATCACAACACCAGAATTCCCATGTTTCAAAACTGAAACTTCAATTTAAATTCAATCATAAAAATTAAACTTAAAATACAAAGTTCCATTCCATTATCAAGCGATGCTAAGAATAACTTTTTAGAAATTGATTTAATTTATAAGTCCAGATAAATTTGATATTTTGAGATGTTGGTGTTAAGGAAAATTTCATCTTTTTTATTTTAGGGGTGTTAAGATTTAACTTATTTAGAAAACTCATGTATCTAATGTATTATAGCTATCAAGTTGGTCAAAATAGCTACTGACTATAATGTAGTATGACTATTTCTATTACATTAACATATAAGACAATTATTACACTGACAGTTTATACTGTTACACTAATTTTACATTGAATCTTACATTGACATCACAGAAATATATTATTTTTTTTAATTAAAATTATATTCAAAATAAATTACTAGGAACAAACTGCTATGAAATTAAAAATATATATGACCTACTGTTACACTACAAAGTAAAAAAATTGAATAAAGTATTAAAATCAGTGAAATATGTGCAAGTGACCTATAAATTGTGTAGTGTACAATGACTCTTAAACCTTCCTAGGGATTTACACCCACCTCCCCCATAGATAGAACTGTATATATTTATTAGTGCACCAGTTCTCTATATTCAGCCCTTCCAACTGCGAAGTGTATCTATTTCAAAGCAAGAAAAATCTCTAAGTACACAACATTTGTTCTTGACTTTGGTTGGACCCCAAATCATGACCCAAACCACCAAGAGTAAAACAATCTCAAATTGTTTTAATTTACTACTTTTTATAGTTTCAACTTGATACTCCAAAATGTTGACTTCAATGAATTTTTCAGAAGAGTGTTCATAAGAAAGCAAAAACCAAAATTTTCAAATGCTGCTTTTTAAAATAGGGGAATAACCTGCTAAGAGCCACACAAAAATAGAAAGTTGTGAAGGGCTATTAATCACCTATGTCCCAACGGGATGTGGCACATAGAAGTATGAGAAATTTGCCAAACCTTCTGGTCTTCAGGTTGATGGTTAGCCATTGAATTTATCTGATTAATACCAAACTGTAAAAAAGATTGATTGACTGTTTTTCCTAATGTTGGTTTTTATCATTTTCCTTTTTCTGAATGCAAGATCTTCACCAATTTGGCACTAACGACTTTAAATCTCTCATTCAAGCTTCAATTATTCAATCAACAAAGAGTTTCACACAACCAGATTAAAACTGATATGAAAATTTTTGTTTACAATTTATCAAAATAGACTGTTTGTTTCACAGATTCAAATGCCTTAATCTTACTCACCTCCAACAATTATTACTCATTCCATCCAATTAAACGTTCAAAACTACACTTACTATATCTGAGATGTGTGCTGATTATAGATCTTCAAGTATACAATTCCAAAAAGAAGAGAGAGGTTTTCCAAATTTAAATATCTTCCTAAATTGAATGATGTGTAGATAGCATAGTAGTTATCAATGCAGGAAGCGAATTCAGCAAACCGAGTTCAAATTCGAGCTTAGGTTGTAGGTTGCAGAGTGAGAAAAAGGAAACAGAATATGTTAACAAATGTACAAGTCAAGCTGGTGTGAACTTCTTTGCTCACCAGGAAAAGAACTTTTACAAGAATAAAAAATAAGGAGTTACCTGTGTTACACAGGTTGATTTGCTTGTCTGGTTTGCATTGATGAGAATAAACCTGAACTACTTGACATATTTTTCAAAATGTTCTGGAAAAGGAAGCAACCTTAAAAATTGTACACTTGAAGAAGGCTGCAGAATAGATAGGCTGAAATACTGTGAAGAAGATAATAACAACTTAATGAGTTCAATAGTCTTTTCAAAATTATAGAAAATATATTCACACTTACTATAGCTAAGAAAAAAATCTCCCTCAGGCACTTTACAAAGCCCAAAAGCCACTCAGATTAGAGGGTTACAGAGTAAGAGACACAGTTTAGGTGGATATGTGGGGAAGATAACAGTTAATCTGAGACATGAACAGATTAAAATTGTAGCAATTGGGGAAGCATCCCCTTGGGTGTCAGTTTGGAAACTGACACCCAAGGGGATGCTTCCCCAATCAAAGCAGCGGTTTGTGAGAAGAACCTGCTCAATTGAGACTCACATCTTATCAATGGAATATGAAAGGAATAAGAGTGGTTTTCTACAATATTATGGCATGGCAGGTTTTAGCTGTGGAGATTATATCTGTTGAAACTAAGGAATGTAGTTCGTCTGAACACTTTCCATTGAAATAATGATAGAGCCGTGAGAGATTTGCAATATTTTGACAAGCTTTTAATTTACTATAAAAGAAATTGATACATTTTGCATTTCTTTTCTTTTTTTTTTAACTCAAAGCTACTTTTGTTTTAAATTTTATTTTCATTAAATTCTGAAGAACATTTGATTAAATTCTATAAACAAAAAGATGCTTATTAGATTGACAGAAGCATAAAATTTCTCCTGACCTTTTTATGTTATATGAAATAACAATATATTATAAAAGGAAATGTTGCTAATTGATAATATTAATCATTTTATATGATGACATCATAAAATCTAAAAGTTTTCTACAACAGTAATTGCCCCTAAATTAACTTCAAAGTGACCTCATCAAACAATAATATTTCAGATTCTTTATACAAAAGACAGTGCCTATTATTTTGTAAAGTATGAAACCTATCAAGATTCAAAGAGAAATTAGAAAGTAATGATAGAAAATTTCAAGAAAATGAACACCAGTAAAAATGTAGTTAAAGAGAAATGGATATTGATTTTGAATTTTGTGGTTCATTCAATTTTTTATGAGAATGTTACATAGTTGGTAAATTTAATAATTGTTTTGATTAAGGTAAAGTTTTGTTACAGCATGAAGATTTTCCTCAATGACCCCCACCAACAACACCGGAATATACAGCCACTCCTCACTTAATGGCTTATCTGTTTAATGACCGCCCATCAAACTTAGAATCAGCTATAAAATTTCAAAATAACAAAGAAAAATCCAACCAGTTTTGTACATTTTACTAAAATTTTGATCCTGATTATTTTCTCTTTTGTTCAAAAATAATATAAATAAATAAAATGAATAAAAAGTGAAAACTAAATAAAAAAATTTACTTGTACTATACTGGCAGTATGCAAACGGAAGTCATTAATAAGAGTAGATAGATCCACCTATCATTCAGTTCACACTCCTCCCTGGTTTTCTGAACAGGAGTAGAGGCTTATCCCTCATTTCCTGTTTAGGATTGGATTTCTAAAGTCTTTGCATTCTCTATCACTCCTAGTAGGCCCTTGCATCTTAGTGACATTATCTCCTTGCTTGGGTGAATTGATTAAAAAAATGTACAGAATATAGAGCTGCTCTTAAAATTTATTTATTACATTTACTGTTCATCTTTTGTTCTATACGCCATGTCCCTTCAGAACAGGGGCCATCATGGCTGTTGAAAACTTCATAGCATTTATAGCAATGTGTCTTTTTACTATCCTTGCTCTCCCCTGTTCTGCTATCCATTTACACAAACTCATTAAGTAGGATATTTACTGTTTCTCTCTGTTCCACTTGCCTTCAATATGTCCTATGAGTGTCACATTCTCCAAACCCTATTTCCTCACTGAGCATCAGAGAAATTTCACCTGTCTCTTTCTGTTACTAAGTGTGTGTTTTTCTTGGTGCATTTTCTTTAAAACTTCTTCATTACTCACATATTCTGTCCATGGTAATCTCAGCATTCTTTTATAGAATGTTTCTGTTGCCTCAAGTCTCTTCTTCATTGGTGAATAAATTGTCCAGCATTTCCTACCATATGAGAAGACTGATATCACATAGCAGTTCAGCACTCTTTCTTTACTACTATACTGTATGAACATTTAAAAATAAATTAGAAATGTTAGAAATGGTACAAAAATGACATGAAAGCTATCTGAAAGTAGTTGACACAAACCCATTATACATGTGGCCTGAAATATGTGCTCACAGTACAACTTCTCACATAGCCTCATTAAGTGAGGAGTGGCAGTAGACACATTTGAAACTTCAGAGATAATCATTCAGCCCTTTCCTTTAGATGGATGCACAGAGTTTTAGAGTTAAAATCTATCGCATTAAAACACTATCAACCCTTATTTGCAATGTGTTCCAGATGTAAAGAAGAAGTTCCACTCTGACAGCTTTTCCTCTCAAAGAACTGCCAATTTGTGGAACAGACTCTTATGTGGGTGCTTCCCTGAACAGTTTAATCTTGACCTCTTCAAGTCAAGGGTCAACTGTTATCTATCCTCCTCATCCTCATAATCCCCACTTCCTACAAAACTTCACTTCCATTCATATCACACACTCCATTCCACATCAGCAATTTGACTGTAAAACTACCTTGTATTGGGTGGTATTTAGTAAAAAACAAAAGAAAATCCTATGATGTCAAAACTCTAGTTATGTAGTAGTAGTAGTAGTAGTAGTAGTAGTAGTAGTAGTAGTAGTAGTAGTAGTAGTAATAACAAAAGAAAATATCCAAAAAAGTTAAATCTAAAATATCTAAGATTTAAAAGTTTTAAGCTCTGATTTTTTTTTCAAGTTAACAAAATGAAATAAAATAAATAAACAAATTGATAAATTTCACCAGAGTTAAAAAAATGTAGAAATGTTTCTAACATTTTGTAATGCCAATTTGGAACCATAAAATACAGTCATTATGTTACTATAACCAAGGGAAAGTGTCTTAATATTATAAGGTCATCAAGGCAATTAACTAAAACTTCTAAGTGGTTTTCAGCTCTTATTAAAATTCCACTTTTTAAATAGTGATTTTCTGAAAATTTTATATTAGCACTATTTTCTGCAAACAATGATCTCCCAATATGAGTCCAGCCAAATTATTTTTTACTGGTAAATCATTTTTAGACTATGGATTCCTACTATTCATATATTATGCAATATATACAAATTGGGCTAATTGAAAAAGTACAGATAAATAGCATTTGTTAGAAATTTAAAAAAAAAATAATCTCTAACTCTAGATGAATATACAAACAGAAGATATATAGTGCTTTTTTGCTATCAAACTAGAAAAAAAATCTACCCCAATCATCTATTCAGTTGTATTGTTGCATTTTCTAGCAACACATGAGAGATGCAAGAGAAAGAGAAGTGAAATGAACATTGTTTAAAGACTATTGGAATGAGTAGAGAACAAAAAGATAAAAATCCCTGAATAGGTCTTGAGACAGAGAAGAGAGTTGCAGAACATGCTCAAAAAAAAAAAAAAATCAAAAAAAAAAAAAAAGCAGATGTGAAACAAAATAAAAAAAAATGATAAATAGGAAAAAGAGTGTGCATGCAACAAGGCCAAAACATCTATTGGTGCGCTTATCTCGATTTATGTCAAATAACTGAGGCAAGCTGTCAGTGAGAATTCAGCTCATCCTTCTCGTTTTGCAAAGATTAAGGAAGCGGAAAAAGAAAAAGAGGATTAAAAAGATTTCAGAATCAATAGCACATGGCCATTTGTTACATTGTACACACATACACAAGTGTGTGAGTGTGTACATGTACATGGCTTGCTCCAAAAGTAATGCCTTCTATTTCATAATGTTAACTCACAGTGTCAAAGGTGGATGTTGGTGATGTATTAGTAGAGACTCAACATTCCTGTCAATAACCTATGATTTTTCTTTATCATTGATAGCAACTGATTGGCAAAATAGCATCTGGCATGAAAATGTGCACAAAGTGGAAGTATGTTACTGAATTTCTCATTGTGGAACAAAAATACACCCATTGACATGCAGTGATGCGTGTTGAATGTTTATGGAAACCAAATATTGGATATAAGCACAGTTAGGTGGTGAGTAATGAAAGCTCTTGGTCATTGCTAGTGAAAATGTATAGATAATGGTGGTGAATGTGTAGGGAAAATTGTATAGCTAATAATAAATAGGTACATTACTTTTGGAATCTACCTTGTGTATGTGTGTATATATTTATATAAATGAAAGTCAGTAAAAAGTAATGCCGGCCCAAATTTTAAAAGTACTACTCAGATTTTCCACGTTTTTTTTTTTAAACCATAAACTGTAAAGAACCCCAGGAGAATATTTTTAGGATTTATTCGTTCTTTCCTTATGCATAATATTCTTACATAATGTCTTTCCCTCTATGCACAGAAAGTAAAGAGCTGTCATAAAATTTGGTTTTGGAAGGAGAAAGTGCTTCAAGCATTCGTTAACCTCCTGTGAATGTTTATGGAAAGGCAGTTTTTAATGTAAGCACTGTAGAGTTAACTGCAATCTTAAAGAGAAAAAAAAAAAAAACTTTAGTGATAGGCTCCATCACGGCAGGCCAGCTGCTATTGTAAATGAGGATAAGGAAACTGATGCTCTCAATACAGCTGAAAAAGGAATCACTATTGTAAAACTGTAAAAGCAAGCCTTTGTGTGAACCATGGTAGTGATTGCAATTCAGTGTAGTTTCTTGGCTATAAGTCTGTGCATTGTAAGCTCAGAGAATGCTGACAAACTCCATGAAAAAAGAGGATGATTGCTGCTCAAGAGATTTTGGGCTTGTACAGATAGTAGCCAGAGGACAGTTATCTTCAGGTGATGAATTGAATGAAACAATTCATCCCTACCTAAAGACACAACCAAGAAGCTTTTATGGGATGGATTTACATGTCTGCATTCATAAGTGAAATACTACAACTGAAAATAAAGGAAACTATGTTGAAGAATATATGTGCAATCCTGAGACTTTTTGTTATAGTGAAAGACACCTGGTCTAGAGAATAGACTCTCCCACCTATTATAAGTAGGAGTCAGTAGGTAGTCGAAAGGAGTAAGTTATCAGCGACCACAACTCAATTACTCTGCGTAACTTATTTACAAGTTCCTAACGTTTCTGTACGTTTACCCCATTTAGGACGCATTTAGTCCGACTACAAGTTCTATTGTGGAAATAACTCCACAACACTTTTTTTTCTTTATTTCAGTATGTAGTATGCACTTCTATTAAATTTGTTGTAAATAATAGCATAAACTACTTTTGTGTGTTTACACATATAAGTGTATGCTGTTATATGCAGGGGATATATATATATATATATATATATATATATATATGTACTAGCAGCATGGCCCAGTGTTGCCCATGCTTGATTCAAAAATCGTATGACTCATAGAGCCATTGCTATCACTTGACATAAAATATTTTTGCCCTTCCTTGCCTTTAAAGGAGTGCCTTTTGCCGTGCTGATGTTGCTACATGACTTACTTCTTTCCTAACTCACACTGCAAATTTTTTCTAAGCTCTATACTAAACATTAAAATCTGTTACAAAAAAAGAACTAAACAAAATGAACACAAAACGATCAGCTTTAAAAAAGAACTTGTAACTGGAAAAACCGAATGAAAAAAAAATGTTAACAACAAATACTTTTTCACACCCAACCCAGTTCTGCGGAATCAGAATCAATGTTGAGTTTAAGCAAGCAAATGTGCCAATTGGAGTAAAGTGCTATGCAGATTTAAATTTTTCCCACTTGTGATGAATGCAACTATCGATTTTTTTTGCATGCTAGTCAACATTCGTGTCAATCAGCTGTTGGCTCTCACGATGGCCAATAGAATCTTCCTAGCTATTTGTGGCAGCCAGCTATAGGCTCTCACTCTGGCCAGTAGAAAATGGCCGCAAACTACATGAAAACTGCTGTAGAAGCATGAAAAAATCGATTATTTCCATTATCAATGGGAGTTGGGAAATGCAAAGTCGATCTTGGCCTTGCCGCTAACTTGGAGCATGTGCATGTAAATTTTGTTGCAAATCCGTCGAAAATTGCGGCCATGCATTCATTTTACACACACACACACACACACACACACACATTCTTTTTACATTTATTTTATGAATACAATATATGTGTGTGTGTGTATGCATATATTTGTGTACATGTAAATATAAATTTTGTAGGTAGGAATTTATATTCTTATATATTTGTATATGTGAATTATATTTGTGTGTATGTATTATACTGAAAATGTCTAAGATGTATATAAATTGTATTTACATTATATTTATGGGATATATTAGAGAGTATATATGTTTAGATTTTTTTTAAATATTTAGAACTTGGATATGTATGTGCTTGGGTAGTTGCTTACATTTGCTGTGTAGCAATATATGTTTGTAATTGGATGTATATACATGTATATTTTTCTTCTTTTTTAGTATTCTATTTGTTTTTGTTTTTTTATTTAATCTATTATATATCTCATAATTAAATGGACTGTTCCACCAACTTAACAGTAGGTTATAAATATTAATATTTAAATTTTATAACAGTCAGTTTTCAATCTGTGTCAGAGTTGTACTAAAATAAATGTATATTTATTATTAGTATAAATTTTAGCTGTTATTTTACACTGAGCATTGTATTATTAACATCACTACTCAATATATATATATATATATATATATATATATATATATATATATGAGGTCTGATCAAAAAGTATCATAGCTGGTGCTATAAAAAGAAAACTACAACACATCAATTCAGCATTTATTCTCCCTTGAACTGCTTCCTTTCTGAAGCCACATATTTTATCCAACATTGTTTCCATTGATGGAAGCATCCCTGGAACTCCTTTTTTGGGATAGTAGGCAGTTGCCTTGTTGCATTTTCTTGGATTGCCTCAATGTTGTGAAATCTTGTTGCTTTCAAATGGGATTTGATTTTTGAAGAGGTAAAAGTTGTAAGGGGCAAGATCTAGGGAATATGTCAGTTGTTGGACCCCTGGAATATTGTGCTTGACCAAAAAATGCTGCACAAGCCATGGTTACTGATGGAACCTTTGTGGTGTGGTGAGATGACCACTCTCTACACGCTTTCCTTCCAAGCACTGCTATAAACAACAGACATGAGCAAGAATGTTATAACAGTGTGTATGCACAACAGCATTCAAGGTCAACCTGTGCCAAGTGGCTTCACTCTGCATACTTTAGCTCCATTGCCAAAGATACTTTTTGATCAGACCTCACATAAAATATGACCCAAAAGTTTTGGGAACTTAATGGCCTCATCAAATGATTTCAAGAAGTGTGTGAAATGCTTGACAAGACAATATATATCTAATAATTTGACAGATGAACAGATTGACTAATTCACATAACTTTTGGATAGAACCTTTTCTGAGGGGAATGAGAGATAGCATGCATATTTATATAGGTGTGAAACCATGTGTGTGAGTGAGAGAGTGGATTTGTGTATGTGTGTGAGAGAGAGCGTGTGTGTGTGTGTGTGTGTGTGTGTGACAGTCATGAAAAATGTATACAAGTAGGGTACTGAAAAGTTCTCAGCCTCTAACAAGAAGCCCTCCTCATATCAATGTAAATAATGTGTGTAGGCTTGTATAAAATTTATATATATCCTATCGTGGATTGATTCATATTTACCTAACAAAGACAAACACACACACAATTTTGCATGCAGGATTTGAGGATATATGGACAAACTGGGTTATCAAAATATACTCATTATATACAGAGTGTAAGTAAAATAACTACCACATTGGTGGAAATATTACAGGTTAAAACTACTTGAACATGCTGGACCTTTACTTCCCCCCACCTCTGTGAAAGGGTTTTGCAAATAACGATCTTTAAGTAGGACAGTGCACCTGCACATTACTCACATGTCATCAGAGAGATTTTGGATAGTAAATTACCAAAACTGATGGTTTAGAAGAGCAGGAGTTACTGATTTGGACAGTAAAGTGCCCTGATGTCACAACTTTAGATTTTTTTTGTTTGGAAGCATATCAAGAATGTGGTTTACAGTAGAAAACCTAAAACACTTTAAATCACTGAAGATGAGGCATGTTCAATGAACCTGAAATGTGTCAAAATTCTACAAGAGATTGTGAATTTGACAAATATTAATTTTACCTATTGTTTTATTTCATCAACAACTTTCCTGGTGTCATCAGTTCCCAACTAGGTATTTATGCTGATGACATAACTATTTACTCCTGTCTTAATGGTGAATCTGACTGGTTCAATAAGGTCAAATTGACAGCTGATCTGGGGCAAGAAATGGCTTGTTAACTTTAACATCTCCAAAATGAAACTGTTCACTTTAAATCTTCTTAAGAGAACCTTTTTTTGCCATCAGCATGGCTGATGCTAACTTCCAGGAGACTGACTCATTACACCTTCTTCGTCTCACGTTTTCTGCTGATATGAAGTGGAAAGATTATATTGAATCAGTTGCTAGGTCTTCTGCTAGGAATGTTGGTTCACTGTGTTGTGCTAGACAATTTTTCTTGCCAGAATCTATCTTACATATTTATAAGTCTACCATTCATCCTTGCATTGAATATTACTGCCACATCTGATCTGGTGTTTCTTCTATACATTTAAAGATTTTTGATAAAATCTAAAGAAGAATTTACAATGTTATTGGTTCTGATCTGGTATCGCCATAACATAGCCTCCCTGTTCCTTTTCTACAAATATTCTCATGGTAATTATTCTAAAGAACTTTCCTCTATGGTACCTAAACTTTATGAATTTAAGTGCCGTACTAGATTGGCAGCTAGGTCTCATCTTTTTACAGTTGAAATGGCTAGATGTAACTAAGTTCTATGCTAACAGTTTCTTCTCTGGAACTTTTCTGGTCTCTTACTTTCTAGTCAAATTTGATCTTCAAAAATTTAAATGCAATGCCAATCGTTATCTTCTTGTTCTTCTACTGTACTCTCCTCTTAATAATGTTTTTCTTTTTCTCATATTCTTTCACACTCAGTAACCCCTTGTGTCTTAGTGACTTGGAGTGAAATAATTAAAAAATATTTTCAATCTAAATATTTTCCTTTTAATCTTATTTTGATTTTCTTTTTTGTTGTGTAGTTTTTATACCCCATATACCTCTGCTTGTATTTTATTTTCCTTGAAATATATATGGATTTGTATATATTTACTTCTGAATTGTAATTGCAAACATATATATTCGTAGATGTGCGATACACACAAGCTTCCATTAGCTGGCATTTTCATCTTATTAAACAGAATATTGTATTTCATGAGCACAAAAATGTTAGAAATGTTCTCTTTCATTAATTTGTTTGGAAATTTATTTTTTATTGTCATAATTTAGCCATCTTATTATCAAAATTAGCTATCTTATTGTTAGAAGGTAGACTGTGTGTCTATTTACTAGTATGTGTGGGGGAGTTTATGCTGCTTTCCCACGTCAAAAAAATCTCTTCCCCTCACACACTGAATATATCAAATTACATGGCTGGACTTTAACCAAATTAAAGCTTATAATTGTCTTTTAAGTGGTCAGATTAACCTGCTATAGCAATTAAAACAAAACAAAAAATAGTTAAATAGCATGAAGAAACAATATCAAAATTTATCTACCCTTTCTGCCTTGATTTCAAACTCTTCCTATGTAAAATGCTTACCAAAACATATCTATAAATCTAATCTTTCTAAACACGTTCTTATCTTCTTTGCTTTTTCTTCATAATATTCACATTTTCCTCGATTCTGTCTTTAGACCGTAGCTTGATCATGCTTAGTTTCAAATGAAATGTCTGTAAACAGTCTGATTAATTCTTCTTCTCTCCCTTTATTAAGTATACTCTTATCAACAACACTTCCTATTGTCTCCTTTTACATGTTCACATTCACACACACCTCCTCTCTGAGATAAGCACATCTTCTGCTAGTTCAGCTCTCTAATACAATCCCTTTCAATGTTGTATATGCCCACATCTCAGTTAACCAAAATGGAATACAATGGATGCTCAGGGATGATGAATCACTGAGGTGATTGATTAAAATTAATAATAACCAAAGGTTAGTAGCAACTAGCCCAATTAGAAACTATCTTCCTAAAAGGATGATAAAAACTAAATCTATACTGGGATGTTCCTGTTGGATTATCATCTAACAAAGATTCAACCTTTAATTAATGTGTCATTGATGATGAAAAGACTGTCCAAGCAAAAATTAAACAAATCAAGAAAATGAAGATATATACATATAATACTCAAAACATTGTTGAAGACTACAAATTGGACCAATAAATGATAGATAGTATATGGTAGGCATTAGCAAAACACATAAGCAAGGTGAGAACATCTTACAACTGAATGTAACTATCTCCTTTACTATAAAAGAAAGGAGAATGACAAGTTTAATGGCATAGAAGTTTTAGTCAATAGTGACATTTCAGGTATAGAAACATAAAATGTTTCAATAGTATATCAGACAGAATAGCTTGGGTAGTAATCAGATTATACAAAAGATACATTGTAAAAATAGTCCAAATATATGCACCAACTTCAAGAAATTTGGATGAGGAAATTGAAGGGTGTTTTAATGGCACCAGTAATATTACAGATGGAGAGAAAGCAAATTATACCATTTTGATAGGTAACTTTAATACAAAATTAGGGACAAGAGAAGATAGAGTACATATTGTGAGAAAATTTGCACCAGTGAAGAGAAAAGAGAGAAGTGAAATGTTAGTTAATTTATCACAGATACAAAATGACAATTATGAATTATTTTTTTCAAAAGCAAAAGGATTGTAAATGGACTTAGAAAAGTCAATATAGAAAAGAAAAAAAATGAAAGACTTCATAATTGCTAACAGAGTACTGTTAAAAATGTAGCCATCATAAATAAAGATAATATAGAATGCATTCACAAAATGGTACCATGCTGAGTCAAATTTGGTTTTAAAATAAAGAGAAACAAAATGATTCACAGAAAGAAAACATACTCCAATAAAATCAGAAAGAACATCACTGAATTTCAGGTAAAAATCGAGAATAGATTTCAGATTTGTAGAATAATGAAAATAACATAGAAGATATAAATAGCAAATTGGTTAAATATAACTAAGGAAGCAGCAGAAAAAACAAAGAAAATTACAATAATAAAAGTCATCACAAGTACTGATGAAGAAGAAAAAGTCATCACTCATACTGATGAAGAAGAAGAAAAGTCATCACTAGGATTGATGAAGAAGAAAATGTCAACACTAGGATTGATGAAGAAGAAAAACATGGACATATATACTGAACGTGGGGAACTAAAGTAATTGGTAAAAATATAAATGGCATATGGAAAAATAAACAGGGACTTGGAAAGAGTAGAAGCAAGATGCTAAGGATAATTGAAGTCCTCTGCAAACCTGTATGCTTTGAAAATAAAAATACCACCAATAGTCACTCCAGTAGATACTTGTAATATTCTTGAGCTAATAACAGACAAAATAAGGTTTGTGCTTCGAAATGTGAAATGCAGAAAAGCACCAGATAAACATGACATAGTAACAGATCTTTTGAAAGATACAAGAGAAGAATTCTACAAAAAGAGCACAGTTTTTACTTAGTGCATAGGGGGAAAGTAAAGTACCTCGAAACTTCAATCTCGAAATAGTAATCCAACTTTATAAAAATAGTTGCTAAAGTCCCTCATATTACCTATATACTAAAGACTTATTATATTAGTATCAAATATATACAAACTATTCTCAAAAGAATATAAAATAAATAACAAATGAACCCCCCTAGATAAAGATCAGTCATGCAAATAGGAAGGTTTTAGAAGTGGTTACTCAACAACAGACCATCTACAAACAATAGAATAACTAATAAAAAACAATAGAATATAACAAACCACTTTGTTTAGCTTTTGTTGACGATGAAAAGGCATTTGACTCAGTAGAACAAGAGACAGACTTTATTGTACAACAGGAGTAGTGTATTAACAATAATTATAAAAAATTTATTGATAATATATCTGATAATATTACTGCAAAAATTCAACTATGCAAAAAACATTATTAGAAAGTAAGCGAGACAAGGGGATACAATTTCAACTATTTACAGCAGACTTTTACTGGAAAATCTAAGAATGAGGAGTAAAAATAAACAGAAAATAGTTTAACCATCTATAATTCTCTGATGACATTTTACTAATATCAGAATCACTGGATGAGTTACAAGGAATTCTAAATGACTTAAATAAGGAAAATCAAACTCAAAGTAGGTTTTAAAAATAAAGGTAAATAAAGCCAATGTTCAATTGTAATATAAAAATATCAGAAATGTAGAAGATGAATAAGCCAAAGAATACATATACTTAGGACAGATGATAACATTAAAGGGAGATTATGAGAAAGAAAGAAAACAATATATGATGATAGAATGGAAAGAAGCATTTAACAAAATACAAATGTAATAAAAAGCAACCTGCCAACATGTTTAAACTTAAAATGTACGGTCAAGGTATGATGTCAGCCATGCTGTATGAGTGCAAAAGATGAAAAATAAACAAAATCACTTGAAAACTGACTCAGCAGAAATGCACATTAGTAAAACCTCTTAGAAATAGAAAGAGGTCAATATGGGTCAGGAAAAAGACCAAGAGAAGAAATATATAAGTGATTAAATGACAAAAACAGTGTTGGGCTGGTTACGTAGAGTAAAAGGTTGCTTGATTGGTGACCAATAGGTAGCAAACATAGTAGGAAAAAAATGGAGAGATAAAATAGAGAGGTTTTTTATTAACCCTCTGAGCTCTGACCACCGCTTTACTGATGATAGAGAAAAATGACAATGCCCAGCCACTGGTTAAACAGTGGTAGAGAAAAATGACTTAATGCCTAGCCACTGGTTGAACGGTGGGTAAACACTTGTAACTATTTTTATATCTACCATGAAATATTACATATCAACTATTTGCGAATTTTGACAGGGGAGCTCAGACAGAAGGGTTAAAATTGTTCAGGAATGCAGGGCTCAAAGGGAAAGGCTTCAGTTTTGCCGTCAACTAGTGATAGTTTATGTTTATGTGCACCAAGTATTCAAAAACTCATCTTTAGTGAGCCCTAAAAGGAAGATGGCCTCATGTATTATTATGCAGTATACACCATATTTTAGCACTCACTTCTCATTCAGACTTAATGACATAGCAGTTTCCAACCTGACCCAGGACATGAAATGACATACCATGCTAATGACACTAGCTTCCAATCACAATAATTTAGAGATAACCAGCTTCTTGAGAGTAGCCAGGTGAATAAGTGGAATGGCAAGTGGCTCTGCATAAAACCCACAGAAGTATCCATGGTGATACACACATCATCTATGATGGTCCTTGTGATCATGAGTATAACAAGGGCCATTTTATGCCATCCCACTCTTTCTGCAAAGTATCAAAGTTAATGTCACCACGTACAGTGAGGTGCTAGACATAGTAGTCAATCCTTGGTTCAAGGTAGTGGCCATATTTGTTCCGGCAGTCTCTCACATGGCTCACAGGAGTAACTGACCAAGAATTTCCAGAATCATGTCAAATTCCCCCACTCCCAACATGTGCCCTCCTAGCTCTCCTTATTTGAATCCCCTGGACAGTTATATCTGGAGCACTGTCAAGAGGAGATCAACCAATAACACCACAATACCAAGGGATAGTTGAAGGACACTATTGCACTATTAGCCATGTTGAATGAGAATCAACATATC
Organism: Acanthosepion esculentum; assembly: GCA_964036315.1. Lineage (NCBI taxonomy): Eukaryota > Metazoa > Mollusca > Cephalopoda > Sepiida > Sepiidae > Acanthosepion > Acanthosepion esculentum. The sequence goes on from OZ038499.1 coordinate 61,065,771, forward strand.
CAGGCATGCAGTATCTTCCAAGACCACATCAAGGTTGTCCTTCAGCGCAAGGGTGATTTTATTGCTTTTTTTTTTTTAAGTGAAACATATGTACAATTCTTTTGGAAAACATAGTCTTTTTTTTTTTTTACTCAATATCTGCATTTTCTTCTTTATATTATAATTTGCTATATTATCTGGTACACCATATATATATATATATATATATATATATATATATATATATATATATTAGAACACAGTGAGTGCTTCTGGTAATATAGTCCAAGTTGCCATTAAAGAACAGAATTATACCAAATGGTGAAGAATTGAAGAACAAGTGCGTGTGTGTGTGTGTGTGTGTGTGTGTGTGTGTGTGTGTGTGCATGCGTACACACACAAACATTTTTGTGCATATGTATATAAGGGGGTGCTGAAAATTTATTGCCCAGACCAAAGCCAGATTCTGACTTTTTGAGATCCCTAGGCTAATGAAATTATGTCCCCCCCCACTCAGACAGAAAACTTTGCTAATTTGCCTGCACAATATTTTTTGCTCATTATGTATTTTAGTGGCATTTACATAGCTTGAAGTAAACTTATTGCAGGTTCTTTAAATAAACTAGAATAACTATCTTTTGTTTGTCAATAAAAATATTCTTTAAAAAATACCACTATTTTACTATTTATTGCAAACCAAATTGATGCATATTTCAACCCAACCATAGTAAAAAACAGATTTTTATAACCAGTATCATAACAATAAAAATAAATGACAGTTTATGAAAGTTATAACATCTAGTAAATAAAATTCGCTGCCTTATAAAAATTTCTAAAGTTTAAACATTCTGAACTAAAATCAATCCTGTTATCTACTTGAAACACAACACAAACTAAAACATTCTTTTCCTTGCTTTGCTTCCTGTAAAATTAAATAAATATGAGTTTGTCATATTGATATCATTTCAGTTTATTAAACTATTTAAAAAGTTATAAACATCTAGAAAATTAAAATCATTGCTTTATAAAATCTTGAGAGGTGCTAGGCTGCAGCCTATAATAGCCTAATCAATAATTCAGTCCTGGCCCATTTCTCAAAATCTGATCAAATGAGCAAATATCAGAATGTTTTTAAGGGATTCTTGGTTGGGCTGAGAAATTTTCAGCACCACTTCATATCAGAAAAAGAAACACATGCAAGAGTGGATCTGCTACTATGTGCAGTGTCTGTTCAGGATATGAATGATCATGGATCTCCACAATTTCCTGTCCTTTCCTTTGTAACTCTTAGCAAGAATGAATACTGATATAAAATACACGCATGCTGTATATATCCTACAAATAGACAAATGTGTGTGTGTGTGTGCATGCATATATATATATATATATATATATATATATATATATATACAAGAATAGAGAAAGAGTGAAAAAAAAATTACCTTTTTTAAATGATTATAATTTATATCATTTAAAAAGTTATCTGTAATAAAATAATTTGATACTGTATAATAAATAACAAATATGGCCTTTCTGATGGACTAACTGATATCAGAGGGAATGAAGAGGCAATAAAAACTTTCTCAAAAACCTCTTCAATGTGTAAATACAAGAATTAATGTACGGAATTTTATAGGTATTTTATATTCAGTTTGATGTTTATGTATGCAGTTTGACAAAAATGTCCAGGGAAAGAAAGATATTAAGAACAGCAATATTACCTGCCATTCCTTATTTCTACTTTTTATTGGGGAGGTAATTGATATTTCTAAGCCATATTTAATCACTAGTTAACTATGTACTAAAAATACCACAATAAGAAAAAAAGGTACAACTATTTAGGTGCAGTGAAAAATACTTTTACAATTCTTTTAGCCAAAATAATTAAATGTAATAGCGGAACTTTGTTTATTTAAATATTCTTCCTATAGTTCTGCATTTTTATTGAAAACAGAGCAATTTTTTCAACTCAGTGTTGAAAAGTTTAAGATTTCAAGATGAAAGAAAACACTCAAGGACAACAGGAAAGTTTGGCAGCACCCAGGACGACTGGGCAGTCTCTTTAGGATACCACTGGCCACTCTCATATGGAGGAGAAGGCTAGAAAAAGTGCTTCAAACAAATAATGCCTGCCCTCAAAGTGTTTGGTCAGATTACCGTAACAGACCCCACTGCAGTAGTACAAATCAAAACTTTTTACAAAAAACATTAATCATGGGAATTTAGAATATCAGGACACTGCTGTATAGAGTCAGCACTACAAGAGCAGAAAGAGGAATCATCAGAGAACATTAATATACAGAATTGACATTGCTGCATTCAGTAAAATCCAATATGTTGATGAGGGCTCTTTGTAAAAAAGCAGATACACGTTCTTCTGGAAGGAGTGGCCTCAAGCCGAAAACAAAATCCCTTGACAATAATGATGAAAAATATATCTGTCCTTCCAGCAGGAATAAATAAACACCTTATGAATTTGTGTATCCCCATCAATAAGTCTAGATGTCTTACTATCATAAGTGCTTATGCACTCACTCTCACATGTTCAGACGATACCAAGGAAGAATTTTACAAACATCTGAACTATATCATCTGAAATGTCTAGTTTGTCATAATGGAGGATTTCAATGCAAATGTAGGGATACTGCTTACACTCAAGAAGAAGAAGTGCTTGGGAGATATGGGAGGGGTATTGGCGAGTTCAATGGCAACAGCTTGCTCCTCCTCAGCAAATGCACTGAACACTAACTATACATCACCAACACCTACTTTAGGATAGCACATAAATACAAGACAACATGGATGCGCCCATGATTAAAGGGTTGAACTGGATTGATTCATTATCCTATGCCAACATGATATCGGAGATGTTTGAGTGACCCGTATCAGGGGAGGTACTGAATTCTGAACTGACCACAAATTGGTCAGGACTAGAATGAACTAGCATAATACACCCCATCATACCAACTGACTTAAGACTGTGAGAGCTTCCTATAAAATAATCATGTTCACATTGGTCTTCCTTCAAGGATATCATCACTGAGACGGTTTTAAAGAGATGTTAGGTCCAAAGACCAGAGTACATCAAGATTGGTTCAATGAAAATAGGAGTCAATTCAAGCATCTTTGATTGCAAAGAACAAAGCTTATGCAGAGTGGCAAAAAGATTCATCACCTGTTTTGAAGGGAGATAAGTTCAAGAAATGTCAGGCAGAAGTGCAATTGTATCTGTAAAATGTGCAGGACAAGTGGTGGCAGAACAATGTCAAAGAAGTTCAAAGCTATGCTGACTCTTATAATGCCAAGAAGTTTTTCTGCTTCTTTAAGGCAGTATATGGTCCATCAAGATACGGCTGTGCTCCACCACTGTATTTGGATGGCACAATTTTGATCAAAAAGCACGCAGGATTGAGAAAACACTGGATGGAACACTTCAGTATCCTGCTCAACAGACATGCAAATGGCTGATCCTACAGCGTTGAACCAGATACCAGTAGCAGTGAGTATGCTTTCAGCTAAACTTACCGCCCTCTATGGTAGAGATCAGGAAAAGTCATTTTGCAGACAAATTCAAGCAGAGCATCAGGAAAAGATAGTATTCCTGCAGCTGGCACCAACACCCTTGGGGCTTTTCATGATGTCAAGAAAGAATTCCAGATGACTTTTGCAGTGCCTTGATCTCTTTCTATACAAGAACAAAGGAAATAAAGCAGACTGCTGAAACTACAGGCAGTCTACTCCTATCCATCACCAGAAAGATCTTGACATGAGTTATCCTCAATAGACTAGGCAGAAGCACCTTAGATATAATCTTTACCATAAAGGCATTGAGAAAAACATGCCTCTCTATGCTGTATTCATTAATCTGACAAAAACCTTTGACACTATCAATAAGAAGGCTCTTTGGACTGTACGCGAGCAGATTGGATTCCCACAGAGGTTTGTAAAGATCATCTACCTCTTTCATGATGGCATGATTGGTTGGATGTTCTCAATGGTAACCTGACAGAGCCTTTTGATATCAGTAACGGCATGAAACAAGGCTGCTTCCTAGCCCCAGTCGTCTTCAACATCTCCATATGCATGCTGTCTCATGCAATTTAAGGTCTAGAGGAAGGAGCCTATTTCAATATCATCTAGATGGCTCTTTTTTTTTTATTCATCATCTTGGTGCCAAAACAAAATCTCTTCAACATCTCCTCTAGGGGGCCCTCTTCAATGACAATTTTTATCCTCATGGGGAATCTGAACTGCAGCTGATGCTTGATCGATTCTCCATAGTTACAAAATTGTTTAGCCTGACAATCAGTCACAGCAGGACTGAAGTGCTTTACCAACCTCCAACCCCCCCAACCCCCAGCTATCACTATAAATGGCACCCAGCTTTCAAATATCAATAAGGAGCTAAAGGAGTGTGCTGCCAACCAATCGTGTTGGTGTGCCATTGTCCACCAAACCTCTGCAGACTTCAAAGAAGCTTGGCGTCAAAAAAAAAAAAAAAAAAAAAAATCAATATTCAAAGAGAACAGCATCAACTTTGGCACTGGTCACAACCAGCAACTTCCAGTGTCTCCACTGCTCCTGACTTGATTTGTAGCACCATCTCCAGATCCACTGAGTCTTCTTCAAAATCAAAGGACAACCATGATGATGAAGGATGTGGAAGAAACTCTCATTCTAATGATCTTATTTTTTTTCTCGAGTTGTTAGAAGAGATAATTAGCTGATCTTAATCAACCTTGGTTTTGCCATGGTTGGTTGACTCATAATTCATAGTGATGAAATACGTAATTACTTTCTAAACCTAACATATTTTTAAAACTACTTTTTAAAAATTATATCTTAGAAAAAAAAGTTTTATTTTATGAAATAAATTCCTTCCTATTTTACTGTTGCTTTTAAATTTCAGTCTTCTGGATTTTTTCATTACATCTCTTAATAAGATCTAACTTTTATTATTTAACTTAATGGGATTTCCTTTTTATTGTGTATCAGTTGCAGCTTTAACAGTTACAAGTAAATAAACAGTTTTTAAAAAGAAAGAAATTTTACATGTTTTTGTAACAATAAAATCATCAACTGAAGTTAACCTAAAGAAAAAAGAATTGTTTATAAAATTAATTCATAATAACAACACAAGGTTTTGTTTTTATTGTATATTTTTTATGTACTGCAATAAATGGAATCACTCACTGGCCAGACTATTTATTCATTCGTATTAAAATAAATAATGACAAATTAATACAAACATGTTGCATACAAGACACTGACTAAATAACAATCAAGCAACATATTCTACAATTCTTATGCTTAGGTCCCATAAAAAGAACTGTATTAAATATAATACTGATAATGGTCATGGTAATATTAGCAGTTTCCTTAAAAGGAAATATTCAGCATTCATTCAAAATTCTTTCCCTGATATAACATCTGATTACCTGCAAAACCCGTAAAGGGATAATATTTTTTTTTTCATACATTTTCCATTCTGTAAAATTCTTATCCAACTTTACCAACATATACATTTATAATTCTAAATCCCTTTTTGATAAAGGAACCACAAATTGACCATTCCCATAGTATGATCCCCACAGACAGCACCTTTCCCACTGTGCTAAAAGTAAGAGGGTCAGGTTCAATTTCTGGTACCTGGGGCATGCCAAAAGGGAAGATAACTGGTCTATTTTTTGCCTCCAGTTTCATGTACTGTATATCTAAACTGTCATATTTTAAAATGTTATACCTCTTAGCAGTAAAAAGAGAGTAGCATCATATATATATATATATATATATATATATATATATATATATTTGTGCAGCAATCCCTCTTTAATACATGTTTCCTTGAACAAAACTGACAAAGATTTATTTTATTTATTATTATGCTTTTCTTCTATAAGTACTAGTGTCTTCTTTTCTGGATTTAATGTATATAAAAACTGTCCAAAATTTTGTTGCTTTCAAGAGTTAGTGCTGTTCTAGATTTTATATATATATATATATATATATATATATATAAACAGATGCACACGAAGAAATGACAAAGTCACAATGAGAAATCTAAAAGGGAAAATATTGATTTCTTTTAAATATGGCAATTTGAAATTAATACTATATAACATGCGGATTCCTCATTCAATTATTAAAATAAAATAATTGATTTAATGATAAAGATTTTTCAATTTGGGGAAAATACAAAGCCTCTCTCCTTCCCATCCATAACAGTATAATTTACATAATTATATTAAATTTTAATCCTAGAGAAATTCCCCACCCTCTTGTATCTGTGTATGTGTGTGTGTGTGTTAATCACTCAATAGTGTTACACAGTATCTTTCAATTTCCAAATCAAGCAAATCTGTGGCAAAAAGAAGCACAATAATTCATATTTTCTCTTAAATTTTAACAATAGAGATTAATGGCTGCATTTTTTATCATTTATCTTTATATATACCTTTATATGTATAAATAAGGAGCTAGAGTATAGCATGTTTTTTTTGAGCCAATCAACTTTTTATTTCTTTCAAAACAATACATTTTTTTTTAATTAATTTCGAGCTAGTTTATATATTTCAATAAGAGTGTCCTCTCACAAAAGTTTGTTTGAACAATCTTTAGCAAATTCACTAAAGATATTTGTTTCATCTTTATAAAGGGTTCCATACCCACTGTTAGAGATAAAACAGAATCAGAAAACTACATTTGAATTTTCTGGCAGCGGTAATTTTGTTCTCTTCAAACTATTACTCTCAAAGTCAAGTACCTACTTCTTCCAAAAGGTCAAGTTAGGATTTACTTCTTACTACTGGTACAATGCAACCCAGTACAACCTGCCACCTGTTTACTGGCAAGATGGGCATAGACAAGTAATTCTAATGCCTAAAGAAATGAACAAAGAATGGTACTTTGGTGATCTACTAGGCCATAGGGTAATTTGATTTGATAATCTTTGACTTTTCTCCTATTTCTGCATTGTTAGGGATGAAATGAATTAAAATATTTTTGTATGAGCTTAAATATTATCATTCTCAACATATTATGACTAACAGCCAAAAAGGGAATTATCACAAGCATCAGAGAATTGTTGAAATACAAAGAAAATATTGTACACTACATTAAATTAATTATTTATTTCAAAAGATTGTATTGCAAAGTTTTCAATATGTTTGATGTTTTTCATTAAAGTGTAGTTTTTCAATGAAATTTCATTAAAAATGGGAATTAATATAGCTAGATAAATATAAAGAGACAGAAGTAGATATGAACAGATTGAGATAGATTTGAACTAACTGATACACACAGGCTGCATTTAGCATGAACAAATATACAAAGAAAGTTAGATGAATGTTATTTAACAGGGAGAGATAGATATGGGCAAACTAAGATAGATAGATAGATATGGACAAACTAAGATAGATAGATATGGACAAACTAAGATAGATAGATATGGACAAACTTAGATAGATAGATATGGACAAACTAAGATAGATAGATATGGACAAACTAAGATAGATAGATAGATATGGACAAACTAAGATAGATAGATAGATATGGACAAACTAAGATAGATAGATAGATATGGACAAACTTAGATAGATAGATATGGTCAAACTTAGATAGATAGATATGGTCAAACTTAGATATGGACAAACTTAGATAGATATGGACTAACTTAGATAGATAGATATGGACTAACTAAGATAGTTATAGACAAACTAAGATAGATAGTTATAGACAAACTAAGATAGATAGTTATAGACAAACTAAGATAGATAGTTATAGACAAACTAAGATAGATAGTTATAGACAAACTAAGATAGATAGTTATAGACAAACTAAGATAAACAGATAGATATGGACAAACTAAGATAGATGTAAGTAGGTCCATCAATAAGTTTATAGTTTAATGGAGAAAAAAGCATTTCTTTTATACAACAAATATTTTTCTATATAATCTTCCTTGCCAATGCACTCAATTCACATAAACTAAACATTATTTACTGAAAATTTCAATTTAAAATTCAGTTAATAACTATGCGTTAGTCAGACTGATGGCTAACAGACATACAGAAACAGACAGACACATTGATAGACAGACAGAAGAAAAACATACAGAAAAATATATACTTCTATTAATATGTTTGACAAATTCTGAATTCTGAATATTTTTAATAAGCATGTCAGAAAAAAGATTAATATAAAAAAAGATTGAAAACATCAAAAAATGGCAATTATATCAGATAGATGAAGGAGTTTAAAATAAATATAAAATGTTCTAGAAGGATAACAAAAATATACTTAGTTTCCTTTAAATTATATGTACCTTTAAAAGTAAGAGTTTAACAATGAAAAGCTACAAATACACATCAATACCAAATTATAGTCAGAATTAAGTGTGCACAGACAAGACTTACCTACCAGCTGAAAAAAAAAATTAAACAAAAGCTATGATGTGGCTATGATAGAAAGAACACACTTGTTCCTTTTTCACATGATGAGTTATCTTTTTATCAACCTATCTACTTACTTAGTATATAACCAACACAAGGTGGGATAAAAGTAATTGTTATAAGTGGAGGTTAAGTTTATTGTATGAGCTAAGAGGGAGACAAGGCTGATTACTGGCAGGAGTTTTCTCCAGCACTCAGTTGCCATTTAGTCACAGTTGGGGGCTATTCAGTGAAAACATTTAAAACATATGGACACTACAAGACTAATTACAAAGAGAAGAGATCCTTTCAGCTCTGGTTTTCAAATTAGTGAGTTTACAATAACAAGCTTAACTAATTTGAACCTAGGAATGGAATTTCAGAATTCATGACCTTGTGCCAATCTCATAAGTCTTGTACAGATTTTATCCTGATAAAGGAAAATGGCATTTTTTTTTTAATTATTAGTTCTTTCAGGACTGTTCCAGTTAGATATAAAAAATACTAGAATCTTTAAAAATTGTAGATTTAAAACTGACAGAATTTAAACAATCCAACATGGACAAGTTAAATGATCATGTAACCAAACATCTCCATCAACCTCATTTTAAATGACTATATCCCAAATTAATTTTTTTTAATATTTCTTTTCTATCTGCCATGTGCATGTATGTGTGTGGGGGAATGTTAAGTTAACTTTTAACACTGTAATATTCATAACTATTTCATCCTTATCCATTATGCATAAGTGGTCAGACAACTGCAGTAGTATCATCTTCAATTATAAGTTAGTCATTTTCCTGTTCTCATAGTAGGATATGACAACACCAGCACAAAATTCAACGACACTATTGTCTGATGGACAGCACTGCATGCAGTGGCTGTACAAGCATTTTGTTTGACAAATGAAATCACCTACATGCAGCATGCTAAAGGTTAAAAAAAATATACCTAGAAGATGTAATAGAATGAAAAATCTAGAGAATGAAAACAAATGAAAATCATTACTACTGATCAGTGAGTTCAATCCTCACAGGCTGCTCTATAGTTGTGGCCTGCTACCTTAAATTTAGTAAAGAGCTAAAAAAAATGAAAGTGAAGAGAATAAGTGATGGCAAATTATAGACGTCTTAATTTGATTTAACAAACTAAAACAACACTCTCAAGTTTCAAATTATTTTCATTACCAAAGAAATATAAAGAAATTATAGTGTAAAACTCAATAAAAGAGATTTTCTTTTCAATACTATCAAAGAAAGTTACTGATACAAGTTACTTTATTTTCTGGTTTGTAAATCAAACAATAATGTATCAAAATACTTTAATACTTTTGTGACCAGTAACTTCCCAAAATTTCATATAGGAAACAACTTTTAACAGAAAGGCTGGCCATAAAATTAATTTACTTTTGAAAAATAGCTTCATGCAAGTTTCTTTTTTTAATACTATGAATGGCACTGGCAACATTTTTATAGACATTTTAAAGCTAATATTTAACATTTCATGAAGCAGAAAAATGCTATGATTAAAGAATAAGATCATAATAATAATAACAAACAAGATTATCATGTAATTCTTTAAAACAATATATTTTTTAAAATATCTCTAAATATATTTTTTTAATAGCTTTTAATAAATTTTCAAAATTTGATTTTGTATGAAAAAAAAATGAAGTGAGATTTTAAGAGAATAAAAAGAAAACAAAAAGGTCAGAACAAGAAAAACAGGGAAATTGAATTCATTCATTTTTGGTCAGAATCCTTCATCATAAGAAGAGGAAAGGAAAAAAAATACTGGGTATATATTTCATCTATGTTTACGGAGAAACAAAAATACTTTGTATACATTTCTGGTTGATATAAACCAGGTAGTAGATATAATGTTCCTAGTTCAATTTGCCTAAAATTTTTGCTTTTGGTTTATGGCTACATTTTATGCTTGTTGAATCAATTTTTTTCAAGATCTTTAATAAGTGTAGAAAACTAAATTCAAACAAAAATAAGTTTAATTTGAAAAATAATAAAATCACACAAAGAATTTACAGTAGTCCAATTTAAAGATATAGATTTAAAAGGACATTAATCAAAACTAGAAGAATGATTGTATACAAAAGTTGCTTGAGGTCAACATCCAGTAGCAACAGTGTTTCATGCTTAAACACAATCATCAGGCCATATATATCATAAAACTGTTTTTACAGAGAAGGGATATCTTGTCTAGGAAACGGTTATATTTTTTAAAAACCGTGCCCAATACTCAATTAAAAATTGATAGTGCAGAGCTATTTAATATTTTAAATATTATAAACACTAACCTTCTGCAATAACAGAAAAGGTTATATATATATATATATATATATATATATATATATATATATATATACACACACACACACAGTTTTTTGTATTTATGCATTTTTAATCATTTCACCCCAAGCAAGGCAATAAAACCACTAAGACACAAGGGGTTACCAAGTATAAAAGGATAAGAAACAGAAAAACATTATTAAGGAGCAAGAATGATAAAAGAAGAGGACACTAGATAACGATTGATGTTGCATTTGAATTTTTGAAGATCAAAGCTGGCTGGAAAGCAAGAAGCTGGAAGAGAGTTCCACAAGCAAAAAATGTAAGAGAAGAAACTGTTAGTAAAGAACTTACAGTTACAACGAGCCAATCCAACTCTAAAATGATGAGACGGTGTTGCCAATCTAGCACTGAACTTAGGTTCATAAATTCTCAGTACCATAGGAGAAAGTCCATCAGTACAATCACCATGAAAGTATTTATAGAAAAGGCACAGGGAAGGTTCATTACCGTGGTGGAAAGTGACTGCATCTGAGATGCCAGATTATGACCAATAACATTATAGATTCTTACTGAGATTTTATCAAGAATCTCTAAATATATAGCAGGAGCACCAGAGCATATCTGGCAGCATATATAAATTTCACTGTTTATTTATATATATATATATATATATATATATATATATATATATATATATACACACTCTGATTTCAATGTTTTAGTTTTTATATACATTTCTAAAGAATTAATGGATTTATTTTTAATCCAAAATTTTTATTACTTCAAGCATTATTATAGTTAATAGTCCATACTTGAAATAGAGGCCACATTTTACTGTGTCGTCTTGCATAGTCAAGTAGTAAAACACAATGGGGCAAATGTTGGTCTCCCCTAAAAAGGGGGATGCAGGTTTGGTCAAACTGCGGGAATGTGTTTTTCTTTATTAAGATTTCTCAAATACATAGGCCCACAACCTGATAGATATAATATACCCTGGGTAATAAGTAAAAATGGGGGCATCTATTTCAAATACAGAGTACCAACTATCATGAAGTTTGAAATATATATATATATATATATATATATATATATATATATATATATGAAGAAATATAGTCTTAAAGTGTGCTATATTTATGGGATAAAGTGCTCAATATCAGAGATAGAGCGTGTGTAAATATAAAAGTGGCACTTAGAGGCGACAGTCTGTTTCATGCTAGTGCAATCGCAATATATATTTCGAAAAATAAAAATTATTAAAAAAATTAAAATCTTCAGACACACTGGGTTGTAGATTAATATTCTTTCATTTTTATTATTATTATTTCATTTAGATTCCTCGACTAGTTTCGGCCAACATGGCCATCATCAGGAGAAAAAAATATTTCTGCTTGCTAGTAGCAGTGAACTACAGAAATGAATGTCTTGATGGAGAAAATGAACTTTTGTCTGTAGTTTTCAATTGTTTTTTATTTTTTTAACATGAATTTTTCAACATTCCTTGTGTTGGTCAAACAGTCTCTTTTAAGTTGTTATTTGAGATAAGAGCTGTATGGATCCATGCTGCTCTGAATTCCCTTGGTCAGTCTGACAATTTTATTGGTTCCTGGAGAGGGGATGTGTCTCTGTTAAGTGTGTGTGTGTGTTATTTGGTTCTTAGGGAGTGAGTGAGTATGATATGTGTAAGCATGTATATTGCTGTGGGTGTGTGTTATCATTTGGTTCATTAGGGAGTGAGTGAGTATGATGTGTGCAAGTGTGTATATTCGTGTGGGTGTGTGTATAAGTATGAGGCCTCAACACCTCCGTAAGCATGTCTGTCTTGTGTGGGTGAGAAATGTGGGTAGGTTTTGATTTGTAGGGCTATATATTGATACTATCTATATTGTTAAATTTATGGTTTAGCCTGGCTGGATAGTGTGTTTTTAAACGTATCCACTTATTTTCATGGAACTCTAAAATCTTTCAAATGTTATCTACTCTAAACTTTTCTATTCTCTCAATATATATATATATATATATATATATATATATATATATATATATATATGAATTATAATGTATGTTTTTTCTTTGTTTTTTAAGTGACATTTACATCTACTAATATGATTAATTGAAAGTTTTATTTAACAAAATACATCCCTCTTTAATAAGACTTTCTACTGCACAGGCCCATAATCCTCAGTTTTACTATTAAATAAATAAATAAATAAAAC
>OZ038499.1:61083805-61166305 GCA_964036315.1 Acanthosepion esculentum
AAAATATAAGAAACTAGCAGCATGGCCCGGCGTTGCCCGTGCTTGATTAAAAAATCGTATGTTTAGATAGTTTCCTCTTACTTTTCAACGAATATGTGTAAACTGACTTGCAGTACAAACGGTATTTATGATAGTTACGCTCACCAAGCGTTTCATGTGACAAAACATAGTGCCTCCGTTGAGATTTCCTCCTCCCACTTTCTCTTTGCCGCAGAGGCTCTTTTAGAACGCCTGCTAAGGTTGCCTCGCCATGGTATTTTGGCACACTTAGCAAAGCTGCTGGGTTAGTTATCGCCACGGCACTCAGAAGAGTGCAAAGCAGAGGTTGAAGTAGACGCCAGCCGCTTCTCCCCACAAGGAGGTGCACTCAATGGAATCCTGCTCCCGTTTCCCCTTAGCCGGTTAGGCTTTTTTAGAACACCTGCTAAGGTTGCCTCGCCTGGGTGTTTTTGCAGCCTTTGCAGAGCTGCTGGGTTGGTCATCGCCATGGCACACAGAAGAGTGCAAAGCAGAGGTTGAAGTAGACACTATATGATCATCTGTAACCGGAGTTATTATGTGCTCCTACGCAGTCGCCTGTTCTGCATGTGTAACGTTAACGGTGTTAGGGGTCTTCAGTTGTTGACGTGTGGATGTTCGTCATGTAGGAGCCATTTGAAGGGTTGTAGAAATGCTGTGTAAGAATGCGAATAGAAGTTGATGCCAAAGCTGAAGCAGTGCAAAAAGCTTCTCCTAGCTATGGGCCGTGCTTTCTGGCAGCACAAAAACGTCGCTGTAGGAAGAGGTTACGCAACCAAAACGTTGAAGCGTTGAAGGTTAAAAAGTAGTGAAACACTGAGGTGTACTGGGCCGCGTAGTAAAGGCAGAAGAGAAGTAACTTGCGACAGCAGTTAACTGTCTAATAGCAAAACTGAACTACGAAAAGGTAGAAATAGGTATGGAATGCTAAGATGGACTGGGCTGCGCAATAAAGGCAGCACACAGAGATAAAATGGGTAGTGCAAACGTTTAAGCAAATAGGCAGTGAAGTACTGAGGTGTACTGGGCCACGTAGTAAAGGCAGTACACTTCAACTTACAGTGAAAACTGTAATGTGGAGGTAAAATGGGTTGGGCAAACGATTGAGTAAATAAGTAACTTGCAACAGCAGTTAACTGTCTAATAGCAAAACTGAACTACGAAAAGGTAGAAATAGGTATGGAACGCTAAGATGGACTGGGCTGCGCAGTAGAGGCAGCACATGGAGATAAAATGGGCAATGCAAACGTTTAAGGAAATAGGTAACTTGCGGTAGCAGGAAGCAGTCGATTAATCCAAGGACAGATGCGTTAATAGAGGTCAAATCAAGACGTGAGTGCGGATGCAGCCGCGCTGAAGGTATTTAAAGGGAGCATGACTTGTCATTGATTGGTGTAGCCTGGACAATGGCCATGACTTAAACCAATGAATGAGCTCACGCAAAATGGAAGATGCTAGTGCACATTCACACACGCACGCATGATTTGGGAAGCGCAAGGCTTGGCTGTAAACGGGGTCAAGCTGCCTGCTGCATATGCAGCTTGGCTCTAACGCATGTGATGCCGGCGATGAGAATGCAAGGAGCTGCAATGAAGCATTTGCACATTTGGTTTGTGCGACAACGAAACCCGCTAACCGTTTACCAGCATTAGCTTTGAAATGGATTGGGAGGAAGCCCTGCTGTTTTAGCGCAAAAACTCCTCGTCAGGTCTGGGATGTGGCCTGGGCTAGGGGAAAAGGTTTAAAGAATTGGAAAATGGACCGCTGAGGGTGGAACCATTTTCACTCAGAACGTATGCGGGTTTTTTTTCAGTAAAGACGCGAATAAAAGAAGTGCTTATTTTGGTAAGATGCGACGATTAAAGCAAAATCGAATATGTCATTTGTGGCTCAAAGTCAGACCTGGTAGCAGAGATAAAAAAGTCGAATTTCAATGGCCTACACCCATTCCAGAATTTGAGGTCAAATGTTTTCTTCCACTCCACTGCACACACTGACCTGTTTCTTCCCGCACATAGCGTGACCTTAAATTAATCTACATTTAGGAAATACCCAACCCGGAAAAACATTTTTAAGGGTTGACCGATTGTCGATTTGCACTCTGGTGGGCGCTCAGAGTTGAAACTTCACATAGTGACTCCCAATGGCCTCCTCATAAATCCGGTCGGTTTTCACTAAAAACCGACATGCGGTTCAGGTGCAATCTGGGCGTATCGGTTTTTGGGTTTTATCAATTTTCCGCGCTGTTTAGGGGTCCGTGGTCATGAAACTTCTGGATAACACTTCTAATGGTAGACTCTAAGAGGGTGTCAAATTTGGTTGAAATGCGATCATTCCTTCTGTAAGCAGATTTTTTCGATTACGGCAGCCATTTGCAAACTTGTGGTGAAAACCGCATCGAAATCAGGTCGGAAATGCAGCCTGGGCGAGGTAACAACGCCTACGACAGACACACAACATGAGAAATATAGATAGTAGATATATGGAGTAAACAATGAAGCGCAAAGAGTAAGGAGTAAACAATGAACAGCAAAAAGTATGAAGTAAACAATGAACAGCAAAAAGTATGAAATAAACAATGAACAGCAAAAAGTATGAAATAAACAATGAACAGCAAAAAGTATGAAATAAACAATGAACAGCAAAGAGTATTTCAAGGTATCAGAAAATATATATGTAAAAAATTTAATGCATAAAGAGTTTCTTAATGGAGATGGACTCAAGTACAAGGCATTATGATAATAAGGATAGGAATTTGTAAGAAGTTTGAAAATGTCTAATTCATCCTGACAATTGATTGCTTTTTACAGTTTATCAACACATTATGGATTATTGAAAGTCAAAACATATTTTGGATTGTAAGAATAATTCTTGTTTTTTGTGAGTGAATATTGCATTAACAATATTTTGAAAAAAAAAAGAATGATTTTTCTGATACACGTCCTAGTATTTGGCCCATAGATGGTGGGAAGAGATGGATCCATACCTTTCCCAAGAGTATTGGTATGTAAGTGAATGTAATGAACATGACTTGAATTCAAATTTTGCTCTCTAATTTCTCATTCTGAGCTGCTATCATTACACCACCCATCGTTCATCCATGAAACTAAGACAAATTATTAAATGATTAAAGAGAAAAACATACTCTTTATTACATGACACTTTAAGTCTCCAATATATAGAAATGATTTCAATGTTCTTACAATACACAATCTATTTTGTTTGAAATCATTTGTTTGAAGGTCTCCATTACTTAAACATTTCTACTTTTTAGCAACACCTGTTGGTAGTTTGTTTTTTGTTCTTACTTAAATTATTCAATTTGTTTTTAGCTCAAATTTAAATTTGAGAAAAGATAAGAAAATTAGCACAATCATCAGACTATTGTTGTTGTGATTATTAAAGATTAATATGATGTCATCATTTTTGTTGACAGGATTTTTCAGATTAATTTCCCCATTATATAATTTAATCTATATTTTTTTAACCAAATACAATATTTTTGTTGATTAGTTTCAGATATGTTTTATATCAGAGAGGGGGAAAAAAAAAACTTTGAAAACATATAGCCACTTCCTGCTTCAAAAGATTTTAAGAAAAATTGAACTTAAATTTGTCTGATAATTTGAAAAGAAATTACAAAGTATAGTAATTCTTTTCTATTTAGTGTATATTTTGTTTTTATTCAAAATTCAATAAAAACTGTTATTTCCTTTGCTTTTTAAGTCACCTAAGTGTTTTCTTTACTAACTATAAGCTTATGAATTCAATTTGTCCTCAACTGACTAGACAAAATCTTTTATTCATTAATTCTAAGTAAAATTAAAATTGAAACATGCAATATTTGAATACTATTATTGTAAGCATCTCAAAGAGATGAGCCTGCTTCCTCATGCAATGACTCAGTAATGAGGGCTGCAGCTTTCCTATTACAAGAAACCAAACCAGGCCATTGGGTGTAGCCAATATAAAACAGACAAAATATTACAGCATCTGCCAATCAGTTGAAAATGTTGTTGGAGTCCATTAGTCGATGCAAGAATTCACTTTCCTTCTCCTCTCTGGTATTTAGACTGAGAGATAATTTTCATGAAAGGATTCTAACAGGCAATTAGGATATAGATCTTCTTTTTCACTCATCCACACATGCATATACAGAAATGAATGGGCTTCAAAAGAATTTTTCAAACAAGTAATCGATTGATCAAGAATATCAAAGTTCCCAGCTGTGGATCAGTGAGACTTTTTATTGTTATTTTATTTGACAAAATTGACCATGAATTCATTTGAAGTCTCAAAATGAAACCATCTCTTGGAAAATTTTGATTCAAGCTTAACAATGAGACACTGGTTATTTCCCAACAGAGTTTTAACCTTTCTACCACAGCTTGCAAATAATCACAGAAATCCAGTTTGATGTATTTAAAAATTAATTTCTTAAATTTATTAATGTAATGTCATTAAAACCTTTTTGGATCATGTCATTATTAAAAATTGATGGTGAAAATACCAAAAAGAACCAATATATGCTTATAAATTATAGTTATTACTTCATAATAGTATAGTGCCCGAAAAAAATGACAATTATTTACAAATGAACTGCTTCAAATAAGAGTATCTGTGCATATGGTCAAGTATCAAAGTACCACTTGCTGGAATTCTTCCAAAGTTCAGTGTGAAGCATCTATGCCTTTAGCAAAAGGCTTTGTACACACAAACACAATATATATATATATATATATATATACACACACACACACACACACACACACACACATATATACAGACATACATACATGTGCATGTGGTTAACTCAGAGCTTCAAAAAAAATCAATAACAATACAGATAAAAGTAATAAACATGCAAGAAGACAGACATTCTCTATGTCTGGAAATTAGGAAACAATAAGTTAAGCTGATTTATGATATACACTTATCCTCACAGATCCCCAGGCATTTTCCTACCGCACAGTTTCGTCTTTCTTTCATTTTAACCTGAAGAAGCCAGAGAGAGAACATGCTTCTCTGGCGAAATATCTAAAGAATTAATGGTTTTATTTTTAATCAGAAATTTTTATTACTCCCAAATTTATTGTAGTGGATACTTGTATTTGAAATACATGCCCCATTTAAAAAAAAAACAAAAAAACAGTGTGTATTGCGCATTTGAGAAATCTTAATAAAGAAAATGCGTTTTCCAGTAGGGACTGAAGCTGCGCCCACCTCTTTGTAGAAGAAACCATTGTCTGATCCAGTGTGTTTTACCACTTGGCTACAAAAAGCATCACAGTTCAACAAGTCTCTATTTTCCTTTTTAAGGAAAGCACACTTCCTCATTCATATATTCTTCTTGAAAAGCCCGTATCAGTTCAGTTTTGTATCCGAAACATAAACAAAACAATTTCTAAAGAATTAATGGATTTATTTCTAATCAGACATTTTTATTACTTCAAATGCTATTATAGTGTGGATACTCGTTAAATAGAACCTTGCTGAGTGGTAAAGCATGCCAGATCAAATGGTGGTTACTCTTATAAAGGGGAAAACATGTTTGGTCACTACTGGAAAGCGTTTTTTCTTTATTAATGTTTCTCAATTGCACAGGCCAATAGACACTGTTTAAAAAAATAATAAGGGGGAATCTGTTTTAAATATGAGTATCAACTCCAATAACATTTGAAGTAACAATATATATAAGTATCATATCTTCATTCAAACATGTTTCATTGAATAATATAGACATATTGTGTCTACTTATTTTTATACTGATCCTTTCCAGTTGTCTCAGCAGTTTCTTGATGTTAAGATGAAATTCATCAAGTGCCATAGTTTTTTGTTAACCTGAGTACTTTCGATCTTTTTCAAGACCAAATTCAGGGGTAAATTACAAAGACAAAAATTTTAACTGTGATAAAATCTGCATTCTATTGTGATGGTGATTTTTAAAAACACGTGCAAACGAACTGTTAAAGTTTTTAAAATTTTAAAATTATCTACTGTAATTATAGAATTTTTTTGCAAAACAAGCATTTCAATATAAGGGAGCTGACAAGAAATTGGCAGGAATGTAAAATGGCATTAAATATTATATGCACGTTAATACAGTGTTGCTATATTCGTAATAAATTTTATTGAGTGTTGGTTGGTTGATTTTGATATAGAAGGTCTCAAGAATTTGAAGTTTTTGTTTATTATTTTCGTGGTGTAGTATATTGATGTTGTCAACAAATATTTTCCTGTATTGTAACGGTAGACAGGAATGTGTTCTTAGATGTTGTGCAAAAGAACTTGTATCCGACACATGAAGTGTATATACACACACACACACACTTCTGTTTTATATATGTGAATTATAGCAAAGTATTTTACATTGTAAGTTTATTATGTCTCACCTTGATACAGCACTGTTGCTGTGATAGACATTAGATGGATTGGGAAAGCAAATTGATTGCACATTTATAGAGAATGAACTAATCTGTTATTTCAGGATAATGTATCTTTAAAGTAAATGAGTCATTAAATCTCAAACTAAGGAGTTTAAATTGCAATTTGATTCTTATTTCATGTATAAGGTATTCATGCCCAATGGAGGTACAATTATGTTTATCCTACGAATTTGTCTTTTTTTTTTCTTAAAGTACTAAATTGATTGGATAATATCAAAATTTCAATGAACTGATAAAAGAAAAATCAAAATTAGTTTCTATTATGGACTTACTTAGGAAGTTCCTATGTAATCAATATTATTGAATGACATTTAATATAAATCATTATTATTGATTGCATGGTGTTAATATAAAGCATTTCATTTAACAAAAACAGATTTTTCACACACAATACGAAATACTATTGATTGTTTATAACAATAGGTTTAATATGGCAATATATAATTAACAGTGTTATTCCAATATTGGATACTTTATGAGGCATAGTTCTGGAACATAGTAAATAACTGTATGTTTGTTCTTAAAAATAAAAAGCTAAAATGTGCATACTCATTAAGTGAAAAAAACAAAACAAAAAAAAACACTCACACAAAGATATCAAGTTACACTAAACTATACATAAATACGAAAAGGTTGAGAAGTAGCAGAAGAGAAGCCAACAGACCTGAAGAGTGAAGGCATTGCAACAATAATGCACTTGTGAAACTTTGAAGTCATCATGACTGAAATAACACCACTCAATTAAGTGACAAGTTTCTCCACATATGTGTGTGTGTGTGTGTGTATACACATGCAGTCTTACATTACTAGCCACTTCATATTTTATTGGTATAGATTTCACAGATGAAGAACCAACAAAAATGTGGTTCTATAAAAGAATGCTGAGAATACCATGGACTGAACATGTGAGAAACAACACAGTTTTAGAGAAAATGTAAATGAAAAGAACACTTATATTTAAAATCAGTTGAAATTTCTAGAGCACATAATGAGGAAAGAGCGCTTGGAAAATTTGATACTTACAGGATAGATTGAAAGCAAGACTAACAGAGGAAAACAATACATAACCTACCTAACGAGTTAAATAGGTTGGCAGAAAAGAGTTTGGGAGAAATAACAAAAAGATAAAATTGATAAGAGCTACAAAGGACAAGAAATTCTAGAGAGCCATGATTGCCAACATTCTAAAGGGACACAGCACATGAAGATATATAATAAAACAGATTTTTCACTTACTTTTAAGTAACAAAAAAAATAAAGTATCTCAAGATTTATCAGTCAAATAATGGTCATGTCTATCAGTCCATCTGCAAAGTTTGTTCTACACAGATGCAAACAAAAAGCAACTGTTTCTACATATATTCCTCAAAGTCTCAAGTTAATGGCCATATGGCAAATTTAAAGCCTTAAAATGGGTTGTAAGTCTGTTTTGATGGATAATGAGAAATTCTTACTTACTTCAGAGCTTGCAAAAGGTAAATCAATGCTTGATAATTATTGGCAGGTACCAGTATAGAAATACATTGAAGATCTTGAATGACCCCTGGTCTATGTGCAGGTTTGATAAGAACAAGTTGAGAACTATCTCATCAATCTATGTTTTGTATCAAAAGAGAAGTTATAAAAAAATCCATTTTAAGCTATAAATGTTTAGGTATTGTGATAATTATAAAGTGCCCACAAGATGCTGGGTCCTAAATCAAGTGGAAAAACGTGTGAAACTGTTCATTAGACCTCCTTTAAAGGACATTCATAAGAGAAAATATATTGAATAAAATGAGAAAAAAAAATGTATATTTCATACACAAATATCACACTATACTTGTTAGGTTTTGTCCCATCTGTCTGGCCTAAGTGGTTTTGACAGAAAATACCCTCAAAAGTTGAGATGTTAACAAGGCTGAGGTGATCTGATGTTTTGGATGGGATCCTACATAATGAAGTGGTGTGCCTATGGAATGTTCTAAACACTGTTAAGACATAAGCTCATTGATTTTTCTTTTTTGAAAGCATGAATTGGACCATCATTCAAGAAGAAGCATAATACTTACAGAAAGATGATTTTTATATACAACAATGCTCTGTCACATTAAGTCAAGAAAACTAGTGAGCATTTAAATAAAATGGGTTTCAAAGACAGACATTTGATGAAATAGGTAACTTGTTCATTGAACTTTAACCCAATTGAAAAAGTATAGAGCATTTTGCAGAAACTGACAGTGAACATGCAGTGTTGAGTCCTAAGTGCATATTTTCTATAAATGCTCTATTGACACCACAATATTGTGTACTCTTCTATAAATGCTGCAAATTTTAAACGGTATATATTAAGTGTATGCAAAAGTCTCCAGCATTTTTATTTAAAGAATAAAAACATTAATCTACTATGAAATCAATATCTAGTCAAAAAGAGAGTACTAGGAATATTTTTGCATCTAATATGCACAGTGTCTGTGTGTGTATATTATATACTAGTAGTATAACCTGTCTTCGTCTGGGTCTTTCATTACTGGGAATTTTTGTCGTCCAATTGGAGCAGTTCAAGTTTAAAGTCAGCCGACCCGAAAATCACTATTACTAACAATAATTGGTTCTAACTGAGGCATATCCCCCAAATGGAGGAGGGGGGCAATTTGAAGAGGGGGGTGACCCTGAAAAGGGCCGTTTTCGCATTCTCAATCTTGTTTTAGCCTCATGCACTGCAGTAGTTGAAGAGGTGTTTTTTTCAACTTCACGCACAGAAGCACTTGGATGAAAACTGTGGAAACACATAAACAACATCTGATTGCATACACACATATATACATACACACACACACATTTTGAGAATTATAGATATAGATAATATTATTGTAATAATTTAAACTATTTATTTTTATTAAAGTTTTTATGAAAGATATATATCCAAGAACAGATAGTAAATAGTAAAAAGTTGCTGAAAGTTATAATGGACAGGAAGCAATGGAAAGCCATGTTGCCAACAATTTGGACTCAAAACTGGCACTGAAGAATTATCTATCAAACAAAAAAAATTTCATCAAAATCGGATGAAAACTGTGGAAACGCATAAACAACATCCAATCACACACAGACATTTTGAGAAATATATATATATATATATATATATATTGCATCTAGACATTGCCTCTGTTGTAAAACTTCGGTCTATCGCGTGGTATGATGTCATAAAACCGCATCTTGAACTTACAATCTGCGTCTGCTATTCTGCGACCGTTAACGTCACATAACAATCTTCTATGTCAAAATAACAAAATATCATCTTTGACAGTGGATATCTTTGTTTCATGTCTCTATAACCACTATGAGGATGGATCATTTGAGCTGAAAGCTTAGGACCAACTTAAAATATCCAAACGTTGGACAATTTTTGTCTTTCTTTTCACCAGAAATTAAAGCAAACATGCGAACATTAGAACGGCACATAATCAGACATAAGATATTCATTGTCTGTTATATTTAATAATAATAATAATATATATATATATATATATATATATATATAAGGAAACGGATTAAATCCGACATATTTTTATTTGTTTAAATGTTATTTTTAAATGGATACTCATATTTGAGTAGATGCTCAGTTTTTATTTATTTATTAAATAGTATATTTATTTACATCTGCATATTTTTCTAACAAGATTTTTCAAATATTCAGGCAGGTAGATGTAAATAAATAGATATACTGCTTAATATATAGATAAAAGCAGAGCATGAGTATCCATTTAAAAATAACATTTAAACACATAAATTAAAATATATATATATATATATATATATATATATGTGTGTGTGTGTGTGTGCGTGTGTGTATACACACACACACATACATACATACATCCACACACACACATACATACACACTTGTATCTGTAAATATTCTTTGATACATTTCTTAATAATAAATCATCAGTAACACTGATCAAGTTTATGTCTACTTGAAATGCGAATATTGCACAATATGTGAAATCAATATTTCTGTAGCAATAGGTTGCTTATCCAGATTCTCCTTTCAACTGAATATTGCCAGCTATATTTTATATTGGCTATAAATTTCAATAATCTTTCTTTCCATCAAAATTCATATTAATGACACAAGAGAACAAATACAAAACTATATTTTCAGTTAAAATATGAAAAGCAGATATGTATTCCCAATGTACAGTATTTATTTTTAATCAACAAGAACTGTCATAGGTGAATTCACCTCAATTCAAATATCAATTATTTTCTATTTGGACCATTTCAGTCAAGACCAGTATCTTCTCAAAAGCCAAGAGAAAAGTGCTGGCTTCTGGACAAACCTATTTCTCTACGGATTCACTTTATAGTTAATAAAATGGAAAGAAAAAAAGAAAAAGAAAGAAAGAAAGCAAACAAGCACAGCAATTACCTACTGTCTGCAGGGACATCACTTTGTCATCAGATCCACTTTACTATTTTTCTGGTACCAAGTAATCCTGTCAACAGAAAAAAAAAGTCAAAATAAGTGTTTAATTCAAAACCAGCTGTTATATGTAAGCAGAGCAAGTATGATGAATACTTGACTACATATTTGTATAACATTTCTGCACTACTAGAGGTGTGTGTGTGTGTGTGTGTGTGTGTGTGTGTGTGCGCGCGTGCATGAGTGTGAGAGAGATTGATCGCTGGTTTGTTGTTGTTGCTGTCATAGTTCCCCACCATCTTTCGCATCACTTTCTAGTTTACCAGATCCATCCACATTTCTTGACACAGCAGTCAAGAGCCTCTTTCATATGCACTGTTGGCTGTTAAGCTCAAGAAAAACATGAACCAAGGATTTTCAGAGCAGCGGGGAGGAGAATTACAAAAGGGCAAAGGAGGAAGACTGGTACACACAGACACAACTACACGCACAATCTGGTTATCCGTAGTTCTACACACAAAAGGTTGTCGATGCCGATATAAGAAAGAAAGAGATACAAAAGTAAGCTGCAAGATCATTTGGAAAATAAACATTCAAGATGAAAAGTTAAGGAATTCAAGATGACTGCAATAATCACACACATAAACATGAAAATTGCTAAAGACTCAACACAAAAAGAAAATATGACATCCATTAACTTACAGCAATGATAGGATGCATTAATTTCATAGATGAGGAAGTAGATTCGGATGACAAGTAAATAACAACTCAAGTAAAAAGACGCACTGTTATTGTTAGTTAAATGAAAATATGAAGATAACAACACTCACCTGCAATAAAATGTCGATATTTGTTAGAATAAGTGAGCTGTGAACAAAGATCACATATAAGAAGCAACCAACAAGGACTGAACTCACTTTTGTCACTAACTTACTAATTATCAATATAGAGATAAAGTTTGTGTATATCTTCCTGAATGGCGGTGTTTTCTTGTATTTTAAAAAAATTTTAACTGGCTATTTGTATAGAATACACACTGTAAAAATGTTGGTTTTTAAAGTGTGTATGTCTTTTTTCAAAGAGAATATACTGAATAATCATTTTCACAAATAGAGCCTTCAAGAAAAGGTAAGGCATTATATATGTTATTAAATGGGATATAATGATATACAATATTCATTGTATTGATCACAGATCTTCTGTGATCAATATAATCATTCTTGTTAAAAGTCGCAATGAATGACAGAAAAATAATGAAACTCAAGTTGACCTTCAGTGAGTATTGAACATTTTATCTAATAATTATCAACATTATTGAGCATTTAATTTGCAAAAATTCTGTTAAATCTGATATACATTCAATTATATAATTTTACATATATTAATTGCTAGTATTAATAGTTAGTACTAAATTGTCATCTAAATTACGCAAAAATGATAATAACACTGACATCTTATTTTAACAGATATATTTACAATAATTACATAAAAATATCTTAAAATACTAAAAAGTAAATTTATTCAATAAAATCACCACTGGCTTCAACCACAGCCTCCAAACAGCTTCAGAATCTCCTGCAACTCTTCTAGATGGTCTGCTTGTTTAAGCTGGTGAATGCTGCCATAATCCTTGCCTTCAGTTCATCTTTGGTATTACAAGGAGTTTTCTTGGTCTCTTGTTCAACTGTGCCCCAAACATAATAATCAAGGAGCTTGCAGTTAGGGAGTTAGGTGGCCAGATGTAAGGGGTGATGGGGTTGCAGAAATTGTCTGACAGCCATGACTGGGTTCTCCTGTTTGTGTGGCATGGTGCAGAGTCCTGTTGCTAGACATGGGGTTTCCAGCAACCACCCTCTTGACCCAGAGCAGCACTATCCCCTCAAGGCACTTGATATGGGCTTCTGTGTTGAATCTGAGGCTCTCACCAACAAATTCAAGAGTTCTTATCAGAACAATGAGAGTGCGTTTTCCAAGCTGCCATACCTTCATAATTATCATTAGACTCATCCAACTCCTTCTGAATCCTGTGCACTGTTTTCAGATTGACACACAAACACTCTGAAATGTTCATATTGGAACTTCCAGCATGAATGCCAAGTAGTACAACATGCCATTTCCAAATTTCTGGAAGAGTGAATTGCTTCATGGTGCTCATTTTTTCACAGACGGTGTCCAACTGGCCCTACTATACTGTGCAGTTGACAAAATCAAAAACAATTTACATGCATAAAATTAAAAATAGTTTTAACATATGATATATTTATGGGTAAAAGTGCTCAATATCACGGAAAGAGTGTATGTAAATATGAAATATAAAAATGGACAGGTCAAAACCAAGTGGCAACACTGTCTCATGCTTGAACAAAATCATCAGTCCACTAAAGATTGTGTTCAAGCATGAAGCAAACTGTCACCACTTGGTTTTGACCACAGTATATATATATATATATATATATATACACACAAAATTCATTGAAGATGCCTGACAAGGCTCTGCAATAAAGCTTTTTATTCAATTTTTCTTGCATTCATACAAGTGTTTTTTTTCTGGACATAAAGTGTATAAAAACTGTACAAATGTTCTACATATCCAAGTGGTTTCAGCCATTCTATTAGCCATCATCAAAGATTATTTTTTTTAATTTTTAACTGAGAATCTATAATGATGGGAATATTTTTTTTCATCACAATACCTTGTCAGTTGTCTTTAATGAAAGTTGTATAAAAAAAGGATTGCCACACACACACACACACATATATATATATATATATATATATATATATATATATATATATATATATATATATATGCAAAGAGAAAAAGAGAGAGACAGACACAAATCCTTACAGATAAGGATTTATTGAAAATAAAAATAAAAACTTCACAAAATCAATGACCAAATATCAAAAATTGATTTTGGGAAGTGAGTAGATTTGAAAAATTTTAAGCACCTTTGTGTGTGTGTGTGTGTGTGTGTGTGTCTCTCTCTCTGTCTGTCTGAATGAGAGAGAGAGTTCACCTGCTACTTGTCCATACTCATAAGGTGGAACTTTGGGGTCTTTTCCAGAACAAGTATGTTGTACTGATAGCCCCAACAGAGCCAGGTGGCTCAACCTGATGAACCACTTGTGTGACAAAGATAAGAAATGAAAGAGGATGACAAAAATTAAAATAATAATAAAGGAGCTATAGAAAGATGCCAGAAGGTGAAGGAAAAAGAAAAATTCTTTTCAAAAAGCTAAAAACTGTAAACAAACATGAGGGAAAAGCTGACTTAAGGCATGTTTTTAACTTTATTTGTAAAAAAAAAAATTAAAAAAAAAAATCAACTTCAAAATGATAACATGTAAACGTTTTTAAAATGTACTAAAAGAAATTTTATTTCAAGGTTTTGCCATTGGCATCAGGCCAAGATAGAAAATAACAAAAGCAGAGATCACAGAGTATGAGATTTTATTTTAAACAGTTGTAACAAATTATTCAAATACTTTTGAGCTTGTTGCTTCTCTAAAGCAAGTTTCATACACAGCCTGTTTGCATTGATTTCAATTCTATTCTGGTAGATTTTCAACATGAAAGAAGTTCTGACCCATGCAATTAATAAGCATGAATTCCATTAGCACAAAGATGAGGCAAACTCTAGCTGAGATTAAAAAAAAAATCAAACCATATTTATAAAATATACAACCACATGTGAAGAATCTAACACACAAAAGACAGTAAAAACATTCATATATGAATATAAGCAGATTAACTAATAACTACTTCAGCAGTGAGTATGTATATATATGTGTGTGTGTGTGTGTGTGTGTGTGTGTGAGAAAGAGAGAGAGAGATGCAGACATACAAGGTGGAGAAGCAAAACTTTCAATATTAATGTCTATTGTAGACTGCTGATTATACATAAATCGGAATATTCATACAAAAATATATTAATAAAACGCAGAGATAATATCAAAATTTATTCAATGTGGCTTCTATTATTTTCAATGACAGACTCTACACAAGCCCCAAAAAGCTATTCAATATCGGAACCCAAAGTCCTTGAACATCTTTGATGAATCTTGAGGGTAGTGAAGTTGGAGTAGGGAAGGAGTCTTATTGCCACTCCAAAACACCCAATAAAGCATAGTCTATTAGGTTCTGGTCTGGGCTGAAGAAAGATTAGAAATCTGTTGGCCAAAAATCAGTAAAAATAGGTTTGCAGAACTTTTACACCATCTCGGCCCCAGATAAAGTTGTCATCTGGGTAGTTGGCCTTGAGGTATAGCAAAATATGGTCTCTCAGGAGCTTGTAGAAGGCATCAGCACCCTGCTTTTCTCCAAGTCAGTAAAAGAATGGTAGAATTTTATTCCCTTTAGATTTCATGATACCCAAGACCATAATTTGGATTGTTTGGCCCTGATGATGCCCTTGATATGAGTCTGAGGTACCGAAGCAATTTCTTGCATCTTTTCAAACCTCCTTTCATGCATTTCATGAGGAATATATATATATATACATATATATATATATATACATATATATATATATATATACATATATATATATATACATATATATATATATATATACATATATATATATATATATACATATATATATATATATATACATATATATATATATACATATATATATATATACATATATATATATATACATATATATATATATACATATATATATATATACATATATATATATATACATATATATATATATATACATATATATATATATATACATATATATATATATACATATATATATATATACATATATATATATATATACATATATATATATATATACATATATATACATATATATATATATATACATATATATATATATATATATATATATATATATATATATATGGCATGATTGCATTGTGCATGAAACTCAAAGTTGAGGGAAATATATATATATATAGATATATTTTCTGTTTATATATTATTTTTATAGATAGAAATATTTAAGTAAATGCTCTGTTTATAATAAACAGTATTAACAACATTTACCAGCCTGAATGTCAGACTTAGTCCATTTCATTATATATATATATATATATATATATATGAAAAAACTGCTATTGTACCTGTATGCAATGTAAGTTTTTGTATACTGGTATACCAATTTTTCATGCATATATCTCCCAAAAGAAGCTTTCCTTTGGTAGCTCAAGAGATTCATAGCTGATTGCTTTCGATTTATGATTACTGAATATCTGCCTATTAGAACAGCAAATATTTTCAAGTAGTTTGTTTTTTCCTTCCAAATGAGTATACTGTCTAAATATTTACTTCTTATTTACGACTTAACCTAAAATATACAAACTGAGACTGGATTCAACCTACATATACACCAACTCATTTACAAATCAAAATATTTTCTGAACATTATAGCCTGAGTATGTTTATACATACATACATACATACATACATATATACATACATACATACATGCATACATACATACATAATATATATTACAGGCATTTGGAAAGTAAATATTTAATCCATTCATGCATTCTAAAATAAAAATAAATAGTTAAAAAAAGAAAAAAGAGAGGGAGAGAGAAAGAGAAAAAAAGGAATAACATCCCAAATATTATAGTCTCTTGTAGATATAAATAAATATTGATTTTTAGGACAGAAGGAAATAAACATTTGTGAGGTAAGTTGATTATTTAAAAAGAAAAAGAATAAAATCTCCATGAATACATACAGGAATTTATCTCCTTCATCTAGATGGAATACTCACTACCTAAGTGAATTACATTGCATTGTTTTTCAGACTTACACAAATTTAATAGAGTGCTAAGTAAATATTTACAGTACACAAGGAAATGTACATAATATATACACAGGAATATATAAATACATATATATATTATTTGACATGAAAATGTGTGGCTAACAAAATAAGTAACATTCAATGTTACAATGGGAAGTTTTGATGGTGCTTTTTGCAAGTTTATGGGTGTACATTTACTACATGAACTAATAATAACCTACAGGCCGCTACATAGACAACAGTCTCATAATCCTAAGAAACTGTAACAGACAAAACAAGGAAAATAATCATAAAAACTAACCTAAAAAAGTAGATTTACTAAATGTCACAATCAACCTAAGGTACATATCAACCATATAGAAAACCCACTTTACATACCCAAATCTTCTATCTACCGGCCATCAATAATCAAGCAAATCCCACAATCAATTAGCTGTAGGTTGACAATTCTTTCATTTAAACCATCTTCAACAAAGCCAAGAAAGATTATGAAACAGCCGTAAAAGATAGTGGATTTTTGTAAACACTCACATACACACAGTACAAAAAAAACAATAGGAAAAGAAGTATCATATGGTTCAACCCACCATACAACAAAAATGGAAGGAAAATATTCATTAAACTCATATGCAAATAATTCTCCCATCAAGCACTTTCAACAAGACAATCAACAAAAACACAGTAAAATCAGCTACATTTGCACCAAGAACATGATACAAATAATAGAAAAGCGCAAAAGGAAAACAACCAAAAAACACCCGCACAAATCAAATCCATATGTAACTGCAAATCAAAGAACAAATGTCCCTTAAATGGCAATTGCTTGAAAAACAATGTAATATACCAAGCCACTATATATATATATATATATATATATATATATATATATATATATATATAGATATAGATATAAACGCATGTAGACACAGATACATAATTTCTTTGTAATTTTTGCTTGATTTAGAAAATATTTGTGCCATAAACACTTAATTTTCAGAAAAATGAGTGAAAGCCTGCTGTTATTTCCTCATCACATTTTTTAACTTTATCTGCTCATAAAAACAATTTAGTGGACTAAGGCACAAATAATAACAACACAATTGATTCTTTCTAGTAACTGTCAAAAATGATAAAATAGGATTATTTATGTAAATTGGCCTTTATGTCTAGAATAACAGTGTAGTATCTGTGAAAAGAATCATACACACAACATACACAATATTTAAACAAAAGAAGAATAATTATCATTATCTTGCATATAGGATAAACACAAAAGATGATCTATCCTCCTATATAGAAGTGAATGCTGGACAATATCCTTACAGATGATTGATTTGCAGGTTATTTAAAGCCAGAAAATATTTTTAGATTGAAAGAATTTTTATGACAGTACAATATACTTGCTCACAAAGTATCTTCACCTTCCTACATAGCTGCTATATATCTCAAGATTCTCTGTCTGTAATGTAATCAGTCCTGACCTGGCATCTTGATTTCAGTCACTTTTCCATCACCATGATATGGCTTCCCCCAGGCTTTTTTATAAGTATTTTCATGGTAATTGTTCTGATGAACTTTCCTCCTTGGTACCTCAACTGCATGAATCTAAGTGTACTCCTTGATTAGCTACTATGTCTTATCATTTTACTGTTGAAATAGCTAAATGTTACCCTAAGTCCTATTCTGATAGTTTATTTTCCAAAACTTCTATTGACCTATGGAACTCTTCCGGTTTTATGCTTCTCCGCCACCTACAATCTTCAAAAATTCAAATGCAATGCCAATCATCATCTTCTGTCTTCCTGAAATCCTGTTCTTTTATTGTCCTTTCCCCTCACTCAAGTTTTCTAATTCTCTTCCACCCCTAATAACCCCTTGCATCTTAGTGGCATTATCACCTAGCTTGGAGTGAAACAATTCAAAACAAATAATGAAACTGAATATTTTAGTAACTATTTGTGTCTTATATGCCATAAAATAAAGACACATTTTACTATCTGAAAACTGTTTTAGAATATTGGTCAGATAACTGCAAGGTATCCAAGTGGAACCAATCTTGTACTCCTTGTATTTATTAACCCTTCAACTACAGATGTGAATTTCTACCATTACTGTTCTACAAAACAACTGCAAATGATAACAGAAATTTGTAGTTGTCATTGCAATTAAGAATATTTAATCTAATACAAAAGTTACAAAATGTTTTACTTTGTTCACCGCATCACCACCAGCAAAAAAAGCTTAGCTTCTCAGTTCCAAAAACACTTGGAAATAATTTTTGAATGTGTGAGTAATGTAACAATTACTAGTGAGAAATAAATGAGGGTTCAAATTCTGGCCTAGTCAATTGTGTTCACTTTGTACAAATATCCTTGAATCTACTACTTTTGTTCTCTTTGCACAAATACCCATGAATTTATTTTCACTCCTGCTCTGCATTATATAACAAGGTAGACTAAGCTTTCTAGCCTTGGGTGGCAGCCAGTCTAAGAGAAGGACAACTCTGAATTTAAAACCATGGAGAAGGCAACAGGAAACCACCTCAATATATTTCCCCAAGGCGTCAAAGCAATTCACATATATTAAAAGAAACTGTGGAGAGCCATGATTGCCTAAGCACTGAAAGGTTATTTCTCTGTATTTAGAATAATTCATGGTTGTAATGTGCTGTAAAATGTGTCAAAGTTTGAAAAGGATTAACTGATTTATTTTCTACAGCTTATCAACCTTTCACAGGTTATTTAAAGTCAGAAAATATTTTTGATTGTAAGAATTTTGGGGAGATGATGGGCATTTACTGATACAAGTCCTACTATTTAATTCATAGTTGGGGAGAGAAAAAGTAGATTCATACTTATTCCAAGGGTATCTGAGCATAAATGAATATAACAAACCCGACTGAAATTGGAAGTTGGTTTTTTGATTTCTAATTCCGAACCATCATCCATTACACCACCCACATACCCAAGGTTACAGCACTTGATATTCCCAAGTAGTCACCCACCTAGGAACTGACCAGGCTCAACATTGCTTAACTTTGTTGATCATATGAGAACCAGGTTTCATAGTGATAATGGCTGTAAGCCTGTATCAAAAAGAAAATAAAATTGCATACAGTATGTTTCATAAGCAAATATTAATTATATCCAGAATTACAAAAACTACAATCAAAAGAAATGAAAGAAATTCCTTTGAATCAATTCAAACCAAGAACTTTTAAATATTTAAAAAAAATTAATATTCTAATATAAATTATTTTAAAATTCTTTTCTTTAACAATATAAGAAAACCCATTTTGTTTATTTCATTTTTTGTTGGATTACTCTCTGCCATCAAGGAAATTATTTCCTTACGAAACCCCTTTCTTCAGCTTTGAAGTCAAACAATTTTTAAAAAAACAGTCATCTGGAGAACAAAGCAAAGAATCAATTATTCAGCTTTACAATACAATGTCACAGAAAGTGATTTAATAATGTTTGTAAAAGTAATAAGAGCAAATCATGTCTATAAAAAGACCAATTACATATTTCAATAACAAATCAAATACTGAATACATTTTTGGATACTTTGGCATAGTGCCAATAACTTGCAGGCAGACCAGGGAGAAATTTATTCTGTTGACTTCCTTTTCAAAGAAAGCTACAATTAAATCTCTTTACACTATACAATAATATTAAATGTGAGTTTGCTGGTGTCAGTTCATTTGCCATTTGCAAACTGTTGATACAAAAGAGCAGACGGGGAATCTCAATTGTCCTTCACCAGTGCTGAATTAAATGTGGTCATGTCCTTGTTCATCAACTTAGTTTATTTTTATGACTGCTCTTTCAAACATCTCTTCATTCTCACATCTTCTCTGTCACTAATTATTAACAGGCACATGTAAAACTTATAGAACTGCTTTTTACAACTGCATTCATTAAATAAATATTTGAAAATTAACTTAAAACAATTTTTTTTTTACAAGATTTGGTCTCAAACTTTGAATGCACAAATTTCAGAAATGTACATAGTAAAAAATTTACATAAACTAACATGAAAAAAAAATAATAAGCTTATAAGAAAGTATTTTTAGGCATCTTTATATTTTAAACAAACATTACAATTCTAGTTCAATAAAAAATAAAATTATTTAATTAATAATAATCTATTCTCCTAAACGTTGGATGCATGGTAGACCAATGGTTAGCGGCTCAGATTGAGGAATCAGAGAGCAGAGTTTCAATTCCAATCGAGTTCATTACATTCACTTATGGTGGTGATTTTCTAAGTGTAACTTAGATGTGGCACAAGGCCAAAAGTAATGAGACAAGCTTGCTAACCATTACACCACGTCATGGTGCCCCCATTACTTATGTACCTATAGCCTTGGGGAAAGTATTAATCCATCTCTTCTCCCTTTAGCTATGGATAAAATACCAGGACAAACGGGGGTCCTATAGCTTTGGGTGGCAACCAGTCTAGGAGAAGGAAACTCTGAATTCAAACCACCTGCTGTCTTGTAGGTCCTGCCTCTTTAGGTAAAGGCTAGAAGAAAGTAACTTCAAAAGACAAATCCACCTCCAAGAGGAGGGACAAGGGGATATCAACATCCCCGCTGCAAAAAGAATCAGCAAGCCATTACACTATTCTGCCTTGAATGTTATCATGAAGTACAACTGTGAGATGGAGGGGAGTGGTGACCACAGTGGTGGTGCAAAATGTGATAAACAAATAAATGAATTCTCTTAAAATCATTTACTGTATATACTTGAGTATAGTGCAAATTTTTATGACCAGTTTTTTATATGTAAAAAATACGTGGTCACACTATACACAGGTAATTTTTTTGAAGAGATTAAAAATCATCCATTTTCAGAGATTGGTTGCACTATACACAGGTAATTTTTTTTGTAAGGGTTAAAATTCATGCAAAAAAAATCGGGGGTCACATTATACATGAAGTCAGCTTATACATGAGTAGATACGTAAAGTCCTTTATATTTTTTTCTAAATTCCTATTTTAAAAGCTTATTTTACATGAAACAACATCCAACCTAAAAATTAAAACTGTAAAAAGAAAAGCCATAAAAAAAACAATAAATAAATGAATAAAAAATTATTAAAAAATAATAACACATGAAATGCTTAAAGAATTTTTTCTCCTCTCTTCTAATAATTATTTTTGATTTGATGTTTTCTGCTACACAGTATCTAAAAATTAGTTTGGATTGCAAATGTTCTTGGTCACTTAAATTTCATATCAAAACTTGTTTAATTTGCCCTGAATTTTCTAAATATACACACCAAAATACAACTTGCTAACAAGCTGAATATTTTCATTTCAGCAATTTCTCAACTGGTCAAAAAATAAGTTATTTTAAAAATTCATTCCTATTAATTAATAACATTTTTCAATGATGCCATATGTTCATGCTATGTTCTAAAATAAGGCAGGAAGAGCCAAGGAGCAAAAAGTTTTTAAATTAATAAAAGAAAATCAAAAGAAATAAAAGTGGTAAAAATCCGAACAAACCAAAAAAGAAAAATTAACTGAATTGAAATTTTATAAAATAAAATATTCTGAAGTTGATGAAGTGAAAAGGCTGGCAGATCGTAATAAATATCAAATGCACTCAGCAAAAGATCAGTTAGTAACCAATGTGGGAGATTAGATGAAACCAAGTACGAGCATAGCGGAGTTACCTTTCTTGCTCAGTCAATCGTGAAGAAAACATTTTATTGAATATGAAGGCAACCAGCTGCAACCAGGCTCAAAAATGCACACATGCCACCAATATGGCAACAAACAAAATTCTTGAAGAATGCAATGCAGTGTCAAAGGGTACAAAGTTTGGTGAATGGACAATAAATGCTACATTCCAGTGACATATGAAGAGCTTTACCAGTCTTTGATTATTTCAGCAGACATGAAGAAAATAAGATTTTTATAATTGAAGGTAATTCTTCTTTTTTAAATTTAAGATAATTTTTAAAAAGATAATAAAACAAGTATTATGGACAAACTAATAACCTAATAGCGTCATCATTTAAGATACTGAAAACTCCAGCTTAAGAATGTTATCCCTAATTTTTACTTCAGTACCAAATTTTTTTAAATTTAGTATAAAATATAAGCAATATTTTCTATGATTATTCATAAAACTTGTCACTGCAAAGTGATTTAGTAACTGTATATATTAAACTTAGCTTTATCTGGCACAAGGACACAATAGTGGAACATCCAGTGAGGACTGACCAGTAACAATAATCTTTAAGACTGGCAAAACTATTACAGGGTACTGATATAAATATTAGATTACTTTGGTCTGGCACATGGTTACAATAATAGAGTACCCAATGGGAACTGAATTTACAGTGGCCTATAAGTTTGTTTTTTTATAACTGCACTACTCTGAAAATAATTTCTTTAACTTTTTATTTCTTGTGTAAAGCAAGTTTTCTCAGTGAACTGATATATTAGGATATATCAAAAATATTTGTTTCTAACCTCCCAAGAGTTCTTGTATTTTTTTAAAACTTATGTAATGCTCTTAGTGATCCAAATGGAATTACATGTCCTACTAGGATTTATTATTGGTTGACACATTCTTAACATAATATGCACAGCTGAAATTCTGATTATGATAGACAGAAGAAAATTGCAGGAACCCCTTGACACAGTATTAAAGGATAGCAGGAAGAAAGGACTAACCACCAATGGTAATAAGACAGAATGCATGGTTGTTAGAAAGAGTAATAGCCCAGGATGTGATCTACGAATTGGAGAAATTATAATCAAGCAAATACAGAGATTTTGAGAAGTGTTATGACAGACAATGGAAAATATAACATGGAAATCCGAAGGCACATTTGAATAACAAAAGTTACCTTCCAAAAGCTAAACAAGGTATGGAAAAACAGGAAAGTTTTGTTAGAAATAAAGAAAAGAGAGCTGAACTGCTATATAATATCAATGCTCCTATATGGCAGTGAATGATAGACAATTTCTTCACAGATAAAGAGGAAACTTGAGGCGCTACAGAAATGTACAGAGAATACCATGGAAGGAATGTGTGAGCAATGAAGAAGTTTTAAGGAAAATAGAAACAAAGAGGACACGGAGAATGAAAAAAAAACAGTTGAAAACTGAAACATAGTGAGGAAAGAAAGTTTGGAGAATTTGACATTCACAGGATATATTGAAGATGGGCAGAGGAAAACAGCTAGTAACTTTCCTAACTAGCTTGTGTAAAGGGAGGGACAAACATTGCTTAGAGATACATAAATCAAAAGTTGTGGAGAGCCATGATCATTATACATAAAAGAAGAATGCTCCACATATAACTTTCAATGGTCCTAGCTCTTCTGAAATGTTTTTTGAGTGTTGGTGGTCAGGTTTTCTTCAGGCTTGCAATTTAAAGTATTATACTCAATAACTGATGATCATCTATTTCTAGGCTTTATTTCAGAAGACAAATCACCAACACCAAGATGCTTAAACCCATTTGGGAGAATACAGTCAGATATTGTTTCATTTCTTTCCGCTTCCTGAATATTAGGAGCTGCTTCAT
Organism: Acanthosepion esculentum; assembly: GCA_964036315.1. Lineage (NCBI taxonomy): Eukaryota > Metazoa > Mollusca > Cephalopoda > Sepiida > Sepiidae > Acanthosepion > Acanthosepion esculentum. The sequence continues at coordinate 61,108,035 of OZ038499.1, forward strand.
TGGCTTTGGAGTTTAATTTAAAATAAAGCTTCAAAGTTACCAGAATCTCAATATTTGTATCTATTAATATAACAACTGAAACAAAAGATACAGCTGAATAATACTGATAATGATATTATATATATATATTATTTTTATTTTTAATATAACAAAGTTATGCTCTTTAAATGTGCCCATGAAATAAGTTTTGGAGCAGAAGTCTGTAAGAGTGAAAATACTTTTGATACATCCTAATATAATAAGCTCTTTCTCCAAAATATCACTTATTTTCATGTTAAAGCTCAGAGGATTCAAAAATGAAGCCAATCTATAACTTTAATTGCTTTGGTGTGAAAAATAAGCATCAATCTTATTCATTGTTAATCTAATCAAGCAATTTGATCAATGTGTTATTAACATTAATTTTATTACTCTTTGAATAGCAAGAAAGTCTAACATATGTCTCAAAGATTGTAGATAAATGTTTTGATGTTCAATGAAGGAAGCTTCTTAAGCACTTAAAAGACAGCATAAATTCTCTCTTTATCAAATTTTACAATGAGATTGGAGTGCGTGTCAAACATCTATTATCAAATTAACAACTTTCCTCATTGATAATAATTCTATACATTTTATGTCTTCAAAAGCTAAAAAGCAAAATTTACTTGGATCAGCTTTGAACTTAGCGTCTACCAGTTTCAAGCCAAGTGCACTATTAAGTTAGTTACCGAATTCTTTGAAGGATGATAGACTCATCATTATAGGCTTTTCCACAGAAATAGTTATATTTATTTTTCTGACTAATAATGTTTTCCCCCCACATTAATAGTAAGGTTACTTATTTGGATACTCCCACTGCTGTAGACATGCACATATGTCTTTACTTATATTGCCTGCTGTTGACATAGTGTTTTGCATAAGTATTCGCCACCTTGAACTTTTCCACATTTTGTAATGTTACCAACTCTAATTCAATTTGACTTAAATGGTCTTTTTACCATTTAATCAATACAAAATGCTCTTGAATGTGCAAAATACATTTTACTGTGACAACAAAGCAGTCATCTCTTGCATGCATAAGTCTTACCCCACATTTTTGCACAATTACAGCTGTAAGTTTTTTGGGATATGTTTCTACCAGCTCTGCACATCTAGAGATTAAAATTTTTGTCCATTCTTCTTTGCAAAATAGCTCGAGTTCAGTCAGATTGGATGGAGGCAGTCAGTGAACACCATTTTTTCAAGTCTTCCCACATTTTAAGCAAACAGTCTCGTCCTGGTTGGTTTGCAGTTATGCCATACTCTTTCCATTTTCAGATGGTGGATTTAATAGTGCTCTGCAAGATGTTCAAAATATGGGATATCTTTTATAACCTAACTCTGATTTACACTTCCCCACAGCTTTATCCCTGGTCTCCTTGGTCTTCATAATGCTGTTTGTATGTTTGGTTAATATTTTCTGACAAGTCTCCAAGGCATTCACAAAACAAGTGTATTTAACTGGAAAATGCAGAATCAAGGACTGTAATGTTTTCCATTCATTCCTTTACTCATTAATAATTATGTGATTTCTGAAGACAGTTGGATTTTACTTAAGGCTCTTGCAGTAAAGAGGGAGTGAATGCACTCAAAACTTTTCAGATTTTTATTTGTAAATAATTTTGAAAACCATTTAAAATTTTCAATCATTTCAAAATGATGTACTATTTTGGCTGGGTCCATTGCATAAAACCCCAAATAAAATACATTTAAATTTGTGGTTGTAAAGTGAAAAGTGCAAGACACTGAAATGTCAGTCCCTAGTATTTATGTTATAAACTAATTCACACTAAGTGCTATTACCAAACCAGTATAAACATATATTAGCATAAAATATTATCTCTTTTGTAACATATTTTTATTATATTATGGTTTAAAAGGTGTTGTTCAGCTTAGTCTATACTAGAAAGTATTCAACTGAAACCAAAATGGTAATGTCTATAAGAAATTACCATTAATGTCTTTATAGTAATTTATCTCCAGTAAATGATAACTTCCTATTCTTGCCAAAATGGGTCAGTAAAGCCAGGCAACAATGTTATAATACTACAACAGTGAAAGTGTTAATATCTACCTTTGTTTTACACTTGACAGCTGAAGATTTTTAATCAGTTGTTAGCCAAGAATCTCAGATAAAAGCTTAAAACATTTCCCTTCATTGATCTTTGTAGAGATCAGAGATCACTGTAATATCTGATCAGTTTGATCCCTTTTCTCCAGAAATCATTTATCCCTGTCATAGAATAATAATGCTTCCTTGTCTACTGCTTGATAGCAACTCGGAATGAGAAATTGGTAAAGCCATATTTGAATTCCAGTTGTCTTCATTGCATTCACTTATGTGCTAATACACTTGCAAAATGTGTGAATCCATTTCTTCCAGCTATGAGCTAAATAGTTGGACACATCAGGTAAAATAATTGTTATTCTAAGAAAGAAAAAAAAAACAACAAATTAATGCAATATTCACTTAATTCTTACAATCCAAGTTATGTTTTGGATTTAAGTAACCTACAAAGTGTTGATAACCCATAAAAAAAAACAAATAGTTTGCTGCTTACTTTCTCTTTACTTTAACAAAATTTCATTTTTTGTCACTCATTTGTCTCTCTAATTGTACTCTACAATTTTATGCATGCCTACATACTGACAAAATCAAAATGTTTCTAACAAAAAAAAAAAAAAAAATCCCAGATACAAAGAAACAAAATTTTCCAATAATATTAAAGAGACCAAATAACATATCAACCATATTCATTAAAAAAATAAAGTTAAAGACACTAGCCCCCAAAATACTCCAGGTTAAAGTACTATAACTGTTACTAGTTTACTATTAGGTAATCAACAAAACTAGTGCTTTGCTGCTGATTATATGAACAAAGGCAGTAAAAATTAGATAAAACTTGTCTGACTGTTTATGACTTTTGAGTGCATAAGTAGTTGACACAAGATATAGCAAGTTCTCTTGCTACAAGATTCAAGTTGCTGACAACAATCTAGAAAAGCAGAAAAATCCAGAAGCAACATCAATCTGAATTTAAAACAAAAAAATATTTTGAGAACAAGTCTAAAAATAAACTCAATAAGGGCAGGGATTTTAAATAGTACCCAAGTTCAGATATCCTAATTTATTCCATCACAAAAAGGATTTTTTAATCTCAATTTTTTCTCAGCAACAAATTAAAACTAAAAAAAAAAATCTGACAAACTGAGTTAACTATTTTTGTGTTTTAACAATGCAACTAAAATGTCAACATCTACTCATTAGAAAAACCTATCACTTCCTAATTTCAACTCTTTCAAGTAAGTCATTAGAAATTAAAATTAGTCAAAAACAATTTATTAAACTTATTAATTTTCAGGCAAATATTTCTTTCATCTGAATTTCAGTTGTTTTTTATCACAACTTTGTCATTTTACAGTCATTTGTGTAGTTGAGAAATAAAGAATAAAGTTATATGGAAAAACTTCAGTTCATTATCATTTTGAATGTTACTAATCTACACTACTAAAAACTGATAAATGATAGTCAGTGCCAAATTTACATATGGGCTAATATGGGCTGCAGCTCAGAGGCCCCCAGACTAGAGGGGCTACTAAATGCCCTCTAGTCTTGGGCCCCTGATAAAAAAAAAAAAAATAAAGATATAAGAACAGAGGAAATTTGCTTATTTTTATTTAATTTTGTTAAACGTATTCATATTTTATATCGAAAAAGCATCATTTAAAAATGTTTTTTTTATATGGACACTTTGCAACATAATGAAGAGACCCACCCACAAAAAAAACAAATCCTATTAGCCCAGAGGCCTCTTAAGACTTAAATCCAGCTCTGATGATTATTTTTGATAAAAATCAACCAAAATTAAGATGAAAGAAATACTAGTTGAAAAATTAATAACAGTTGGCAAAGATTTATCTACGAAATTTAAAAGAAAATAACAATTTTTATCCATTTTTTTTAATATGTCACTTAAATTGAATTAAAAAAAAATAACCAGGAAACTTATTTGATTCAAACAAAGAAGCAAACATTTCGTATACTTGCCAGCAACCAAAAATATTTTTTAAAAATGAAAAAAAAAAGAAAAAAAAGAAAATCAATTCTGAATAGAGTGCTGACAACTTATTTGGACACTTTTCCTATACAGCTCAAAACTATATTTTTCTACAAAATTATACATTCCTAATATAGTTTGTTTCTTTATGAAAATTACCTTCATTTCTTTGGGATATTTTTTTTCATTTTCAAGCAAATTTAAGTTTTAAAATCAAAACAAGTGGCTCTAAAGTGAGGATTTAATTTACAGTATTTAAAGTGACAATATCCAACATTAGATCAAATATCCGTTTACAATGTAAACTTACTGTTAAACTGGACCCTGACTTTGTGTCTATCTGGAGTCATTGATTATTCACTGACAAGAATATGATAGTTGAATCAGAAAAGCAACAATTCACTCTACAGAATACCTTATCAGGAACCACTGAGTACTGTTTAAAAATAAGAAAAGCTTTGGAGTCATTTTACAAAACAGTTTGATAGAATCGAAAAAGTTGAGATAGAAACATTCACATGTTGAATGCATGATGGTAAGAAAAATCTAACCAAATTTTGTTTTACGGTTTTAAGAAAATCATTCCCCACAAAAATATATGTAATTTGATTCAATAAAAATCAGGATACATCAAAAAGTAAAAACATAAAAACTATGATGACAGCCATATTTTCATAAAGATGGATACCAACATGAATACAAAATCAGGGTCCAGTTTAGCAGTACATTTACATTGTAAATTGAACCTTTGATGTTTAATGCCAGGCTACAGTTTGATATTAGACATACATGGTAAATCAATTTTGCACTTTATAACTACTTTGCTTCTACTTTAAAAGTTAAATTTTCTCAAAAATGGCAAAGTTCACATAGAAATAAAGTCTATTTAATAAAGAGCAAAACAAACTACACCTGCATTTTCAGAGAAAAATTAATTTTAGTTTAATCAAATCATAACCGCTCTAAGTTTAGCTTTAATTTTTCTCAAATTATCATTTAAAAATCAAAACAGAATTAATTAGATAAGTGTAACATAGCAAGAAATTGGATGTGTGGGTGGTGCAATGGATAGTGACTTGGAATGAGAAATCAGAAAGCCAAGTTCAAATCAGGATCATTACATTCACTTAGGCACAATTATCCTTGGGAAAGGTATTATGAATCTATCTCCCCCTCATGCTATAGGTTAAATAGTAGGAGTTTATCTGTAAAAATCATTGTTACTCTCAAAAAATTGTTAATGCAATAATCGATTGCAAAAAAGAACAAAAAAGAAAAGTATATAATCAGGTATACTGTGAGTTTTTATAATGAGTATTTTTTACGCCAAAAATAGGGGGTCACACTATACACATGCAATTCTTTTTGAAGCGGGTTAAAAATCATGTATTTTCAGTAACCGGTTGCACTGTACATAGGTAATTTTCTTTTTCTGAAGTGGTTAAAATTTGTGTAAAGAAATTCACATGAAGTCAGCTTATACACAAGTATATACGGTATTCTTACAATCTAAAGTATGTTTCGGCTTTAAATAACGTACAAGGAGTTGGTAAGCTGTAAAAACAACAATCAATCAATAGCAAGTAATTCTAAAAATTATCAAGGATCAAAGTGTAGTAAATCTTCTTTTTCTCAGTGTAATTCAAAAGAGAAACAAATTCGTAATAAAAAATTTATCAAGTCAGATTTCCACTCCAATTTCAAGAACCTGTCTTCATAAATTCTCACAAATATTTCACGAAGAGTTTCTGAGTCTTTAACTAAACAAGCACAATCACACAAACATAAAAATACCATTTCTATACTACAAGACAACCTGTGCAAGTATCATGAGATACATTCCTCTGTTCATAAACATTATTATATATCAGTTGAATAGAACGTGTGAAGAGGAAAGAAACAACTAGTACCTGGTGGGAGAGAGGAAGTCAGGGTTTGAGGATTAGGAAGAGGAAGATGTAATGGTGTAAAAAGATGCCAGACAAAGTACAAGAGAAGAAGAGATTGGACTGTCCGGTTATGTCTATAATCAGGCTGTCAAGCAAAGATTGAAAGACTTCATGAAATCTCTTTTCTCCTGAAGTCTGTTGTATTGATCTCATTGTTCGACAATCAGCTAGTTCTTTACCTTTCAATATTTTCTCTTTTCAAGCTTACTCAGTTTACAATCAGCATTTGGAAGATTACACTCCCCATTTCTCAGGTTTTGTTTGGGGGATCTTTTTTTTATGGTTGGTGGTAGAACGATTATTAGATGGGGATGAGGTCAGTGGCTCAACAGTGCTCAAATTCCATCAGCCAAGAAAAATGAACTCCAACAACACAGGGCCAAGCATGCACAAATGGAATAAAATACAATGCAACACACAAAGGCATACAGAATAACACATTAATGTGATATTCAAAGTTCTAAATATAAACAATATGAAGAGTGTTCCAAAAGTCTTGAGTCTGACTGTGATCTCTTCTATAGTGATTCAAAATTACAACTTTATTTGAATGCCTTACACCCACAAACATACATTATATATATATATATATATATATATATATATATATATATATAAATATAAAAGTGGACATGGAAGTCAGCACTTAGAGGCGACAGTCTGTTTCATGCTAGTGCAATCGCCTGACGATTGCACTAGCATGAAACAGACTGTCGCCTCTAAGTGCTGACTTCCATGTCCACTTTTATATTTACACACGCTCTATCTCTGATATTGAGCACTTTACCCCATAAATATAGCACACTTTAAGACTATATTTCTGCATATATATATATATATATATATATATATATATAATCATTTATTTAAATATTATAACATAAATATGTTATAAAATCACTACAAAAATAGCCATTTTGTTTCAACACTTCTGGTGTCTTATCAAGTGATGATGTTGAATGTAGAATAAATGGTTTTAAAAGTTTCAAATTAATTAACGATCCTTCGCTAGGGGTAAACGCTGTTACATAAGCTAGAATGACCAATCAAAATACAAGTTTATGGTAATTCGAAAAATTTGACAACTAAGCAAGGTTATCATAGATATTAAAAGATTTATAAAATTTGAAATTAAAATTAAAAGTAAAAAATTACCTATTTAGAAATCTAAATCAAATCTCTATTAAGTTTTAAATTGTAGAATTACCGAGGAGAAAAAAATAAAAATAAAAAATACATATGCTATTTAATTTATTTTTTCATTGAAATTATGTTAAAAAGGATGTTCATAGCTCCAGACAAAAATGTATACATTTTTACAGTTTAACTTCAACATGGTAGCCACCTCTCACGTAAAACAATTCAAACACACTCAGGTTATAATACATAAGCGCCCAGACATATTTAGATATATACACACACACAAAAAACGGTGACGAGACACGACCCTTGATAAAAAATAATAAAAAAAAAAAAATATAAAAAAAAAACAAACACATACACACAAGCACACAAACACGCAACCAAACGTGCATGCACTTCCCTTACACATAGACATCAATAAACACAGGCACATACATCCACATGCACATTGACCTAAACAATCAGACGCAATAGCCAATCCCACACTTGGGTGTGTGTGTATATATATATATATATATATATATATTATGAAATGGAATAAGTCTGATGTGTTCTAGATAGCCACAGAGTGTGTTGCCGATCAAAGTGAAATACAGCCTATAATAAACGCAAATCTTTCTCCTATTCTCAAAACTTTCTCAAATCTTTCTCCTATTCTGCTCAGTTTCATATCCTAACATAAACAGGTTCAAATCCTGCCACAGAATGCATATTTTTCTTCAATAAGATTTCTCGAATATTCAGGCCAGTAGACAAGAATAAATAAATATACTGTTTAATAAATAAATGAAACATCTACAAAAATGTGGATATCCACTAAAAATAGGATTTAAGTGATAAAATCTGTCAGATTGATAAATAAAAAACCCATTACTTCTTTAAAAATCGCTTTATTTATGTTAGGATATGAAACTGAGTAAATAAGAGTGTTTCAAGAATCTGAGAAAGATTTGCATTTCTAAGGTACTATTCAATTTTGCCTGATCAGTGACACGTTCTGTGGGTGAGTCAGTCTAAAGTACACTGGGTCTAATGACAGTTTCTTTGGCAAAGAGGGACACAGGTTCGAATCCTACTACACAGTGCATATTTTTCTTTAATAAGATTTCTTGAATATTCAAGCCAGTAGATAAAAATAAATAAATATATATGTTTAATAAATAAATGGAGTGTCTACTCAAACATGAATATCCATTAAAATCATGTTTAAAGTGATAAAAATCTTTTGGATTAACAAATAAAATAACAGAGATCAGTTTGTATAAGTTTTTCTTCTTCAATAAAATAGGAAAAAATATCAATCTAGGACATCAGACAAAATGGCCAGATGTCTGCTGCTTTGACTAGTGAAGATAGATTATTACTTGTAGATTTACAAATACATAAAAAAGAACAAAAAAAATGTTTTGATTTGAAAATATCTAAAATGACAGATTTCAACACTATCACTTCAATGATCTAACCACTGAACATTCACCTAAAATAATTTTTTTTTTAATTTTTAATCATAAATTATGTTTATCATTAATTTTTTTTTATTAGTATTTCAGCAAACTTGGATTTTTGTGCCTGTAAAAAAAAGACAGTGTCAACTGAATAGTTTTTTGCCATTAAACTGTGTTCAAGATGAGATTAAAACTAGATTTTTGAATGCTGATTTTCAAGGTTAGACAAGTAGAACGTCTCCATCCAGAAGATTAATAGAACATAACCTTTTTACCTACCCTGTGTGAGACAAAGATAAGCTTAGTTATGGTTTGCTTACTTTTATCTCTTTCGACTAAAATAACAAGTCATCATTACAAGCAAAACTTAATATATTCTTCCTTATTTATCAGCACCATCAAGTTAAATAAACCCAAGCCCCTCACCTTGGAGAAATAACAAGCTCATCTAAAAGAGGCTTATTGCCATAGTGAGTTCAATCCTCATTGTGCTTGTGGCTTTATAACATAAAATAAACAACCTTGTGGCTTTATGATGGACTAAGGTAACCTTGATAAATATCTATAGAGTGCTTTACTATGTAGTAATGGTTAACAAGCTAGTCTTATAGACTTATAGTCCGTATCATCCTCCCTTGGTTACTCCTTCCTGCACTTTATGCTAGCCAAAGTAAACATCAAACAATTAAAGCAAATAAATGCTTCTCTAATTGGAAAGACGCATAAGACTCGAAGACCAACATCAATGATAGTGAACCAAACCTTCTGAAGACTAACCATTTACTTCAGTATTTATAACTTAATTCTATCCTGAACTAATGTTCAAATCTTTGCAGACACCAAGATGTTTTTTCTGTCCATGAAAGACTTCATTTTTCAAACCCTTTTATAATAGAGAGTGGGCCAAAAGGGTCAAGAAGGGAGTTTTGATATTTGATATCCTCCCTTCATTTTTGGTTTTAAATTTACAATCCCATAGAATATAAATACAACATATATAAGAAAATTAAAAAGTTATAAATTTAATTAATGATTAACAAATTAGAAAAATAAATTAAAATTTCAGAACCTTTTGTAATTTCTGGCCCAGCTTATAAAACCTAAAGCAATAATAAAATTTGGTTAAGATTACTCCAGGCACCTGAGAAAACATACACCCACACATACTGCTAGAGATTCAACTTAAAGACAGATTACAGTAAACACTAATAGAAATTCATTCAAGGATATGAGTAAACCAATTTGAAAGTTAATGACTAAGTGAGTATCAGTTATTATTCCTCGAGGCCCACGTAGCGACTTGTTCAACCAAATTAAGGACTATCTAATCATGTAGACAGCAAATCAATCGTCTTCAAATGAAAATGTATTTATTAATAATATAAATGATCATAAGCATGAATATTTAACATGATTGATTGACTTTGAAATGTCTATTCAGCAAAACATTTAAAGAGATCAAAACGTGCAATTTCATGAAAAATTTATGTTGCCATTAACAAAAATATGAACAGAGTTGGCTTTTGTTCAAACCTGGAAAACTAAAAATAAAATGGAAAAAAAATGAACCAGAGATTAAAAGATGATCATAATTTGTTTTCCCTCATTAAATACAAACCTAGTCAGGAGACAGAGAGGGCAGATGGTGAGTTGAACTAAGAAAAAAAAAAAAAAAAAAAAAAGAATTCCAACAGCCATATTTATATGCTCAGCAAAAAGAATCCAAATAATTTACAGATTCTAATGTCTGTGCAAAACATGAATTAAAAAAAAAGATATTTTTTTAAAAAAATATTGCCAACATATTTAATTGTATTCTCCACCAAATAAACAATTTGTAATAAGTTACATTTATTAAATTATTTATTGCAGTTTTCAGATATCATGTTATTATAAGAAAAAAAAAACATTAGACAAATACATGGCTTACTGGCACTGTTTTTGCTCTGAAGCTTACAAATTAAAAATAAAAATAAAGTTATTGTAAACTAGAACATAATCAGATATTTCTGTTTATGAGATTAAAAAGGAAAAGAATAATTTTAGTTGGGGAGACAAAGTATGATAATTTTGTCCCTTAATAACTGGACTATTAATTTGTTAAGGCACTGATTAAAATAAATAAAACCATGCAATTAATAGGATATGTAAATTTGTCTAAGAAGAAATTAGACCTGCTTGTTTTAATTTAGTGCCTCATATATATATATATATATATATATATATATATAGTGTAACCCGGATATAAGATAGCTGGATATAAGAGAAACCCGGATATAAGAGATTTTCTGTGGTCCCAAATTAGAGCCTGTGTTAATGTATATATAATAGACCAAACCCGGATATAAGAGACTTCTTCTCCAGTCCCAACAACTCTCTTATATCCGGGTTACACTGTGTGTGCATATATATATATATATATATATATATATATATATATATATATATATATATATATATATATATATATATACACACACACACACACACACACACACACACACACACACACACACACACACACACACACACACACACACTGTTGGTATGGTGTTTGCTTGACAACCTTGCTGTCAGGGTTTCAATTCTCGGTAGTGGATGCGCACTGCTGATGAGTCCCAAATATAGGACGAAACGGCCATCCAGTGCTTTCTGTTGAGGTTTCTTTCAGACTCAATGAATTACTTAATTATAATTATCAAATCCTCCTTACAATATATATATATATATATATATATATATATATATATATATATATATATTCTGTTTATACATTATTTTTATAGATATAAATATTTAAGTAAATGCTCTGTTTATAATAAACAGTATTAACAACATTTACTGGCCTGAATGTCTGAGAAATTTCATAGAAAATGTGTACTCCAACAGGAATAAAACCTGTATCCTATACGGAATCATCATATAGTCTGATGTGCTATACCATTTAGCTACAGAGGAAACATCAAGTTAGCAAGGTCAAATTACTGTTTTTAAACTACAAATTTCCCATGATTTCACTTGAACAATCATATTTGCACAAAGCGTATCTTAACGAAAACAAATGACATCATATATAATGAAATGGGCTAAGTTTGACAATTATTTTACTATATTTTCTGTTTATACATTATTTTTATAGATACAAATATTTAAGTAAATGCTCTATTTATAATAAACAGTATTAACAACATTTACTGGCCCGAGGACACAACTTCTATGAAATTTCTCAGACATTCAGGCCAGTAAATGTTGTTAATACTGTTTATTATAAACAGAGCATTTACTTAAATATTTGTATCTATAAAAATAACATATAAACAGAAAACATATTAAAATAATTGTTGTACATAGTCGATTTCATTATATATATATATTTATCTAAGATTTATATGCAGACAACTTTGTGTCATGACCTATATTAAAAATTTTTTTTTGGTGGGTTTGAATTTAGTGTAGATCATATTTGATTACTTAATCACGGCAAAGGCCACAACCCTATTTTTTTAAAAGTATTCTGCTTTTGAAATTAAATTAATCTCGCTTGCCAGTGTTTTGACATCAGCTGAGGAGACACATTTGTGGTGTTGAAACATGATTGTAATTGTGTAGCGATTTTTAACATGTTTTTGTCTTAATTTCCTAAAATAAATAATATTTAGCTCTACTTTGTATTGAGTCCTCTTTTAAATTAAATGTTACATACAGTGGAATCATACTCCATTTGTTCTCATTTTACCTGGATATATAAGCTGAATATTTCATTCTGAATAAAAAAGCGTGTGTACTATTCTTGGCGAATAATGGATACTGACAACTGTGCCCATGCTCTTCTTGGATTTTCTTAACTTTTTTTTTTTTTTTTAATGAAAACGGCGCACAAATATAAACCCTGGCCCCTTTTTGCAGTGTTTCATCCCTGACTCAATGGTGAAGAAAGAAACATTCAGAGCTTTTTTTTCTGAAAAGATGGATATTCAGGTGGCCAGGAAATTTGGCTAGCTTCAATTCCTCTGAGAATCTTGGCGCTATCATTGTATTGAAAATGTCTTCTTGGACTTGCCCAAAGAACAAGCAGCATTCTTGACAGCATTTCATACAAGGATCATAGACGTTTTCAAGGAATTAACAAGTGAACAACAAATGTTCAATGAAACACTTACTTATTTCAAACACGGTTGGATTCCACTAAGACAGCTCATTGGAAATAAAATATACAATGGGGGTGCTGAAAAGTTCTCAGCAAACCAAGAAAAACATTTTTTAAAAATTTGATATTTGGCTATTTGGTCAGAATTTAAGAAGTGGGTTGAAATGAGAACTTTTCAGTATCTGTTTGTATTGATAATCAATTGAGTTGGTGTTACTTGCAACAAAAATAAAAATGTTAGTTTTATTATAATACACCCTTTTAGAGTAAAAGAAAGCTGTGTACAATCTTTTTTCAAAGTACTAAATTATTTCAAATTTTATAAGTTGAAACAAGACAACAATTAGATGGCTCTCAAAATCATCATTAAACTCAGTCAAATATTATTTTTCTCAATTTAATTTTAAAGATGAAGAAAAAAAAATATAAGCAATTTTTCAGAGTGCAAATAAAAAAAATCATCTTATTAAAATGAAACATTTGTAATTTAATTTTATTTTAAAATTCAAGTGAAACTTTCAACCTAAGTGTTAAGTTGTATGTAGAATTAACTATTTCAAATAAGAATTAAAATTTCAGAGATTAATAAGAGACTGAAATGAGTTTAACATGTAATATTATCCATCCAGATATACAAAGAGATTATACAATAGTGTAGATTTATTTATCTGTTAATCCTTTAAGCATCTTGAATAGTAGAACAAACCTATAGTCTTATTTGGCAACTAGACTACTGCAGAAAGAAATGGCAATCTACTGTAAGAAAATCATCTGCCAAATCAGTCATGAATAAAAGAAACATGATTGCCCAAGCATTATCACGTATGACACCTAAATTGAAATTTAAGTTGATTGAAATACAAAAAAAAAACATGCCTTCCTAATGAGAGAATATTTTTTATGAACAATATCCCAAAAGGCATGTAAAAATATTTCTTTAAAGTTCTAAATCTTTACTTACATTATTCAGACTGTTATCTTCATTGCCATATTCACAACATTTTTTGGGTATTGGTATTGTGGTCTGGTATTGAACTCACAACTCTTTGGGTATAATCACTGGATTTAAGAGTTGAGCTAAACTGATACATCTGGAAGAGGCATGGCACGTAGAACTAGAATAATCTACCCCGGTGGATTAAATAAAGGGTTCGGTTCGAAATTCCAATCACCTGAAGAAGACTGGAGCGTACAACGGCTGAAATGTTGTGAATCTGGCAATGAAGATAACAGTCCAAATAATGTAAGTAATCATAATACCTCATCTCAGAGATATAGGCAGATTCTAAATCTTTATGCACACAGATATTCCTGTATCTATATCAATGTATTAATGGATTTATTTTAGCTGCTTCCTAAAGTTCTGAGATGAGGAATTATCATTGTTATTACAGCCTGACTATTTAGTATCCTTAGTTCTTTATGTCATATTCAGTATCATTCTTGGAACTTCAAACAACCACAACCAATATGAGGAGACTAGTTGGTATAAGGTCAGTATAAAATTGTTATGTTGTGAATTTACAAATGTGAATATTATAGAAATTTGTAACATCCTCTAACAAGCAATCAAAAGAGAAAAACATTAGTTCATTTCTTTTTTAGTTATATTCAATTAGAGTTGATACAAAAAAAAGCATTTACAAAAATACTTATTGTATAGAAATGTCATTATGATGGATATACAATGAGGTTTAATGCTACATATTGTAATATAGATGCAAAATGAAAAAGTTGTCATTTGGTAGGTGTACATATGGAAACTTAAAGTATTGATATATTGGTATTTAATCAGTGCAATTTAATTTCTCTGTACATATCTACAATTACGAATGTGTATGAACACATATCTATATAGACAAGGGACTGCTGAAAAATTATCAGACTAACCAAGAAAGGAAACAAAAAATTTTAAAAAAATGTTTGTTCAGATTTTTGGAAAGTGGATCAGCTTAAGAACTTTTCAGTACCCTCTTGCACGTGTATGCATGTGTGTGTGTTTATCCACAGTAATAGTTAGTAACAAGTTAATCTCAAACAAATTTGATTGTGTTAGGGGTTCAGTTCTCAATATGCAGATCTACTTTGTCTTGACACCAGCTTAAATATGTATACAAAGTGATCCACATGCAAAATATAAGAGTAATTTCTAAGGAATTAATGGATTTTATTTATGATCTGGGATTTATTTCTCATTACTTTAAACATTACTTTTAATGGATACATGTGTTTCAGTAGATCATCTTGTTTTTAAACAGTGTAAGCTGATGTCTAGTGGCCTGTGCATTTGAATATTTTACAGTGTCAGAACATACATTCTCTTTATTAAAACACAAATAAACTGGCCATTAGATGTAAATTTATACAATTTAAAAACAAGGATGTCTATTCAAACATTTGTATACACAGAATATAATGTTAAAAGTTCTAAGAAATTATATATATATATATATTATATATATATACACAGACAAACCTCTCAACGAACTAATCTGTTAAAGCCAATTATTTGTAGATGGGAAGGGATTATTTTTGATTTATAAAACCACTATAGTAACTACTAGTAGTTATGATCATAATGTAAATACTACAAACACACACACACACACACATATATATATATATATTAGTTATATTAATCAAAATAACAAAAATAATAGATTTCTCACAGCTACTTTCTCATGCATGTGCTAATGTATCATACTTTTTATACTGTACACCAGCCCCTTTGTTTACAATTGAAAGGGCCATCACCATCGCCAAGCAGTCATTTTGAGAACTAATATGACTCGTTCCACTAAGCCCACAAATTTTGAAATACATTGCTGATGATTTAAAAGTTTTTTTCCTGCAGATTTTGTCTGTTGCATCCAAAGTCTATAGATGAAAAGTTTCTGTATATATAAAAAAACTTTGAATGTTATGATAGTTTATACTCTATATTTGAAATAGATGCCCCATTTTTAAAAAGAAAAATAGAACCTTGCTTGCTGCATCGTTCTCCGAACAGTTAAAGTACACTCAATCAAACAGTGATTTCACCGTACAAAGGGAGACGCAGGTTTGCACCCTGCTGAGAATGCATTTTTCTTTACTAAGATTTTTCGAAGTTGAATGTGCAGGCCCATAGATGCAATGCACACTGTTTAATAAATAAAAACAGGGCACTTATTTCAAATACAGAGTATCCACTATAATAACGTTTAAAGCAATTCATTTAGAAATATATTCAGCCAAGTGACAAACTTTATATTTGTATTAATTATATATATATATATACACACACACACACATATACAGTGTGCGATACGTAAATTAGTAAAATAACTTCTGAATTTGTTGGTGAGGGTTTCAAGCTCAACACAGGTCCCATATCAAGTGCCTTGAGGGGGCAGTGCTGCACAGGGTCAAGAGGGTGGCTGCTGGAAGACCCTATGTTTTGGCAACTGGACTCTGCACCATGCCACACAAGCAGGAAGACCCAGTCATGGCTGCAACCCCATCACCCCTTACATCTGGCCAACTAATTCCCCAAACTGCAACCCCTTTATTATTATGTGTAGGGCACAGTTGAGTGAATGACCAACAAAACTCCTTGTAACACCAAAGATGAACTGAAGGCAAAGATTATGGCAACATTCACCAACTTATATAAAGAAGGGGACCACCCAGAAGAGTTGCTGGAGTTTCCGAAGTTGTTTGGAGGACGTGGTTGGAGCCAATGGCGATTTTATTGAATAAATTTACTCTTTAGTATTTCAAGATATTTTTGTATAATTTTCGTAAATATATCTGTTATTAATGAGATGTCAATTTTATTTTCATTTTTTAATTTAGATAACAATTTATCCATCGCAACTTGTATATGAATTGGAATCACATGCAGAACAAATATGGGTTTGAATCTGACAGAAACAAATAGGAAATATTTATAAATTAACATATTTCACCTTTATTAAATTTTCGTCGGAGAATGAAATATGGAAAAAAATTTTCTATTTTTATTCTTGCATTAACCAATGAAAATCAAACAACACAAAAATAAAAATGCCAAAAGATTTTTTTTCTGTATCTCATTCTCTGATGAAGCTTTAATAAAAGCAAAACATGGTAGATTTATAAATGTTTCCTATTTGTTCTTTATCCTATATATATATATATATATATATATATATATATATATACATACATACATACATAATCTCCAATATGTACCGTTTTAACAGCACATGAAAACTGATCTAAACACGTGAGGTTCTTGAAATTCATCCAGTTCAGCCTAGTTTGGCACAAGTATGAGTTACCTAGAAGGATAAAGAGCCTGCCTCAGTTTTTTTAATGGTCAATTCACTAACCATTGGCTCACTCTAAAGTACACCTTGTGAGGATCAAGTTGTCTGAGAGCTAACCACTGCTTTACAAAGTGCTTTATACAATAAAACAAAGAACACATACACGATACATGTGCATATTATATAAGCATATTTGTGTATGTGCATGTATGTACATAGTCACACAGTGTAACATACAAATAATAATGAGTAGAAATATTTTGCAAGCATATACAGTATAGACCAAGTATTTTTACAATGGAGAGTCAGGCAGTCTTATTTGACATTAAGATAATGACTTGAAAGAAAAAGAGAAGAAAAATAAATCAAGTGGTTCCTAATTTAAATTGGGGACACAGGATAAATGAAACAAAAGAAAATATACTCTTAATTGCTTTCAAAGTCACTTTGGTAGAGGGTAGTTGAAATAAAAACATTTTAACACACGAAAGATTAATATAGGCTGTTTTGCCCTCTCTTCTGAAAGGGTACTTAAATCTGCAAAGACTAAGTTTATCAAAAAATAATATTATAACCAGATGGACAGATCAATAAAAAAACGGATTCATCTAGGAAAAGCATTTTTGCACTTGATTTTATTTTATTTTTTTTACAAATTCACTAATACACAAAGAAATAAATATAACAGTAATTTCTTTAATGCCACATTTCGTAGAAATATGAAATGGGTATACAGTCTAAAAAGAGATTGTGTATTTTTGAATGAAAGTAAATATATGCATTTAATAAATATAAATGAAGTGCATATATGTATGACTGAGATAGATAGATAGATAGATAGATAGATAGATATGAACAGACTGAGATAGATAGATAGATAGATATGAACAGACTGAGATAGATAGATAGATAGATAGATAGATAGATAGATAGATAGATATGAACAGACTGAGATAGATAGATAGATAGATAGATATGAACAGACTGAGATAGATATGAACAGACTGAGATGGATAGATAGATAGATAGATAGATAGATATGAACAGACTGAGATAGATAGATAGATATGAACAGACTGAGATAGATAGATAGATATGAACAGACTGAGATAGATAGATAGATATGAACAGACTGAGATAGATAGATAGATATGAACAGACTGAGATAGATAGATAGATAGATAGATATGAACAGACTGAGATAGATAGATAGATAGATATGAACAGACTGAGATAGATAGATAGATATGAACAGACTGAGATAGATAGATAGATATGAACAGACTGAGATAGATAGATAGATATGAACAGACTGAGATAGATAGATAGATATGAACAGACTGAGATAGATAGATAGATATGAACAGACTGAGATAGATAGATAGATATGAACAGACTGAGATAGATAGATAGATATGAACAGACTGAGATAGATAGATAGATAGATAGATAGATATGAACAGACTGAGATAGATAGATAGATAGATAGATAGATAGATAGATATGAACAGACTGAGATAGATAGATAGATAGATAGATAGATAGATAGATATGAACAGACTGAGATAGATAGATAGATAGATAGATATGAACAGACTGAGATAGATAGATAGATAGATATGAACAGACTGAGATAGATAGATAGATAGATAGATATGAACAGACTGAGATAGATAGATAGATAGATATGAACAGACTGAGATAGATAGATAGATAGATAGATATGAACAGACTGAGATAGATAGATAGATAGATAGATATGAACAGACTGAGATAGATAGATAGATAGATATGAACAGACTGAGATAGATAGATAGATAGATAGATATGAACAGACTGAGATAGATAGATAGATAGATATGAACAGACTGAGATAGATAGATAGATAGATAGATAGATATGAACAGACTGAGATAGATAGATAGATAAATATGAACAGACTGAGATAGATAGATAGATAGATATGAACAGACTGAGATAGATAGATAGATAGATAGATATGAACAGACTGAGATAGATAGATAGATAGATAGATAGATAGATAGATAGATATGAACAGACTGAGATAGATAGACATGAACAGACAGATAAATAGATTGACAGATAGATATTCTTTCAACTGGTTTCACTGGCTGAGTGAAGATAGATTTTAAAAGGTTAATGCTTTGTTGTTTTTAATCAATTCACTCCAAGCAAGGCAATAATTAATGCCATTAAGAAAAGAGCTACTGGGAGTGAAAGAGAATGAGAAGACTTTTAAAGAAGAAATCGTGCTGAAACCCAATCAATCCTACACAGGAAACAAGGGATAAACATCTCCTCCTGTTCAAAAGACCAGGGAAAGAATGAACTGAGTGAGAGGCGAACTTCTACTCCTATGCGTTATTTTTTGTAATATTTACGAATAAAAAACAAAACAAGTAATATTTTCATTAGAATTTGTAATCTTATCAATAATTTTTTAATTCCAGCCTTTATTCTAGAAGAAAACATTAAAAATACTAGTATAAAATAAGAAAAGCCGTCGACAACATGAATAAATACACACACGCGTACGTAAGGTGGATCAGTAAGTCTGTAGCCATTTAGCATTACCTAAATGCGACAATTATGAATTTTTTAATACATCAAATAAGGGAAAGAAAATATTTATGAATAAAAAACTACACTACACACATCTACAATAACAGAAAAGTTAAGCCGAAGCGACCCCCCGCCCCCAAAAAACTGTCGAATGTGTTAACTTAAAAAGAGTCCTAAAATACAATATAGACCAAAAAGAAGTTATGCAATTTTCTTCTCTAGGAAGAAGAATCATTAAAGGAAATACTTATGTTTTTTGTTTACCTGCATTTTATTTATTTGATCTGAACTGTAAAATTTTTACAGTAAAAACAAAAAACATGATGTAGAGACAGTTACTAGCTTTTTTTATTTTTATTTTTAGAATTAATTCTCTGCAAGTTGCAACTAAATAAACGAAGCTAATATAGTTAAAAAAAAACAAAAAGATAGATCAACAAATACCATCTTCCTATTCATCAAGCAAAAAAAGGAGAAGGGGAAAAAATAAAAATAAATGCTATTATATAAAAATGGGTTTCTTTTTTAAATAACTATTTTCACTTGCAATATGTTCCGACACATTGTGTTGTACCTTGTCCGTTAGCAAAGCCGGTAAAGTAGCCATTTGATGAATGGCATTCATATTTGTAGACAGGCAATAAAAGAAAGAAATGGGAAGAAAAAAAAACAAAACTTGTTTCTGTATATGAAGACATATTGATATATGGTTGGACTGGAAAGGGAAGAAGAAATAGTGGAGCAGGAAGGAAGAGAAGAAGAAATGGGAATGATGCAGGTTCGTGCCCTTTGCTTTCTCTCCTCCTCCTAAGGTTCCTGAACCTACTCCAAAATTCAAAACCCACCCTTATTTATTTCAAACAAGCACCCGTGGTAGCCAGGTTCCAAAGGATTTGTTTGTTTGCCTGTCACAATTACAAATAATAGTGTTGCCTTCTTTAGTTTTAACTGGGGACTGAGAGTCACTTGATTATTTCCAATAAATGTAAAATGTAGCAAAAAGAAGAGAATTGTGAAGGAGCTTTCCTTTACTTTATCCATGCAAACACAAAGTGTGGGGATTGGCTATTTATTTGGCTCGCCTCATATTGTGAAAATTACATTAAAATTTAAAAACTTTGGCTGCTGTATTTTTATTTAATTATAAGTTCTTGAATTAAAAAAAAGAATGAAAAACGCTAAAAATTTATACTTTAAATTTAATGAAAATATTTTTTCAGATACTTTGAATCAAAGCAAAAAGTATCATTTTTTGTCATTAAAAAGTAAAAACGTATTTGATTATTACATTAATTGCTAATTTTTAAGTATAAAATATTTTATTTGTTTATGAAAATGCGTTTTCAACTTTTTATTTATAATTTGTGTTTTAAAAAGGTTATATAATAAATTTAAAATTTAACCGATTATATTTGAAAATAAGAACTCCCAATAAAAACGTAAGTGGCTGTATATTTGCTGTTAAAATAAATACAGTGACTGGATTTCGTAAAATAAATAAAAATGATTTTATTTTGGCTTCATTTAAGTTCCCCCCTTTACTTTTTCAACTTTTATAATTTAACATTTAAAAAAATAAATTTCAACACATAGAAATCCGCAATAATTTGCCCGTACCTCTCCCTCCAACTCGACATTAATTGATTTATTATTTTCAAATGATCAATCCCAACGGTAACCGACAAAACCAGTTCATGTACCACGAAAGGTTAATTTCTTTCCTAAAAAAGTCTCATAAACGAAAGACTTGAAACTTTTTTTCTACTAATCAGCTTTCTTTTTCGACATGGTTAAACTTATTCTGTTAAAAACTTTAAAAAAACTCGTGGATGTTACTTTTTTGTACTATTATTTAAACAATAAACATGGAACAAAATTCAAAAGATTTCGGTTTTTAGTCTTTCTTAGTCATGATATCAACCACTTTTTGTAAAAAGTGCTAAATGAAAAACAAAAAAAAAAGGTGAAGGAATAATACTTTTAACTTTTTAGACTAGAGTAATTTTTAAGGCATTTTTATGAAAATTTAATTTTTCATAAGTCCCTGAAATTTTTGGCGTGGACATCAAATTAGGTATTAATTACTAAAGTTTTTAAATAAATTATTTAAAAAGAAAAAAAAAACGGTATATTTGGTTTTAAAAAGAAAAGAAAAAGGATTTCACTTTGAGTAGCGAGCATGTGATAGAAAAAAAGTAAGGTTTTCAATAAAAGATAAAATTTACCGACAAATCCTTTTAACAAATATAGAATACAATAAACACCGTTGGTACCGGATAAAATGAAATACAAAAATAAACAGAAAAGAAAAAAACTTGCTCTGAGTAAAGCATTTTTTTTATTTTATTTTATTATTTATTTGCGATTTCCCTTCACACACACAACCTCTGCCCTGCACGCTTAATGGTAAAAAAAGCAACATTTATTTAGTGTTACATATGAGATTACTTCCACATGAAGTAAAATAAAAGAACCTTTTTTTTATTGTTAAAGAAAGACTAGAATAAAGAAGAAAAAAAAGCAAGCACTTCCTAGCTTTGTATACAAAAATAAGATAATCATATTTGTAATTCAATATTGCAGCTTGACTGTTAGAAAGGTAAACAGATTACAAAAGACAGCTTTTTTTCACGTAGTTTTTTTTCTTTCTTTCTTGGGCTTTTTATCGATAGATTATTAAATTTGAACCAAACAAAAAGAAAAAGAAGTTCCCTTTTTAAATCTACATTTGTTTATTATATAAACAAATAACAGCTAACTTAAAATCACAACTTTTACGTTCATGTACACAATTGTCAATAGGCTACACATTTACACACACAAACAGTAACGTATTCAAACATGCAACAGAATAATAAATATTATATTATTAAACATTGAAAAAATAGTTTTTTTTTTAACATACCATACAATAATCTGCCGGTTTAATTTTTTTAAAATCCATATGCGAGTGGACAAAAGAAAAAAAATTCATTTTCGGAGCAGTTTTAAACAAATAAAATAAAAACGTTTAAAAACTGAACGATAGAATTGCCTTTTTGCAGCAATTGAACTGACTTTAGTTTAAAAAAAAAAAAAAAAAAGCTCAAACTGTATGTGTTAAAGAGGAAAACACCACGGGCATGAAAAATTATTACATATTACAATTATTACATCAATATTGTTAATAATAATAACAAGAGTAATAATAATCAAAACCCGCAAACCAAAAAGTTCGTAGAGAGAGACAATTCTATTGAAGAAAGCTAAGCTGGAATAGAAATTGATGACTACTATCAACTTACATATACACGCGCGCGCGACTGTGTGCACAAACTGCTTAGTGATACAGTTTACATCTTAATAAATAAATATAAAATGTATAACTACCCTCAAAAGTGACCCATGTGTCCATGAAAATATATATATCTATTTGCAGCGTGTCCCGAGGGCCCCAGAGAGAAAACGGTGTTACCTTCCCTTCTTTCAACTTGGATATGCCAACCAAATAATAACAATTCTAGCGAATCATTTTCCTAACTAATCATCATCATTTTGATTATTACTGCTACCAGACAATGATAGCAATACAATACCTCTTTTGTTTTCCAGCGTTCTCCCTTCCAAGCAGAAAAATCAGGAACTGAAAAAATAAACCATTTCTTCCTGTTTCATTGCATAAAGAAGATGCATATATATATATACATATGTGTGTATCGGAAACACGGGATTAATATCTAATCCCTTAGTAGTAATAACAACGAAAAGGAGAGTGCTCCCTCCCTTTGCACGTTATTTGCTGAGCCAGTGCCTGCAATAGGGAGGCAGTGGATTGAGTCAAGGGAAAAGTCCCCTGTGGTAGCAAGAGATAACGGACTGGGTTGAGATGAAGGAGACGGGGTTTTAAGGCGTTAGAGAGAGAGGGCTGCTTGAAAGGGAAAAGAGAAGTGTATTAATGTAGAAATGAGAGCGATGGGGGAGGGGATCAGAAATTATAAAATAAAATAAAACAGGAGAGATGGTAGGGGAAAGCAAGAATTGTATAATGACAGAAAGAAAATGAAAGACGATGACATTGACAGGAAGAAATAAATGCTTTATGAACAATGACATAGATGTTGGGGACTGTTTGAAAAGAAAGATATTTTCCCTTATACACACATGTAATGAAGCATGTAACACAAGAAAAAAAAATATAAAACAGGAAATTTTCCTTTTCTTTCTTTTTTCTTTCTTTCTTTCTTTCACTTTTACTCATTCTTTCACACACACAATATATATATAAAGTTAAAGTATATGTAAAAAGTCTAATGATGAAAGTTCTTTGTTAATGCACTTAATTCAGTGGGCAATATTAGTTACACAGATCAAACATTACAGTCAAAATTTCAGATTAAAATTCAGTTCATAATTACGTATGAGGCTACAGACTTATTGATCCATCTTCATAGTTGTGCAATTTGAATTTGATGGAAAGTATATTTTTGTATCTACTGTATAAGTGCATACGCACACGTGTATGTGTGTCTAGAAACACAGACATACATACAGATGCATACACAACTGAGAGAGGCATATTACAGTTGCAGCTGTCTGAGACGGCAGGGTCATATGAAGCAAGAAAATTTAAAAAAAAAATGAAAAAGATTTTTAAAATGTGTTAGAATCAAGAGATGTTTATAATTTGAATAAAATGAATTTTGGGGCAATACAAATATTAAATAGCAATACTCTTTCTCTCTAACTTTATCTCTCTCTCACTCTCTCTCTCTCTCTCTCTCTCTCTTATATGTATATATCTGTCTGTCTATCTTATCTCCCTATTATTTCAAAGAATCTATTGATTTAAAAACAGTGAAGATTTGAAACAAACCAAGAAAAAAAAAACGAAAAAGGGAAGACTGAGAAGTGGTAGACAAACTTCCCAGTATCAATAACAACAGCAACCCTGCCAAACCACCACCATCCTCTCTCTCTCTCTCTCCCTCCCTTTCTCTCTCCCTCTCTTTCTCTCCCAACCCCGTGGCATGCCAAAGAAGAAATGGTAAGAAGGTATGTAAAAAAAAAAATTAAAAAAAAATAAAAACAGAAAGAAATATATCAGCTAGGATCTGATCCTTGTTGGTCTGTGGAGGCCTCTGATCTTTATAGAAGTTCTTTTAACTCAGCATTTTTGTTACAAGCAAAAAACCAAAAGAAAAAAAAAAACTGGGAAGAGGAAACTGGGAAGTGGAAACTGGAAGTTAAACAGAAAATAAAATAAAAATAATCTTACACGTCTGAAAAAGCAAAAAAAAAAAAGAAAAAAAAACCAAGACAATAGATGTTTTGCAAATAAAAACAAATTTGTCAATAATACTACACCTTTTAATTGCATAATTATTACTTTAAATTTAGTCCTTATAAACAATAACAAAAAAAAAACCCTGTATTTATTATCAACCTCTTCATACCAGAAATTTTTAATTGTCATTACTGTGGACTAAGCTACAGTAAGCCTCATTGAGTTTCAAACATTTTCTTCATTCTTCTTTTAAACTTGCACAATGCTGTGGTCAGTATTATCTTAATTCTTTCCAATATCTTTAATTGGTCTAATCATATTGCAAGTGTCATTGAGGCTGCTCCCAGTAATCCTTTGATAATCATAAATAGAATTTACACATTCAGACTATCATTAAAATTAATAATACATCACCACAACAGTAAATTTGATCATTGCAATTTTTATATGCTTTTCATAGCTTTTATAATTTGTTACTAAAGCTGCATTGCTTTCAATTCTTATTGATATAACCAAATTAAAATCAATATCAAAACTTGTAAGAATATTAGGAGTAGATAGGTTTGGCCTGGGGTGATGCAAGGGTCTCATGCCCCCACTCCGAATGTATGATATGGAGCCCCCACTCTACTACATCTCAATTTTCATAAGGTAGTATCCATATAAAATACAAATTTTATTATAGCCTAATTATACACAATAATGGATCATATGCACTATAGGTGAGCAATTCAACTAGAAAAATTGAAAATAAATACAATATATCTAAATATAAATTAGAGTCATGTCATAATAGATCATTTCTTCATCTTAAAAAAATCAATGTTTTGTGCCAATTTTTAACATCAACTTGAGATTATTTGTTAAAAAGTTGAATATTCAACATTATGGATTAAAAAAATAATGAATTTCATATAGTGTTTTTTCACACATTAGCATAAGCAAAACAAATTCAGAGATTTGGACAAAAAAAATTGACTCCATAATGACGTCAAAATCAGCAAAAATTTGTCATCCTTTAATAGTCAGTTGTACTTAGTTTAATTTGTAACATATAAATGTAGGTAGAAAAAAGCAATTGTTGATAAGATAGTGAGAGTCACAAAGCACTGTCCAGAGCCCCTAATCTGGCTTACGTTCCCCAAACCCGGTCGGGGTGGGGGTTTCAGGTGTTGTACGTACTGGCCCTAGGTTCAGCTATCATCCTGTTCACAATCTTTTCTGATCTTTTGAGTAGAGGTTTATCCCTTGTTTCCTGTTTAGGATTGGATTTCCGGTTCCTTCCAAAGACTTTTCATTCTCTTTCACTCCCAGCCCCTTGTGTCTTAGTGGCATTATTACCTTGCTTGGGGTGAATTGTTTAAAAAAAATATTATTAAAGCAATAACAAAGAAAATTAATACTTATAAAAGCAATAATGATAATGGTAATGTCTTAAAAATTAATAATCATAAAGATGAAATAAGACCAGAAATTAATTACTTACTTTAATTTGGGCCTTGATTATATTATTTTTATTATTATTACTAAGATTCCCTTTTGTAGGAATTAATGTTACAAGCCTGGTCAGTACCTAGATGGGGGACCCCATGGGAATACCAGGTACTGTAAAAGAAATTTTTTTTTAATAGAAAATTTTTTAACATTTATTACAGAAAATCTTTTATCTGAATAAAAAAATTTCTCTCAAAAATGTGTTTATAACCATATCGCATTGAAACATTGGTTCCCATACAATCAACAAAGTTAAGCAACATCAAACCTGGTCAGTACCTAGATGGGTGACTGCTCAGGAATACCAGGTGCTGAAAGCTTCGATGTGCGGATGGTGTAATGGATAATAGCGTGGAATTGGAAATAGGAAAGCTGAGTTCCAGTTCCAATCGTTTTGTTATATTAGCTTATGTGCAAATGCCCTTGGGAAATGTATGAATACATCTCTTCTCCCTACAGCTATGGGTTAATTAGTAGGACTTATATCAATAAATCATTATTATCTCCCAAAATTTCTTACAATCAAAAAATATTTAAAAGAAGGTTGATAAGCCATAAACACAAAATCTATTAATCAATCAAACAAAACCCTGAACACTGCAATCTTAATTGCTTTAAAACCACAGTCAATCGTTATCTATCCTCCTTATCCTCATAATCTTCACTTTCTACCATTTATTCTTTCATTCATATCACCCACTTCATTCACCATAACCATTTTAACAGTAGCTTTCTACTTTGAGTGGCTTTTGAGCCTTGTATTGCATGAACTTTAGAATAAAATGTGGTCAACTTCATTGTGTATTTAAATACTGAATAATTACTTTGATAATGGGTTTTCATTTTTCCTCATAAAACCAAAATTACTTCAAATTACCCAAGAATTGTTGCAGTTATTTTTTGCAATGAGTTTAAGCTTCACTATTTCACTATTGTGACCTTGTTCCAGACTTTGTTATTCTTGTTGGTTGGCACTGACTTATAACACTATGCAAGACAAAGTTAAGCTTAGTAAATATCAAACTGTAAGTTTTTTATAAAATTTTGTAACCTATAGTTTGATTTTTTGCACTTCTTACCTGTAGAATTTTCTCTTTTGGTTTCTTGCTTTCCAGTCAACTTTGATCTTCAAAAATTTAAACACAATGTCAATTGTCATCACCCTTTCTAAATCTTGTTATTTTATTGTCCTTTCTACTCAGTAACCCCTTGTGTCTTAGTGGTTTTATTGCCTTGCTTGGAGGGAAATGATTAAAAAAATGTATTGTATCTTATATTTTATCTGCCATAAAGTAATGGCTAGCAAGCCAATTTGAAAAACCTCTACTCATGTCCTGAGTTCAATCCTTAATGGTGTCATACAAATATGTCCCTGTACTTGATAAATGTTTATAAACCAATTCTTAAAATTATAAATGCTTAGTGGACTGATCATTAGATTATCTGAAAATAATCTTATATATTAATAGCCAATGATCTAGGTAAAATGTTAGTTATACTACACTCACATGGCTAGTGAAACTCTAATAGACACACACACCCTACCGTTTTGAAGCTAAAAATATCGCAAATCTTCTAGTCATAAATTTGATAGGTCTTCTATTGGATCTTGAGGACTGCAGCAAATCAGTTCAAATGTAGCTAAGAAACCATAACACATTTGATGACACTAGAGTCAAAAAGCATTTCTGAACAGAAATATGATGAGAACAGAATTTCAATCTGGAAATATCTTAACAAATAAATGTTTTCTATTAAATTATCAAAATGGTTTTTTGATGCTATAAAGTGATGTTTTCATTCTCAGATAACAAAATAAACAGAATAGGTTCCTAAAAATGACATGCCTTTACAGAACCGGTTCACCACTATCTATATCTATATATATCTTATATATTTATATCTTGGCAAATATCTATAATTACAAAAATTTGTAATTTGTGAGGTCACTCACATCATACCAGCAGAAATAACTTTGTGTTCACGGGAATAAAAACATATACAGAAATAACATTAAAGCATGTTAAACTGTAAATTAGAATCATACAATTTATTTATCTTTATGTACTGGTATATGTGTGCATTTTTGGTTACAAGCATTTTAAGGCTGCATGTAATAAAAGGAAGAAGTCACTTCATATTATAACAATCAAGGTCCTGGAGAAAGGAGTTGGATGTCTTGACTTTCCAATGGTTATTAGCAAAGAGAATGAATTCAGTGTCTTTTAGCGCAAAGTCCATTTTCCGGCAGGAAATATTTCTGTTGCATACTGGGAGAACTTTTATTTGGGGGGGGGGGGGTATTTAATTTATTTTAAACAAAGTTTTAATGTTAATTGTTTTATTTTATTTTATTTATGATATTCATTATTATTATTATTTTTTATTATTATTATTATTATTATTTTTTATTATTATTATTATTATTATTATTGATGATGGTGGTGGTGGTGATGATGATGGTGGTGATGGTGATGATGATGATGATGATGACCCTACAAATTTATGGTAATTACTGAACAGAAAAAAAAAAGCATATAAACGACATTGAATGAAAGGAAACTTTTGAGTACTTAGTAATAACAAACTAAAATTCAAAAGAGTCACTGATCTTAATTAAATATAAACCCAATCAGTGTAAACCAAATTTTGTTATTGCAGTAGAAGAATTATGTGTTCTAATTTATATATTAACATCAAACACACTGCTTTTTTTTTTTGCAAAATAAACTTACATGCAGTCTTTCTCCAAGAAATAGGAAATAGGACACTTAAACAAATACCGTAATTCCCCACGTATAATACACCTTCATCCATAATACGCATCCATAAAATTGTGCTGAAAGTGTGGGAAAATGCTTCTACTCATGCATAATACGCACCCCTTGTTTGGTAATCAAACCCTATAAATCGTACCTCTCCAATTTCATTATGGCCAGTGTTTCCTACTCTTATTAAAAAAAAATGGTCTTAAACATAAAATAATATTATTCTAATTTAGTTTTATGATAATTCTTATTTTATTTTACATTTGTAAGTATTGTCAGGTACATATGATTGTATTTGACATCCTTATGGGGTCACAATTGCCAAATGTTAGGGTCAAGTAGTCATATGTTTGTGGTGAGTAGTCATTTCACAACTGAAATCAACCTATGAAATGGCAATTTTTTAAAGATTTTTTTGCAGCTGTGCATAATATGCACCCCTAATTTTGCTTGTTATTTTTTATTAAAAAAATGCGTATTATACATGGGGAATTATGGTAGTGATTAAAAAAAAAGAGAAAAGTTTAATAAAGTGAAAGTCCCCTGTGCAGATTGAACTCATAACACTAACAGTAATAGCTGTCTGTGAGACTCACATGTTCACTCCTGCTTCATGGTGAGAGTTTTATTAAGCTTATTCTGATGCTGTTAAGATAAGCATAAAATAAATATTTATATTCAGTGGAAACTGAGTTTTATTGATTGTGTTGAATATCTTCAATACAGGTACGATTATCCTAGACTTACAGCCTCTGGACGGTTAACAGATGAAAAGAAAATTTGCTAAAGATAAATTACTTTCATATCAAACTGTGTTAAATATGAATGTAAATTATAACGGACAGAAATCTATACAAAACTAAAGATCCTAAAATCTCATATAAAGATATTCTCAAGTTTTCAGTCATTCTTGTCAGAAACCAACAATTATTGTATTTGATGGCATATAAGGCGCACTTTTTTTACTAAAAATATCTTTTAAAATTCCCCTGGAATATGCCATATGTAGGTTTAAAATTTGTGATAGTCAAAATTAGCTACCTGGCAACTCCTATTAGCTTAGACTTTAGAGTAACTTTCATATACCTATTGTCATTATTTAAAAGACTGTTATGCAAATTAAAAGTGTTATCATTGATAATATTCATTATATTAATTTCATCACATTTAATATTAGTACTTTCTTTCACTAAAATTATATGCAATAAATTCAAATTATATATTTGTAAAATATATTTGTTTCATTAATATTTTTCTTGCGATAACTTCTGGTTTCATTGGTATAAATACAATCAGAATTTTTATATCCTAATTATTCCACTAAGACCTTTGCAAGACGCAGGTTGTGCAGATCATATAAAGGAAAATTTTTGACTGAATTTTAATGGTAACTGTGTCATTTTGCTCAATTGTAATAATTGATTGATTTTTTTTTCTTACCTTTGAATATAATAAAGTTTTTATAGGCTTGTATTCTTTTTTCCTATTATTTTTCATTTAATTGTAATCATGACTTGTTTAACCAAAATAATACCTCATAAATATAGCCTGGGCTGTACCATTTACTAATAATTTTACTAACTACTAATTTTTTCTTGATTTGCCCTGCTGAAATTTGGGTGCGTCTTATACACCCATGCGTCTTATATGCCGTCAAATATGGTAATTGAAACCTATTGACTAAGGATCTGTCCTCCAGAGAGCACCTCCCCATTTCTCTAAGAGGGGTAGGATCAGGGGTATATCCTGATGTCTGTAGTAATGGCCCAGGAACTGAGTCATTTTTAAATAACACACCCTAAAATGCAACATTGGGTCAAATGATTAACAGCCTTCCTTACATTAAAAGGATGACTTTGTTTCACATTCTGCTATGGGTGGGGGGTAAGTAAATCTTCATCCCTAGATAATCATTTAATGAACTATCTTAGTTTTAATCAAGAATCCTTAAAATGATCTCTTGTGTTACACATTTTGTGACAAGTACTTTACCCATGGTATTTTTAACCCTATCTAATATATTCTTAAGTTTCACTAACTTTTGGATTATTGAGTCAGTGAGTTGTTTTTTAAAGTTTATCAACCTTTTGCAGGATATTTATAGCCAGAAAACACTTTTAGATTGTAAGAATTTATTGGAGATAATGATTTACTGATATAAGTCCTACTAATTAACCCATAGCTGGTGAGAGAAAAAATAGATTCATACGTTTTCCAAGGGTTTTTGTGTGTAAGTGAATATAACAAACTTGACTGGAATTAGAACTTGGTTGTCTGATTTCCAATTCCAAGTCATTTTCCATTACACTAATTGCATATCCAAGCTTACATCACATGGTATTCTAAAGTGATCACCCATCTAAATATTGACCAGTTTCAACATTGCTTAATTTCAGTGATGGTACGAGAACCAGTGTTTCAATGTGATATCACCATGAGCCTAACTATTGGATGAGTACCTTCCCCAGTTTATTTTTGTTTATATATATATATATATATATATATATATATATATATATATATATATCTTAATTAATACATATATGTGTACCTACATTTTGGTGTGCGACTAAATTTATTTGCTTGCCCGCATATGCACACCAGCACACGCATATATCCTTGCTTATATCTAGCCATTTAATTTATCTATCATTTATATATATATATATATATATATATATATATATATTTAGCTGTGTATTTGGGCACCAATCCATCTTTAATACATGCTTTGTTAAACAAGACCATAGGTTACCCAGATCAATATACACCTGATGAAGGCTGGAAGGCACAACAACTAAAACATTGTGATAAGAACAACAAAGATGAGGACAATAGTTTGCATGCAAGAAAAATATTAAAAACATTAACAAAAGTACCTTGTCAGTCTTATATTTAGACATATAAGACTGACAAGGTACTTTTGTTAATTTTTTAAATATTTTTCTTGCATGTAAACAAGTGTTTTCTTTTCTAGATTTAATGAGTGTAGAAATTGTGCAACTGTTTGATTCCAGATATTTCAGCTTATGTATTAGCCATTTTCAAGAATTTAATTGATAAGTGATGTGTAAATGCTATTGCAAACACTCCAAGAGTTGCTTAAACATTCGTAATTCTCAACTTCAATCAGTATATTGTGGCCATGCTTATAATTGATACTATTGAAGGTTGTTTTTTTGGTTGGTTTGTTAAGAATTAAAAATATGTTTACTTTTCAGCAAATTTTAGACTGCCTACAGTATTACTTACACTTGACTACAATAATAAATGGTGTGTAATTAAAATCCGTAAAAATGGTTAATATATTTGCCGAAAGTGCTTGGAATCAACAAACATTTGGACAATCTTTTTTTCCTTCATTAAGTTCAGAAAAGAACACACTTTCTGAAATGCAGGAAAAATATAATAAAAATCTTGACAAAAGTATCTTGTTATTTATTTTTTGACAATACTTGTGTGTGTGTGTGTGTGTGAGTGAGTGAGAGAGAGAGAGAGAGAGAGAGAGAGAGAGAGAGAGAGAGAGAGAGAGAGAGAGAGAGAGAGAGAGATCTTGTTTTTAACTGATATCCCCTGCTATCAAATGAAATTGCAGGAATTCAAAACAAAGAAGTACACTGTTCTTGAGTTGACAGGCACACACACACTATATTGGATTTTAAGTGCTATAATGACACAAGTGATTTGTAATAATGAAAACATTTCCTTTTCTTATCATCTGTAATCATCTTATCATGAAATAAGATTTCCTTTGTTCTTTCATCTGTAAGACAGTATTATAGCATTTGACATTTTTATCTTCAAAGCATAAAGATAACAAATTCAATGTATTTTCATGTTTTGTTTGAATAGATTTTTATGTCAATGGTTCATCAACACAGCAGTCAATTTCAAATTTTTTAGATTAACTGTAAAGTCTAATAAAATTACAAGTTATATTTTTTATAATGACAGCCAGAGATGTAGAGACGGCCACATGGCTACATGCTCACACACAAACACAGAGAATACAGAAGAAAACTTACACCAGTGTTGAATATACATAAAAAAAATCAAAAAATATAAGCAGTAAATTGTTGATACCCCCTGAAGAGTTGATGGAACAGGTCCACCTATGAAATTCTGGAGTCAGGATGCTGAAGATAACATCAATCAGCTAAGTGACAAACTTTTACTCACATTAATCCTATATATATATATATATATATATATATATATATATATATATATATATATATAGGTAAAATGAGAACAAATAAAGTATAATTCCACTGTACGTAACATTTAATTTAAAACAGGGCTCAATAGCCTATTTTTTTCTAAGTATTCAGCTTTTGAAATTAAATTAATCTTTCACTCGCCAGTAGTTTAACATTGCCTGAGGAGACACATGTATGGTTTTGAAACATAATTGCCATTATGTAGTGATTTTTAAAATGTTTTAATATCCAAAAATAAATAATATTTAGCTCTACTCTGTATTGAACCCTCTTTTAAATTAAATGTTATATACAGTGAACTTATGTGAGGAGGGACACTGAAGGGTACAGAAAAATTCTTGGTTTGACCAAAATGAAATTGCTCCCAAAATCATTTTATCAGATCCTAGAAAGTGAATTCAGTCAAGAAACTTTCAGGACTTCCTTATATATATATATATATATATATATATATATATATATATATATATATATATATATATATATATATATATACACACACCTGGTGTAACAACAAAATTGTCCAAATCATGTAACAGCATAATTATTCATCACACAAAATGTTTAATATCTAAAAAAACAATAAATTAATAGAATTTCTTTTTTCTAGGTTTTCAGATAAGATGTTTAGCCATCTTGATACCATTTGCTGTAAGAATCACTGAAAAACCCTTTGAATTATTCAGCTAGAAAGAGAACAGGTTAAAATCATTTTGTGTCAGCTTTACTGTCTTCCCAAATCAGCAAAGGTGAGAGGAAAAAGATCATTCAGGCTTTCAGTAATGGTACCAACATTTATACTCTGGCTTCCATCTTCAAAGTCCATTCAAGAAATATCAAGAGAACAGTGAATTAGTTTAAAAAAGAGGAAACAGTAGAGAGGAAAACTGAATCACAACAAGACTTGAAAATGAAATTGTATGTGAAACCTGTGAGGCACCTTGTTACTCAGGACAGAAAGTAAGAAGGTTAGAGAGGGTGAAGATCATCTTGAATAAGTTGATCCTGGAATAATATATATATATATATATATATATATATATACATATATATTTGAACTTAATTTCAATCCTTCATGAGTTTCTGATCCTTAGCTATGATTAATTAATGATGAACATGTTATTTTAGTTTATGATCAATTTTATTATGTTTCATCTGTTAAGCTTGGATAGTAATTATATATTCTTATTGCTCAAAGTAGAGTCCAGTAGTGTTATAAAAACCTTGGAGAATTCCAGTAAGATATCTTTAATCATTTCTAAGATACAACCGTTCAAAGCTTAATGGACAATTTTGCTTTTACACAATTTGAACAATTTTGTTGTTACACCCGGTAATTGGTTGGGTTCGATCCCAGCTTGAAGCAATCAGATGTCTAGCCACACTGATGAGCTGTGATACAGCAAAACAGGCTTGTATGTAGATGACATTATTATGCTCTTGAAAAATTTCAGTTGAGCACTGTTGAGAGATAGGGTAATTCTAAACAGCAGCCATTTCTGCTAACACAATGCTCTTCACTGAAAATGAATTGAGCACTATAGCTATGTGGATGACATTTTATATATATATATATATATATATATATATATATATATATACATATGCGTGTGTGTATGTGTGTATGTATGTATGATTTGATTATAGTGGTGAAGGCTTGTGCAGACCAACTACTTTTCTGAAAAAATGAATACATAGAATTAGTGCACATAGTGGGCCACAAGGTTTCCAAACAACCTTCCTCAGTCCTTCTCCTAGAATGGTTGCTAACCAAGGCTAAAGAGCCCAGTTCACCATTCTATTTAAACCATAGCTAGGGGGAAATGAAGTGAGGGATTCATACCTTTCCCAAGGGTATAGGCACATAAGTTAATATAACGAACTCAACTAAAATTTGAACTCAGCTCTCCAATTTTGCTTCCCAAGATGCTGTCCATTACATGCCACCCACACATAGGTACAATTCGTTTCGCAAGTTCTAACCAAATAATAAAATATTAGAACTTTGGGTGAAGTCTTTTCCTTATTAGGCTGAGAACTTTCCGCCTCTACCCACTGTATATATGGCTAGTATTATATATAAACATAAAAATAAATTTGTGTGAAAATTTATTTTCATGAGGGAATTTTTATGTAGAGTTTATATTGCTAAAGAAGTTATTTTTTTTTACTAATCATATTCATAATCTTCACCAGTTTTTGCCCATTTTTCTTTCTCCATGTTTATTTCATCTGAAAGGACTCAATAAAAGGAAACAGAACATCAGTTTTAGAGAACACTCAGTGAAGATCAAACTCATTGTCAGTGTCCTGTGAGATTAGCATACTTTGTGTCAAAACATATTGGATATTCTATTGAAGAAAATGTATTTATCAGTGAAGAGACTCCTGTAACAAATTTTGCACTCAGAAAGGTTTATAGATATAAAAATTTAGGACATGATTTTTGTTAACAGATAAACATAAGTAATCATGTATTTCTGATAAAAACCAGATTAACACACATATATATATATATATATATATACACACACACACACACACACAAGGCACAAGTTATGTGTGTGTATATATATATATATATATATATATATATTATAAATTAATAGATTTAAAATATGGTTTTACCGCTACACAGTGATGACCATGTTTCAGAAATGGAAGCTAAAGCCCCTGAATTTAATTTTGTTATTAAACCAAAGACATTAGTTCCATTTCCTCATCAAGCGAATTTTGGAGTAACTTACTTTTTAAAATTTACGGTTGTTAACGGCACAGGAAAGATTCATAGTTTGAGGGTTTCCAAGGTTACCGATAAATCCATTCATCTAGACAAGGGGTGGTAGAGGGTTCAATTTTTAATTTTCGTTGTCTCAGTTAATAGTTACATTTGAAAGCGGGGTTATGTTTAGGGATGGGTAGGGATGTATCTTTTAACAAATTCTGGCATCCGCTAAATTCATATCATCTGGGTTTATTTCTAACGGCAAAAATTCTTATGGTATTATTTCTATTTGTATATTTAAAGATTTTGAGGGACTGTTTAGGTTAGAATATGTTTTATCCACCTTTCTAAAAAGTTATTTTTAATATTTGATATACTATACTTCTAGTTAAAAACCAAGTAAATGTTAGGATTACTTACAGTATTTAAAATTATTTATTCTTATCGAGTATAAGTAAATATTATTTTATTTTATTTTATTTTATGTAAACTTTATGACAATGACGGCAAAGGTGGTTAAATTATTTCACTAATTCAATAAACTTAGTATTATAAATGTATATATGTATGTATAAAGGACATTTAATGTTCAATATTATATTCTAACTTATTAATTTCACATGACTTTCGGTGTTCACTTGGATTCTTTCCAGTGTTTGAATTGCTTTGAGAGAGGTGTTATGGTTAGAGTACGTTTTATTTAATTACAATTTTAAAAGATATTTAGGTTAGAATCTGTTTTATTTAATTTCAATTTTAAAACATTTTTAAAATTCTACTTTCAAATTTAACTTTTTAATTTTAATCGGCTATATTTCTTTATAAACCAAGTAAATGTAATATACTTATCTACATTATTTAAAATTATTTATACCCATCAAATATGAGTATGTATAATAATCAGGTAATTTTTTTTTTTTTTTTTTTTTTTTTTTTTTATAGATTATTTAAAGATTATTTAAAGAAAACTTTTGGCAATGACGACAAAAAATAGCTATTTCATTTCTCTGATTCAGTAAATTTTTATTTTTTATAAACTTAGTAATATATAGTTTCTCATGTATGCATAAAGGACATGGGTCATTTAATGACCTACATATTCTAGCTCTTCTTATTAACTTCCATTTCACTGTAGGTGTTTTATTGTTTTCTTTTTTTCTTTAAAACACAGTGATGACCACACCGGATTTTATATCTTACTGTTCTTTCCTTTTTATTTATATATATATATATATATATATATATATACACACACACACACACACACAAGGCACAAGTATCAAGGAGCAAATTCACTAAGTATAAATGGTCAACCAGACTAACTTGCTAACTATTATCCCATGCTCAGAAGTGTCCTAGTTTAATTTGCTATTATTTGCATGAATTCTGATGATGAAGATTATAGTGGCAGTGGTGATTGTGTTTCATTTCTTTCACCATTATTTCTAAAAATTCAATAGGTTATAAGTCCAAGATATGCCATCAGATGAAAGGGTGGATAACTCAAATAATAATCTGCTCATATCCTTATGTCCTTATGGATACATGGCCAGGTGGTTAGAATGTTCGCTTTCTGACCATTAGACCCAGGTTTGAACCTCACTATGGTTGATTTGTCAGGAAGGTGATCTCTTGATGTTATCAGCCTGGGAAAGGTGATCTCAAGTGTGTGGCACCTTTGGTGAATGTCTGAATATCATACCACAGGTTGACTGAAGCGTTGTGAGGGAAATTGGGTAGATGGAACTCATTGGGTGTCATCGATGGTTTTGCTAGCACAAGTCATTGAGACTGAGGATTTAAGTGTGCTGGCTTTGTTCAGACTGTTCATCATGCTAGATAACGTGTTCTCTCTGGAAATTGTAACTAAAGCCCACTTAGCATAGTTACAGTATAAACCACAGGTGATACTGTGGGTGCTGAACAAACACAAATGTGTCCGAGCAGGCGTTTGCAGTAGGGATTGACTAGCCACTCTAGTAGACAGGCATCCTCGGATATGAGTGGCCAGCCATCCATCCTTATGTCCTTACTGTAATCCAGAATTCTCATATTATTATTTACTTGTGATGTTAAGGCTGGGGATTCATCTGAAATGTCAAGTTTGAAGATTCTTTTTCAACATATGCAATTAAATCTGAAAGTTTTTATTCTGATAAAATAACAGCTTTTCATTATACCAGTGAACATGACTGACTGCAAATAACCAAACTATTAAACAAGGTACTTATGTGAATATTTGCCATTATAATAATCCCTATCTATAAAAGGCAGAATGTGTGTGTGTGTATGTGTGTGTAACGAATGCATGGCCGCAATTTTCAACGGATTTGCACCAAAATTTACATGCACATGCTCCAAGTTAGCGGAATCACCAAGACCGACTTTGCATTTCCCAACTCCCATTGATAGTGAAAATAATCGATTTTTTCATGCTTCTACGGCAGTTTTCATGTAGTTTGTGGCCATTTTGTACTGGCCAGAGTGAGAGCCTATAGCTGGCTGCCACGAATAGGCAGGAAGATTCTATTGGCCAGCGTGAGAGCCAACAGATGACTGACATGAATGTTAATTAGCATGCTAGCATGCAAAAAAATCGATAGCTGCATTCGTCACAAGTGGAAAAAATTTAAATCTGCATGGCACTTTACTCCAATTGGCTTATTCGCTTGCTTAAACTCAATGTTGATTCTGATTCCGCAGAACTGGGT
Source organism: Acanthosepion esculentum (assembly GCA_964036315.1). NCBI lineage: Eukaryota > Metazoa > Mollusca > Cephalopoda > Sepiida > Sepiidae > Acanthosepion > Acanthosepion esculentum. Next base: position 61,146,851 of record OZ038499.1, read on the forward strand.
TGGGTGTGAAAAAATATTTGTTGTTAACATTCTTTTTTCATTCGGTTTTTCCAGTTACGAGTCTTTTTTTAAAGCTGATCGTTTTGTGTTCATTTTGTTTAGTTCTTTTTTCATCACAGATTTAATGTTTAGTATAGAGCTTAGAAAAAATTTGCAGTGTGAGATAGGCAAGAATTAAGGCATGTAGCAACATCAGCACTTCAAAGGGCACTCCTTTAAAGGCAAGGAAGGGCAAAAATATTTTAAGTCAAGTGATAGCGATTGCTGTATGAGTCGTACGATTTTTGAATCAAGCACGGGCAACGCCGGGCCATGCTGCTAGTTGACAAATATTTTTGATGGATGCAATACAGAGTTTAATACTATGCATAATTTATGTGGATATATAGCATAGTGGTTATTGGTGCAGAAAGTGGAATCAACATGCCAGGTTCAAATTCCAGCTGAGACCATTGCATTCACTTTCACACAAATATCCTTATGAATCCATTTCTTCTCCCTCCACTTATCTATGGATTAAACAGCAGGAGTGACTGGGCTCTTTAGTCTTGATTGGCAGCCAGTTTAAGAATAAAACTTTGAATTAAAACCCAGTTAGATGTTGGGTTGGGCACTCCATCTTGTAAAAATCTACTTGCTATGGAAACCACAGTGGCAATACCTACTGTGGTGAGGTTGTGGTCCTATACTCCACAGGGTAGTTTAAAGAAGAGAGAAAAATATTTGGTACATTCACAGCTGGAAGTTAAAGCATTTATTTCTTTTCTACTCAACTTTGAAAATACAGAGGGAAAATTTAAAAAGGAAGAAATTCTTTTGAAGTAGACATATTAAAATTAAAAAAGTATTTTCACTGAACAATAAATCCATTTTCATCACAGCCTCCAACAAGGCAGAACAGTTAGTATAACTTTTCGCTAATTCAGTTTTTATAAATGACAAATTAAACACACTGAAAGTTCTTTTTTAAATGTTGATGATGTGTATTGTAGAAATTTGTTCCAGATTTGAATGTATGACACTTCAAGAAAGAATATTTCATACTAAGAGTGTGGATTCAATTTTATATTTTGTCAATAATATGGCCTTAAAATTTGAATGGTTCCATGAAAAAAGATTCATTTTATGAAGGAATTGCCATGCATGTTAATAGCATATTTTCCTGGCTTAAACAAGAATAGTATTTTGTATGCAATTAAGTATAAATATTTACAAATTTACCATTCAACCATGCATTGAATATTGTTGCAACATCTGGTCTGGTGCTCCTGCTATTCATCTCAAGGTTCTTGACAAAATCCAAAGAAGAATCTGCAATGTAATCGATATTGACTTGGCATATTGACATCAGTCATTTTCTCACCGATGTGACATGGCTTTCCTCTATCTTTTCTACAAATATTTTCATGGTAACTGCTCTGACGAGCTTTTTTCCCTAGTGCCCTGACTACAGGAATTTAAGCGTGCTACTAGATTGGCATCTAGGTCCCACCCTTTTACTGTTGAAATAGTTAAATATAATCACCAGCTCTACTCCAACAGTTTCTTTTCTCGCACTTCCCACTTGTGGAACTCTTTTCCATTTTCCTGCTTCCCTGATAACTACAATCTTCAAAAATTTAAATGCAACGTCAATCGCCATCTTCTTGAATCCTGTTCATCTTCTTTCTTTTCTCAATCACCCCTATGCCCAGTCTTTTCTCTCACTTCCACTCTCTGTAACACCGCCCCCAACCACCCTGCATACTCGTGGCATTCCTGCCTTGCTTGGGGGTGAAATGATTAAAAACAAAAATATAGTTTTCAATGCAATGTTGATGTCTACAAATAACAAGTACGGATAATGTAATGGTTATCTGTGAGGAAAGTGAATTCAACATGCTGAGTTCAATTCCTTCCTGATTATATTTCCTTCATTTCATGCTAATATCTTTATAAAAAGACATGAATCCATCTTCCTCTAGCTATTGGTTGAATAGCAGGTTAGACTTGACTCTCTTGTCTTGAGGTACCAACCAGTTTAGGAGAAGGAAACTTTTGAATTAAAAGAAAACTTGAAGAGGGATGGGTTCTGTCAGGCCATTTTGTCATAGACATACCACTTCTATTATGATTGCTTAAATATGTACGGAATTTAAAACATCAGCACTAAGTATGCAGATTTGTGTAATTAGGTACAATCAATATCCCAATGCCATTTCTTTTATGTGACTATTACATAACTGTCTATATTTCTGAGATGAAGTATTATGTACACTATTTACATTATTCGGACTATTGTCCTCATCTTTGTTGCCATATTTATCACAATGTTTCAGCCGTTGTATGCTCTGGCCTTCTTCAGGTGGTTGGAATGTCGAACTGAACCCTTTATTTCACTCACTGAAGTAGACTGTTTTAATAACCAGTAATAAGGAGTGCCAGAAAAAAAGCAATAATAACAATGAAAATTGCAATATTAACTCTGGTAAAGACCATGCAATGATAACAGCAAAAATTGCAATATGAGCACTGGTAAAAAAGGTTGCTGAAGACATTAAGTTTATAAGTCCCAGAAATTCATACACAGATGTGCTTTTTGGATGGCCAATTTTGATAATGTCAATGAATACTCGTCACTTTTGTAATGCTCGTTGTAGTAGAGACTTTGTAATCACAGATACAACTATAGTATGCTGTTGAATAATACTGGTGTCAGATACCTTCAAATAACACTCGCACTAATAGTACTTTCTTGATAATACTTGCTGAAATAGTAATCCATAAAAAGGTTTTACTAAGTTAATATTGAAAGTTGAGGTATCTAATAGGGTCAGGTTTACACAGATAATGTAGACTACCAATATTTGTACCTAAACTAAATCCATACTCTTCTTTTATGTGCTCTGTCTCTTCAGAACGTAGGCTGTAATGGTTCTCCACAACTTCCTATCTTTTGTATCTCTACCTCTTCCAGTCCTTGTTTTGCTATCTATTTACACAAGCTCATTAGATAGGTTACTTGCTGTTTCCTGTTGCCCCTCTTGTAACCAGTATGTTTTGAGAGCATCAGATTCTCCAAGCCAGTTTCCTCATTATGCGTCCTAGAAATTTCAACCTATCTCTTTCTGATTTTAACTATAAGCATCCATTTTGTTTGCATTTTCCTTAAAACTTCCTTGTTGCTCACATTCTTCATCCATGGTATTCTCAGTATCCTTCTGTAGATCAAAAACTTTGTTGCCTCTAGTTCTCTCTTCACTGCATGAAACAGCTTCATAATATTAAAATATTTATTCAAATATCATTATTATGATTATGACAACAACAGCAGCAACAGCAACAACAACAATAACAACAACAACAATAATAATAATAATAATAATATTGTGAAGGCAAAGCAGGCAAAAATATAGAGGTACCAGGAGCTAGAAGGACAAATCAGAGAAATATACAAAGCAGCAGCTCAAGCTGTCCCTTTTGTGGTTGATGTACTTGGACTTGGAACTATTTTCAGGAATTTTACTGCTTTGCAGGATAGCTTCGGTATACCTGGCATCATTGGGGTTATGCAGTTGGCAACACTGCTCAGAACTGGTCATGGCATGAAAAAAGGCTTGTGCCTCTATGATGTAGATTGGAGCTGTGATATGAGCATTATCTGGCCAAATTATGTAAGAGTTGGAGCAGTTATGAAACAATAATAGTAATAATAATGTTGATGATGATGAACAGAATACTGTAATTTTAAATGTAAAGTAAGAAAGGTTTTTTTCGTATCTATCATCATATATAAGCAAACAAAAAATGGAGTTGATAGCAGTATCATAATAAGCAACTTTAATATCTGAAAGAAGTTTAACAGTAACTGAGAAATTTGGTATTGCTCCAGATAATATAATCATTAACACACACACACACACACACACATAAATATATATATATATATATATATCGTAATCAAATTAAGTTGGCACCCCACAAAAGATTATTACCTGTAGAACAACATTTCTGCCTAGAAAAACATGATTTTAAAACCATGCCAAATTCACTATAATTGAATAAATAGAAAAGTACAGAAAAGATAACATTAGAAAAATTTTAGAAAACCATGAAAACAAATGGATTTTGTGCCTAAAAACACTCCATCCAGACAGGCTTAATCACAAATTTAACAACATAGATAGAATTAATATATAACCCCATAAATCAAGCTCTGCCCACATTTCTCACACACACAAGACAGAAATGTTTGTGTAGGTGTTAAGGTCTCACACTTATACACATGCCCATACTAATATATACACTCAGACACATCATACACACTCCCGAAGAAGTAAATGATAACATACACTTAACACAGACACATCCCCTTCCCAGGAACCAATAAAACTGTCAAAATGACTGAGGGAATTCAGAGTTATCTTAAAAAACAACTTAAAAGAGGCTATTTGTCCAAGGACTGACCAAAATTAATGATAAAAAAAACAAATGAAAACTAAAGTTCATTTTCTTCAGAAAATCATTCATTCCTGTAGTTCACGGCTACTAACAAGCAGGAATTCTTTTTTTCCTGATGATGGCCATGCTGGCCAAAACTAGTTGAGGAATGTAATTGAAATAGTAAAACAAAAAAATATTAATATACAACCCAGTATGTCTGAAAATTTTAATATATATATATACCAAATTTTAAACAATATATATATATATATATATATATATATATATATATTTTAAAATTTGGTATATTTTAGAAGAGTGAATAGTATCAGAGAAAGAGAGAGAAAGCACTAATTGATATAATCAGTGTAGACATAGAAATCAACACTGCCATGCTGTCTTATTAATTCCTGTTCTTCTCACCTTAATAATGTTTTCTTTTTCTTATATTCACTCACACTCAGTAACTCCTTGCATTTTAGTGGCTTTTTTACCTTGTTTGGAGTGAAATGATTAAAAAAAATAAATATTTATAATAATAAAATACAACCTGGCCTAAAGTTTCTCCATATGAACAGGGATCATCAGGCCAGGTAATATTTTATTATTAAAATTATGGTAAGGAATTGTTGAGTAACTGACTTTTTTGTTTTTATTATTGTTTAACCAATACAAGGCCTAAATACCACTCAAGGTAACGTGTTACTAAATGGGGATATTGTAAGGGTGTATAGGGAGAGAACAGGGGTTGCATATTATGAGGATAGATAATGGTTGACCCTCAATTTGGAGAGGTTAAAATAGTAGTGATCAAGTAAGCATCACCTCAGACTTACTATTAAAACAAGTGTAAATAGTTATCAACATAAATACCTAATTGGGAACTGGTGACATCAGGAAAGTCATTGATGAAGATAAGAAACAATGAGCTCTGAGTACAGAGCTTTAATGGACCTTCACATTAATTTGAAATGATCTAGCAGCGTGGCTGCCCAACACAACCTTCATTACCTGATTTAAGAATGACTGGATTAACCTTTAACACTCTGCATTATTCGCTACTTTTCTTTCCACTGCGTTGTTTTCCAAGGCTCCTCTACTGCATTACTTAATTTCAGTCGTGGTCATTTTCTGTTGCCATAGCAGGATATGACAACACAACTTCAAAATTCAAACATACATTCATTTGAGTCACTTGCAGTGGCAGGATAAAATTTTTGCTTTGCAAGTAATATCACCTCTAGTATGTTAAAGGTTAAGTCAAATATCCAGCCAGATACCATAGCCGTTGAGCTTGTGGAAAAAGTCAGCATACCAAAACCTGTCAAGTTCCTGAGCCTCACTGTTCTTAATAAACAAATGTAGTAATAACTGTTAATACATTGATGCAGCCACCATTTGCAATAATAAAAATATCACCTGGCCTAATGATCCCTGTTCATAAGGATAAATTCTAGTAGCTATGGTATTATTATTTTCATATTTTACATAAGCTTTACTTTGTATTGAGAACTTTTTACTGAATGTTTTGTAAAAGTTAGTATTTTCTAACTATAAATGTGTTTGAATCAATATCTACACAGACATATACAAATAGACAGGCACTTGTATGTATATATATATATATATATATATATATATATATATATATATATATATATATATATATATATATCTATTATGTGGTACGTGATCAATTTATATAACATAAATCATCTTTCGATGTCTAATTATTACCTAGATTTAAAAAACTTAACTAATTTACTACCTGATGATGATCGGACGATACGATTGAAAGCCCTGGCTAGTAGAAAAATAAGACCACTCAACACCAGAATTTATAAACAAGGATCGTACCATTCAGTAACGGATATGATGTTGATTATATTTTATTATTAAATGTTGTTTGCGAGAGTGATTCTTGCCATAATCAGCTTCATTAATTGTTATTCATATGAATGATTTATGTTATATATATATATATATATATATATATATATATATATATATGCCTGATTGAATAAATTACAGACATTATGTCTGCTAATTTTTAATAAAATCTATTCATACTGATGTATAACCTTCCATGTATTGATGTTAAAGAATGAGAGAAATGTGCTATAGCTGTTTAAATTTCTTTTATTTTCATTTCCAAAGTACTTTCGATCTTCTCTCAAGATCATCTTCAGGAGTGCAAGTGGTACAAAACTACATCTTTATATAAATACTTATACTAATGAACAACATATAATTATCTCAAATCCTCCTAATAATTTCTATCATATATATATATATATATATATATATATATATATATATATATATATATATGATTAATATGAATGTCACTGTGTCACATTTTTTCAACTTTACTCCTAGAGAGGTAGCCCAGCATTTTGGAATCAGGCCAACTCTGTGAGCATATTAAAAACATTCCAGGCTGGATCCAGACCCACAATCCTGAAATTTTGGATTCTCAAGTTTTGCTTACTGTGTTGTTTTTAGATTCCACCATCTTTTTTCTACCGATAAAAACAATTAAAGGGACACAACACTCTAACTTTCAATAACTCATGTTCAAATGAAAAAATTACTGTTCTCAAATTACAGGGTTTCAAAATAAAATTGTCCGTGTTTTCAACTTTACTCCTAGAGGCTGTAGCCCAACATATCATACCATTTTGGAATCAGGTCAACTCTGTGAGCAAATTAAAAACATTCTGGGCCAGATCTGGACCTTAATCCTGAAATTGGGGATTCCCAAATTTTCATTACTGCGATTGTTTTCAGCAATGTTTTGCATGAATTTTTGTGACAAATTTTTTTGTATGATAACAATTTTTATAATTTGGAAATAAATTTGGGAATAATTGAAATTGATTGTGAAATCCAGCTAAAAGTCACCCATGAAATAAAAATAATTGTTTGTATGGAAAGTAAGGACCTATGTACATCAAATTGCCTTTAAATTAAGTGGCAGCAGATGAATTATCATTAAACTTTTAAAAGATAAATATTAATGCAATACTTAAATGCTGTGATCAGTTTTGAGTTCTTCTGTAGTTTATTGTTGCCTATCGCATCTACTCCTCCCTACCTATTATGATGAAGGCCCAATCAAGGAACCTCCACAGAAGCTATGTTAAATGCTGCCAGATAGTGTGTCTTTTAAGCTAGTAAATATACATTATTTCCTCACTTGTAGCAAAACTCAGAGTTCCATGCACAATGCAATCTTCAGGTGCTAAGTTAAGACAAGTCTTAACAGGGGAAGATTGCTCAATATTGGAGATATGATGTGTTTATAGATGTAGATTGTGTGGACATAGGAATCAACACTGCATGGTGACTGTCAGTTTCATACCTCAAGCATGAAGATCACATTGAAGTGTAAAGTTAATAGTTACCATGCATTGTTGATCCCTATGTTCCCACATTTTACACTGTGTACATCTGTCTGTCTGTCTCTCTCTCTCCATACATACCTATATCACTTCAAATGTTATTTTTAGGGGATAACCATATTTGAAAAAAACTCTCCATTCTTATTTTAAACAGTATGTATTACATCTATTGGCCTGTGCACTTGGGAGCGAACTTTCCAGCAAAATTCTGTCTTCCCCCCTGGGCTGTTTGCACTCTGTGGCTAGACATTTTTAATACTTCAGACATGGATACTTCATATTTGAAATAGATGCCCCATTTTTATTTGTCTATTACTTTTATTGGCCTGTGCGTTCAAGAAATCTGAGTAAAGAAAACATCTTCACTGACCGAGGGGTAAAAGACACAATAGACTCCTCTACAAAGGTGGATGAGGTTTTGAAGCCTGCAAGAGAGTACATTCTCTTTATTAAGATTTGTCTAGTGCTCAGCCTGATAAATGTAATACACACTGTTTAAAATAAAAATAAGGAATCTATTTCAAATATGGGTATCAACTAAAAATAATATTTGTAGTAATAAAACTATTGGATTAAAAATCAATCCACTAAATTAAATCCATTAATGCTTTACATGTATACATTGTCATTGGCTTCAACCACAGCTTCCAAACAACTTAGGTATTGCCTGCAACTCTTCTGGATGGTCTCCTTGTATAAGTTGGTGAATGCTGCCATAATCCTTGCCTTCAGTTCATCTTTGGTGTTACAATGAGTTTTTTTTGGTCTCTCACTCAACTGTGCCCCACCCATAATAATCAAGGGGGTTGCAGTCTAGGGAGTCAGGTGGCCAGATGTAAGGGGTGATGTAGTCACAGAAATTGCCAGGTTCTCTTGCATGTGTGGCATGGTGCAGAGTCCTATTGCTAGGCATAGTCTTCCAGCTGCCATCCTCTTTACCCAAAGCAACACTGCCTCCTTAAGGCACTTGATGCAGGCCTCCATTTTAAGTCTGAGGCTCACACCAACAAATTCAGGAGTTCTTTTCTTATCAGAATGATCAGAGTGAGTTTTCCGAGCTGCCGTACCCCTTCGTAATCACTATTAGACACATTCAACTCTTTCTGAATCCTCTGCACTTGCAGGCATGAAATTAAAAATATGGTTTTAAAGTATGATATATTTATGGGTAAAAGTGCTCAATAGCAGCACTACCTCCTCAAAGCGCTTGATCTAGGCTTCCATGTTGAATCTGAGGTCCTGTAGGAAGATGAATAGAGACATAATGTCACCATCACTAGTAATCACTCCAAACACCATGATGTTGGCTGGATATATCATTCAACTCTTTCTGAATCTTCTGTACTGTCCTCAGATTGACACCCAAACACTTTGAAATGTTCATATTGGAGCTTCCGGGATGTATACCAAGCAATAAAGCATGCTGTTTCCAAATTTCTGGCAGAGTGAATTGCATCATGGTGCTCTTTTTCTCACAGATGGTGCCCAACTGACCCTACTATACTGTGTAGTTGACAAAATCAAAAACAAACAATGCACATGTGCATAATTAAAAAATATAAAATAGTGACAATTTACCCATCGCACCCTGTACATATGCAAGCATATACTATATATATATAAATGCATGTAATATGTGGATATATCTACAGAAAAATAATTGTGTCTAAGGTGAATTGGCAAGCCAAATTTAAATTCTGGCTGGGTCAGTTGCATTCACTTTTGCACAAATCCCCTTGAGAAAGACACAAATCCATCTCTTCTTTTCCAGCTGATAAAAATAGCAGTGTAGACTGGGCTTTCTAGTTTTGGATGGTAGTCAGTCTAAGATAATGAAGACTCTGAATTCAAATCAATTGGGCATACTGATTTTGATTTCAGAATAGCAACCCTTTCGACTATCGGCTTTTCGCCTCTCACAATGGAGGTGTCTACAACTTTAAATAAAGGACCATGGTAAACTGAGATACTGTTTTTTTTTAATATGTTAAGAATTGTTTTTTTTTCTTGTTTTTTACCTCATCAATAAAATCTGTTACTTGTTTTCTACATGGATGCAAAATCAGAACAATTCCAAACGTGGGAAAACGATAAAAAAAATGAAAAAGTCAAACTCAGAATTCTAAAATATATTTGCTTAAGGATAACTCATTTCCCAACTTTGGATTTACAGAATTCCCTCTTTCCACAGCCACAGGAGAAATCAACTTCAGGAAAATATTAAATAACTTCTGAAAATATTGCATGATCTGTAGTAGTGTGTAACTGCGGGATATATGCCCGGATGTGTGATTTTGTGTAAGCATGAGTATATATACATGTAAGTATAGATGTGTGTGTATATATATATATATATATATACACACACATGTGTATATGGAGGTATGACTAGGATATACATAAAAATACAGAGGTACATCAATAAGTACACAGCGTAATGAAAAAAAACATTTATATTTATTTTTCAATATAATCTTTCTTGTCAATGCACTTAATACAGTGATTAATATTAATCAAATAGATAAAACTTTATACAGTGAAAATTTCAGATTAAAATTCAGCTAACTGTATAGACTTACTGATCCATTATTGTATATATGTATTTTCATATGCATACATATATTGAAAAAATATATGTATACCTTATTGTCTCCTGTCAAGGTTGACTATGAAAGTAAAACATATTTTCCTGGGAAAGAAAGGAAGTGGTAAGAAAGTAGTTTGCCAAAGTATTCCCCTGTCAACCATTGTGGCATGCCAGTGACAAGAAGTTTTTTGCTAAGATATCTGGAAATGGGTCAGAGTGCAGGGAGAATTAATTAAAATATTTGTTTGCATAGTAAGTAGAACATTTACTTAATAAACCAAACAAACATTTTGACCAACCCAATATATATATATCAAACAAGTTTTATTAAATTCATCTGACAAGATCTGTCAGTTAAATTTTTCATTGTTTTTTTCCAATTTTTGAATGAGTTGTTGCACACTCGCATCAAAATTGCCCAAAGATCATGTCTTGGTTCAAGCAAACTTTGGACAGTTTATCCATGATTTTGATCCAACAACATGTAGACAAAATTAACTTATACATTTCTATCTGAATTTCTGGGATGAAAAATATCTTTATTTATACTACTTATATTCGGACTATTGTTCTCATCACTATTGTTGTTTTCACAATGTTTCCGACATTGTAATCTCCGACCTTCATCATTTCTATGGAAATCCTGCAGATAATTCCAAATTGAACACTTTATTTAATCTATGGGGACATACTGTTCTCATTTCACTGTCTAGGGATATCTCATCTACTTATTATTTTTAGTATTGCTCAGTTATTGCTCACCCTGTTTCCACTGAGTCCAAGTACACACTGCCTGGCCCAGGGATTGAACTTATAATTACTATGTCAGCAATTTCATGAATGAATGATTTAATCCACTAGCCTATTGAACTTGGAGCCTTAAACCTAACCTACCTGCTGATGAGTGTGTTTTGACTTATCTAATTTGTTAGATATATTCTATTTCATTTAAATCTTCAGAAAAAATATTTATCAGGAGATATTTTTTATATTTACTCACTTATAGTCTGGAATAAGGCTGCAAGTGTGAGGGAGTCAATGAGGATAAAAATCATGAGTAATTTAATAAGAGTCATTATCTGTTTCAGTGAACAATTCTTAAAGAGTATGTTCATACAAGCAATAACATCAGAATACACTGTTAAGACTTCCCCAACATTGTGCAAGAGATGGTTCTGGAAACTTTTTCATTTTCAATATTTCTCCTTTCATTTATTTTGCTAAGTTAAATAAAGCTAGTCTAAGGATCATTCCAGAAAATAAGTGCAAATGTTGAAGGAAACCAGATTTAGTTTGGTATGACAATCATTTTCTTTATTTGTGAGTAACTTTAGGAAATTTAGATGTGCAGGTAATACAATAGTTAAGTGGCTAGGAAAAAGAAATTGGCAAGCCAAGTTTGAATTCTGGCTGAGTTGGTTATATTTACTATTGCACAAATACTCTTGGGAAAAGTATAAATCAATGTCTTCTCATCCCAGTTATGTGTTAAATTGCAGGGAAACTATCCTTGGTTGGTAACCAGTCTAGGAAAAAAAAAAGAATTTGGTGTACTAATTTTTATTACTTCAAACGCTATTTATTATAATTTGAAATAGACACCGTATGTTTTTTTTATTAAGCAATGTATATTATGTCTGTTGGCCTTCGGCATGTGCATTCAAGAAATCTTAGTTAAGAAAATGTATTTTTTGGCAGAATGGTAAATCACCCTGGATCAAATGGTGGTTTCCCCTACAAAGGGGGACACAGATTCAATCCCTACCAGTTAACGTTTTCTTTACTAAGATTTTTCAAATGTACAGGCCGTTAGACATAATACATGCTGTTTAATAAATAAAAATGGGTCATCTAATTGAAATATGAAGCATCCATTAACATTTGAAGTAATAAAAATGTTGGATTAAAATACATCCATCAATTCTTTAGACTAATGAGTACATAGAAGAATCTCTTCAGCCTTGACTGGCAATCTAGAGATGGTGACAATAAAAACATGCATCCCCTGGGCTGCTTGTGGAAATGTGTCAACCAAAAAAAAAACACACACAATGACTAAATTTCTTATCTCATGTAAGTTGCACAATCCAATCTGCCATAGGTGGAGATAGCATCTTCTCTCCTTAGAGATCTAAAGATCTTTATATGTCTAGTCTTGATAGATTGTTACAAGATATGCCCTAGAAGCATGCAAAAATGCCCATTCATTTTAAAGGAAAATACAAAAGGCTTTCTTCCTGATATATTTTTAGCATAGGGACCATACTCTGAAAGCAGGAGATTTCAGTTTAACCTATTTAATAACTTCATGCAACTCAGCCTGCAGATTAAGAGTGACAGCCAAGAGAAAGTCACCTCTTTGTTCAAGACATTTGAAGTCTCAAGCAAGTACTTAAGAGATATGGTATAAGTTAAATCAATCAAGCATATAAAAATGAAAAAAAAAGCTACACAGAACATAAATCTTTACACCCAATGATATAATGGAAGTTTATTTTTCTTTAAGCTACATCCCTGCCTCACATAAGAAATAAAATAATATCTTTATGTCAGATGGTGGAATAAATCTGCTCACATCTCCACCAATAAAAGCAAATAGAGAGAAACTGTTTTTCTATTTAAATCTAAACTGGTTTATACTCCCAGACCCTCAAAGTAAAAATTATAAATTATTGGTATGGTCTTTATTACATGAAGTACAGATTGTCTGCTGGAGGAGAAATTTTGATGTTTCCCTAGAAACAGTTTGTTCTTGCAAAAGAAAATTAATATACAGTATATATATATATATATATATATATATATATATATATATATATATATATATTGCCTTATAAATGCAAATCTTTCCCAAGCTCTCAAAGTACATATCTGCTCAGTTTCATATCCTAACTATATAGATTTTTATTTATTAATCCAATAGATTTTATTACTTAAAAATTATTTGTAGAAAATGTGTTCTTCAACAGGAATCAAACCGACATTCCTATATGGAACTCATTATTTGACTAACCAAATGCTTTTCTGTAGCTGAATGGTACAGCATGTCAGGTCAAATGACGGTTGGTTTCTCGGTTTAAGTGTAACGTCAATCGACATCTCCAGTTGCCTTGATCTATCCACTTCCCTTCTCCACATCCTTTCATTTTTCCTTCCTATCTGCTCTCGCTCCAGATCTTTTGTGGCCCCCTTGCCTTGATTGACCCACTCTTTCTCTTTCTCCACATCCCCTCCCTTGCCACTCCTATCTGCTCTTCCTCCAACCCTTCTTTAACCCCTTGCATGATAGTGGCCTCCGGCCTTGCTTGGGGTGATATGATTAAAAAAAAAAAAAATAGGAATACAGTTTAAATTCCTGTCAGAGAACGTATATTTTCTCTGAAATTTTTTCTGGCTGGTAAATGTAATTAATACTGTTTAATTAAAAACAGACCATTTACTTAAATAAATTGTATCTATAAAAATAATGTATAAACAAAATATATTAAATAATATATACAGTGTAACCCGGATATAAGAGAGTTGTCGGGACCGGAGAAGAAGTCTCTTATATCCGGGTTTGGTCTATTATATATACATTAACACAGGCTCTAATCTGGGACCAGAGAACCTCTCTCTTATATCCGGATTACTCTTATATCCGGGTTTCTCTTATATCCGGGTTACACTGTATATGTATAATGGCTGATTACTTAACTGAGCAAACCTGTCTGCTAGGGTGTTCAGACAATCCCTACTGTAGATGCCTGCTCAGGCACATCTGTATATATTCAGCGCCCAATTGTGGGTTATACTGCAGCTATGCTGAGTAAGCCTTAGTTACAGTTTCCGGTGGAGAGCACATAATCTAGCACGATCAGCAGTTTGAACAATGCCAGTATGCTCAAATCCTCAGACACCATGAATTGTGAGTTTGTTCTAACATAGCCATCAATTTCTAAACAGTTCTATTAACCCATAGTAGGGTTTTCAGGCACTTTCCAAAAGTGCTGTATGTTGGGATTGAACAACGATATCAAGAAGTCACTTTCCAGACAAGTTGACCATGGTGAGATGGTTAATAATCAGAACCTTCTAACCACACAGCCACAGCAAACTTCTTATAATTAGAGGGTAAGAATACTCAATTTTGGAGATAGATACAGACATAGGAATCAACACTGCATAGTGGCAGGGTTAGTTTCATGCCACAATGCAATTTTCAGTGCCACTACTTATTGAGTGGGTTGTATATATAGATCACTGGGAATTAAGGAAATTGAGGGAAGGAAGAAATTGGACTTTCTCAATGCTTAGTGTTATTTATGGTCATGACCTCTAGATTGCTTATTTTTATATTTATTTATTATTTTATTCATTTAAATGTTAAATTTATTTTTTGTATATTTTTCCTTTTGCATACTTGTTTTGATTCTAAGTTTTGTTACTCCCAGACATTTACACAATACCAAGGACTTGCTAAAAGGTCCACCATCATGGACATAACATCCAACATGAATGAGAACCACTTGATCCAGGTAGGCCCTTGCTTCCAAGGCCACATCAAGGTTGTCCCCAGTGCTGTAAGTAATTTTATGGGATAACTTTTTCTGTTTTACTAAATTGAACTAAATTTTAAAAATTCACATGTGCACGAACTAGGTATACTGGAAAATTTTAAATTAAAATTTTATTTTTGTATATAATCTGGTCAATTTCATTTAGATTTATATAGAAAAAAAGTTAAATTTAAAATTCCCAGCATCCCTACGTTTTTGGGCATATGTGTAGTCATACCAATGTTACAAATTTAGTTTAATAAAGTCCTGAAGGTCCAAACATATCACACAAAAAAATTTTCCACTTTGTCATACATTTTCCCCCCAATATTGTTCCTAATATATAAAAATGTATATATTGTTATCTCATATATATATATATATATCTCATATATATATATATATATATATATATATATATATATATATATAGATAGATAGATAGATAGATAGATAGATAGATAATATACTTTCTGTTTATACATTACTTTTTATAGATATAATTTATTTAAGTATATATTATGGTTCCCATAAGGGTTACAGGTTTAATTCCTGTTGGAGAGCGTATATTTTCTACAAAATTTCTCAAATATTCAGGCTGGTAAATTTAATTAATTCTGTTTAATTAAAAACAGAGCATTTACTTAAATTATATCTATAAAAAATAATGTATAAACAGAAAATATATTAAATAATTGTTGGACTTAATCCATTTCCTAATATATATATATATATATATATATATATATATATATACACACACATACATACATGAAGGGATGGTGAAAAGTTCTCAACCTGACCAAGAATAATAAACTAGAACTATGAAACATACATACTATTTCACATATTAATTCCAGAGATCAGTACATATTGTATCACAAGTTTCTTTAATACTTTTCAAAACCTTCTGATATTTGCTCATTGAAATACTGGTTTTTGGAAGTAGGTCAGACCAAGAGGATTTCAGCACTTCTCTCTGTACATATCTGCCAAAGAGTATGGTTAACAAACTCATCTTATCAGCCAGTTAGATCAATCCTCACCAGTTGCCCCATTATTATTGCCTTGTACCAGACTAAACTAAGCTCAGTGAATATCTTCTATGGGTGCCTTCACTAGTGACAGTTAGCCAGAGAGTGTCACAGGCCATTGCAAGTGACTTTAATATTCAGTGGATGACCCATATTTCTGGCCTTGTGCCAGTCTAAGCTAAGCTTATTAAATATCTACATCTATCAGTCGTAGAACTTAAAATAAAGTAAATGTTTTTATTCTTTGTCAAAGAATGATTTCCAATTAAACTTGATTAAATTAACAGAGGTCTTTATTAATGAAGTGAAATGCAAACCATTTAATAAGAGTTATAAAGTTTTGGCATATTTTACCAGATCTGTTTTAAAAAATATTCAGACATTTAATATCAACAAAAAAAAAAGCAATAACACCATAGTTCACTTCAAAATACCCTGATCTGTCATCTCGTCTGCAGTCGCTCTCTCATAGACGTGATGTTGCATCACTCTGCCTTTTCTACAAGTACTTTCACGGTAATTGCTCCGAGGAGTTGCTTTCGCTTGTCCCTAGGCCTCATGAATTTAAACGTCCTACAAGACTGGCATCCCTTCACCGTTGAAACTGTTAGATGTAGACGTCTCTTCTACTCCAATAGCTTCATGTCTCGCACATCTCGCCTATGGAACTCCCTTCCCTATTACTATTTCCCTGACAAATACAATCTCCAACGGTTTAAGTGTAGCATCAATCGTCATCTCCAGTTGCCTTGATCTATCCACTTCCCTTCTCCACATCCTTTCATCTTTCATTCCTATCTGCTCTCGCTCCAAATCTTCTTGATCGACCCTCCGTCTTTCTCTTTCTCCACATCCTCTCCTTTACCACTCCTATCTGCTCTTCCTCCATCCCTTCTGTAACCCCATGCGTGATAGTGGCCTCCAGCCTTGCTTGGGGTGATACGCTTAAAAAAAAAAAAAAAAAAAACTTCTCTTCAAACCTCACATACTTATCCCCACATCAGCATCATCAGTTCTATGTTGGGTGTGGTCATAGGGTGGATGCACAGCTCAGCAGCTGACCAGTTCTCTCAACATATGTGAGTTGAAGGCTGGAGAAGTATTCATTCCATGTATGGCATGTCTTAGACAAGTAGACCTGGAAGAACCAATTCCTCTCTAGGTCAAACCACAATGTCCAACAACATGTAGGCTCATCTTGGTCATAGACATGTGGCTGTTGATTCCGTCATGTGAACACACCATCCTTGGCCCATTGATTTCAGTGTAGGAAGTCTTGGCTACATGCATAGCTATGTAGCCCAGTTGACAACTTATTTTTAGTCCTGTTGGGTGTGTAGCCACCCTCCTCCAGAAAATCCTGGTGAGGAACAGGAGTTGCTGAATGCCCAAGCATGGAGCAGGTAATGCTGGATTGCAAGGTACCAGTAGCCCTCACAGAGTAACCTGACATCCCAGCAACACCTTCCTTCTTCAAAACAGCCTGTAAATGTCCTCTTGGGATCACCATCATTAACTTCAATGCATTGTTTAATTTCGTTCATAGGATTTCAGCAGCTAATTTTAGCTTTCAGAAAAATCAGATGTTGAAGGGAGACAAATTTGGACTGTAAGGTAAGGTGATATACAGACGTGAGTGGTGCAAAGTTTTGCCAAAAAAATATGCATAAGACATGAAAAAATTACCTGTCTAGTGGCACAATACACAAGCGTAGTCAGTTGAGATCTCACTGCCAACTGAATAATCCCATATAAGATTGTCTATTCATGAACACACACTGAGGACTCCCTTAGATTGGTTGCCAAGTAATATAAAGGCTGCACAACCAGTACTCAAGATCGTCAAAATAACTGGATATGTTTTGAACAGATCTTGTGCATATATACATATATATATAAACATATACAAACACACACACACACACACACATATATATATATATATAGAGAGAGAGAGAGAGAGAGAGAGACAGAGACAAAGACAGAGAGATAAGAAGGAAGCTTCCTTCTTTCTTTTCTTTCTCAATCTCTTTCTCCTTTCCCCCTCTCTTTCCTATTTCTCTTTCTCCTTTCCCAGAAAACATCAGTCTGAAGATATGAATATATTTTTGTATATTCATGAAATAAATTATAACTGAATGGATTTTTAAGATCGTCTGTAATCATCATTTTATATATATATATATATATATATATTTAAAGATATTTTTTTAAAGATATTTTTGTAGGTACAAAATTTAATCACAGAAATAAAATAAATAAATAAAATATTACTAGACATATTAAAAGCGAAGCAACCGGTTTCGCTCCCACTCTTCAGGCTTCCAACGGGAGATTTAACTTAAATTAAAAACACTAGAAAATGTGCAAAGAAAAGGAAATGAAGAGGAAAAAAAAAATGAACACAAGGAGCTAGAGACAAATAACAGTGAGTCCCAACAAACACTCACACTGTTTACACAGGGAAGGCTTGCGGCACCCAATATAAAGTGCCTCCAGCACCTTGAGATGAAATAAAGAGTGCGACCGGGACAACACAGTGAACCCGTCCACACTAAAGTTAGACACACGCCCTCTGTTATTTAAGAGGTGCTCACATATGGTGGAACCATAGGTATTCGGGGCATGTCCATTCAATGACAAAGTGTGATTCCTGATCTTAGTGGGAACATGTTGTTTAATTCTCCTGTCTAGGCATTGAGTCATTCTCCCTATGTAGTTGGCACCGCAACTACAAATGTATTTGTAAATAATAGAGTCAATATGATGGGGAGGGGGAACATCCTTACACCCAGAACGAAACATAGGCAGGGTTTGAAAAACTATACGAACCTCAGCCGAGAAAAAACAACTACGAACATTGGATGAAATCTGTCTAATTATCCTTTCACACTTGGATCCAATCCAGGGCAATCTAAGATAAACAGGGCAATTTTTAACAGTACAGAGTTTGACCCTTCTGAACTCCTCAATCTTGTTGCGGATGACTGAATGAACAGTATCATGGGGATACCCTAAACCACATAAGGTTTCCTTAACAAAATTGATTTCATCATCCAAGAAGGACAGATCATTAATGCTGTATGAAGTAGTGTTCTAGTAATGTTTATCTTACGTTTTGTAGGACAAAAGGAATCCCAACGCAAAAGTTGGTTTCCTATAAAGCGAGGTGAGAAAAATTGTAGGTGTTCGATGTACTAATACATCCAAGAAGGCCAATTGAAAATTGGATTCCTTCTCGGCAGTAAACCTCAGTGCTGGATGGATACCATTTAGAAAAGAGAGAAACTAGTCAGCCTCAATTTCGTTGTTGAATAAACAAAAAGTATCATCAACATACAGACAATACAGTTGAGGACAAAGTGCATTTCTACGTATTCTCTCTTTGTGAAAGCCGACAAAAATATTAGCAAGTGCTGGACCCAAAGGGGAACCCATAGCAACCCCACCAATCTGTCGAAACATGGTAT
>OZ038499.1:61171305-61201305 GCA_964036315.1 Acanthosepion esculentum
AAAGACTTTGTGCAACAGCAATGTGTTTCTATAGAATCATGCTGAAAATAACATGGACTGATTATGTGAGAAATGATGAAGTTTTAGATAAAATGGAAACAAAAAGGACATATGTTTAATATCAGAAAGAGATAGTTAAAATTTCTAGGTCACATAATGAGGAAAGAGGGCTTGGAAAATTTGATACTAACAGGACAGATTGAAGGCAAGAGGCATAGAGCTTGTATAAATAATTGGCAGAAAAGATAAAATTTACTAAGCACTACACAGGACAGGAAATTGTTTGGAACCATGATCATACACATTCAGGAGGAGGAGGAGAAGGAAGAGGAGAACAACAACAACAATGAGAAATTCCAACAGAAAATATATACTGGTATGTATTTTTATTGTATAGGCATTTTAAAATGGTGAAAATATCATCCAATTTATTGCTATTATATTCTGCACATTATTTATATGATGACCTGATAGATACACACACACAGATATATATATATAAAATTTATCTCTGATCTCTGACTCATTTTTCTTTTAATACAAATGCAGTATGATCTTTGTCAGTCAAGTTAAAGTAATGTTCTAACACCACAAGTGTCCAAAAAAAGCTGTAAGTAAAATATAGAATTCTGTTCAAAGCTCCTTAAAGATAAAAAGATGCAACAAACACTTGATGAAGGTCAGACATCAGACACTGTATTAATATATATATATATATATATATAATGTATTATATATATATATATAATGTATTATATATATATATATATATATATATATATATATATATATATATATATATAATGTATTATTTTTCCTTATTTTAAAGAGAAGAGAGAAACTGAAAACGTTTTTGGTTACAATGCAGATTTTTTATAAATATACATTATACTTCATTTTTCATATTTTTGCTACACACATTTCCGGTTTTGCAAACTTCATCAGACAAAGAGTGGTTATTTCCACATATTATTAAAAGGAATTAATTTTCCTTGTGTTTCCCGATGTTGTCAATCCAAGTATGATGAGAACAAAGTGAATTAACCGTAAAATGTAAGCATAGTTTACCTTTTACCTTACAATTTAGTTAAACTTTGAAATTTGATAATGCTTTTTCTTATATTTTAGTTGTATTGCATTGCACTATATATGGCTTATCTTTCTATTTGAAAGATTAATCTGGATTTACTATAATTCTGTATTAATTTCCTGGTAGTATTGGTAACATCTTGTACAGACATATTGGTATTTGGTGGCTATTTTTGACATTTTATATTGATTTGTTAGTGTTCTTAACATCTTATATGAAGGATCTTTATTTAACAGTTGCATATTAATTTACCAAATAATTCTATATATTTAAATTATTTACTACTTTCTTAAAGAAGTTATTTATTTATCAACTACAAAAAAAATTATGTAGGCTATTCACAAAGCTAATAACTTGTTTAGCATTTTGTTAAATTACCTCTCCACTGCATTTTTATTTCTTAGGAAACAGCATTGTCTGGTTTGTATAATTTATGTAACCATTTGTATCTGCTTTAGTTTATGTCAAGCTGCCATTAGTTGCCAATCTACGGGTCATGACCTATTTATAAAAATATTTTTTAATTTTTGCTTCTTTGCTTAGTTTAAATTTAACGTAGGTCATATTTGATTGGTTGATCAGAGTAAAGCCCACAAACCTTATAACTCCTTTTTTATTTTTACTTTTTTCATAAAAAGAGGTTGTATTTTGGTTTTAAATCTAAATAAATCATTCACTCACCAGTAATTTACAATTACCTGATATATATCAAAACATGACTGCAATTGTGTACCAATTTTTACATGTTTTCGGTGTAATATACTAAAATAAATAAAATATATATATATATATATATATATATATATATATATATATATATATATATATATAAAAATCAGAGAAAATTGGCAGTAAATTGCTGAAACCTTCTGACAAATAGACCAAATAATTTAAAAAGGTTTGTCTACAAATCTCAGGAGTCAGGGTGCTGAATGTAACCTCAATTGCCCAAGTGACAAATTTTATATTTGCATCAATCCTACACACACACACAAACACACACACACACAAACACACACACACACACATATATATATATATATATATATATATATATATATATATGCCATATTTTCTGGCTTACAAGACGTTGTGGCTTGGAAGACACAACCTAATATTGGAAAGAAATTTCTAAGAAAAAAATGTCATTCACATACAACAACACATTCACCATACATCCCTCACATACTGGCACCATGTATTGTTTACATTAATCACTCATTTGTATGCCACCGCTGCTAGTAAACAGAGCATATTTAAGCTTGTGGCTCGGCTCCAGGAAGGTTTATAATCTTGGAAATAATTGTAACAGCTAAGTTATCATATAAAAGGCTGAATTAGATAGATAACTAACATCATAGTGTAACAACTCAATATACAAATCCACATCCCTATGAGTCAAGCCAATTAGGCTTACTTGAGCCTGGGTGTTGCCTTACATTCGTCTTGGAAGATGCACACATATTTTTCAGGGTATTTTTTAGGAGAAAAAGTGCATCTTGTATGCCGGACAATATTGTATACAACAGCACAAAAACGTAATACATATGTACAGTTACAACATTATTAACTAAACTTTCTTTGATAATGGCTTATGAAAGATGAACGTATTCAGACATCAGACAGTTTATTGCTGATTCATCCATAGTTTGTATTTTATTGGGAGATTAATTCTTGTAACACTCACACAGGTACACTTCAACACATAATGTGATGTAAAGATATTAAATTGCCCAGAAAAGACTGGACACTTTATCAGTGACATGCACAAACACCAATGATTAGAATATACTAAAAAACAACTATGAGAATACATTAAGAAAGTTAGACCCAGAAAAATAGATCTATAGTTAGTGTAATTCTATAATGTCGGATGATGTAGATCAGTCTTATTGGGATAAATCTAAATGATTTAATTTTGAAGGTTCCTATCAGATTTCTCTCTGCGATAGAGCATGATTGAGATGGTTCCCTCTCAAAGTCAACCATATTTTCTTATTTTCTTTCAAAACAAGAATTGTTTTTTTTTTGTTCACATGCCAGGGAGTATATATAAGGGTTTTCAAACCAGCAATTTTAAATTATGGATGCTTTACAAAAACAGCCTAATTATCTGACAAATACATTATTCAAACTGTTCAGTATTAGCATTTCCTTTATTTATGTGAAATCAATGAAAATCTGACCATGAATTGACCTGAAATGGGCTTCATGAATTTATTTCACTATAAACACATTAAAAACAAATGGAAACTAAAATAAATGGAAATTGATAAAAAAAAACAAGCAGACACATACATATCAGACACTCTGTATCTATCAGGTCATCCCAGAAGTTCTGTCCGAATTTTGAATAAAGAAAACAAGTGACCAAGTGTTACATTTAATTACAGATTCAATCAACAATGTATTTTCCCTGATTATCTATGACTTCCTTTCAAGCTTACTAAACAAGCTTACTAATTCCATTACTGTAAAATTCTTTTGGCTTTGATTCGAAGAACTCACAAATGTCAGTTTTAACCTCTTCCTGTGTTACAAAAGCTGTTTCTTTGAAATGATTCTGTAAGCTACAAAACAAATGGTAGTCTGAAGGAGCAAGGTCGGTAGAATAAGGTGGATGAGGAATTTTCTCCCATCCAAGTTCTTCGATCTTTTGTGACGTGATTCTTGCTGTGTGTGGTCGCACATTGTCCTGATGAAACATCACCTGTTTTCGATTCACTAGAGCAGGTCTTTTTTTTCCTCAAAGCTTGGTTCAAACGCTCTAATTGCTGACAGTATATTTGATCATTAATTGTTGCATTAGGTGGTAAGAATTCAAAGTGGATTATTCCTTGGCAATCCCACCAGATTGAAAGAAGAACCTTTTGCTCATCAAGTTCCCTTCTTGGCTGGGGTCCTTCCCCTTTACCAAGCCACTGTCTACAATGCTTAACATTTCGATAAAAGATCCATTTTTGTCGCCAGTCACAAGTCTATCCAAAAAAGGTGAAACAAGTTGGTGAGAATGGAGAGAAGAGCAGATGTCAACTCGGGATTTGAGGTTGTTTTCAAACAATTCATGAGGCACCCATTTTCCAAGTTTAGAAACTTTCCCAAGTTGTTGAAGATGACAATGAACAGTTGTATGGTTTGAACTGAGAACCACTGCCAATTCCTCAACTAATAAAGCATGATTTTCTTCAAGGGCTGCTTCAAGAAGCTTTTCATCAAACTCAACTGGACGTCTGGTTCGATCTTCATCTTCAAGGGTGAAATCTCCACCTCTTAATTTTGCAAACCATCTTCTGCAAATTCTTTCATTCACACATTCCTCTCCATAAACTGAGTGAATGTTTCTAGCCGCTTCGGCTGCTGAGTTTCCTTTCTTGAACTCAGAAAGCATTATGTGCCTCAAATGATTCTTGGGTACTTCCATGTTAGCAGGGTTTTAATCAAACAAAATTTAATTTTATTGTTCTCTGAAATAAAATTTGATCAGTTTAAATGCATCTAAACATAAAAATAATGTTCAGCTCCATTAGACATTATAAAATACTCTTTAAATTTTGTTCATTTTAACAAAAAGTTAAAATTTGGACAGAACTTATGGGATGACCTAATATATATATATATATATATATATATATATATATATATATATATATATATATATATATATGGTGGACTCTCCTATCGTGAATGATGAATTAGGGTCAGCAGTAGATGGTGCCTTTCATTTTACACATGCATGCTAGCAGGGGCTATTGTGGAGAAAATCAAGTAAGCGAAAGACATATTTCATTTGTGCTTTCTTAAGTGCGATACTAGCCCAGCATTGCTGCGGGTGATAAAGCTGACAGATGAAATTTGTTCAAGCAGGATTTTGATGGTGTCTCTGCTTCAGAGCTTGATGAAGCTGATCATAGTTCTTCAGTCTACTGTCATCAAAACCCTTTAACTTAATGAAACCTGTCTTATGCCACTCCTTTCAGATGCTTGGGCTTCCCAGGTTTTTAGATCAAAGTTGAGACGTTCCAAATTGTCTTTCAATTTGTCTTTGTAGCATAAGTGTGGACATCCAACTGAATGCTTGGAGTTTGGTAGTTGTCCAGACAGCACCTTTTTTGGAAACCTATGCTCATTCATTCTCACAACATGACCAGTCCACCTAAGTTGTATCTTTGCTAGAATGGTTTCAATACCTGTGATGTTGTTACATTTCTTCAGTATTGCACTATTCTTGACCCTGTCATCCCATTTTATATATATATATATATATATATATATATATATATATATATATATGAGATAATGCTGAAAAGTTTTTGGTGTTCCGACCCACTTCCTAAAATCTGATCAAATGAACAAACACCACATTTTTGATGGGAGAAAAGAGTTTAGGTGGAGCCAAAATTTATTCTGCATCTACTTCCCAACCTCTCTCTCTCTCTCTCTCTCTTATATATATATATATATATATATATATATATATATATATATATATATATATATATATATATATATTATATGAAAAGATTACTTAACTTTTAAATATCAATTTTATCCTGACATTGATGTTTCTTGGTATTATGTCCGATCTTCACGGGGGGTGGTTTTAAACAGTACTTCCAATTTTTTTCAGTTTGTTTTGTACCTTTTCCTATCTGCTTTTTTACTCTGTTTTGTACATGTATGCAATCATGAATTTAAGGTTTTTACACATCCATGTTCATGAAATTTTGCTTTTGTCTACAACTTTCATTTTTTCAGGTGTAGATTTTTCTTCTAGTTGTAAATTTTATCTTCAAAATTAAATTAATTTTTTTATGGTTTGTATAGAAGTTGTTATGTTATATTATTAATTAAATTGTAATATTTGTTAATTTATATATATATATATATATATATATATATATATATATATATATATATATATATATATTTAGGAGATATAGGCTTTGAAAGATCTTGATGAAAGATGTGCTTTCCTTAATCAGGATAATTCAACTTTGCTTTGCCGTGAAATGCTTTATTGATGAGTTGGTCTAAAAGCATGCAGTGTTATGCAATGGTTTCATCTGCTTGATGGTAATGGTAATGTTAACTGCTTCCTTATAAAGAAACATTTGGCATTCATTGACAAAACAGTCAGTGCTGCTGTTAGCTGAAATTCATATAATCATTCTCTTGAAATAAATTTTGTGGAAAATAGGAGGATGCATGTTTGAATTCAAGCCAAAGTGTGTATTTTCTTTATTAGAGACTTTCAAAAACCCTGGAAGGTAGACAAAGATATTCTGTTTGAAAAACAGAGATATACTCAGACACTAAATATAACATATAGGGTCATAATAATGTCAAACTATGGATAGAAATGTATTCCTTTACATATATATATATATATATATATATATATATATATATATATATATATATATATATATATATATATACGTGTGTGTGGGGGTAGGGGTGTTGTGTATTATATATGGGGATTGTTATAAGCAGCAGTTGCTGCATAAGACAGCCTTATTTGTTGACTCCCTTTGTTTTTTTACTACTCATGAAGTCAGTTTATGAACCAGTCACAAACTTTTAACAAAAAATCTACCACTCATTATTTGACATTTTAACTTTTACCATATTATCAATATATACTAAATTTTGAAGTACTTATAAAATAACTTTATATAAATAAATCTTCCAATATTTCTTTTAAGTACTTAAAAAAGAACATAACATTCAAAGCAGTTTTTACTTATATCAAAAACATCACATAACCCATTAGGATCTCAGAGATCATATGTACTGCAGCTATATCAGGAATGGTGTGTCTAGAGCAAGATCACCTGATGGAATTCAGTCCTTGTCAGGCTGGTTTGGAATTCATAGTTTTCCTTCTTCTAGACTGGTTACCACCTAAAGGCAAGTGAGCCTGCCTTGCTATTTAACCCATAGTGGAGGGAAAAGTAATGAATTCATACCTTTTTCAAGGGTATTTGTGCATAAGTGAACATGATGAACTCAGCCAACTCAGGTTATCCATTTCTCTTTCTAAGTTGTTAACCATTACACTCCATGCGTATCATAATGCTTTCTTTTAAAATTAAAAAAATCATGTTAAATGATAATGGTAATATTAGTCATCTCCTAATAAGGAAACACTTAGCATTCATTGATTGGACAATCTGTACTTCTGTCAGTTAAAATTTATGGTGTTTATCCAATCTTAAGATTTTAATATCTAAGTTATTTATTATTCAGTTGAAACAAAGAAACGCACAAATACTAAATTTTATGCAGACTTAGTTGAAGGACAAGGAAAGATCTTTAAGATTGTTTTCATTTAATTTTTATATATTTCAAACCATTTTTTGGTTTTTAGGGAAAATAACTTGAATTTTCTTGTGTCTTCTTTCATAAGCTGTAGTTGAGTCTGTGTCTATGCATTGTTTTCTTTGATAGCTTATGAACATCATGTCTTCATGCATTGGTGAGTTTCATGTCACTTTTTCAAGTGTTGTGTCTTCACATGTCAGTGATTGTTACATCATTATTTTATAGTATTGTGTCTTCACATGTTAGTGGGTGTTATGTCATTTTTTTCAAATATTGTGTCTTCACATGTCAGTGATTGTCATGTTATTTTTTTCTAGTATTGTGTCTTCACATCTTGGTCGATGTCATCATTTTTTCAATATTGTGTCTTCACATGTCAGTGGGTGTTATGTCATTTTTTTCAAATATTGTGTCTTCACATTTTGGTGGGTGTCATTATTTTTTCATATATTGTTTTCACATGTCAGTGATTGTCATGTCATTTTTTTTTCTAGTATTGTGTCTTCACATGTCGGTCGTTGTTATGTCATTTTTTCAAATATTGTGTCCTCAGATGTTAGTGGGTATCATCAGTTTTTCAAATATTGTGTCTTCACATGTTAGGGGAGGGATATCATGTCATTATTTTCAAGTATTGTGTCTTCACATACTGGTAGGTGACATGTAATTTTTTCAAATATTGTTTCTTCACATGTTGGATAGTGTCATGTTATTTTTTTTTCAAGTATTGTGTCTTCACATATCAGGTAGTGACATGTCTTTTTTTTCCCCACCAGTATCCAGTCTTCATGCATCAGCTTGCGTTATTATGTCACTTTTTATATTATGAACTGTAGAATATAAATAATATGCTTGTTTCTAAAGTGAATGAAATTTTATTGGTTTGTTTTATTATGGTTAAGGCTGTTAATATTTGTAGTTGCTTTTTAAACTTTATATGGAACAGTATTTTTGTGTTATCAAATTTTGTGTTTTGTTTTGTTGTTGGGTTGGTTGTTAACATGTGATTTAATTGAGCTGTTATCAGACAAATTGCAAGTTAACTGGTGCAATAATGTAGTGATTAATGTAATCAATGAATGTGTTGTTTGAATTGTTATTATTAGAAAGACTTTCTTCAAGTGGGAAAGCAAATTCACAGTCACCATTGATCTGTTGAAGTGTGTGAAAAATATTATGCAAAAATATATCAGAATAATAGTGATTAAATAAATGACAAAACAGAAAAATTGTTGTGGTTCATTATGAAAGAACAAAAGAATGTCTGCATAAAAAAGGTGATAAAAAGCTTACTGACATAGGCTTAAGTTTCAAATTTAGATCCAACAAATGCCAAATTTAAACCTTGGGCAATTCTCCATTTAATGCTTTGATGTAAACTATAACCAGTGTTTGTTAGTGTTATATACTGTACCTATGAACACTAATGGGTATGTCCCAATCCTTATAAATGCATTAGATACTATTGTGGGGGTAATCTGCTGTCTAAGTAGTCCACCACTAGCAGTGGTTTATCTACTTTATGCCACTGTTGAGTATTGTATTTTATTGATCTTATAAAGATTACCATTCCATTTCCAACCTCGGCTTTGGTTATTCCACGTTCAGTAACCTCTTCTAGGTTACAACAGTTATATATATTGCTAATATTTAGATTTGATTCCATCAATAAAAGCATTATTTTGCCTGAAGATATTCTTTTCAAAATTAAATGCAACATGACAGTTTTATGTTTTGCCATTCTTTACTTATAGATATACATCCATCCATCCATATATATATATATATATATATATATATATATTGTCATCCACAGACAGACTGTTTCGCTGTATCACAGCTCATCAGTGTGGCTAGACGTTCGGTTGCCTCTGGCTAGAATCGAAAACCGGCTGAATTCGCGTCAGTCGGAAATTTTACCCTGAAGCCGTTGGCGCACAGCAGAGAAGAAGGTGAATTTAAGCGTATTTATATTTAGATAAACACACAGTGACTGAGAGAACTCGATTCGATTTACCGAAGAGTCTTGCATTATGAGCCGTAATAGTCACTGAGAAAATGGCTAAAGAAGTGCCTGAAAGTGCTTGGGACAATAGACACTACAAACAATTTTTATAATCCCTTAGCTGCCCCTAATGGAAAAATTTAAGAATACTGCAAAAATTCATTAAAAAATTCATAAAATTTTCCTTATTTGTCATATTCAATGAAACATGTTTGAAAGAAAGGTTGCTGACCAAATATAAATTATATATATATATATATATATATATATATATATATATATATATATATATATATATATATTCAAATTTATAACATATGCATGTTATAAGATAACTACAAAATTGCAACTTTTGTAATGGTCTTATAACATGCATATGTTATAAATTTGAATAAATATTATTAGTTATGGATCCATCTCTTCTCCCACCCCAGCTGTGGGTACATAGCAGGTCAGACTGGGCCCTGTAGTCTTGGTTGGAAACCCATTTAGAAGAAGTTTGGATCTTCATCTTTGAGGATATTGTCTAGCATTCACTGCCTGAATCATTCACTGAATCGAAGCAACAGAATTATGGTTCTACAGAAATATGCTAAGGATACCATCGGCCGAACATATGAGCAACGACGAGGTTTTGGAGAAAATGGAAACAAAGAGGAAACTTATACTTAACATCAGGAAGAGGTAGTTGAAATTTGTGGGACATAATTTAAAAGGAGGATTTTGAAAATCTGGTACTCACAGGAAGGATAGACAGAAAGAGGGGAAAACAATGCATGACATACTTAATGGGATGTGGATGGTGGAACAGGATATGGGAGAAATAACAAAAAGACAAAACTTATTAAAAGCTACAAGATACAGGAAGATGTGGAGAGCCATGATCATCTACGTCCAGAAGGGACACGACACATAAAAGAGATGCTTTGATTATTGTCTTTTCCATACTTTGGAAAAGAAATGATGACAAAGAAATGTAAATATAAACAGGATAGACAAAGAAGTCACCACTGCCTGAGGACTGCTCATTTCATGCCTTAAACTTCATCAGATCACTGATGAGCTGAAGGTGTAAAACTAATACAGTGTTGGTTTGTATGTGTCCACACTGTTTATGTGTATCTCTTCGCAGTAAAGCCACTAAGACACAAGTGGTTACAGGGTGTGGGAGAATTATGAACAGAAACATTAATAATGAGCAAGAAGAGAAAAGAGTAATCAGGAGATAGCCATTGACATTGCATTTAAATTTTTGCAGATTAAATTTGATTGGAAATCATGGAGTTAGAAGGGAGTTCAACAAGCAAGAATTGCAAGAAAAGAAACTGTTTGCATAGAACTTACAGCTACAGCCAGCTCAACAGTAAATTGATGACATCTAGATCACAGTTTAGTAGTGTGCTTAAATTCAAAAAGGCTAGGTCCCATAGATATACATATATTTTTATTCTGTTTCCTGATCAATGTCAATCCCCTCTTTTCAGATTTTCAAATCACAGTATAAGCATTTAGAAACAAAACTCCCCCCCCAAAAACAAATTTCAGGTAAAACCTTAAGTTCTGTGGCTAAATCATTAAATTTCATTTTTAAGCAACAAGGGTAATTTTTATTCATTCATAGCCTTTGTTGAGCAACCTCCACCTTCAGGTGTGTCAAGAACAATACTCATCAGCAATAGGCTATTAGAGGCTTGTTGCCAAGTGGGAGCAGCAACACCCCAAAATCATTTGCCCCACCTTCAGGGAAAATGATGTAAATTAATTTTAGTATATAAATCTTTAGCCATTTACACCTGACATAAAGTCCTCTGGACTCAAGACACGCTTGCGACAGGCTGTTATAAATACATCCTATATAATGTGCACCTTCTACCTTTCTGACACTTCTGTAGCTGTTGTTTTGTGTAGGCATTTGAATAAAATATAAGTATTTAATGATCCACTTTTTAATAATATTTTTGGTATATCTGTTTACACGCTTAATATAGAAATCTGCTGACTTTGTTTATATATCTTTGGTATCTGCTATTTCACCAAATATGTAAAGTTCAGAACGAATGAAAGGTTTGATGTATTTAATAAATCCTACCTGTGATATCGTCAGCTGCATAAACATTTACTTGAAATAGAAAAAGCAAGAAACAAAAGAAAAATATGTTATGGAATAACATTGTTCTATGAAATGTTCCTATCTTCGTGATCATCTCGGTCAGCAAGTATTTGTGCTGATCAATGAAGGAAAGAAAAATATAAAAAAGGTAGAAATTATTCGACATTCTATGAAAATTAAGACAAAACATAAACAAATAATTAGAAAAAAAAGACAGAATGGTGTCAAAAATGTAAAGAACATAACAGATGAGGATAAAACATAAAATATTTGTTCTAAATTTTTCCTCTTCTTATTTTTCTCCCTCACCTTAAAATCTCTTTTCAATCAAGATTTTTCCACAATAAAATTCATTACAGAATCACTTTGTTTATAACTGTTTTAAAACCTTCTTTGCAGTCCACAGCCATGTTCCTTCTTGTTCTCTCACAACCTCACCAGGAGGAGAGAGGGGATAAAAATAAAGACTATGAGTGAAAATAAATATGAAAACAAATAAGAAAAAAATAAAAGTAAACCCGTAAAATAACAACAAATAAAAGCAGCAAGATATCTTGAATGAAAAATAATTAGTTGGCATAAAGAGACCGATATCACTTTTACAAGTTATTGCAATGTTGTTAGTTGGCAGTGTGCAAAAAGAATCAATAATACTCCTTTTGGTGTAGAATTATTCTCATTCCGCCTTCTTCCCCCAATATGGCCACCATAACCATCAGTGTACAAGAAGCTTGGTAATGACGCGATGAATGGCAAACAAATTGAAGGGAATTAAAGGACACCCATCGCAGCATCTTCATTCCATGAAATGTTTTTGTTAGCATTGGTTTTAACTCCTTTTACAGGCTGACTTTTAATCAACTAACTACTTCCCTCCTCCTTTTTTGGTGTTGGGGGGGGGCGTCATTCTCTTATGTTTTGTTTTATGCTTACTTTTTTTTAGCTTATGTCTTAACGAAAAGCTGAGAACACAGATAAGGGTTAAAGGGAAGTGAAGGATCAAGATAGAAGAATTATTGTTTATTTTACAAAAATGGAGGAGGTGGTGGCAGATTAAAGACATTGGCAATGGACTGGTGTGAGAAGAAGAAGATGGAGTAAAGGAGATAAGAGTGTTCTAAAGAGCAACAAAATGGTCATGGTGGGGGGGGGAATGGAAAGAAAAAAGATGAAAGAGAACTGCTGAATGAAAAGAAAAGAAAAAAGAAGATAAAGAAATATAAGGTGTGTTGGAGGTGGGGGTAGTGAATTGGTGTAAATGAGGTGGGGAAGAAGAAATTGGATGAGAGAAATAAAGAAAAGAGCAGATGAAAAATATGTCAAAGGGTGAGGAGCTAACCCCCACAAAAGAAAATAAAAAAAATGAAAATATGTTTTAAATCAGAAAAATGAGAATAACAGAAGAAAGAAACAGAGGAAAGTTAAAAATTATGAGAAATCTAGCAAGAGAATAAAGGGGGAAAAAAAGTAAAGATGAATGCTGTAAGGAGAAAAAAAGAAAGGAAAAAAAATGGAAGAAAAATAAAGAAAAACATTAAAATGAAAAAGTGAGAAGAAAAAAAAAGCAAATAGGCAAAGGAAAAGAGAAGAACTCAGATAAAGAAAATAAAAATGGCACTAATAGAGAAAAATGAAAAAAAAAAACAAAATTAAAGATAAGAGAAACAAAAAGAGAAACAAAATGGAGCCCATGTTTGTGGCGATGGGTGGCAGGTCTTTATTAGAACAATGGCACTGAGTCAAAAATGTGGAAACCTTGAAGGAAATTGAAGAGGATGATCTATTTGCATAAAGGTTTATTCAACATTCTATCATTATAACATAAGTGCAACCACAAAACATATTCATATCAACTGACAAGTGCAGTCATGAAAGTGAAAATATAACATATGTATAGAGGCATTACATATATCATATGTTCATTACATGTACTGAAATTATATATATATATATATATGTATATATATATATATATATATATACATTAAAAAATGACTGACAAGGTACTTCTGTGAGCAAACAAGAGATTTCTTGTGTGTAGAAATTGTGGAAATGATTGCTTGTTCTGGAATGAACAATCATTTGAGTAGTTTCTACAAACACTCAGTCCAAAAAAGATATTTCTTTATTGCACACAAGAAAAACACAGTAAAACACTTAACAGAAGTACCTTGTCAGTCATTTTTAATATATATATATATGTAGGTATAAATGTGGATATAAATCAAATAATTAGATAATTAGATATTAGCAACTCTATATACATGTGTTAGCCTGCATACACAGATAAGCGAATAAATATTTACTTAATATAAAGTGTAAACAAATCAGTACTCAATATGGTTAGACAGAGTTAAGAAGTAAATATTAATATATACATATACCTACGTTCATAATGCAACTTAAGTTTCATGATTTATCAACTCATCAGACACAAACTAGTGAATGAAGGCCTATTATGGTTGTTTTAAAAAAATACTGGGTCTCATACATATATATATATATATTGTAAAGATCTTGATTTTTAATGTATATATATATATATATATATATATATATATATATATATATATACACATTATATATATATATATATATATATATACACATTATATATATATATATATATATATATACACATTATATATATATATATATATATATATATACACATTATATATATATATATATATATGAATCAGCAAAACCGTCTGTCTGTGGATGACAGTATATATACATGCTCCTGAAAAAATTATTTTGGTTGAGCTGTTCAGGGAGAAAAGTGAATTTGTAAACAATGACTATTACTACTGCTGCTGATGCAAGACTCTTTGTTAAGACAAATTGAGTTCTCTGGTCACTGGCGTATTTGTCTAAAAATAAATACATCTAAATTCATCTTCATCTTTGCCATGTGCCAATGGCTTAGGGGTAAAATCTCTGACTGATACCAAATCAGTCGGGCTCCGATCCTGGCTTGAGGCAGTCAGATGTCTAGCCACACTGATGAGATGTAAAACAGCGAAACTATCTGTGTGTGGGTGACAATATATATATATATATATATATATATATATATATATATATTGCGAAACTCTTTGTAGACAAGTAGTCAAAGCTTGCTGGATTAGACAGAAAGAAGACAAGTTTTGTTGCATGTGCAGGTTGGTAGATGAAATAAACAATGCTTAAATTAAATGAAGCATTTACTCAACTATGGACATCCACTAAAAATAACATCTGAAGTAATAAAAATATGTCGGTTTAAAAAAATAAAATAGACAAAATAGATGCTGTTTAAAACTAACGCAGTGTTTACTCAAATATGAGAACCCACTAAAGACAATGTTTGAAGTAATATATATATGTGTGTGTGTAAGTGTGTGTGTGTGTATTGATGTAAAAGGAAAGAACAGTTAGATTAATGATCCAAAGTTCTTTAGTATTTATGCTTTTATTTTTAAAAAACAATGCTTGATACAGAAGTAAAGTTTAAATTATAATTTAATAGTAATTTCTTAAATTATAATTTTATAGTAATTTCTGTGTCGCAATGGAATCATATTTTAAAAAAAATAATTATATATATATATATATATATATATATATGAATAAAGATATATATATATATATATATATATGAATAAAGATATATATATATATATATATATATATATGAATAAAATATATATCTATATGTATATACGAATAAGGATATGTATATCTATATGAATAAAGATATATATATATATATTAATAAAGATAGATATACATGTATATATGGATAGACACACATATATATACATATATATGAATAAAGATATATATATATATATATATATATGAATAAAGATATATATATATATATATATATATGAATTAAGATATATATATATATATATATGAATTAAGATATATATATATATATATGAATAAAGATATATATATATATATATAAGATATATATATATATATATATATATATATGAATAAAGATATATATATATATATATATATATATATATATATATGAATAAAGATATATATATATATATATATATATATTAATAAAGATAGATATATATGTAAATATGAATAGACACACATATATATACATATATATGAATAAAGATGTATATATATATATGTGAATAAAAATACATATATATGTGAATAAAAATACATATATATGTGAATAAAGCTATATATATAAATATATATATGAATAAAGATATATATATATATATTTATATATATATTCAAAGAAAGAAAAATATATATATATTTATATACATATTCAAAGAAAGAGATATATATATATATATATATATATATATATTCATTCAACGAAAGATATATATATATATATATATATAATATATATATATATATTCATTCAAAGAAAGATATATATATATATATATATATATATATATATATATATATATATATATATATGAATAACTTCCTGAAAATCATGCAATGGGCATGAAGTCAAAAATCACTGAGTTTGAAGGTTTGAATATACTGGCCATGTTCAAATTTGATCAAGATTATGCATTCACTGCCAGAAACTGTAAATAGGGTCTGCTCAGCATAGTTGTCATATGAATAACAGATTATTTCTGTGGGAGTTAACAATACATAAATTTGTCTGAGTGGCTGTCTTCAACAAGGATTAGCTAGCTACTCTAGTAGTAGGTGTATAGATAAACAGCCATTTTATATATTAGATTATTGTAGAAATTTGTAATGATCCCGTATTTAGACATATATTAGTAAAATTATTGACAAAGTAGAAAAACTTTTTCATGCGATGCATTTTGTTCTTTAGGATTTCCACAGACTAAAGTGATGATTATATTGATATAACTATATATATATATATATATATATATATATATATATATGTTATAAATTGTTAGGAGGATTTGCGATAATTATAATTAAGTAATTTGGCAAGTTTAGAAGAAACCTCAGCAGAATGCAGAAAGCACTGGACAGCCACTTCGTCCTATATTTGGGACATCAGCAGTGAGCATCCACTACTGAGAATTGAAACCTGAACAGTTACGTTATCAGGCCATCATCATACCATTTGTACCAATGGGCCTCAGTGACGAAGAGGTAGCGAATTAGACTCAATATAGCACCGCTCGATCACATATTCCATGGTGGAACTCATCCGAGTTTCCCTTACCCATAGGACTGTGCCCCCACGAGCCATGACTACAATCCTCTAGCCGCTCCATCCAGAGCATTAGAAACCAGTTCAAGCAAGGATATACAAGTGATAGAAATTATTAGGAGGATTTGCAATAATTATAATTAAGGATTATCTCAAATCCTCCTAATAATTTCTATCACTTGTATATCCTTGCTTGAACTGCCTTCTAATGCTCCTGTACATATACACCCTTGTACAAATTAATTGAAAGAAAATGAATAATTCCATTATTATTTACTTTTTTTCATATTTTTCCTATGAAACATGATGCAGTGCACATGTTAGTACTTCGTATGTCCATTCCACAAAGTTGTTTCTTGTAGATTGACCAAAGATTCTCAATTAGATTTAAATCAGGAGAGTTTCCAGGCCAGTCTATGGTACTTTGATTTGCTCACTGGTAAGGCTTGCCAGTGAGTTCGTGCAGTGTTATAATTTTCATACGCTTCCTTGGAGTAATGTCCATTGCAGATAATAGCTGTAGGACAACTAATCAACATTCGAGACAGTAGTGTCTGGGCATGATGAAAATCTGATACAATCACGGATGATGCAAAATTTTTCATGGCCAAACAAATTTCATCATACACCATGAAAATAAATTCATATTACTGCACACCATTGCAAATGACCTAATCAGAGGAAAAAATAGAAATCAATTACACCCTGTCACTCCAGTGGATTTAAAAGTGACCGTATGGTGAAAGAAAGGAAACTAAAGCGGTTGTTTCAATTAATTTGCACAAGAGTGTATATATATACATATATATTTATATATAAATGAATAAAGTATATTTATGCAGCAAGTATTCATGTAAACAATTTTGATTAAAAAGGTCTGACAAATTCTGTCTGTTTAACTTTTTCATTTTAAATTTTTAAAATTGAATAGACAGACCTTGTTGGTTCTTTTTAATGAAACTTATTTGTGTGTATGTATGTATATATATATATATATATATATATATATATATATATATGGGTAAAAATGTATGGTGAAGTGGGAAAAGTTTTCTTGTGACACATTTTGTCCTTTAAGACTTAATCAAACTAAATTTAGTGCACTAACGTCTTAAAGGACAAAACATGTCACAAGAAAACTTTTTCCACTTTGTCATAAATTTTTTCCCCAATATTGTTCTTGATATATAAAAAAATATATGCACACACACACATATATATACACACAGGGTGCAGCAGAAATATCTCCTACATACTCTTTCCACATAAGGGTAAGATATTAGTGGCAGTGCTGTCTTTATCTAGCTTATGTCTTATTATGTGGGAGATATATCTACTGCGCTTTCTCTCTCTCTCTCTCTCTCTCTATATATATATATATATATATATATATATATTTGTGTGTGTGTGTGTGCACATTTCCTTTAGTAGGACTTATTGATGTCTAAGCCAGAAGACATTAATTTCACCATTAAAAAAAGAATATGTCTACTCAAAAATGTCTACCCACTGAATATAACATTTATGGTATTAAGAATTAATCCATTAACTGCTTAAAAATCAGTTCACTTATATAAAGTCTATTCTGAATGAAAATGATATGAACATCAGTTGGTTAATACTAGTTTTATTGTAAAAAAATTGATTTGCAAAATAAAACTGAGATAGTATAAACTCATAAATATACTTATTTCTATACTTCTCTGTGTGAATAGATGAATATGTGTGTTTATGTGTGTGTGCATATGCATGCTGTGATTTTTAAAAGTATCAGCCTGAAGGAGAGTACAAAGCAGAGACGAAGTCTCTGCGAACGAAGATCATATCACCAAAAATTTATTTTCAGATGAGCAAAAATAAATAACTGACATGTATCAAAGAGATTTTACCTCATACTTACTTTCTTTTTTGTTTTTGATCATCTGTTAAGATTTATATTATTATGTCCCTCAAGCAGGGTTTTGAAAATATGCAATTTTCAGTTCAGCTAAGGTGTATCAGTGTATTTTTATTTGACAAGAACTTCCTAAAAGATCTGAACATTTAAGAGAACATTTAATCAGACATTGCTTAATTATACATTTTTCATTTGGTTCATGGTTCAAGGCTCCAGCAAAACCAATTATTATATTGGCTTGGTGGCTTTAGTTGACAATAAAGTCTGAAACATTTATGGAAAACTCTCTTAAATCTTTGTTTGCAATGTCAAGTAATAATAGTCCAATCTTAATGTAAATCATCAAATGATTTTATTGTTTGTCTAGCATTGCATAACTCAAGGACGGCTAGAAAAACAAATACCAAATTTTCTATGGCTAATAATAAAACCTCAGGGCATGTTTCTAGTATTTCAGCTTTGAAAATTAAAAAAAAATTTCAAAGATTTTAGCAAGGAATTTGATTTACAGTGTAAAAATAATGCTTATCTCGAACCTTTCTTTGTGTCTGTTTTTTTGTGTGCTGTGTTTGCTCAGGATGTTGGTGATCATGGCTCCCCACAACTTCTTGTCTTTTGTAGGTTGTAATAAATTTTGTCTTTTTGTTATCCATCCTGAACCCTGTTTGGCAATAGGTTAACTAAAACTACCTCTTTATCTTTTTGTTTAATCATATATAATAGACATCCAGTTAAAAATTTCTTACCTAGCCAAAAACCAATGATTTTTTCTGATCACTGGAAAATCAAAACATTTTAAAAACTGGGTTTACATTTGTAATATGAGCAGTTGTCACCTTCATCTTTTATGTGCCATATCACTTCAGTATGTGTGTGATCACGACTCTAATATTTCCTGTCTATTGTTGCTCTTAGCAATGTTTATTCCCTAAGATTCCCTATCATTTCATGTTCTTCCACTCACTTACACAAGCTAATTAGCTATGTTACTTGCTGTTTTTCTCTATCGCTCTTGACTTTAATATGTCCAGTGAGTGTCAAATTCTCTAAGACCTCTTTCCCCAGTCTGCATCCCAGAAATTTCAACTGTTTCATTTTGATTCTAACCATTTGAGTTATTTGGATAGGGATCAAATAGAAAACCTGGATTTCAGAAACAATGAAATGGTGAATCTAGACAGATAGTGGATCTGTTTCATGCCTTCCCTAAATGAAAATCGGACATAAACTGTCCCAGCAGGAGGATGTGCAATGATTAATGATATAGAGATTGGAAATGGCAAAACTAACAATGGAATAATTTATGTTCAATTTTCACTAATTCCCTTAGGGAAGGCATAAAACCACTTCTCCTAGCTACTTCTTTAGTTTAAGATTCCTCCAATATTTAAACTCATCATTACCTGTGTATTGAATTGAGTTAATTTTCAATGTTCAATCTTTAATTTGCATTTTGAGAAGTAGAATTTAATCAGTGCGAGAATTGTTTTATTGGTTCATATCTTGTTATCCTTATTCAAATGCTCAGATTATTGGCAAACCATTTATGAATTCAAAATATGGAGAAAGATAATTGAATTTATCAAAAAGGCTTTTACTTTATTATCATTTATATTCACAGAGAAGAAAGAAAAGAAAAAAGAAAAACAAATGACTTTGTTTACCTGTCTATATTTCTGAGATGAGGTATTGTAATTATTTACATTGTTCGGACTGTTGTCCTCATATTTATTGTCATCTGAACAATATAACAATAAAGATGAGGACAACAGTTCAAACAATGAAAATAATGTAAATAACTTTGTTTACATGACTACATTTCAATTTGATTAACATCTTTTCCTCCAAAATCACTTAAAGGCCACCAAAGGCAGTACTTAAGCGTGGTATCACATAATTTTCTATTTATAGAATTTATATTATAATGACTAATTTGCTCTCTGAGAGGGTCTTAAACTGCTTCCTGCAAGTTACCAAAATTTATTTATCTCCAATAAATAATTATGGACTAGAACATTTGCACAAAGACTCTTTGGAAAAGCCTGAATTTATCTCTCCTCCTCACCAGTTATGAACTAAACAGCAGAATAGACTGAACTCTCTAACCTTGGATGGAAGCCAGTCTAGGTGAAGGATTACTCAAAATTTAAAACTATGGAGAATGCAGTCAGAAACCACTCCCTTATCTCTCTGAAGAAGTCAAGTCAGCTCACAGAAAATAAAGAAAAGAAATCTGTGGAGAGCCATGACCACTTATATCCAGAAAAGACATGATGTTTAAAAAAAAAAAAAAGGGAAAAAATTTATCGAATAAAACTTTAAATGAAAATCATGAACTCTTGGATTACATTCAATCTGAATATCAGTTTTCAAGATTTCAGGTACCAACATTTTTTTGGAAATCTAGAATTTTTAGTGAATTTTCATTTCAGCAATAAATGCAGGTGTAGCAACCACCTATGTTTTAGTGAGGAGGAGTTATCATAATGTTCTTGAGAGGTTAACATTTATATTCACTTGGTTGTCATTGCTTATACACCGAATATAAAAAATGATAACATGATTTTTAAGTCTTGATTTTTCTAGTGACCAGGAAAAACATGTTGCAAATACATCCTGGAAAAATATGTTTTATTTCTGCTTTATGGTATTAAACTTTTTAGAAACATATCTTCTTTCCTATATGTTTAAATAAAGAGATAATGATTTCCTTAAAATATTTACACTATTGTTCTCATCTTTGTTGTTGTTATCACAATATTTTGGGCATCATGCTCTCTGACATTCATCAGGTGTATATTGATCCAAGTAATCTACATTGAACTCCTAACTGAACCCATTATTTAATCTATGGTGATAGATTGTTCTCATTACACTGCTCATGCCTAGGGATATCTGATTTAGTTCTTATTTTTTGTACTGCCCAGTTATTGCTCACCCTGTTTCACTGAGTCCAAGTGCATACTGCCTAGCCCAGGGATTGAACTCACAATTACTATGTCACCAAATTCATAAACCAATGCTTTAATCCAATAGGCTATTGTCCCATAAATTTGGAATTCCCTATAGATTGCAAGGATCAATATACACTTGATGAAAGCCTGAGGGCATAACAGCTGAAATTATTGTGATGACAGCAAAGATGAGTACAATAGTCTGAATGTAATTGGTGTAAATAGTGATAACAACGAGAAATTCAGACAGAAGTGATTTTTTTTAATGTCTTGATTTTTGTAGTGATCAGAAAAAAACAACCTGGAAAAAGTTTTATCTCTGTTTTATGATTTCAAACTTTTTAACAAGATGCCTTCCCTATATAGTTAAATAAACAGATAATGTTCCAGTTTAGTTAACCTGACAAACACAAAGTAAGTGTTCACTTTTAGAATTATATTTACATTGTAAATTAAAGCTTTTACAAAAAAAATACACTTTGGAATTTTAAAAAACCAACACGATAAAAACATGACCCAATGTTCTATTATTAACCCTAGAGAATGGGGGGGGGGGTTATAGCTTGAGCCATCCGTGAGTTATATGATGCTAAACACATAGACAAAAAAGATATTTTGTGATTTATTTACAAATAAAAGAACTATTAAGTAACAGGCAGTCAAAGTAGAAGGTTACAGACTAAGTGGCACAGTTTATGCGGATATGTGAAGAAGATAATGGCTAACCCTAGAATTGAACAGATTAAGAGTGTAGTGATTGGGAAGCATCCTCTTGGGAGTCAGTTCAACAGAGCAGTGCTTCATGGGAAGGAACTGATCAAGTGGAACATGCATCAGACCAATAGAATACAAAGGGAATGAAGGTTGTTTGCTACAATGTGCATGGCATGGCAGGTCTTAAGCATGAAAGTTTGAACTGGTCGAACTAAGGAATGTAGTTTGTCAGAAGACTTTCCATGAGAAATAGCAACAGAGCAGCTAGAGACTTGCAGCAATTCGTCTGTGGGAAAGGGGTGGTAGGGTGGAAAATAATTTAACAAACTTTAGCATTCAAACTTTAAAGTTAGCTTTACTTGTTCTTTTACTAATCCCTAATCAGTAGGATTTAGCATTAAATGATTTCTGTGTATACGTGTTTTGTATTTAGAAAAAATTGTTTTTTTGTAATAAAGTATGAAAATGTCTGTGATGAAAGCAGAAAAAAGAGAGGATAAAAACAAATAAAAAAGATTTAATAAATTTGTGCAAAATGAAGATAACCATGAAAAAATTATATGCTTATTTTGTAAATGAAATATTCCTATATAAAAATTTTCTTTACAAAATAAATGTATCACTATAATATATATATAACTAGCAACTTCTTCATTGTTTTTCTTTTTTTATAGTTGATATGATTTTTTTTCAGCTTTTTTACCAAACACATTAGATCATTATTATTGTGGCCAGCATGAACAGGAACCTC
Source organism: Acanthosepion esculentum (assembly GCA_964036315.1). Lineage (NCBI taxonomy): Eukaryota > Metazoa > Mollusca > Cephalopoda > Sepiida > Sepiidae > Acanthosepion > Acanthosepion esculentum. The sequence goes on from OZ038499.1 coordinate 61,194,339, forward strand.
ATATTATTAATTTTTTTTATTAATTCACACCAAGAGAAGGCATTAATGCTACTAAGTTGCAGGGGTCTACTGGAAGTGAAAGAGAATGAGAAAACTTTAGAAGGAACTGCAAACCCAGTCCTACACAGGAAACAGGGGATAAACCTCTACTCCTGTTCAAAAGGCCAGGAAGGAGTGTGAACCAGACGACAGGTGAACCTATTTTCTCCTATTGAGGAAAAAATAAATAGTAAATAAAATTTCAGAGTTTAGGTGGAGATGTTAGAAGTATAGAGTTGAAGTAGACTTTGGAAAGAACCGGAAACCAAAGCCTAAACTGAAAACAAGAGGTTAACTTCTGCTCCTGTTCAAAAGATTGGACAGAAATTAATTTATTCATCATTTTGGAGCATTTTAACAATGCTGTCAATGAATGCTGAGCATACATGAGCAGAGAATGCGAGCAATTGGGAAGTTAAAAGAATAAATGAATTACAAGATAACTGATATTTGCAATTAGAAAGAGACAGCTGAAATTTGTGGAACTCATAATGAGGAAAGGAGATCTAGAGAATTTAACACTCACAGGGTATATTGATAAATAGAGGAGACACCAATTAAACTACTTAATGTATTTGCATGAATGGATAGCAGGACAAAGACAAAACGGAATGATATACAATCAAAAATTAGTTAGAGCACCAAAAGACAGGAAGTTTCTGATTGCAACTATAAGTTTTCTTGTAGTCCTTATTTTCCTTAAACTTCCTTCCATTCATAGTATTCTCAGTATCCATCAGTCGTCAGGCCTTTTCATTATCTACAATATGGGAGATTAGATGTTATATAGCAGTTCTACACACTTTTCTTTGTCTCTAACAAACTTTTCCTATTTCTTAATAGTTTGCTTAGTTTTTGAAAGGCTTCTTTTATTACTGTTATGCAACTTTAGATTTCTATGTCACATTTTCTGTTGTCTGTTACGACACTACCCAGATAGTTAAATTCTTGTACCTGTTTGATTTTGTTGTCCCTACAATGTATCTCACGCTTTGGTCTGACTCTTTTGCTAACCACCATGTGTAAGAGAAAGGGATAAATATTGGCTGTTTTCATACAAGAAACATTCAGCATTCACTGACGAAACAGAATTACTGGTGATTGAAATTTTTAAAATCTTTCTCTCAAAACAATTTTTCAAACTTCTCAAGTCCACTAAATATTCTTTCTATTAGGTCATCCCATAAGTTTTGTCTGAATTTTAACTTTTTGTTAAAATGAACGAAATTTAAAGAGTATTTTATAATGTCTAATGGAGCTGAACATTATTTTTATGTTTAGATGCATTTAAACTGATAAAACTTTATTTCAGAGAACAATAAAATTAAATTTTGTTTGATTAAAACCCTGCTAACATGGAAGTACCCAAGAATCATTTGAGGCACATAATGCTTTCTGAGTTCAAGAAAGGAAACTCAGCAGCCAAAGCAGCTAGAAACATTCACTCAGTTTATGGAGAGGAATGTGTGAATGAAAACTTGCAGAAGATGGTTTGCAAAATTCAGAGGTGGAGATTTCACCCTTGAAGATGAAGATCGAACCGGATGTCCAGTTGAGTTTGATGAAAAGCTTCTTGAAGCAGCCCTTGAAGAAAATCATGCTTTATCAGCTGAGGAATTGGCAGTGGTTCTCAGTTCAAACCATACAACTGTTCATCGTCATCTTAAACAACTTAGAAAAGTTCCTAAACTTGGAAAATGGGTGCCTCATGAATTGTTTGAAAACAACCTCAAATCCCGAGTTGACATCTGCTCTTCTCTCCATTCTCGCCAACTTGTTTCACCTTTTTTGGATAGACTTGTGACTGGCGACAAAAAATGGATCTTTTATCGAAATGTTAAGCGTCGTAGACAGTGGCTTGGTAAAGGGGAAGGACCCCAGCCACAGCCAAGAAGGGAACTTGATGGGCAAAAGGTTCTTCTTTCAATCTGGTGGGATTGCCAAGGAATAATCCACTTTGAATTCTTACCACCTAATGCAACAATTAATGATCAAATATACTGTCAGCAATTAGAGCATTTGAACCAAGCTTTGAGGAAAAAAAAAGACCTGCTCTAGTGAATTGAAAACAGGTGATGTTTCATCAGGACAATGCGCGACCACACACAGCAAGAATCACGTCACAAAAGATCGAAGAACTTGGTTGGGAGAAAATTCCTCATCCACCTTATTCTCCCAACCATGCTCCTTCGGACTACCATTTGTTTTGTAGCTTACAGAATCATTTGGAAGAAACAGCTTTTGTAACACAGGAAGAGGTTAAAACTGACATTTGTGAGTTCTTTGAATCAAAGCCAAAAGAATTTTACAGTAATGGAATTAGTAAGCTTGCTAATAGATGGAAGGAAGTCATAGATAATCAGGGAAAATACATTATTTATTGAATCTGTAATTAAATGTAACATTTGGTCATTTGTTTCAAAATTCAGACAGAACTTATGGGATGACCTGATAGTACCAATGGAAGTTTTCTTCCTAATCTTTTGTTTTTGGTAGTGTTGAAATCTTGATGATATTATTATTTTCACTTCCAGTAACATGTACTACTCATTTTTGTTGTTGTTGTTGCTATTGAAAGTCTTCAAGTGATTGGATTTTTGTTAATTGAAAACTCTTTTCTTGTGACTCTGCAGCAGTTGTCTATAGTGTATGATGAAAGATTGTCTTTAAGATCTAAAGGATTCATTCGCTTAAAGCCATTTTTAATCATTGATCTGAGAAAACAGTTGTATATAGATAGTTTAGACATTTGCATGAGTCTGGCACCATGCATGATATCCATATGTGAGTGTAAATCCGAAGAGGTTATTTAAGAATGTGACCCAGTTTCTCGGGTTTTATAGGATTTTATGGTGTTGAACAAAATAACCCATAGCATAATCCTACATCCAATTTCCTTTTCTTTTTATGCTAAATCTGTTATAAATGATATGAGGTATTTGGAAATGACTGAGGTATTTGGATATGACTGTGGTATTTGGAAATTTTTAATGGCAGCGATATTTAGAGAATTAAAATGATTACTTGGTTACTCATTTTAGTGTATCATGTTATATACAATTATTACTACCTGATGCAAACAATAGTCAGTGATTCATTTAAATAAATTAGCCATAAGTAATCAACAATGACTTTCTATAGCTGTCTGTCATTTATTGCCAACTAAAACTTTTTACATTGACATAAGTAGCAAATTAATAATTCTAAGTAATGTGTTTAATCGAAATAAGTGCTGCATAATTTGTTGCGATTTTTAATTCTACATTCTGAATTTTTATGATGGATTCAAGGTACCATTATTACTCTCATTCCAATTCCAGGTTATAGTTTCTGTTTTGGAAAGGTTTGTGGGAAACGGTTTAAATTTGAACTGGCACAAGTCCAAAATAGTAAAAGCGTTTAGTGAAGATCAAACTTACAAGCAAAGACTTCTAAAAGCAACCAATTAACTTTACACTCTACAGCTAAAGTATTAATATTAAGAGTAGAGATATTTTTATTCTGGAAATTTATACTGCTTAAAAGATTTAACAGGAACATAATATCCTAAATGAAATGAATATAGATTATAAAGGACTCACGCAAGGCTCAGATTTACATCAGCTTTTCATATTTCAAAGATTGATCAAATAATGATCGATTTCATCAGTAAGACTCTAAATAAAAATAATTTTATCAAAAACCAATAAAAAGAATCCAGATAGAGAATATTTTAAACTGTTTTTATGCTTTTTTCCAGACAACTTTATGGCTAATCAATAAATATTCTCCAGGAGAAATGATAATTTATAAGATCATGATTTTTGTAAGAAGTTACAAGGAGATTTTATTCATTTGCCTAAACAAGAAGAGAGAATGGTTTTCTGAATCAGAAATATTGAAGTAGAATTCGCATGATATCTAAATTATTTAGTTTGGCAAGATTAACGGTTTGTCAGTTCTCACATTTTAATTATATTCTCCAGTGATGATGTAACAGTTGTCACTTGTTTCATTAAATCATATCTTCAAACGCAAGGTAATCTAACAAGAAAACCCTGACGTGGAGATGTTGTCTAATCAGCATTCAATTATCTGGTGTGAAAGGAACTGATGTATTTTATGTTATTAATATAGAATCAATTGTATATTAATTCATCAAAGTGATTTTTCTATAATTTACATATACATCAGTTTATTCTGTTTGCCCTCAATGAGAATAAAATTCTATATAACAAAAATGTCAGAAATGCCTGACTTGTTTAGATTTCTTTTATTGTTTCAGAATAATAAAATTACGGCTGATTTTTAAAAGAATAGGTAAATGTAAATGTAGTGTCAAAAGGACGGTTTTTGCATTGACACCACTATTATTTTAACTACTGCTACTCCTCAGCATTCTTTATTGTTTTAAAAAGTATTGATTAGAATTGTAATAAAGCCTAAATATATGAAAAACTGAATTTATACATTTTTTTTGCTCTTGAGAATTTCCAGTTCAGCTAAGGTGTATCAGTGTATTTTTATTTGACAAGAACTTCCTAAAAGATCTGAACATTTAAGAGAACATTTAATCAGACATTGCTTAATTATACATTTTTCATTTGGTTCATGGTTCAAGGCTCCAGCAAAACCAATTATTATATTGGCTTGGTGGCTTTAGTTGACAATAAAGTCTGAAACATTTATGGAAAACCCTCTTAAATCTTTGTTTGCAATGTCAAGTAATAATAGTCCAATCTTAATGTAAATCATCAAATGATTTTATTGTTTGTCTAGCATTGCATAACTCAAGGACGGCTAGAAAAACAAATACCAAATTTTCTATGGCTAATAATAAAACCTCAGGGCATGTTTCTAGTATTTCAGTATTAGTAGTAATCACTATTTATTTATTAGTACTATTTTATTTATTAGATTGTATTTATTTATTAATATTAGTAATAATTACTATTTATTTATTAGATTGTTTATTTACATGATTAATTATTCTGTTTATTGGAATAGTTGGGGAATTGCCAATCGATTCAAACTCATTTATTAAAATAGAAGTAAAAATGACAAGTAGTGAGTCATGATAATAGATTTAAAAAATTATAAAACTCTGAATTTATCTTCGATAAGTACTGAACATTTTTACTTCTATTTTAATATTAAACATATATATGAGGGCGGGCTGAAAACTTCATAGGCTGAATATAAAGGAGTGATGCTAGAGGTGTGAAATTTTGTATGCTTTAATTTCAATTCTTCTTATTAATAACTGCATATATATATATATATATATATATATATATATATATAGGATATACCAATATATATTTTTATATATCAAGAACAATATTGGGAAAATGTATGACAAAGTGGAAAATGTTTACTTTTGATGCATTTTGTCCTTCAGGACTTCATTGGACTAAATTTTTTATGTTGGTACAACTACACATGTGTATAGACAGCGGGTGCTGGGGAATTTAGAATTTTTAGAATTTTTTAAAAATTCTTTCTTTTTTATATATTTTTGTTTCCTTCATTTTTGTTAGTAGGTCTCCCACATGCACTGTAATAATACAAGATCTGCCAGGAATGGTGAAATGTTGTAAGAGCCAGGGATGCAAATTTACTGTAGATGGCCTTGTGATCAAGGCACTCTCTAGACATTTATGTTGTAGTGAATTGTTTTCTCCTTTGATCAGAGTAGCATTTTCATGTTAAAATTGTGGTCAGTCTCATTATGGTAGACAACCAATGCATTTGATGTATTGTTTTGTAAAATCTCTCCTTTGTGTCCATATAATATTTTATTTAGATTCCTTGAGGTTTCTCCTATGTAATTTTTGTGACAGTTATTACAGGTGATGGAGTAAGTTCTTCTTTCAGGTTTTAGCTTATCATTTTGTTTAGTATTGACTAAGTCTTTTATTGTTTTGGATTAGTAGTACAATCAAAAAGAATCTATCTAAACTCAACATTAAATTTGTTACTCCTATATCCAAATGGATGACAAGCCTGATTTGGGGTCTTGGGCAGTACTTTTGACTCTCACTATCTTATCAATATTTACTTTTTTTCTACTTACATTTATATACATTACAAATTTGACTAAGCACAACTGACTATTAAAGGATGAAAAATTTGCATGGATTTTTTCTTCATTCTAATCTATGAATTTGTTTTGCTCATGCTAAGTCTCAAAAAACACAATATAAAATTCATTATTTTTTTATCCCTAATGTTGAATGGGCTAAATTTTTCATATTTTAAATGAGAAAAATCTCAAGTTGATGTTAAAAATTGCCACAAAACATTCCTGATTTCTAATTTTTTTATTTGTTTACAATTTTTCTAGTTGAATTGTTCATCTATATTGCATATGATCCATTATTGCACATAATTAGGTTACAATAAAATTTGTCTTTTATATGAATACTTGCAAACAAGAACTGGCATCACAGGGATAAAATAATACAATAATCAACAGATATCCTATCTCAGCCAAAACAATGGACAGCTGAAGAAGGCCAGAGGATACTTGGTCGAAATGTTGTGTCTATAACAACATTTATAACAATCAAGATGAGAACTATAGTTTGAATAAATTAAAGTATAATGGTGGTTGTCACATTCAAATATTCTCACAGTGACCATCAAAGGAATTGAATTTACCTCAAAGAAAAACGATAGATAAACAAGTGTTGTATAACAATAGATGAACAATTATTCACGTCTTCTTTTCTATCTGAAGACGCTGACTTATGATTTACAATGTTTTTATTCTTCAGCAATGACAGATACAGTTTTCCGTTGATGTAATGACTCAGATGTATAAAAGTCAGTTCCTTGAGAATAACAGTTTTTCTGAGGTAGAAAAAAAATGCCAATGATTGAAATTGGATGTTAGATAAAATTCAAAAGAAAATATCATGAAGATACAATGGGAAAGATATACAAT
>OZ038499.1:61203805-61298805 GCA_964036315.1 Acanthosepion esculentum
TCAGTTGGGTTTCGATCCTAGCTAGAGGCAACCGGATGTCTAGCCACACTGATGAGCTGTGAAACAGCGAAACAGTCTGTCTGTGGATGACAAATATATATATATATATATATATATATATATATATATATATGTTATGGTGAAAGACACCTAGTCTATAGATAATAGACTCTCCCATCTATTGTCAGTAGGAGTCGAATACGGAAAAAGTAGTCAGCTACCACAACTTGATTACTCTGCGTAATACTTATTATTACAAGTTCCTAACGTTTTTGTATGTTGAACCTATTTAGGATGAATTTAGTCCAAATACAGTTTCCACTGAGGAAATAACTCTACAACAATATATATTCTACTTACACTATATCCCAAAAAGAAATCTCTTGTTTACACAATAAAAAAACTTAAAAGAATACCTTGCAGGCATTTTTAATGAAACATCTATTAGGCAGGTATTGCTGCCTAAATACACAAGCAGCCTGCATTGATCCTGGTACACTCCGGACATTGGATCATAGGTTATTTCCTGTGGAGAGTTCACATGGTGTAGTGTGAATAATGTGTAACCATAAAGAAATGCACAGCTACCATTAGGATCTCAAAAGCTTGTTCATTATAGTCATAAATGATTGCATACATTACATAAAAAATGTGATTATGATATAGGTATTATCATGACAGCTATTTGTCAAACATTCCTGAAGATCTGCAAGTGGGCTTAAACAACATATGAGAATGCATGGTAGCAACAATCAGGTCAAAAACATGTTCATTAGGAACTTTGAGCAAAACATGTAGGGTGTGTCATAAAGTGTGCAAGTCATTAGCTGTCTTGGAAAGTCACATGTGATCACATACTCAACCCTTGACGTCAGATGCATAGGGCACACAGCAATAAAATAAAAGCATTAATTAGTCATATAGAATATAGGGCCAAATAAGTTTAAATGGTGGTCATCCTCATTCATCAAGTGAATAGCCATCATATATATATATATATATATATATATATATATATATATATATATATATATATATATTTTGTATTGATGAAATGAAGAAAAGTATAGTTGTTGTTTTTTTCCTCCTGAAGCTCTCACATTAAAAAAACAGAAATTTATTTAGCAACATTTAATATAAGAAAATTCATTTCTACCTTGAGGAATCTAAAAATATTAGTATCTTTTTCCTTTCTTTTTCTCAACAAATAGTTGAAAAGATTTCCTGCTTTTTTTCTCTAATGCTTTAGAATTAATGAGTTTGGGTGTATTTTATTTGCAAGATTATAATTTCCTTTTTAGTTGGAGATTTTAAAAGTTTTATGCTAAAACTGAAAAACTTTACAATAAAATTTTGAAATTAGAAAATTTCCAACAAATAATTAAAAGGTGTAAAATATTGGTTCAAAATGCAAAAAAAGGCTTTGATACAAAAATATAAAAATTGTATTTATTTGTAATTATATTTAATTTAGTTGTACTTCCATTATTCAAACTTAAATTGGTACAATAAATATATAACACCGGTAAACAATAAACCAGAATTTATATTATTTCCATGCAGTCTATTGTCCTTATCCTTGTGGTTGTTATTACAATGTTTTAATCACTGTGACCTCCGACCTTCATCAAGTGTTTGTTGATATGGGTAATATGCAGGAGGATTTATTTGGCAACAAAGAAAAGAATACTGAGCTGTTACGTGACATCTGTCCTTCTTTACGGCAGTGACTATTGGGTGATGTCCTCAAAGATGAAGAAGAGACTCAAGGCGACAGAGATGTGGTTCTATAGAAGGATGCTTAGGATATCATGGACCAAGTGTGTGAGCAATGATGATGTGTTAGAGAGGTTGCAAAACAAGGAGGCGGCTTATACTTAATGTCAGGAAGAGGCAGCTGAAGTTTCTGGGTCACATAATGAGGAAGGAGGGCCTGGAGAATCTGATACTCATGGGTCAAATAGAAGGAAAGAAAGACAAGGGAAAACAATATGTGATATACCTGGTGAGCTTAAGCAAGTGGATGGCAGAACATGGTCTGGGGAGGAAGCAGAGGGAAGGAACTTGTTGAGAGCTGCAAGGGATAGAGGGAGGTGGAGAGCGATGATTGCCTACATCCTGAAAGGACATGGCATATAAAAAGAAAAGAAAGTAGATTCTTAGAGGATATAGTCAACCCACTAAGTTTTCATCATATGTTAGGAACTTGGAATACTTTGTGAAATTGATCTGAGGAGCTCCTATTCAGTCAGATGGTAAGCTTGGATGTAATGAGCCTCTTCATCATAGTTCCTACAGATGAATCCCTGACACTGGTTCAAAACTGAATGTAATCCAACCCCTCCCTGAGCAAAAATTCCAATAGATAATCTATTGAAATATTGATGTTCTGTATACAGACAACATTCTTCCAGCTAAATTCTGACATATACAACCAGGAGGAAGGCTTGGTTACAAGTTCTCCATTGTCACCAGTGATAGTTTTGTTTAACAGCATATCAACCTCTATAGGTAATTTAATGCTGAAATCTAAATATTTTGTAAGTAATTTTATTTTATTTTTTTTTAGATAATAATGGTTTTAATGATAGAAATCTTACTAATTAACCCATAGCTGGGGAAGAAGAGGTGGATTCATACCTTTCCCAAGGGTATTTGCATGTAAGTGAATATAATAAACCCAACAGGAATTGGAACTTGGCTCTCTGATTAACAATTCTAAGCAAATATCCATTACACTACTTGCACATCCAAACTTACAGCACCTGGTATTCCCAAGCAATCACCCATCTATGCAATGACCATGCTCGATGTTGCTTAACTTCAGTGATTATATGTGAACCGGTGTTTTAATGTGATGTAGCTGTAAGCCACTACTGAGGTTGAACATATACATAAAATACTTTGAGGAAATGGCTTTAGGAATGGCATCACTGAAACCAACAGTATGCCTGAGATATTTAGATACCACCTTCATACTCTGGCCTTACCAGGAAGCTGTAAAAGATCTAAGGGTTATACAACATTAGGACAATATTCTGAAACAGCTCCACTCTACAGAGAAATCTCTGCTGAGTCAAGTCTAACATGGTGGAGAACATGACCAAGACCTTTGTGTACTCTATTCCTTGCAGCTGTGGCAAAGAATATAAAGGTGAAACAAACAGCCTTCTAGAAGTAAGGCTAAAGAAATATTAAAAAGCCATAGTGAGACAAGAAACTATGAAATCAGATATGGTTGATCATGTATAGAGGGAAAAGGGTAATTATCACCCAATAGAATGAAGTGAAAATACTGGCCAAGGAAAAACATTGCAGAATTAGACATCTGAAAGAATCAACATATATGCAAGGTTATAAGGACCTCCTTACTATACTGCACATAAAAAATAAATACAATATGAGAACCACTAATAACGAAATACAAAAATGACAGCAGGTCATCAATAGTAACAGAAAGAAATCTTCAGTGGGTGCAGTCAAGAAAAACAAGTAGCAACACCCATCCATAAGCAGGTTGGGTTTAAGACTCTAAGTTCGCCACACAGAATTCTCCCACCAGTACATCCTTAGTGGATTGGTTCATGAAGGGAAAGTGCCAAGGTTGCCTTCTCCACCCAAAAGCAAATTAACCAACCTTTACCCAAGCATGACAAGCAGTAGCAGTCTCAGCAGCAAACAGGTTAGGTTTCAAGTTCCAAGATCTCCATTCAGGATTCTTCCACAGGACAATAGCATAACTGGTTTGTGAATTTGATGACATAGTAATTGCGAGTTCAATCTCTGGACTGTGCAGTGTGTACTTGGACTCAGTGGAAACAGTGCAAGCAATAATAAAATAAGAACTAAATGAGATATCCCAAAACATGGGCAGTAGAATAACAACAATCTAACCCTGTAGATTAAATAAAGGGTTCAGTTTCAAATTCCCTGTAAGTTACCTGATCACTATACACCTGATGAAGGTCTGAGGGTATATCGGACAAAATGTTGTGATAACAATAACAAAGATGAAGACAATAGTTTACATGCAAATAATGTTAATACTGATAATTCTTCATCCCAAAAATTCAGACAGAATAAATCAGACGGTTGATACTACTCTTACTACTTGTATTAATAGTGTTGTTGTTGATGATATGATGATGATTATAGTAATGGTGGTTGTGGTTTTTAAAGTAGTAGTAATAGTAGTCATGAGAAGTCCATATAATACCCATATTGTGTCTGTCAGTAAATAATATTTGCATTACTGCATTTATTGCTGTGCTTGGATGATCTCTTGTATAATATTTGGTCCTTTTTTATTTTTTCTTTCATTACAAAAGTATGAATATATTTTATTTTCATATATAATGCAATCCAACTTTACTCTGCATGTAAAATATCTGAAATAATCAGATTTTAGTTTGCAAAAAATACTAAAAAAACAAATTATTGCTATCTTGGGCTACCTAAAAGAGAGATAAAACTCAGTGTTTCTGCAAAGAATACCAACCTGCCTGCTATAAGCATTACATGACCTCATCATTTGTATCAAATAAACAAAATGTGCATAATGTGAACTGCCATTTTGGATTTTGACCTCAAAAGAAAATTCTCAAATTGTAACTAAATATGGTAATTCCTGACCAGTGACAATCCATTTCTTCCAGATTTTCAATACAAAACATAAGATGAACTTTGAAAGTGTGCAGAAACAAATTTTAAGTCATAAATTGCAAAGAGTTTTCAGCTAAATTATCAAATGCTCTATCCATTTTAGTTGTTGTTGCTGTTTAAAGTCTTCAAGTGATATGATTTCTATTATTTGGTAAAGTTCTTTGTGATTCTATAGTACCAGTCTAGGAAATATAATGAAGGATAGTGTTTTTTAAGACCTACAGAGATCATTTCCTTGATGCCATCATAGCCATGAACACTCTCATCATTCTACTGACAATGCTTATGAGAATTCTTTAAAGGCTACAAATGGAAACCAAATGATGTCCTTAACAAAGCTAGACTTTATAATTATAAGTAGATTGAATTCATGGAAATTTTGTGGATCCTGAAAACTAAGATTATCTATTACCTCATGTCTGTTCTTCTCTCACTCTTTACCTATATTTTCTCATTGTCTGACAATCTTTGTTGCTTATCCATGATTTTATCTAAATTTTATACAAATGTGGATTAATTATCTTTGCAAAAATGAAATAAGGACTGCATAAATATTTTCTACTTTATCCTCCCTTTTTATGCCTTTCCAGTACGGTCTATCTTTATGTAACTGTTATACATATGGCATAATTTGGGATTAATTCAAATACCAGCACTCAAAAATGCTAGGGTGTAGCCAACAGAATCTTGTCTAACATATGGACAAAATTCAGTTCTTGATAACAACTGGGACAGTTGAAAATACTTGAACTAGAATTGAACAAAAGAAATTAATTTTTGACAGTTTATTAACAATTTTGATCTAGACATACAATATCTGAAATGAAAATTAGAAAAGTACAGCAAAATATTAAACAAACAGACTTTGATAGGTGAATTTAACAAAACTTGTTAGAATCTATTTATATGTGTGTGTGTGTGTGTGTGTTTATTTATTTTTCTCTATCTTTTTTTACCTTCTATCTTACCTTTTTCAAACTGATTCCTACTCAGGCTAAAAGCAACTGATTCCCACTCAGAAGAGTTTGACAGATACTACACTCTGATCCCAGTCAGAATATTCACGACTATTACTGTATCCCATTTTTCCCCAGTGATTTGGAAGTTACACATTCCTTAAGCAGACAAAAGAACAATTTGAAGGACAAGAAATAAAAGAAAGAGAAAAATGTTTTACATTTATTCTTTTTTATGGCTTATCAACCCTTTACAGGTTATTTAAAACCAAAACATATTTGGAATTACAAGAATAATTCTTTCTTTTTTGTCAAGTGAATATTGCATTGAGAATTTTTTGAGAGCAACAATGATTTTTCTAGACAGAAGCCTTACAATTTAAACCATAACTGGGGGAGGAGATGGATTTGTACCTTTCCCAAGAGTATTTGCATGTAAGTGAATGTAACAAACCCAACTGGAATTTGAACTCGGCTTTCTGAATTCTCATTCCGAGCTGCTATCTATTACATCACCTGCACATCCAGAAGAGAGTGAAGAGGTTAATAAACAGGAGAAGGTTGTTAGCTAAATTATTCATAACCAATCAAAGTCAATAAGATGAAATCAAAGAGAGATGAAATAATTGATGATATAGTGTAAACACTGACAGAAGATGGATGGTTGAAAAGAGACAAGAATGAAAATAAAAGGAAATGTGATTGAATGCAAAAGGTTTGAATATAGATGTGTGGTTGCTTTCTACCTGAAAGGGTTCATTACCAAAATGGCATCCTGGTGCAAGAATCAAGGAAATATAATTATAGTAGGACACTTGCAGCAATTAACAACAACAAAAACAAGAAAAATAAGAGAATAATTTTCTTGCTTCCATTTGGTTTGATCATTTTAATATTTAATTTTTAATTTTCTAGATTGTTTTCGTCTTTGTTCTGGAAAATCATTGCCTTTTTGCATCTAATTTCATGACACCAGATCAATATTTGTTCTAAGCATTATTTTCACCTCTTGGCATTGATATTATTGCAAAACATTCAGTAAGATTGATCATTTCATGTTTCAAAAGGTGGAATTCCTTTCAGGGTTTTATTTATTTATTTTTTGCAGATGGTGGCGGGAGGTTCTTGAGATTATAGTTTTTGATAAACAATGAAGTAAAAAGTAAGAAATAAAATTAATAAAAGAAAAAAATCATTATTGTTCTGCTGGTGAAATTTTTAAAAAGTCAAATATGTCTTTTAATTCAATTGCAATAAATAGTTTCAATACAAAATGCAACAAACAAGGATATTACTGACAATGATTAAATTTCAACAGTGCAAGAATATATATATATATATATATATATATATATATATATATATATATATATATATATTATATACAGAAAACACAGTGTATATCCATATAAATACTTTTTAAAATTCTTTTCACAAAGCACACATATACTACACTCTGATCCTAAGCAGAGGGTCAAAGAATAACACTTTGAACCTTGGCAGAGGTACTCTTTTCCAAGTAGAAGTGTTGATCCATATATAATTAATCTTCTCATTTTTGACAGGTCTTATGCTAGTTAATAAATAATTAAGATAAAAGTCTTTAACATACTTTGACTTATTCAAACTGCTGTTCTAACCATTGATCATTATAGATATTATTATTATTATTATTATTATTATTATAGATGTTGTGTCTATAATAAAATCTATAATAATCAAAGATGAGCACAATAGTTCAAATAAGTTAAAGTATATGAGCTAGTACCCTTGGGAAAGTTATGAATCCTCTTCTTCTCCCACCAGATATGGGTAAATAGCAAGGCAGACCAGGTTCTATAGCCTTGGATGGCAATTGGTCTACTGCAGAAAGAAATGGCAACCTACTGCAATCTGCCTCATCAGTCATGTATCAAAAGATACATGATTGCCTAAGTGTGTATCATGCATGGCACATAACTGGCTGATATAAATAATTCCTCATTTCAAAAACAAAAAGATATCAAAAGCAGTACAAACCTGTCATGATAACTAAACTATCGGACACTGGATTTAAATGCTATAAAAGTACACCACTAATGTCCTTTGGTGACATAGTGGTTAAAAGTGTTGGTTTATCAAGTGTTTGCATCTAGTGGTTGTAAGTTCAATCCCTTGATCAATATATTCTAGTTTAGCAGGAACAACAAAAATAAGAAAAAAACAGGGATAAGAATAATAACACAGTGATCAACATATAAATTATCTAATATATATCCAAAATAATGGACACCTGAAGATGGCCTGATGGTACATGGCTGAAACATTGTGACCCTACCTAAGAATCAGAATACTTTATAAATGAAACCTTAAGAAATATAACAGAGAAAAGGATATTAGTCTTAAAAATGTTATAATGAATCATTTTAAAGTTACAGGAATTTGGAAAATAAAGTTTTCTCCTCTAATGTGACAGGAAGTTCACAATTGTTGGATTTTATTTCCATGTTCAAACATTAAGCTCTTTTTTCTACAAAAGAAAATGAAAGAAAGGATTGATTGTCACAAGCTGAAACAAAGATAAAGAGATGTACAGGTGCTTTACTCTTTTTACAAGAATTCATATTTTAAGGTGTCCTTACATTGGGTGTAAGTCATGGTACACCTACCGATATTCTTCTTTTGTAAGAACATTTCTTTCCCACCATCTTCAGTCTGAATTCTTTTAATTTTTATCTTTGTATATAAAATGAGGAATCATATCCCCCAAAGAATTTGCTTTCTTTTTTAATTTCTTGCATTATGTTTCAGATAAAGATATTTAGACAAATCTTTATGCTCACAGAAATCCACACTTAATCTGAAGATGCGGGTAAAAAAAAAAATCTAATTGCATTTATTTCTTGTTTTCTGCCTAAACAATCATGAGGTCATTCCTGAGTAACTTGGGCAACCCATTAAAATTTGATGATTATCAGACCACTGAGGACAGAGACAAGAAACAGTAGACTGTATAGACTGTAGAACATAGAAATCAACAAATGAACAGTCTTGTTCACTATGCAAATTTGTAAATGACAAATAGGAAGATTTAGCATAACATTGTTTAAAAATATGTTGGTATGCTGGAAATTGTTGCTTACTCCTCAATCTGATGTCTAAACAGATTTTTACTTGTGATGTTAGATAGTATGTATAAAGATTTCTCTTTCTGCAATGTTATAAGTACTGACCTGGCATCTCAGCTTCAGTCAATTTCACACTGCTGTAACATAGCTTCACTGTGCTTATTCTATAATTATTTTAATGATAAATTTATGAATTTTAGCACAGTACAAGATTGGCAACAAAGTCTCATCATTTTACAATAGAAATGGCTAGATGTAACCGTAAGTTCTGTGCTAACAGTTTCTTCTATTGCACTTCTCACTTGTGGAATTCTCTTCCAGTTTCTTGCTTATCAGTCAACTTTGATCTTCAAAAATTTAAATACAATGTAAATTGTTATCTTCTGTCTTCTTAATTCTTGTTCTTTTATTGTTCTCTCTCAATAATGTTTTTTCTTTTTCTCATATTCTCTAACACTAAGTAACCCCCTTGCATCCTAGTGGCTTCATTGCCTTACTTGGGGTGAAATGATTTTTAAAAAATTCTAAATAATAAATACACAAGATTAAATATTTCATATGTATAATTACTGTTTATTCAACTCCAGACTTTGTCAATTAATATTGGTGAGGGTGTGTGTGCGACTTTGGGGTTTTCTCCAAATGATGATTGTTGTGTCGGAAACCTACCACCCCTCTTGAAGATGAACTTGTCTGCGTCTAAAGACTTTAAATAGCGGCACGTCGAGAGACAGAGAGCGAGCAAGAAAAAGTTCTTGGCTGAGCTAGTTATAGACTACTCAGGCGATTTCTGTACCTTTTACCAACCAATATAACCCTTTTTATTGTTACGTGTTATTTGTCGTTTGTCTCTACAAACCCCAAACCAACATCATAACAATGATTCTTCTTTTCATAAGGATATAAGAGACTTTATTCTTATTCCCTCTTGGGTTGGTGCTTATATATTTAAATTTAAATGCAGTGTCATTTGCCATCTTCTGTCTCCCTGAACCCCGTTTCTTTATTGTCCTTTTTTCACTTACGAAAATATCACATTCTCTTTCATTTCCTGTAACCCCACTGCACCTAGTGGCATTATCACCTTTCTTGGGTGAAATGATTAAAAACATACCAAAAGTTGAAATATCATGTGTGATTAAATGACAAAAATAGATAATTTTGTAAGGTGTACTACCTTACAAGAAAAAAAGATATCAGGTGGAGTAAAAGGTTGCTTGATTGATGCTCAGTGGATAGCAAAGACCATAAAAATGAAATAAAACAAAGTATTGAACAAAAATAGTGATATAATGAAAACACTTTGTCAATAGGCTTAAACATAAAGGGAATATATAATGTCAGTTATGAGGTAGGGGAGTAAAATATGGAAAAGAAGAATATCACTTCAAAACAAAGTAAGAAACAAAGAGAATAATGCTAAGAAAACTAAGATAGTGTCTCAAGTTTAAGGACACAAAAGGACCATTATGTGCTGAGGAAAATGTGCACTGGGCCAGAAGCAGGGGACCATAAACACCATGGTTAAGTTCCAAAATATGGTGTTGCAGATTCCCTTCAGGACTAGTTCCCAACCAGAGGACCACAGATCTACAAGCAGAATTTGTTTTAATCAATTCACCCCAAGCACGGCAATAATGCCATTAAAACACAAGAGGCTACTGGGAGTGAAAGAGAATGGAAAGACTTTAGAAGGAACAGGAAATCCAATCCTAAACAGGAAACAAGGGACAAATCTCTACTCCTGTTCAAAAGACTGGGGAGGTGTGTGAACCAGACAATAGGGAAACGGTTAAATGTAGCCATCTCTTCTACTCCAATAGCTTCATGTCTCGCACTTCCCATCTGTGGAACTCCCTTCCTCTTACTTTCTTCTCTGATAGCTATAATCTCCAACTATTCAAATGCAATGTCAATCAACATCTCCAGATGCCTTGATCTATTCCCCATCCTTTCCTCTTTCATGCCTCTTTACTCTTGCTCCCACTTTTGATAACCCCTTGCATGGCATGCTAGTGGCACTCCCACCTTGCTTGGGGTGAAAAGCTTTACCCCCCCCACTCCAAAAAAAACCTATCTACTCCTAAATAAGAGGAATAAATTTCAGAATTTAGACAGAGACATTAGAAGTACTGAGTTGAAGTTGTGACATTAGAAGGAACCAGAAACCAAACCCTAAACATGAAACAAGGGATAAACCTTTACTCCTCTTCAAATGACCAGGGAGGAATGTGAACCAGATGATAGTTAAATCAATTGGTAATTTTGAGTGATAGGAATTATGACTGAGAGGGAGGAGAGATTGGATGTAGGCATGCTAGATTTCATATGTATTCCAGTTATTTATGTTAATTAAGTACAACTTTAAAAAAAAAAAAAATGACACACAATTTCTCAAATGAGGAACAATTAGCAACCCTATTTACATCTGTCTCAAAATATAAATATTCCCATTCTTCTTGAAAAGTTCTGTTCTACTCAGTAATTTTCCTTTTCTTTGACATTGTCAACATTTTTCTTTTCTTTTTGTTTTATTTCAATTATGTAATTGACAAAGAAGATGTTTTTCCTTGAAATTTCAGTTTATTTAACAATCTTCTCTCAGACCTCCTCCTAACATAACTTTCTGTTATTTGTTCTAGTTGTCTTTTACCTTATATACCCACTCCACTCAAATATGAGATCAGATCTCTTCACCCTCTCATTATGAAAAGAAACCCTCATGTTTTGTTGTTCCTACACCCTCATGCCAAATTTATCCCTCTTCACCTCATATAAAAAAAAACTTGCATAATGTATATTAAAAATTGATACTTATTTTCATTTTTCCTAATATGAGTTGTCAAATTTATTCTTATATAATTCAAAACAGAGAGAGAGAATGAGATATTGTCACAAAGTACATTTATACTCTCTTGCCAGGTAGCTGATAAAGAATACGTTGTTGTGGGATGCTGAGTTTTTTTTCCCTTCCCAAGAGAAGAACTAGAACAGACCCTGCTAACCTTGAAATTTACTGATTCCTTGTCTGAACTAAGGTGGATAGGGCAAATTCAATACTACAAAATATTGAACTTATGAAAATTTGAGAAAAAAGTATTGGCCATACAAATTGTTCCCCATGGGCCACAGAACGATAGTCTGCAGGCCATGGGCTTGAGACCCCTGCTCTAAGAGATAGAAGGAGGTCAAAATGGATCAGGGAACAAGTCAAGAGATGAAATATCCTACAAGTAATTAAATGATTAACAATGTTTTCAAAGGGTTTTAATCTGGACAATGTGCCGGTCAGTCTAAAACTTGGATACTGTGGTCTTTCAGAACCACTTAAATACCTAAGACTCTTATCTGTTGGAACATGGTGCAGCCTACAATTATTACAAAGGTCATGACATTGGTATATAATTCAGTGTCCAGTGTTATGTTTATTTGCACAAAGCCCAGCAGGAGTCACTTTCCCACTGCTCTGATGTGGCTTCCCTCTGTCTTTTCTACAAATATTTTCATGGCAATTGTTCTAGTGAGCTTTCCTCCTTAGTACTTTGACTGCATGAATTTAAGCATACTACTAGATTAGCAAAAAGGTCTCACCATTTTACTGTTGAAATAGATGTAACCAGATGTTCTATTCTAATAGTTTCTTTTCTTTTCACCTTTGGAATTTTCTTCTGGTTTCTTGCTTCAACGCCACCTACAATCTCCAAGAATTTAAATGCAACACCAACTGCCATCTTTCATTTTCCAGAATCCTATTCTGTTACTGTTCTTTCTCCTCACTAAAGTTTTCTCATTCTCTTTCCCTTGCAGTAAGCCTTTGTGTCTTAGTGACATTATCACCTTGCTTAGAGTGAAATTATTAAAAAAACAAACAACTGAAGCTCAGGTTGATAGCATTTAAAAAGTTTTATTTTTGCATCACAGTAATATACACTGATTAAAGGCAAGGAATTTTTATAATCTTACTCATAACCTTTTTTTTATTTCTATTCAAGTGAAAGTAGGTTAGTAGTTAGTGTTTGTTCAAAAGCTTATGTAAATCAAAATTCTTCCATCAAGGTACTGGGATTTTTGATGCATTTACCAACTGATTGAAACATTCTACTCACAGAAGAAATTTGTTTGCATGCACTCTCATATATTAATTGTAATAAACACAAAATTACCCATATAATTATGTATGTTTGATGTAATGGATAGCAGCTCAGAATTAATTTATGCACAAATACCCTTGGGAAAGGTATAGTTCAATCTCTTTTCCTCCAGCTATGGATTAAATAGAAAGACAGACTCAGTTCTATAGTCTTAGTTGGCAACCATTCTAGAGATGATGACTTGATAAAATCACCCATCTCTCATCAAGTCTGGGCTACTCATTGGGATGCACTGGCCTATGAAAATGCGCAGTGATTGAAATTCTTCAATTTTGTGAGTTGCACATTTCGACACAGGTGGAGAAAGCATTTACTCATAAACTTATATATTTTTTACAAGGGAGATAATTATATATGTGAGTATTGTTTATTTTAGAAGTACATAAACTGATTTGCCATACCTATTATTAAATATTAATAAATTTTGCTAAAATTATATCAACATCCTTTTAAGCTCAAATGTATAACAACCATATTTATACCATGTTGGTAAACCATTATATAGGATCATAGCAAAATTTTAGTCACTCCAACATGGTATAATAGTTGGCAAGCTTGTCTCACTAGACCAATTATGACTGAAAAGTGAGTTTGATCCTTGCTGGGTACCCCATACTTTCTGCCTTGTGTCACATCTAAGCTATGCTTAGAAAATCACCATACCAAAATGTTATATGTACCACTGGTAGTATTTATCAGATGGTCACAAATGATTTTGTAAGACTGTGAAAGAAAATTTTATAACCAACTAAAATCATTTCTCAAGGAATTATTTACAGTAATGAATTTCAAAGGCTGCAATATGGCTGAAGCAGTTGGGAATTTCTTACCATTATCATAATCATCAGCAGCAGCCTCATGACTAGGTGTGGTTATAGGGTTGATGTGAAACTAAACATCTGACCAATTCCTACCACATATCTGAGTTGAAAACCAGAGATGTATTCATTCATGCATGTAGAGTGCGTCTTGGACAAGTAAACCTGATGGACCCTATCACTCTGCAGGTCAAACCACAGTCGATATGTCTTGGTCATGGGTACTGATGGAACCCTCCTCCATCTTTCAATCTAGGAAGCACTCTAGCGATGCAATGTCATCAGCGCAATGGCTGGAGAGATAACTATGGTGCCCACTTGACCCCATTGTTCTAGATGCTATTGACCTTACAAGAAGGTTCATCCACTATCTGACAGGTGTAG
This sequence comes from Acanthosepion esculentum, assembly GCA_964036315.1. Taxonomy (NCBI): domain Eukaryota; kingdom Metazoa; phylum Mollusca; class Cephalopoda; order Sepiida; family Sepiidae; genus Acanthosepion; species Acanthosepion esculentum. The sequence continues at coordinate 61,217,884 of OZ038499.1, forward strand.
TTTTTAATCCTGCTGGGTGTCTAGCCATCCTACTAACCAGAAAAGCTTTGTAGGAGAACTTGTTTAATCACAAATGACCCAACCATGCAGCAGATAGTACTGAATTACATGATACCAGTGCCACTAATAGATTGACTTGACAAAATTCTTACAATCACAAGTGCTTATGCATGAATTGAAATAAGAGCTAGCCTTTCAAATTCTAATTTTCAAAGTAGGAAAGTAGGCCCTCCCCACTTATAGGACTGGCACAACATAATCTTCCTACTCCTATTTCATTCTGTGCCTAAGCTGAGATGAATAAATATTTACAATAACAAATCTAACTAACCTGGCACAAGGATAGACCTAGAATCTTTTGGTCCGTATTTTATGTCCTGTCACTGTACTATACCAGCAAGTACCAAGAATTGTCATTAATGCAAGTGTTTACTTACTGATGAATCAGATAATTGCTTACCTGTGAAAAGACAGTTTGCTGACTTCAGACTATATGGATGGCATCTCTTCTTCAAATCAATAAAACTTCTTTGACAAACAATCTTCTACTTTTTAGCCTATGGCCTAATAGCATCATCCATTCCTTTTGTGACTGATGCATCATTACATTGGCCTCTTGTCACTCTTAGAAATTGTTTCAAGAATCCATTATGGAACGGAACAGCAGCCATGGTGAAGATCTAACTTGAACGACAATATTGCTTTAACTTACCAATGATTCTTGACAGATGGAATTCGACAAGGCGGAGAGTCCTTTGGAACTTAGATGAGAGGAGTTTGCTTTTAAAGATGGCTGAAGTGGAAGGAACAGAGAAAATAAAGAGGAAAAGTGAAGTATTGTAAACTTTGTTTTGTACTAAGACCTGAAGAGATTGGCATTTAAGAAGAATGAAAGGAATGAAAGAAAGGAAGGAAGAAAATAAAAAAAGATATAAAAGAAAAGTACAATGATTAAAGAATGAAGAAATGTGAAACTGAAATGAAGAAAGAAGCAAATAAATAATGGAGGAAGTAAGAAAAAGAAAAGAAAGAACTGAAGAAGAAACAAAGAGGACGAAGGACGTGTAAAGTTATGGAAGAAAGAAAAAATAATCTTGAAGAAAATATATAAATGGGAAAGTAAATGATGAAAAAAAGAAATATTTTAAAATAGGTTTGGAAAGAAATTAGAATAAAAAAAGATAAAAATCCAAATAAAAAAAGGAAAGAAAACGATAAATAAAGAACAAAGGAGAAAGAGAAAGGGATAGAATAAGAATTAGAAAGAGAGAAAAGGAAAAAGGTAAAAGAAAGTAGAGTAGTTTGTTAGAGGCAGATGAAGAAAAAGTGGCCAAAGAAGGAAAAAAGAATACAAAAAGAGAGTAAAAGAAAGAAAAGCAATGTAAATGGAGAGTAAAAGAAAAAGAAAAGGAATAATAAAGAAAGAGGAAGAAGAATGTAATAAAGAAAACAAGAGAAAATAAATAAAAGCAGATAAAAGAGATAGAATGAAAGAAACCAAGAGAGAAATTAAAGCAACAAAAAAACTATAGAATAATAAATAGTGAGAGAAATAAAGAATGAAAGAACATAAATCAACAAAAAAGGAGAAATAAATAAAGAAAGAAAGAAAGAAAAAGGAAAAAAGAAAGTAAAAAGTAGTTATTTCAGGCAGACGACAGAAGACTAGTGAAATTGTGTAGAAGTCTCTTTCCTGCCTGACTATTTTACCCTTGTGGTCAGTAACAAATAATTGTTGTCATGTTTTAATTTCCAGTCAAATTATAGACAATCAAAATAAATAGAGAGAGAAAGAATTACATTTCAGTCAAAGTGAGCGAGTGAGTGAGTGTGAGTGTGTGAGTGTGTGTGTGTGTGTGTGTGTAATCCGTGGCTGTGTAAATGCTAGCCTCTTGTCTCCACTCTTGTGCAATGTAAAGCAAACTAGAATTCTTTTATTGAAAAACATAAAAGAAAAAAAAAAGAAAGTGGCAGTCAAACAGGAAGTAACAAATAATATCAATGACTTTACAAATCTCATGGCTGGAATTATTCGGTTCATATTCTATTCAGAAAGGCTTCTACAGACAGATCAATAGTGATTGAAAGTCAATTTATTGACTGAGCCAATCAGCCAATCAGACACACAAACATACACACAGAAGTTGTATAGCTGCAATTATGCAAAGTATCAGTTCCAAGCTTTGAAATTAGTCAAGTTTTGATGATGAGGCTGGTTCTAAATTAATTTATAGGCCTAATGAATTTAGAACCGGTGACTTGTCATTTTGCGATTTATTTGACAGCTTTCTGAAAAGATCATACATCATCTAGGAATCAGGTTTTATTAAATTAACGTTAAAATAAATTCTTTGTTTTCACAATAATGTCACCAACTTTTTCTAGCAAAATAACTTTGAACTTCTTTTCCTTGATGAATTTGCTGAAATTTCAAGAAATCAAAATGCTTTTCTTTCAGATATTTACTCAGTTTAGCTGAGTGCAGTATAAATTGCAAGTTAGGAAAATTGCATTATGAAAATCTTTCATGTTGGGACTACCTACCTGTCAGATATGAAGATCAATAATCAAAATCTGCTCATGTAAACACTGAACTTTGACACAAATGAAAAATATGCACTTATTTAAGCCAAGAGACAAACAGTAAGAAATAAAGTTTGTAAGTTGTATCAGACAATTTTAATCACCATAACTAAAATAATAACGGTTCTTTTTGAAACTCAGGTATCCTAAAAATCTTTAAAATTCTATCTATTCTAAGAGTATCAGAAAATTGCCACAGTCTGTTTTCCTTATGTCAAGGGGATGTTGTAACGTATTCAGAAGATCTACAATCTGTACAACATCAGGACCATATTCAGAAGCAGCTCAACCTTCTGGAGAAATCTCTGCTAAATCAAGCTTTACATAGAGAAGAACATGACCAGGAACTGTGTTCATCCTTTACAGTTGTGGCAAAAAATACAAAGGTAAAACCAGCCAATCCCTAAAAAGTAAAACTAGAGTGAGACAATGAAATCAAGCATGGCTGATCATATATGAAAGGAAAAGAGTGGCCACCAATCTCTGTGGAATGAAATAATAGACAACAAATACTGGAGAATCAAACATATGAAAGAATCAGCACATATGCTAGACCAGGGGTCGGCAACCCCACCCCCCGGCCACCAGTTCAGCAACCCCCAACCTGCAAATGATTTTTGTCCAGCCTGCCAACTTAACCATAGTAAGGGATTTGCATTTTCTGTTGATTGTGCTAGTTATTATCCTGTTATTCCTATAGCGAAATAAGGAACATTGTTTAAATAATATAACATTAACTTCATTGGTCTTTCTTTAAACCTCCAGACCAAGGCAACCTTCTGGATAGAGCAGTCTGAGATCAAGACAATTTATTATAGTACATTTGATATCATGGCCCTCCTCTGAGACACTGCATAGCTGCCTGCTCTCCAAAAGGTTGCTGATCCCTGTACTAGACTATGAGGATCTCCTCAGTAGGCCTAGTATAGAAATAAATACAATATAGGAGCCATTAATAAAGAATGAAAGAGAAATACTGGAAGAGAGTGACAAAATTTTCAGCAAAGGCTTCAGCAGCAGCATTAAGAAAGAGAAGCAGTTGGCAAAGTAGTTCAAGCATGAGAGAAAGGTAGCAGCAGGCAGTAGCAGGCAGACAGTAAGAAAATAGAGTTAAGATTCCCAATTCTCAATTCAGGGTAGTCTCATAGGTAAATGGCCAAGAGGACTAGAGCGTCGGTTTGTGAATTTGGTAGCATAGTAATTGTGGATTAAATCCCTGGGTCAGTCTCAGTGGAAACAGAGCTCGCAATAACTGAACAGTACTAAACAGAGAACAAAATGAAATATCCCTAGACATGGTCAGTGGAATAAGAACAATCTAACCCCAAAATTCCCTGAAGGTTGCTCAGATTGACAAACACCTGAAGAATGTCAAAGGTAAAATTCTAGTTTATTTGAATATCTTTGTTTATGGTTAGAGTTCAGATTGGGATATTTTAGTCTGTCATTTCAGTAGTCAGCCTTGTAAGAATAATCTATATTCTAGCATTAACATTCTTAATATAATTGATAAACTCTCTTTTTGTTGAGGATCCTATAGTTAAAATATTGATTTAAAGAACAGAAGGCATAAAATTCAAATAGAAGTACCACTTGATATAAGATTTAAATATTAGGGCAAGGTTAATGAGGCATATCATCATTAATCATTATAAAGAAAGTAAAAACATCAAACTTGATTTTTTTCTTTCTTTTCCAGCTTTAACCTCTTACTTTAAAAATCTGAAGTACATTAAACAGTACACCCGGTTGTATTAATTTTCTAATAGATGTTCTACCCATAATTAGGAGATTGGCAGAACAACATCATTCTGTTTCTTTAATAATTTATGCATTTCAAAGTATGGAAATTCTATTATAGTGAAGTGTTATAAATTTCAACATTATAGTAATTAAACTAATTGTTTAGTAGTTAAACAGACTACAAAGAGTTTAATAGGTAAGGTCCATTACTATAGGATATCCCCACCAAATTTAATATTTTTTACAAGATTTTTATCACTTTAAACATTATTTTTAGAATATACCCATATTTGAGTAGATGACCATTTTATTTTAAACAGTATATTTATTTTCGTCTACCAGCCTGAATATTTGAGAAATCTTATTAAAGAAAAATATGTGCCCACCAGTAGAATTTGAATCTGTGTACCCCTTTGTAGGAGAGACTGTAGTTAGATCTGATATGCTTCTAAACAACTCAGCCATGAAAGGCATTGCTGATCAATCCTTCTCAACTCTTGAAAGTTTGTATCTGTTCAGTTTTGTATCCAAATGTAAACAAAGCAATTTCTAAAGAAATGGATTTTTTATTTATTAATTCAACAGATTTTTATCACTTTAAACACTATTTTTAGTTGATGACCACATTTGAGTAGATGCTTTATTTTAAACAGTATATTTATTTTCTTCTACTAGCCTGAATATTTGAGAACACTTATTAAAGAAAAATATGCACCCTCTGGTATGATTTGAACCTGCATATCCCTTTGCAGGAAAAACTGTTATTAGATTAGACATGCTTTTAACAGACTCAGAAATTTATAAAGTAAAAATCTGGAAATTTAAGTAGCAAAACTTAATGACAGAACAACAAATTAAAATCATGACATTTTATTTTCAATTTAAGTGACTACGAAAGTTTTTAATTTTGGGACAGCCTTCATCTCAAACACCAAGGAAAATAAAAATAGGTAATTGAATTTTGTTGAAAGTTATATTATGCATATCACTTTCTTCTTTTATTTACCATGTCCCTTCAGCATGTTGGCCATCATGGCTTCCCACAACTTCCTATCCTTTGTAGCTCTAAGTAATGCTTGCTCTATACCATTACTTCCACTCCCTGTTCTGCCATCAATTTAAACAAATTTGTTAGGTAGGTTACTCACTGTTTCCCTCTGCCCTTCTTGCCTTCAGTATGTCCTGTGAGTGTCAAATCTCCAAGCCATCTTTCCTCATTATGTGTCTCAGAAATTTCAAGTGTTTCTTTCTGATTTAAAGTATAAGTGTCCTTTTTGTTTCAATTTATCTTAAAACATCCTCATTGTTTACATGTTCCATCCATAGCATTCTCAGTATACTTCTGTAGAACCACATCTCTGTTACCTCAATTCTCTTCTTCATCTGTGAGGAAATTGTCCAATATTCATTGGTCATATAAACAGATTGATATTACATAACAGTTCTTTGTTTCTCATGGAGTTTTCCTGTTTCTTAAGAAATTCTCACAGGTTATGAAAACTTTGGTCCGGTAGGAACAAATCGAAAACCTCAAAGTTGCTTACAAAACTAAAACATTAGCTTAAAAAACTCGAGTTATATTCTTAAATAGTTTCATCAGATCAATACAATGTCATACATAAATCCATTCAGAAATATCTAAACTGTCAGCTGTATGCAACTGCTTTCTCAGAGTGATGGTTAAAGGTAGGTTATAGAGAAGGAAACAGTAGGTCTTAGCAAGGAACATCCTTTTTTAAATCTCATAGACTGGTGCTACAGAATCATAAACAAAGAGTTTTACCAACAGAAATCACATCACTTGAGGACTTTCAACAACTGCAAACGTAACTCAAAAAGAAAATAATAGCAAATAACAAGATGCTAATACTCGGCACTACTTCAAAAAAGAAGTTAAGAAAGAAGCCACCATCAACAGTGGAAAGAGCAATAACAGTTACTGGACATGAAAAACTTATTTTTCAGAAAAATTGTTTAAATAGAAAGGTTTTATAAATTTCAACTGATGGTATCATAGGCTGCTTAGTCAATGAATGCCAAATGTTTCCTTATAAGCAAACGGCTAATATTACAGTTACCAAAGTCTCTATTTCAAAAGGTCTGAGATTCATTCCAAGCATCTAACTGGTGAGACTTATTACCATTCTCAATCATTTAAGATTAATGAAAATAAAGCTTTAAGGAAGTGTAGTTAAATTTTCTTAGAAACAAAGAAAAGAGTACTGAACTGTTACATGATATCAGTCCTCCTATATGACAGTGAATGCTGGACAATCTCCTCACAGATGAAGAGGAGACTTGAGGCAGCAGAAATATGGTTCTACAGAAGGATGCTGAGAATGCTATGGACCAAACATGTCAGCAATGACAAAATTTTAGAGAAAATAGAAGCATAAAGGAAACTTATACTTAACATCAGGAAGAGATAGTTGAAATTTTAGGGCCCATAATGAGGAAAGAGGATTTGGAAAATTTGATACTCACAGGACAGATTGAAGGCAGGAGGAGTAGAGGAAAACAATGCACATTCTACCTAGCAAGCTTGAGTAAATGGATGGCAGCACAAAGTTTAGGAGAGATAACAGAAAGATAAAAAATTTTAAAAGCTACAAAGGTCAGGAAATTGTGGAGAGCCATAATCGCCAACATCCCGAAGGGACACAGCACATGGAAAAAGTTATAAAGTCCATACTACACAAGAGGCTTAAATAATAACAGAAACAATTCAATTTCAATTCAGAAGAATTGCTAGGTTGGTAAAGTTGGAAAGCAGAAAATGTAATTAGTCTTTTTGTAAAACTATACAAACTAATAATAATAATAATAATAATAATATGTGCTTTCTTATTGACATGACAGTCCCTCCGGATTGTAATGTATCACTGAAGACTTAAAAAAAGAAACTATCAAAATACAAGGATATTGAAGTAGAAATCTAAAAAATGTGGCATATGTGGACATCAATAACTTCAGTTGTAGTTGGAGCACTCAGATTGATTGGAAAAGGTTCTGATGGATACATTGAAAGGATTTCTGGTAGCCCATGCCTTAAAGAAATACAAAAAATTGTACTCACAAGTACAGCTCACACATTACAAAGAACTTTATTTATTTAAAATGTGTGTCTTCATAGTTTTTTTTTTTTTTTTTTTTTACAAAAAATGATCAATTGAAAATGCATGAAGTCATTTCTGATCTTAGGTCTCTGGTTGGAACCCAGAAGGAAATGTGTATACAACAGAAACAACAAAAACAACAACATCATCATCATCATCATCTTAATCATAATAATAATAATAATAATAATGATGATGATGATGCCTTTTAGGTTGTACTTGAGGGTGCAGCTTGAATGTTAAGATCTCAATATCAAAGTCTTTATGTTACTCATTTAACAAAAGAAAAAAATCCAAGCAGTATCAAAATTAACTCCTAATCAATAAAAGTCAGTGCTTATTGAAATGTAATCAGTATTAACTGACTCTAGAGGCTCTGAAAGAAATCTTCAAATTTTCTTTTTGACGGCTTTTTCATGAGGATAGAAAAACAAATGTAGCTCTTTCTTATGAAGCATTACATTTTTAAAAGTGTATAATTTATCAAGATTGATACCCTTTCATTTCAAAACACATTGACATCAATTTTGCATTGATTAAGAGATGACATTCTTATGCTTTAAACATAAGAAATTCAAGTTACTTTCATAATGAATTGATTCGCTTTTATCAAACATTCATCAGTCATGTGAGACAGATAGGAAAAAAGAGAAAGAGAGTAGACAAATCAAATTTGAAAAATAATTCTTATCACTTTTATAGTTAAATGGCTTTTAAGCTTTATAAGTGATATAACCAAAGAATGAAAATTATATTGCTTACAAACTCATAGGAAGATAAAAGAAGCAAGGTATCTATAAGCTTTAATTATGAAACTGATTAATATGGCCACTAATTAGAAGCCAGATATTAAATTTTATGTTTATTATATTTTGCAACTGTTAACCTTATTTAAAATTTTGATTATCATTTTATTTATGTATGTACAAATATAAGTCACATAGCTTTCCTTGTAGAGTGTATGGCTACTGCTTCAACATACTGTTGTAGTTTCTGTAGCAAGTAGGTTTTTATAGGGTGGAATCCTAAATGCCATGCCCAACTGGTTTTGAATTCATAGTTGTTCTTCTTCTAGACTGGTTACCAACCAAAGCTAGAGAGGCCAGTCTGCTATTAAGGTGGGAGAACAGATAGATTCATACCTTTCCAAGAGTATTCGTGAGAAAGCAAACCCAATGGACATGGCTGGAATTTTTAACTCTGAATGATAATCTCAATTTTTGGTTGATGTTTGCTTTTTTGTTGAGCAACATATTATTCTACAGGTTATTTAATATTCAAAATCTAAATATTTTATATGCAATTTTATATTATTTTTTTTAGGTGGAGAGATAATGTTTTTTGCAATACAAGTCTTTATAATTAATCCATAGTTGGGGGTGGATTCATGCCTTTCCAAGGGTATTTGCTCATAAGTAAATATAATGAACTCAATTGGAATTGGAAATCGTTTCTCTGATTAACAATTCCAAGCTATTATCCATTACACCACCTGCACATCCAAGCTTACAGCACCTAATATTCCCAAGTTGTCACTCATCTAGGTACTAACCAGATACAATGTTGCTTAATTTCAGTGATCATATGGGAACTTGTGTTCCAGCATGATGTGCTGTAAGCCTACTATACCATCTATAAATCCAATCTTACCACACCTTGTATTCCCAAGCGGCATGAACATGTTCGACGTTGCCCCAATTTTTGTGCTGATAACTGTTACATGCAGTAGCATATATCTACATTTTATTTATTATTCCAACTGTAGCATGATTTCTGCCAAAATGTATTAATAACAAAATAGGCCAAGTGTCAAATTTTTAGTACGATGAAGCTGTTTCAAATAAATTGGTACTGAGATGCTATAAGCATTAAGCTAGTCTATGACCATTTAATGCCATTATCCGCATTGACCAAAAGAATTTTATATCGCCTTGCTAATACTTCCAGGCTAATCATATCTTTATTGCTTTCTTCTGTAATAATTTCACTCTTTGTCATCTAAAAATTCTATTTTCTATAATATTCTCAAAATTCTAGTTTTTATAATTTTGCAGTCACCTTTAATATGTGTTTCAATTTACTCAAGATCAAACAAACAGATAATCTAGCTGGATTATAGTAAATGATACATGTTGATGTCTATGGGGTGTAATGTCAGTGGTGATACTTTTGCAGTGAAGCGATCAATCCTGCTTTATTCAGGTGAATTGGGATGCAGAATTGTACTGGTCTATGGCCTACATCCAACTCTTACACATGGCTCCAAGTCACATAGACACTGTGATGGTCACATTTTGGTCAATGGCATCAACCTGTCAGCTAAAATGTGTGAGGAGAGTCAGAAGAGTTTCCCCGACCCAACTGGTGAAGGGAAATGACTCTTCCCTAACCCACCTGTGCCAAACAGTCATTGGCTAATCGCCAGCCTGGGTGTAAGAGCTGCGCCTCAGAGGTCAATGACTGACCAGTGGCAGAAGAACTTCTGAGAGGATGGATGGGGTAATCTCAACATTCCTGCTGCAAAAGGAACCAGCAAACCATTGCACTATTTTGCCTTGAATGTCACAATGGACCACACTTACAACAGAGAGACCACAGCAGTGCAAAATGCACTAACTGAATAAATGATGATTATGATGTTGATCCAAAACATCCAGCTGTAGTAGAAAAAGAAAAAAATCACTGACAGTCATTCTCCCAACTATAAACCTTATATCTTTCATGGCAGACTCTATTTTGTGCCTTTATAAGTCTACCATTCATCCATGCATTAAATATTGCTACTACATCTGCTGTGGTGCTTTTGCTATGTATCTAGAATTTCTTGATAAAATCCAAAGAAGAATCTGTGAGATTATTGATCAGGATCTGGCATCATGTTTTCAGTCATTTTCTCACTGCCATAACATTGTTTCCCTGTGCTTTTCTAAAAATATTTTCATGGTAATTGTTTTGATAAGCTTTCCTCTTTGATACAATGACTGTAAGCATAGTACTAGACTGGCAACAAGGTCTCACCAATTTACAGTTGAAATTGCTAGATGTAACCATAAGTTTTGTGGTAACAGTTTCTCCTCTTGCACTTCTCATTTGTGGAACTCTTTTCCAGGTTCTTGCTTTTCAGCCAACTTTGATCTTCAAAAATTTTAATGCAATATCAATCATCATCTTCTGTTTCCTTGATTCCAGTTCTTTTATTGTCCTTCTTTTTTTTAATAATGATTTTTCTCATATTTTTGTCACTCTTTCCATCTTAGTGGTTTTATTGGTTTACTGGAGGTGAAATGTTTAAAAAGAAAAACAAATCTACCATCAGAAGACTTGTTACACTCTTATTATCAGACTTGTTACACTCTGACTGTTGGACATGTTACACACTCACAGATGAAATGACTCCACTTCTCCCAAGCTATAGTGTTCTTGTTTTATATAGAAAGATGCTATAAATATTTAAATATGTGCTTCAGATGAAAGGAGTATTTTTTTACAACCTACTCAGTGTTTCTTTTGAAGCTGATAGGTAAATTAATGGTTTTCAATTGTTCTATTATATTCATATACAAATCAATAAGTGATTATTATTATTAGAAAAATAAAGAATGAATAAAAATCCAGACTCCATAATAACACATTGTATATCTTCCTTGGATGCACAATGGTGTAATGGATAGCAAGTCGGAATGAAAAACTGAGTTTGAATTCCAATTGGGTTCATTACATTCACTTACTCAAAAATACTCTTGGGAAAGGTCTGAATTCATCTCTTCTCTCCCCCTAACCCCAGCTATGGTTAAATATCATTATATACTTGACCTATAATCTTGGTTGTTAACCAGTCTAGGAGAAGGAAAACCCTGAATTCAAACCAGTCTGGGATCTTGCCTAAGACATCCCACTGCTGCTATGGCTGCAATACAAGTGGTGCCCTGACAAACCTAATGGATTACAGGTCTCATATGATTGTGATCGCGATATCTTCCTTGGTTGTAAAGACAGGCCTTTACTCTGACCTATATATGATCATACAGATGGTCAACATCATCGTGCAATCTATACCACTTGTATCTGATACAGAAAATATTACAGGTGAGTTAACTGAATGAATCAGATATCATCCCATTGTGTCCCCTGGCCAGAGAAGTTGTCAAAGATCTCACTGAAAATGTTGAGTAGCACAAGCATTATGCAGGCAGGCATTATCCTGCTAGAAATGCATATTACTTTCCTGTTGCAGGAATGGCAATAAAAAGGGTTGAACATTGTCCTCGTCATACTTGTCACTATTCAACATTCTCTTTATAAGCACAAAAGATGAGTGAGAGTTGCATTTTATAGCAACCAACACCATGATACCAGGGGTTGGGGCTATATGTCATGGGTAAATATCCTCTGAAAAATGTCACCGTTCATGCCTACATCAGACACATAGGATCAGCACTTATATGAAGGCAAAAACTCCTCTCATCACTGAGCTCAACAGAGTGTCATTTGATGCTCCAGGTGATCTTGTGACATCCCTGAAAAATGCATGATAGTGTAATAAACACTTAATGGTAGACAACATGCTGCAATAGTAAGTTAATGATCATATAATTCAGTTTTTACTAGTCTTCATTGTTTTTATTGCTTTCCATCATTAAGCTAATGGGTGATATATTCTTTCATTGTCATCATGGGGGAAAATATCTGAATGCATGGGAATGCATGAATGTCAAAGATGTCCATTCAGACAAATGGTTTCTATAGCAATGAAACCACTGATGACCAATCCTTGACCAGACACTGACTGTTTGAAAAAAAAATAATTTGGGTAATAAGAAAAAATATTTCACATTTATTTAGTTAAAAATCTATCTATCTATCATCGCCATCATTATCACCACTATCAGTCCCATGACCAGGTGTGGTTTTAAGGTAACTGCTTAGCTGGGCACCTGACCAGTTCCTGTTACATATCTGTGTATTGTATTTTCAGAAAGTAGGCCTGGTGGAGCCCATCCTTCTACAGGTTAACACACAGCCAATGTTCTTCAAGTTAAAAGCCCACCTTGGTCACAGTTATTGATTCCATCAGGGGAACCCTCCACCCTGACTGTTCTACAGACTAGAAAAACCACTCCAAAGTGATATCCTATTATCATCACACTGGCTGCATACATATCTAGGAGGTCTGGCCTACCTCAGTCTACTAGATGGTTATTGACCCTACAATCCTGTTGGGTGTCTAGCCACCCTCTTCACAAGAAAAGCCAGATGGGAGGACTGATTTAATTGCCAATGACCCAACCATGTGGCAGGTAATATTGGGTTACATGATACCAATAGCATTCGTAGAATGACCCAACATAATATAAATATGTAAACCATTTAAATTTATTGAATTAAACTTGCTTTTGGAAATCATTTTTGTGCATAATAAACCAAACAATTTTGTCTGAAAGATGTTTACAATTTGATTCTTACTGGCTGCTTTATAATTGTGGCTTTATGCCAAAAAATAAACTAATCATTGGAAATCTCTCCTGAAGGCTATTTGGAAATCGGACATTAGTCAATAAGGAATGATAGTTTTGTATACCGACAATTTTAATCATAGAGTAATGCAAAAATTTGGATATTAAAAACCTTTTTAAAGATACAAAAAAAACTCTCCCAGAGATTTGATATAATAAAAAATGATCGAGTTGTCATGTAATAATTATATTTTTATGGTCTTTATATTTATCCAAGGGCAAGAACACTTGATACTTGTGGATGAGAAACAGAAAAGAAAGGGGAAAAAAATCTTACAAGTTGAAAACTATAAACCCTGAGTTATAAAAAAAAAGAAAAAAAGAAAATGTTTGCAATATTTGCTTTCTCCTCAGAATCATGGTTTGTGGTAGTTAAAATTCAATATCCCATCAAAAATGTTCATAGAATAGAAGCAAACCAAGGAATGCATGGTTTTAAGCCAGCAGATAATTTGTGATGAAGATGACATCTCAGTGCCTGGAAGAGGGAGAAGTGAAGGGAGGGTCAAGAGAGGCAGGGGGAGAGGGGAAAGAGAGGGAGGGAGAGAAGAGCAACTCTGCTGATGGCTGTGATGCTGATATTTATTAACGGCTAAACACTGACATGTGCAATAAGCGCTTACAGGAGAGATGAAGGAAGAATGGGCTGAGAATAATTCAGGGTAAAAGAGGTGGCGGCCATTGAAAATGTAGAACATTAGAATGAATATAAAAATCAGCTGGTTGTTTTACCATACGGCCATGAATTTGGGTCATTGAGTGCGATTGGATAATTGCACTGACACCATTCTTGTATTAAAATATTTATAATAATCGTGATACCAAAATTGGTAACATGGTGGTTGTAAGTTCAATCCCTGGGTTGGGTAGTATGTACTTGCACTCAGTGGAAACAGGTGAACAATAACTGAATAGTACTAAATAAAAATAAGAACTAGACGATATCCCTAGATATGAGCAGTGGAACAGTCTACCCCCAGAGATTAAATAAAGGGTTCAGTTTAGAATTCCCAGTTGGTTACCCAGATTGATATAGATGAAGACAATAGTCTTAATATAAATAATGTAAATAAAAATTAAAAATTTAACAAAGAATTTTAATTAGTTTTGACCAAATGTATAAGTGTGTGTGTGTGTGTGTGTGTGTGTGTGTGTGTGTGTGTATTTGGGCAGCACATCTTCATTCAAACATGTTTCATTAAATAATATAGATATATTGTGTCTTTATTTTTATACTGACCCTTTCCAGTTCTCTAATCAGTTTCTTGATGTTAACATGAAATTCATCAAGGACGGCAGCATAATTTTTTTCTAACACAAGTACTTTTGATCTTTTCCGAGATCATCTTTAGTTTATTTTTTTAATTTACCCATGTATATATCCACCAAACTCTAGTCAGGATGCTGACAGTAACACCAATCACCTCAGTGACAAATCTTTATATTTGTATAAATTATATATATATATATATATATATATATATATATATATATATATATATACACACACACACACACATGTTTCATGAAATATAACAGACAAGGTACTGCGATTAAGCTTTTTTACTTAATTTTTCTTGTGTTCAAACAAGTGTTTTCTTTTTTGGACACAGAGTGTGTAGAAACTGTCCAAATGTTCTGTAATTCCAAGTGCTTTTGGATATAATTTTAGCCAATATCAAGGATGATATTACTTTTGCTTTTTAACTGGGTGTATGAGTTGTATGTATGTTTCTAGAGTTATAGTGATGTTTAATTTTCCAAACACAGTTAGCACACTGTAGCTGTGTTTGTAGTTAATATTATTGAGTGTTGGCTTTTTCTGTTTTATTATTAAAGCTTCCATTATTTGTAATCTTTTTTTACATGTGGATAAGGTTATTATGTTTGTATTTTCTACTAGTATGTTTCGGATAGATTCTGGTAAGTCTGGTAAGTTTGTGTTTAAATGGGTTCTAATGGAGCTGTGATCAGATAGGTGTAACATAAGGTGTCTGGATAAGCATATTAAATCTCCACTGTCTTGTGGTGATATCCAAACATGAAAAAGGCTATGGAAGTAAATCCAGACAGAAAACCGGGAGTGGAGCTCCAAAGGCAATTGGCTGTCAACACTTTAAGGCAACTCCTGCAGCCAAGCCAGCTCTAAGTATAACGCCTTCTATCCCTTTGGATCTTCTTGGTACAACCGAGTGGGGGGTGGGCATGTAGTCTAGACAGCACACAAGCCTCCATATACCATTGGCCAGGCCTGCACTCTGGAGTGGTCACTTGAGTTTCACCACCAAATGAATGAATTTTGACAAGACAGGCTGCTACCTTTACATATATACAACTCATACATTCATATATATACATACATACATACATACATACATACATATATATATATATATATATAACAACTGTAGTATTATATCAGTTGTTTTTCAGGATGCAGGAAAAATTAAGTAAAAAAATTAAATCTTCCTTCTATTTAATGAAAGATGTCTTAATCAAAACATGATGCAAAAATATATGCAATATATATATATATATATATATATATATATATATATATATATATATATATATATATATTATTATATAGATATATATATTATATTATATATATTATATATATCTATATATATATTATTATATAGATATATATTATATTATATTATATATATTATATATATCTATATATATATTATTATATAGATATATATTATATTATATATATTATATATATCTATATATATATTATTATATAGATATATATATTATATTATATATATTATATATATCTATATATATATTATTATATAGATATATATATTATATTATATATATTATATATATCTATATATATATTATTATATAGATATATATATTATATTATATATATTATATATATCTATATATATATTATATATATATATTATGTATATATTATATATATTAATTAAATCTTCCTTTTATTTAATGAAAGATATCTTAATGAAAACGCTGCAAAAATATATATATATATATATATATATATATATATATATATATATATATATATATATATATATATATTTATTAAGCAATTAATGAATTTTTAATCCAACATTATCTATTATTATGAGAAGATGTTATATTTCATGGGTACACATGTTTGAACAGACACTCCTGTTTGTTAAACAGTGAAATTAATACTTACCAACTCAGCGATCAAAAGTGTTACTAAAGAAAATATGTCTCCCAGCGTGAAAGTATATCCCCTTTTTATGCAGGCAAACCAGCTAGTTACTAAAGCCATCATAATAAAATACGGTTCAATTTCTCTATTTAAGTAATGCATATCTCTTGTTGGGACATTCTGAAGTCTATATCAGCTCACTTTGTTTATGTTTCAGGTATAAAAATAAAGTAATTTTTAAGGAAGTAATGGTTTTTGCCTCTGATATTATTCCTTATTCCTATAACGGAAAAAAGGAATACAGATTCAATTCCTGTTGAGTGGCACATTTTATTCAGTAGGACTCTGAATTGCTAGGCCAGTAGACATTAATTTCACTTTTTTTAAAATGTACATTTCTACACAAACACATGTGCCCACTAAATATAACATTTGTAGTAATATAATTTGTATTTTCATTTTATCATGAATATAAAAGTGGTCTATTGTATTTTAAGTTTTAAAAGAGCTTTTTTACATATAAAATAGATTTTTGGTCATTTAGCCATTAACAAACTTTTTGACACAGTCTGATTTTCAAAATGGGTATTTGTCTTCCTTGGCAGCCCCTCAGTGCTATAGTTCATTTTCATGTTTTTCAAAAGGAATGCGTAGGTGTGCAGACTGTTTGAAATAATTTATTTTTTTTGTTTATTAATTTATTCATATTCTTGAATTTTAACTTGAATTTGAAAATTATAGAATTCAAGAACATGAATTGATTAAAAAAATGTTCTCAGCCATACACCTTACCCTTTACAGTTGGCATCATTTTACAGTAGTTAGAGAGAAACAAGAAAAGGATGGGACAGAAGAATTGGTGATTTTTGCACTGGGGTCATTAGCGCCTACTGGATTTGAAATTTAGCACAGTTCTAAAAAACTATTCAGTAACAAGCATGAAAGAAATTTACAGTGTAGCTGAAAATTTTGTAATTTCTCAAAAATTTACCATATTCCCACACACTAACTAAATAAAAACAAAAATATCTTGGTTAACACTACATATATATATATATATATATATATATATATATATATATATATATATATATATATATATATAGGTAAAAAATGAAATTGTTACAAAGATCCTGTACAAAAACTTGTTGTATAGACTAAAATAAAAATTGGGAGAAAAAGGCACCTAATATCTATATTTATTTATAATATATGAATTTTTACAGAGAAATATTAAAATTAAAATTTTGTTACTTACAATTGGATTTTCAGTGTCTTTTTCCTAGAAAAATAATTTTTTGATTTACTTTTTTTACTTTAACCAGTTTCACTTAGCTTATATATATATATATATATATATATATATTAATGATATGTATATAGTAGGTATGTAAGTGTGAGAAGTGTGTCAGGCTTTTCAGCACCTCCTCATACATACTGATATAAATATAGATACAAAATTTCCATATATATGTACATACTGACATACATTTACACATTCTGATGAAGTGCAAATTAAAAGCAAAACATGTTAAATTTATGAATGTTTCCTTTTTGTTCTTTGTTCTATCATTTTGTCGGATTCTAATCCATATTTTATCTATATTTGTCCCCAATTCATATAATATATAGTATATTTCACACACACATATACAAGCAGGCTTTTACGCTTATATAAATATAAAAACAAATTCAATTCACGACTCTAGTCAGATATCCATGCAAAAACTCATATAAAAGTCCAGAAAAGCCTTTTGGCATAAAAAAAGGTACAGACAAGAATTGTAACAATCTATAACATGTGTATAGAATTAAATTGAAGTAAATCCATCTTTTTTCTCGGATACTTATTTTTAAAGTAGTGATGAGACAGCTGTTTTCTCTCCACACTTTTTGCCCAGTCACAGAGCTTCTTTCTCATTTATCTTTTTCTTCATCTTTCTAATTTTAAACATGCTAATTCTCATGTTCACAATTCACAGTTGAAAAAGATTTGCTGTAGAAACTTCGCTCTTGCAAAAATGAACACAGCAACAAAAATATATCAGTCTGCAAGTAATTCTGTATTATAAACATCATTCCATTTATATGCCTCTCTGAGAAAATAACAAGGGGTGGGGCTCAAATCCCAAATCAGAAATCCTGGGTCATAATTTTAAAGGTCATGAATCAGTCTCACAAATTCAAAGTAAAAATTACCAGAGTGGGGGATGTTGGACATCTATCTATCTATCTATCTATAAAATTTTGTGAGTTCTGTTAGTCTGTCTATCTGTCACACACCCTAAAATAGCCATACATTAACCAATTGAAACCAAATTTTGGGGAGAAGAGCAAACAGCCAAGGAGGTACAAAGTACAGTTGGTTTTACTAGAGTGCGTAGCTTAGTACATTAAGTTTTCATTCATTTTTTTTTTGAAAAATGAAAACTTTTATGATTTAACATACAAAATAATCCCATTATTTTAAAAACAATTTAATGATTAAAATGGAAAATACTTATTTAATAAAAATGCAATATTGTTTTTTGCATATATTTTTTTAAAATTTTTATATATACAAGAATCTAATTTCCAGTTCGCCCAACGTTTGCAAGAACTATAAACAAATCACAAGGCCAAACACTTCAAAAAGTTGGAATTTGGCTCCAGAAAGAAATATTTACACATAGCCAGTTGTTAAAATTAAATTAAAGAAATTATTAAACTACGAAGTAGGTGTTTGATCAAAGTATTTTCCAAACAAATTGGCTCATTCAATTTTCATTGATTGGCTTGCAAAATTGAACAAAATATAGAGTTTGTAATCTCAACAAAAAATGTTAGTGATAACTTCAACACACATCAGCGTGTTACAAAAAAATTCTAGTAAACAAAAATGGGTAAAAAATTCATGTCCATAATTCACAAAAACAACTGCCTACTTCATCTACAAAGAATGGAGAATCCTCCTGTTGTAGAAAGTAGAGTTCTTTTATAAGGGTAAGAAGAGCTGTGATTAGTAAAGAATAGTAGACACACAAAAATTTGCCATATTTCAAGGCCTTACTAAAATTGTCCTTATCTTGATTTTCTTTTTTAACAAGCAGCACAAAGAATGCCAATTCTTTTTTGTGGCAATGTTTCATTTTCTAATTCATTGCCACAGGCTTACTGTTAATATCTCTATCAGTACTTTGACTGCAAATTGGTAGATGCTTGAAAAATGAAACTTTTAAATAACCTAACACTTAATAACACACAAAAGCTTTTCTTTCTCAGATAAAGACATTCTCTTTACAAATTAGGGCTTAATATTTATTGATATAAATATCTTTTGAATGATGAAGTATTTCTACAGATATTTTGATTGCAACTTAGTAAATATTTGAAATGTGAAACTTTTTAAATAGGCTAACACTTGATAATGCACAAAAGCTATGCTTTCTCAGAAAGACATTTTCTTTACAAATTAGGTCTTAATATTTATTTTTTGACTCAATTGCAAACTGAAATGTGAAACTTTTAAATAGACTGAGAAAGCAATGGCAATCAACTACACTATCTTCCCCAAGAATGCATGACAATTCGCAGATAAAGAAAAAAATCTATCACCTATGCCCTGAAGGGAAGAGGCATGGAATTAAAAAAACACTTAATAATGCCTAGAAACCTTTGTTTTTCAGATAAAAGCATCAGCTTTATGCATTGAGGCCTAATATTTATTGATATAAATATCTTTTAATATAGCAATGTGATCTGAGACAAAATATAATGTCTAATAAAAGACTATTCAAATAATAGAAAACACAAGGTTAAAAATAATAATTTTCAACCAATCATTGTTGGTTTGAATAAATTCAAAAGCTTTTGCATTTGTCACCTCTAAAAACAGATAACTATAAGCTTTTTAACAAGTTGTAAGCAGCCAACTAAAATGTAAAAACTCATAAACAGCTGAAACTACATGTTATGTTCTCTCAGCAAAGATGGCTGTATTTCTTTTTCTTCTGAAAAATGTGAGTAAAGACAATTCCTAAAATATATGAACTTTCTTTATATCAGGCATGTGTCGATTTATATGAACATTTCAAATAATAAGAATGTCTACTATAAAAATATGCAGCCACTGAAATCATTTTACATCCACCTTCATATAAAATGAGCATTGTTATAAAAAATGTACAGAAATTACAGTTTCAAATTTTACCACAATTATTGGAAGTTTATTTACTATATTAATTATAACTCTGACTAGATATTAGTACCACTATAACCTAAATAACCAGTACAAACATAGTTTTCCCTTTCTTCATTTATTTGTGAGAGTGGCCATGATATAAAAAAATATTATGATAGAAAAGCATTTACAGACAAACACCAATGGAAATTATTTTTGAATTTGAAAAATTTTTTTAACTGTTAAATCTAAAGTAAGAATTAATATTTTCAACCAAAGGAGAACAAAACTCACAAAATATAAAAAGAAATTGTTCAACTGGTCACTGTTAGTTTGAGTAAATTCAAAAACCATTGGGTTTGTATTTCCTGAAAACAGATAAATATGAAACATTGCAACAGATTTTAGTCAGTCAATTGTAAAACGCCAGCTTGTCTACATAAATCTATGCCAAGTGACTCCTTTTACCCAAAACGATAAGCAAAGTCGCTAGAGATCAAAAGGCCCACCATTAACTAAAACTACATACTAGGCTCTCTTAGTCATTATGATTGCACTCTTTTCTTCTGTAAACTTTGAGTAATGACATTTCCTAATATATATGAACTTTCTTTACATAAGACATGTGTCCATTTCTATGGACATTTCAAATAATAAGACTGTTTACTATAAAAAGATACATCCACTAAAATCAATTTACATTCATCTTCACATACAAAACCTTTGTTATAAAATGTAAATAAATTGCAGTTTCAAATTTTAGTGCAATTATTTGAAATTTATTTGCTATATTAATTGTGATTATGACTAATTATTTATTAATGTTACCTTTATGGTAGCATTAATAATTACTCATTGTCATGCTGTTTGTTTTTTGCTTTTTAAAATTGTCTAAGGGGAAATATTTGACAGTTGCTTGTCTTTCGAAGATCATTATTTTGCTGTTAAAACATAACAAATAAAAGTAAGACTATTGCAGCTCTATCAAAATATATCATAAATTTATCATAAAAAAAATAAAAGATAAACAGACGGAATGCTTCTGATCTGCAAGATTTTTACAGATAAGGAAAAAACAAATCATTCTTGCATATTTAAATGATCTACAAAGCCTACTCAGAGATAATTCTCTTCCTCCCTTTACACACAAACACACACACACACACAAACACACACACACACACACACACACACACACACACACAGATATTTACTCAGCTTAGTTTTATGTGATGCTTGAGAATTGTGTTATGCCAATTTTTTCTTGTGATTAAAGCCAGCCTGTCTCGTTTTAGAATGTCTTCAAAATTCTGCACTAAAGTCTATTTTCAGCAGTACAGAGAATGAAAAAACAAACTTGATAATCCAGCATCAAATTTTGACCTAAAATTTGATGCTGGATTGAAAATCAAGTAGAAAAAGGATCAGAAATTAATACAAATATTACTAGCAGGATGTGGTTATTATTATCATTTTTTAAAAATCATTTCATCGCAAGCAATGAAATAAAAGCCACTATGATGCAAGGGGTTACTGAGAGTGAAAGAAACAGAGAGGACAATAAAAGAACAGGATTCAAGGAGACACATGATGAAGATTGACATTGCATTTAACTATTTGAAGATCATAGTTGACAGGAAAGCAGGAAGTCAGAAGAGAGTTCCACAGGCGAGAAGTATGGGAGAAGAAACTATTAGCATAGAACTTGTGTAATTCAGATGCATTGTTAATGAAATTGCAGTAGAGATGCACTGAAAATAAAAAAGAAAGATATTGGCTTTGGTCAAAAATTAAAGCACACATTACTGAATGAACAGGGATATTATATTTATGATGTAAATGAATTACCACATGATTTTTTTTCTATAGGAATGCAGTAAAACTCAGGACGAAAGTGACTCTCAGTGGTCAGGAATTAAGGCAAGTATAAGCCTATTATATCTATAATGTATCTGTATTGCTAACTAGCTTAAAAGCCACTCTATTGGGTGGCAATTAAGCTTGCTCCTGCAGAGAGCTCTTGATTAGGCCCTCAGCTTATTCAGGAGTTAAGTCTTTGCATATTCTCAGCATTGGAAGCTCTCCTGACTGCCGTTTGATCTGGGTTTTCATTTGCACGGGACTTTCTTTTCCTCACTGCAGCCTTAGCTCTTTTGATTGCAATCTGGTCCTCTGTTGGCAGAGATTTCTATTTGCAAGGCATACTGCTGTCGTATGCGATAGACAACAATAAACTACAGAAGAACTCAAAATTGATCGCTGCATTTAAGTATTGCATTAATATTTAAGCTTACCTTTTAAAAGTTCAACAATAATTCTTCTGCCGCCACTTAATTTAAAGACAGTTTGATGTACGCAGATCTTTAGTTTCCATACAAACAATTATTTTTATTTAATGGGTGACTTTGTCACAAAAAAACATGTAAAAAAATTGTCAAAAACAATTGCAGTAATGAAAACTTAGGAAATAAAAATTTCAGGATTGGGGGTCCAGATTCAGTCCAGAATGTTTTTACTTTACTCACAGAGTTGAAAATGGTATGATTTGTTGGTGTAAAGTTGTAAATGTGTGACACACTGACACTTGCATTTATTTATATAGATGATTTTACTATCATTAGTAATACATTTTAATGCATTAAAAATCAGGAAGAAAGAAATTGTCAGTGGTGAGGAATTAAGACAAGCATTACTATGAAAATAGGGCTATTATATATAGAATGTAAATGAATAGCTAATAATTTTACTATAGAAATGCATTGAAAAGAAAGAATTGTGCTATTTTATATATAATGCTAATAAATACATATGAGCACAAGAAGCCACCAACAAAGATGGACATTTTTTTAAAAATTATGAAATTCTGGTCTTTCCTAAAAATATCAGCAAAATAAGTGTTGTAAATGTGACAAACAGCCTGAGCAAAATATTCTATAAACAGAAATTATAAACAAAAACAGGAAAGATATTCCAGGCGCTTAACAAAAGACTTGACGATGGTGGAAGAAATTACACCCTCAACCATTGGTAAAATTATATTATTAACTGCTTTACAATTTCAGAAAGTAGACAAAATTTAGAAGATCACTATTTTTAGAATATCTTTGTCAGTCACTCATTTTGAAATATATGAGAGTGAAAACAACAATTTCTTTTTTGCTATACAAACACACACACACACACACAAACACACACACACACTGGCCCTTCCTTACCTTACAATTGTCATTGGTCATTTTCAAGAACCTGAATTTATGTTATGAGTTTTAAATTCCAGAAAACTTTGATGTATGGTTTTTTGATATTTATAACATTATAAACTGAAATCGTGTTTTGACTTTGATGAAAATATCATTTGTATAGCTATTTGTGGTATTCTATAAATCAAGTTTCTATGTCTATTAACTGTTGAATCATTTCACTCCTAGCAAGGCAATAAAGCTACTAAGACAAAAAGGGTTACTGAGGATGAAAGAGAATGAGAAAACTTTAGCAAGGAGAAAGGACAATTAAAGAACAGCTTTCAGGAAGACAGAAGATTTCAGTTGATGTTACATTTAAATTTTTGAAGATTGTAGGTGTTAGGGAAGAAAGAAACTGAAAGAGAGCTCCACAGGTGAGAAGTGTGAGAAAACAAACTATTATAATAGATCTTACATTTACATCTAGCTAAATCAACAGTAAAATGATGAGACCTAGTAACCAAGCTAGTAATTCATGTGGTCAAGGTATGAAGGAGATCCCATTAGAATAACTGCTATGAAGGTGATATAGAAAAGATAGAGGGGAACTATATCACAGTGGTGGGAAAGTGACTGGAGTTGAGATGCCAGGTCAGAACCAATAACATTAGAGACCCTTTGGATTGGGTGAAAATCCAGACATATATAACGAGAGCATCGGACCAGATATATTTTATTGGTTCAAAAGATATTTAATGCAGGTTTCTTAGTTTTTATGATTATGAGTATATTTGAAACCTTTTGTCAATCTATATCAAGATTATTAAATAGGAGGTTGATTGTTATGTAATAGTGGTTCTTTATATGTGTGGCCTTGTGTCAAACTAAGTTGAACAAATACACACACACATGTACATTTTCTCTTGTCAAAATATCTTCCTTTAGCCTTGATTGCTACAGCACAAATTTTTTGGCATTCATTGCAGAAGTTTCTCAAAATATATTTGATAATTGATTCCATTCTTTTTTCAATGACTCTAAGAACTTTTTTTTCATTTTTTTCACTCCTCTGTCAAGTTCATATCATGCTAATTCTGGGTGTGTCTTCTTTCGAACTATAGTATATATATATATATATATATATATATATATATATATATATATATATATATAAGAAACAAATGCTGACAAATTAGATATGTAAATGCTGATTTGTTGAGACATGTAACTCTCATGAGACTTATTAAAATTCAGTACCATTGGTTGATTAGTACTAAATTGGTAACCAAACACCATTCTCACTAGTATTTGAGATAAGTCCAGATTATATTACTAAAATGGTCATTATCAATTCGACCATCACACCTTGCATGGCTGGCCTATGAACAAATGAAATCTTCACCAAGTGAATCAAGCTATAAATTTCTGCTTGACACTGTTGAGGATTGCTATCTTGTTTTCCTTTTCAGCATAGTTGAAAATAAGATCTTTAGAGCAAATTTGAAGGTTCAAATGGAAGATCCTACATAATTTGCCATCAGGAAAATGCATGCCTAGAGAAGAAGAGAGTGAAGGACTGATCAGATGGCTGATTAGGCAAGTGACCATCTCTCCAACCAAGCACTTGACTGGCTGACAGAGTATCTTCTTGCCAATAATGTGATGCCATTAGCTTTGAATGGTTGTGGCTATGACTGCAAGAGTCTCAAAGGAACTATTCACTACTGAGCTGGTTAATGAGACTGCAGAAGACTCACCAAGAGAAGGGGATCTTCAGCTTAAATTGAATTAAATGAACTAGAAAAGTCCAGGGAAAAGGAGAAGAGCTTTATGGGTAAATACTGAGTCTGTTTGGCACATACCAGCAATGGTTACAGCTTTATTTAACTTTACAAGGTAATCATGCAATGGCTTGAAACAAAATCATTTTCATGATGCCAGATTAGCTTAAATTTATTGTAAGCTAGATGAAATAGCTGCATATATATATATATATATATATATATATATATATATATATATATATATACTTTAAAAGTGATTACATGAATCAAAAGACTTTGGTAGTGTCATATTTTCCACCATATATTATACACTGTTGTACAGCACACATCTAAAATTTGGCAGGCTATATTTAGGAAAACATCTAATAATATTCAATTATTGATTCTTCCATAGTTACAAATATTTCTTTTTAATATATTGACATTATTTTGATTTGTAATCATTTATAATCATACATAATTAATTCTTGGGTCATCATAGAATTAGTAGATCAAACATGCACATCTAGATATTAGTTGATACTAATAACCTGGCCACTATGGTATATTAAAACAGGTGATTTTTAGAGGAATTTCCTTTGAAAAAGATATACCTAGGCCTGTCATCAAGAATATTTCTAGTTGTAATAAGAAAACAGTTTATGTTTAAACACAAAATTTTCCAATTTTGAGTCCAGTTTTGGACAGTTTAAACAAATTATACACTGTGAATGGTAAATAAAGAATCATATGTAGTCAGAAATTAATGGAAAGTTTATCAAAAGAATAGAATTATTACATGTATAATTAATGTAATAATACTAAGGAACCATTGGCGATTAAACATTTTTGACTGACAGCAATAATTTTACATGATCACTCATTGAATACTGCCACAAGATGATATGACTTCGCTAAAATGATTAAAGGTAGGAATCATTATTTCTAATGGCTTATTATAAGTTGATATCAGTTCTAGATCAAAAAGTCTATGGTCAATAAAATAGACGTTTTTGTCAATATTAGAGACATCAGATTCAGAAAAATCTCTTTATTATTTGATTGAGTTAAAACAATGAAAGGAAGTCATAAGAATTTCATCATGTCAGTCATGGCTAGTGGCATTGATCTTCACTGCTTGAGAGTTTAATCTTCTTCTATGTGCTGTGTCCATTCAGGACATTGGCAATCATGGCTATCTAAAATTTTCTGTCCTTTGTAGCTTTTACCTTTTTGTTATCACTCCTAAACCCCGTTCTGCCATCCATTTACTCAATCTCACTAAGTAAGTTATGCATTGTTTTCTTCTGCTCTTCTTGCCTTCAATCTATCTCCTGTGTGTTTCAAATTTTCCAAGCCCTCTTTTCTCATTATGTTCCCTAGAAATTTCAACTATCTCTTCCTGATCTTAAATATGTGTCCTTTTTGTTTCCATAGTATTCTCAGTATCCTTCTGTAGAACCACATTCCTGTTGCTTCAGGTTTCTACTTCATCTTTGAGGAGATTGTCCATCCATCACTGCCATATGGGTGGACTGATATCACATAACAGTTTAGTAAACTTTTCTTTGTTTCTAACAAATTTTTCTTGTTTCTTCATATATTGCTTAGCTTTAGAAAGGCATCTTTTACTATCTCAATGCTCCTTCGTATTTTGGTGTTGCACTTTCCATCTTCTGTTAAAGCACTTCCTAGATAGTATTTACATTAGTCGGACTATTGTCCTCATCTTTGTCGCCATATTTGTTACAACGTTTTGGCCGTTGTACACTCCGGCCTTCTTCAGGTGGTTGGAATTTTGAACTGAACCCTTTATTTCGATCACTGGGGTAGACTGTTCTAGTTCCATATGCCATGTTTGATGGATGTCAGTTATCAGTTATCTCCTGCTAATTTTCCCTCTGAAAGTTCTCCACTGCCTTAACCGGGTATTGAACTCACACTCTTTTGGGTCTGTCACTGGATCTAACCAACGCCTTTATCCACTGTGCCATGTGTCCTTGAGAAAAAATATATTTCTTTTTGTTGAGGCCAGTAAAGAAAGAAAGAAGCAGATTTTTGGAAAACACTTTTTCTTTAAAAAAAAATCAAAAAAAAATCAACAAGAATTTTACAACTGAATTGATGTTTGAGGTTGCCATGGTAATTTTAACATTTACCTCTTCGAGTTTCTTCACAGCTGATGAATATAAGAAAATCAGAAAAAACTCAAAGTGAATTGGAAATCATGCCATCAAAATTCGTTTTAAAAAGCCATTTGCAAAAATAAAATTACAAATTACTAACTATAATTACTAAGATTAGGTATGTTGACTTTTTCCTTTACAAGACGAAATGCCTTTTTGATTCGTAGGTAATAGAAAATATTTATATTATTTTCATATTATGATTAAGATAAAATATATAAATATATTATAGATGAAATATAGATACTTCAATATGAGAATTTAAAAGCGAGTTAATCTTATACTTAATGTAGAGGCAGGTATTTAAAGAACTCAATAAGTACCAACTGATTAGATATATGAATGCAGATCAATAATTCTGGAGCCTGACACAACTGAATTTTGATCAAAATTCTTACTGTATAATGTTCAAACTATGTGATTGATGAAAAAGCATTGGGTGAAATGCATTGGCAAAGAAGGAGATTATGTTGAAAAATAGACATTTGATCTATAGAATAAATAATTTGTTTTCATCATTAAGATCCACTTACTGTATATGCTCATGTATAAATCACACCAGTAGATAAGTCACATCCTTATTTTGGGTTTGTCAAAGTGGGTATTTGTAGTTGGGTCACAGGTTGTAATATAATTTGGGGAGTTATATGGCCCTTTTTTAACATAAATATAACTAATATTTGTTAGATATTTTCAAATATTCACCTTTATTTCAAAATTTTGTTTACATATATTAAAACCTAAGAAACTTGCTTGGTTGTAATTGCATGGTATTTACTTAGCAACTTTGAGGCTGTTCTGTTTAGATGAAAATTTGGATACCAGTAATCACTTTAGTCCTAAAATCACTTGAAAGTGATAGTCTTTCATCGTAAAACAGATAATAAATGGCAAATATGAGCAGTGACAATCAAGCGCTTTTATTTGATGTGTAACACAGTACTGTTGGAAGAGGCGATTGCCTAAAATTGTAATGTCAGGAAAAATTCATTTTCTCTCTTGCTCTCGCTTATGTTCAAGCCCAGGGTACTTGCCTGGACTACTGATATACTACAGTTTCCTTCAAATTCTCTATGATATTGAATGGATAGATTGAGTAGATGTTGGGTGGATTTTTATTGAAATTTTGGTGTTCTTGAATATATACTGTAATGCCTTAATATACATGACCGACCAAGCATCATTTGAGTCTGCTTTGATTGCTTGGATAGCTTCTCCATTTCCCAGGATGTTGTTTTTGGCTATACCGGATAAGTTTGAATAAAACAATAGCAATGAACATCATTAATATTTCATTCTACTTTGATTCACATTCAACGGCCATTCATAAAACAATAAATGGAACAGATTAAATATAATCAATTGAAATGATTTTTTGATGAATTTATTCAAACCAGTATCTTCATGTTTTTATCCCAGTATTTTGCACACTGTAGCCTTCACCTTTTTGAAATTATGAGATGACATCTTGCCATCATTATTCTATGAATTATTAGGTTGGCCAAAACATCCTGGATCACTTAGGAAGCAGAAATAAAACAACAAATCTTCATCTCTGTTTGGTGGAATTTGCAAGGAGTACTGAATTTTGAGCTTGTTCCTCACGGTTGTGTCATTAATGCTAAACTGTATTGCCAGCAGCTAGGCCACATGTATGACAAACTAAAGAAGGAATATCCTGCTTTTGTCAATTGAGGTTAGGCTTTGTTTCAGCAAGACAATGTGAGGCCACACACTGCCAGGTTGACTAAGGAGAAGTTCAAACAGATGGACGATGTTGAGATTCTTCCACATCCACCATTCAGTCCTGAAGCTGATCCGAGTGACTATGGCCTATTCCACTCAATGGCACACTTCCTCCACAACCAGCAATTCTGTACTTTTGATGAAGTGAAGGAAGATTGTTTGCATTTTTTTTTAATTCAAAGTCAGCGGACTGATATTGGACAGATTCGGATGCTGACTGATCACCGAGAATGGTGGACATTTTTTTTTAAGAATAAATGTTGGTGTTGCTCCATAAAATTTTGTTATCTTTCTGCTCCCTAAGTGAGTCACGACTTTCTGGCCGACCTAATATTTAGACTAATATCATCATCTTTGTTGTTTTATCACTTTCTTCACTAAGGTCTTCTCTTTCCTTTCTGGAGTACTGTCAATATTTCATGAAATTCTCAAGCTATTATCTTCATCTTTGCTATTTTTATCATGTTTTAACTAACATCTTATTCCTTTGTGATATTAACAAAAGGATAAATTATTCAAGCTATTATCTTCATCTTTGCTGTTTTGATCACATTGTTTTAGTTAAAGCCTTCTCTTTCCTTTCTACGTTTTTTTGATGGAGTATTTTCATTGTTGAATTTTCAATATTTGATATTTTTATTACAATGTTTCTATCCTTTTTCGTTATTTTCACTGTGAAATATTGTAGTTAATTAGAATGTCTGGGCTAATAAAAAAATAGCCCAGACTTCCTGATGGCACTTTTATGATCTATAATGTGAAGACAAAATTACTGTCAGCAGAGAAATGCAAAAAATCCCATTTTTAACTTTATAGTAAGTAATGAAGACAAAAATACACTGCTTACAATAAAAGGCTTACATTAAAAAGCTTACAATAAAAAGCTTATATAAAAAAAGTACCCAACTGAAAACTAGAGCTTAAAAAATTAATTGTCAGCTTAGTTGTCAATGAAATTTTTCCAACTGATAGTATGACAGTGCAAGATGAAGAGAAGACTTGAAGCAACAGAGATGTGGTTCTACAGAAAGATGCTGATAATACCACTGATGAAGAATGTAAGCAACAAGAAAGTTTTAAGGAAGCTGGAAATAAAAGGGAATCTTATACTTAGAATCAGAAAAAAACAGATGAAATTCTTAGGACACAAAATAAGGAAAGAAAGGTTAGAAAATTTGACACTTACAGGACATATTGAAGGCCAGAGGAGCAGAGGTAAAAGGTAAGTCAACTACCTAATGAGCTTGCATAAATGGGTGGCAGAAAAGATGACGGGAGGGACAATAAAAATACAAATGTTACAAAGATCTGCAAAGGATAGGAAGAAATGGAGAGCAATGATTGCCATCCTGAAGGGAAAGCATATCTTAATAGAAGCCTGTCTCTAAGTTTGGCACAAAATTTCAAGTAACATTTGAGCTTCTACTGCTTATTTGGATTTGGATTAAATTTGTCAAGCATATTTTAGGAATTCATGTATAAATATACAAAAAAAAAAGGTTCTCAATTGTTTTACTTGTAATTGATAAATTCCAGCATCTTTATATACAATAAAAAAAGTTGGACGTGCAGGTGATGTAATAGTTATCAGCACAGAAAATAAAACTGTCAAGCCAAGTTCAAATTCTAGTTGATTTTCTTTCATTCATTTTATGCTAACACCCTTGGCAAAGGCATGAATCTATTTGCGCATGTGTCACCAATTTTTCATTCCAAAACACAGTCCATTACACTATCCAGACATCCCTGTAAAGAGATATTGATTTAAAGAATGTTTAACAAATCCTTCTATTCCCATCTGCATTTCCCCAATGAAATGTTTTTTTTTAAGTACAACATTGACACAACCTCTACAGCAAATATTAAATATTTTTATCAAAGTTTTCAATAGTTATTTAAATATACTTAAAAGATAACTTATCTATCTGTCAATCTGAATGTATAAAAGATGAAAATATTACTGACAAACTTGTTAAAGCAATAAACAGGCCTGTCGTTATGCAGAAACCTGATCCCCAAAAATCATTTGGGCCCCAAAATGATGTAAACTAATTTTAGTGCATAAATTCTTACCCCTTGACTTACAGCCTGTTTTCCCCAGCTCAAAGCACTTTGGTGACAAGCCAGGCAATCAAGCAAGAGGTCTCACTAATTTTGTTAATATTTCAGTTTATTTACATCATCTCCAGAACATTATAAAAGGGATTGAGTTTCTTTCACTGATGAAGTTCTATAATTAGCATTATGACCAGAAATAATAATTTTTTTCCCATGTTACTATAGATTGACGACTGCAGATTGTGAATATTAAAAAAAAGACTAATTAAAGTTTATAAAAGTTAGTAAAGTGGTCTAGTTTGCTATGTAAATTCATTGTAAATTGATGCCCTGAAGGAAACTGAGGATCAAACTCACTTTTCAGTCATAATTAATTTAGTGAGACAAATTTGCTGTTACACCATGCTGAAGTACCCCCATTATATGATTGACCAAGTATAGTGTATACTAATTGTGGAAGAGGAAGAAAAGGTAACCCAACAAATGTATTTATTTGGTGATGCATTCTAATAATCATTTAATTGATAAAAAAAAACCTTTAATGAATGAGTCTCTTGATATGGCTTTCTTTGTGCAACTCATCTATAAAATCCTTGCTGGTTCAATGTTCTACAAATTGCTGTAACAGATGCACATCTGTTCAAGTATTCTTCAGATCTGTTTGGATATACCTTACACTTAGTTTCAAGTTATCTGAAATGTTCCTTGGGATTTTAATCACCTTACATGCTGAAAATTTTCTTGAACAACCTGATTTTGTAAGTGTTTATATGGCTTCAATTTCCTTTTATAAACAGATAGGACAGTGTATGATAAGCCTCAATCAATTTTTTTTCAGGTTCTTGAAGTGCTCTTAGGTTTCTGTCATGGTTTCAAAAATAAATGAATGTTTAAATCAGAGAATAAATTTATATTGGCCTTCTAAAGTGATGGTGAGAATTACATCATGGGTGAGTATAGGAATGGCTCTATTTTAGCTGTTGAGAATGGCTCTATTTTAGATGTTGAGAATGGTTCCATTTTAGATGTTGAAAATTACATAGTGAGTATAGGAATGGCTCCATTGTAGTTATGGGTTTAATTTACTGCTATGACCTAATTTACTGTCAAATGTATTTTTTTCATTCATGGGGGCAAATACATATACAAAAATGATTATTGTTAATTGTGGAAAAAATAATTAATAATAATAATAATAATAATAATTATCTTTTATTTATTATCACTTCACATATTAAACTGTTTTAATAATGTTAATTATGTAGAAAAAGTTACCAGATAAATTTCAAAATGATTGAGAAGAAAAATAAAGAAAATACTGTAATACTTTTGCTTTCAACTCTGTGTGTGTGTATATGAATGTATGATGGATTCTCCTGTTGTCTTTGATGTAAGAGGGTCCAGCAGCTTACTTAGAACCAGACAGCCACATTACCCACACATATGATTTGATTATAGTGGTGGAGGTTTGTGCAGAACCAACCATACTTTTCAGAACTGAATATGGAGACCTGGTGCATATAGTGGGCCACAAAGTCTTCAAACAACCCTCCTCAAGTTTTGAATTCAGAGTTTTCCTCCTTCTAGACTACTTGCCAACCAAGGCTAAAGAGTCCAGTCTGCCTTACTAATTAACCCATAGCTAGAAGGAGATGAAGAGTGTATTTGAGTAGAAGTAAATGTAACTAATTCGATATATATATATATATATTTTAAAGAGAAAAGAGAAGCCGCAAATGTTTTTGATTATGATGTGGACTTTTTTATTAATTTATTTAATTTAAAAAAAATATATATTATACTTTATTTTTCATATTTTTTGGTACATGTGTTTCAGGTCTTGTGATCTTCATCAGGCAAAGAATGGTTATTTCTACATATTATTTAAAGGAATTAATGTTTTTTCTTTTCGTTTTCCTATGTTTAACAATTTTGTTGTGTGTGTGTGGTAGTTATATTAAGATAAATTAAAGTTGTTCCTTTCTCTCATTGAAACAACTTTAATCTCTCCCTTGTATATATATATACATATACATACATACATATATATATATATATATATATATGTAACATGCAATCTCCTGTATATATATATATATATATATGTATATATATATATATATATATATATATAACATGCAAAGGTTGCTACAAACATTACATTGGCCAATATGACAGAGGATGATAGTTCATCACCAACAAATCAGAGATCCTCACACTAGAAAAATACCCTTTAGCTAACATATAGAGGAATGTGGAGGACAAAATCTGCCAAACATTAATATATTCCCACTCAATGTGACTACAAAATCATCGAACAAAAGCACATTAATTTTTATCACAAGTTTAAACCAAAAACACCGGATCCAAGTTTCGACAAATTCTGGTTCATCCAAGCAACTTAAACATCTTATCAGCAATGCCATGTGGATAAAACATATATTGTTTTTTTATCGAATGTTTCAAGACTTCTATTCCTTTCATCAGCCAAAAATTTAAATTGATTTAATTTTTAAGTTCAAATGCAAATGTACAATACAGTCATGTAATGGGCAATAATTAAAAATTCTTAGGAAGAGAAGATAATTCAATGATTTAAAAATTATTAGAAAGACATTAAGAAGAAAAAAAATGGAGGGGTTTGCGCACTATACAGTGTTTATAATTCTACAAAATTATTTTGAAAACCTGAAGTCTGTTATATAAGATTTAACTTGTTTATTTAAATAAGGTTCACTTTTAACAATACACAATCCTTCTTTAATAGTCAATTTGCATTTGAACTTGAAATTTTTGACAAATGAAGGAAACAGAAGCCCAGAAAGTATACCAATAATCTATAAAAAATATATAATATATAATTTTTTGTCTTCAACTAATGAGTGTACTAAATGATTAGAAAAAAGTTAATCTACAGAACTCTAGAGTTGAGATATTGAATTTAACTCAAGCAGCTAAGTGACACACATAATAATCAAAGGGGTTATAGTCTGGGGAGTCAGGTGGCCAAATGTAAGGGGTGATGTGGTCACAGAAATTGTTTGACAGTCATGACTGCAATCTCTTGCTTTTGTGGCATGCTGCAAAGTCCTGTTGTCAGACATAGACTCTTCCAGCAGCCACCCTCTTGATCTAGGGCAGCACTACCTCCTCAAGGCACTTGATATAGGCTTCTGTGTTAAGTTTGAGGCCCTGTGGGAAGATGAATGGAGGCATAACATTGCCATCACTAGTGATCATTCCTAACACTTTCATAAACACAATTAGACTCATCCAGCTTCTGTCATAAATGGCAAGCAATACAGCATGCCATTTCCAAATTTCTGGTGGAGTGAATTGTGTCATGGTGCTATTTTTCTTACAGTTGGTGCCCAACTGACCCTAATATACTGTGCAGTCAACAAACTCAAAAACAAACAATATGTATGCATGAAATTAAAAATATAAGATACCAATAACTTACCCATCCCATCCTGCATATATATATATATATATATATATATATATATATATATATATATTGAAAAATGACTAAAGAAGTCACCAAAAGCACATGGGACAATAGACACTATGGACAATTATTACACTCCCTTACCCCCACAAAACAGAAAAATGTAAGAATATTATTAGAAAAACTAAATAAAAAATTCATAAGATTTTCCTTGTCTATTATATTCAATAAAGTATGTTTGGAAGAAATGTTCCTGTCCAAATATATATATATATATAAAGAGAGAGAGAGAGAGAGAGAGAGAGAGAGAGAGAGAGAGAGAGAGAGAGAGAGAGAGAGAGAGAGAGAGAGAGAGAGAGAGAGAGAGAGAGAGAGAGAGAGAGAAAGAGATATAAATAGATAGATACATAGGTAGATAGATATACATGCACTACCTCAAATTATAAGTAGTTCATGTATTAAAATATAGTCACTTAGTGAGAACCCTTATATTTATTCCAGTTTTGCATTGAATATGGAAATAAATATTAACCATTTCTTGGGTTTTCAGCTTTCTAAAGGAAAAGTATTATCAATACACATGTCCTGATTTGTTTCAGAATATTCAGAACCGTGCCAGAATAAATAACAGGTTACCAACTGATAGAAACAGCAGACATTGGTGTAAAAAATAATAATAAAAAAAAAACAAAGAAAAAACAGCCATATTCTATAATGGTAGGACATTCGACAATATAGCAGCAGCAGCAGCAGCAATAACCAACAACTCTTTTCTTCTACCATGAAGGTATTGCCATATAAAAAGGAAAATAATCCTGATCCAATAGATTTAATATCAATCAGCATGCTACGTGGTCTCTCTTTTCAAGGCTAAAACTACTTATTGTTTTGATAAGAAATGCCAACCAGTAATATCCTGTGTAACTCCAGTGTTTATCTGTTTGTCTGTATCAAGTACTCTCAGCAAACAAAGTTTTGCTTAAATATCATATAAATACTAAAAGTTCAACCAGAAACATTAGGACTAAGGCACATGTTAACCAGCTTACAGCTTATATCTTTAATTTGAACTGAAGAATTAATGTGTGTGTGTGTGAGCATAGGTGTATATCTGATTGTATGTGAATATGTTTATATGTGTAGAAACTACAGTACCAGAAAGTATGAAAGGACCTTTTCAGAGTTTCATTTAGGGTAACATAACTCATGCTAACAAAAGATGAATGAAAATCAACAACTGACAATGGATCTGAGGCTTTGTTAAAGCAAAGAGGAGGAATTATTTATGCTTTCACCTTGATTAGAGAGTTTGTCTTGGAATTCTCTCACATAAATAGGAGTTGCTATTGCATTGTAGTTGTAGAGAAAGATCATGTGTATGAGCTTTACTGTATTATAGGAGTAGAAGTTTTTCATTGCATATTGACCTCACCCACTGCTGTTCCTCTCAGACTCCTGGCACCACTGTGGTTCTCTTCGGTCATCAGGCTTCAGTGGATAGGTGTCTAAGGCAAGTGCACAGCTAAAATGGGTGAGGGACTAACAAATGATTGTGGTAGTTCTGATGAACCTTCTGAAGCAGTGCTGAATTGATGGTGGTTTATATAGTGTAGGAGTGGCTTGAAAATGAACTATTGGTAAAAGCCACAAGGATTTTTTCTAATTGGTCAGAAAATATTTTTATGACATTTTCATTCTTGTTTCAGAAGTGAATGTGTAGAATCAGACTAAAATTATGCCAGTTTGTGTCATCTGAACAGTAACTGTGGATGTAAGCATTTCTGTTTTTACAGAAGAGTGGGAGTTCCAACAGACTGCAACATATGTTTGTGTGTATGTCAGTATTTGAATCTCTGTATGTTGATCTATGTGTGTGTGTGTGTGTGTGTGTGTGGTGTGTGTGAGTGTCTGTGCATTTGAGAGAGTTTGTTTTATCTCTGTGTGTCTATGCAGGGCAGGCTCAAGGTACTGGCAACTCAAGCAGTTACCCAGTCTGCCATCAAGACTGAGGGTGTTGTCATGCTGCCATGTCATGTGTTTGGAATCTTCCAAAACTGAAGCTTATAAAAACATACTTGTGGTCATCCATCACATAAGATAGATTAAATTCTTTGGTCATTTTGTCAATAGAAAATGATCTTGTAAAGAAGAGAGGTGTAGAAAGTGCAATGAAAAGATTTGCAGATATGAAGGCTAGAAAAAATGTTTTAGGTAGGATAATGAATGTTTTCTTTAGCTTGTATTAAGTTGTATATTGTAATAAATTTGTTATTCTACATTTTCAGATTTTGTCAATAGAAAATGATCTTGTAAAGAAGATGGGTGTAGAAAGTGCCATGAAAAGATTTGAAGATCTAATGACTAGAAAAATCTTTTAGGTAGGATAATGAATGTTTTCTTTAGCTTGTATTATGTTGTATATTGTAATAAATTTGTTATTCTACATTTTTCAGTTTTTCTACTTGTGAAAATTTTAAAAAATTATACTTGTAAGGAAGCCAAGTTCAAACTGTTGATCATGCCAGATGATGCATTCTCTCATGGAAACTGTAACTAAAGTTTGATTAGTATAGTTGCAGCATAAACCAGTTAGGCTCTGTGGGTATTGAATAAACACAAAAATGCCTGAGCAGGTGTCTGCAACAGGAATGAGCAGCTGCTTTAGCAGACAGATATACACAGAAACAAGTGGCCAGATGTTATATAGGGTATTCCAATAACTTGGACCGATTTTAAATGTGAATCAATTTTAAGCGTCTAATGATTTTTTTCTTTTTTTTTTCAGATTTAATAACTTAAGTCTTTGGCAATTTCAACCATGGAAAGAATAACAATCAAACAATGTGTAAAAGTTATCAAAGCCTATTACGGAAATGGACGTTCAAACAGAAATGCATTTCGCGTACTTTGTGATTTTTTTTATCAACATAATCGACCAACCGAGAGTTCAATTGAAAATGATGTAATGTTGTTGTGGAGAGGTTACGTTCCTGTGCATGATGATGAATAGAGGTGTCTGGATTTTAGGCCACATCATCATGCACTGCAGCAATGTTTTCAGCTGAATGGCATAAATGAGCATGCAATGGTGTTTTCACATCTGCCACCAACCCAGTTTGTTTGAATTTATGAACAATCTTTTAATTGCACTCTTGAAAGTTTAAGATGTTGTTTGATTGTTACTCTTTCCATGGTTGAAATTGCCAAAGACTTAAGTTGTTAAATCTGAAAGAAAAAGAAAAAAATCATTAGACACTTAAACTTAATTCACATTTAAAATTGGTCCAAGTTATTGGAACACCCTTTATAATTAAAGATGGAATGTTTTTTACGGTATTCTTTTTTATTTATTTCGTTATTATAGGGATAAACCTAGTGATTATATCTTAGTTATAGAGGTGGTTATCCAATCACAATTAGAACATTTTCAAACAAAAAAGATAAGCATATATGTCTAAACATTATTTTTGAGTTCACAATGAACCAAAACAATAACAGATTTCTCTTCAGATGTTCATTCAATTTTTATTTTTAACTTTTTATTGAAATATCATTATAAAAATTCATATGAATATAATAATGATAACAGATAGAATGAAGTGTGAAGGTCACCCAACTACTTGATTGCCATTCCTTCTGGCATTTTAAAAAATTATTTTTCATGCTTAAAATTAATTTTTTTTTACTTTTATCCATTTTTTTCATAAACCTAAATATATCGTTAATCTGATCAGAAATTTGAAAAAAGGCTTCACTGTAAGATGACGTCAAATGAAATATATTATCAAGAGCTATATTTTACTTGGTCTTATAAGTCAAAAATATATATTTTTAAATTTCTTACAAACAAAGTTTAAAGAATATGTCAAGACTACTTTTTAATAAACATACAAAAGAACTTTGAGAATTGCTTCAAGTTAATAGAAACAAATTTTAATATTGACTCAGGATAGTTCCATAGAACAGTAACCTAATGGATTAAAGTGTTGTGTTGTGAATTTTGAAACAGTAATTCTGAGTTCAATCCTTGAGCTGACTAATACAAACTCAGTGTAAATAGAGTGAGCAATAACCAAGCAGTACGAAAGAAAGAATAAAACAAATTTAGCTTAGTCGGGCAGATAGCCATAATTATACAGTGTAACCCGGATATAAGCGAGTTGTCGGGACCGGAGAAGCAGTCTCTTATATCCGGGTTTGGTCTATTATATATACATTAACACAGGCTCTAATTTGGGACCATATAAAATCTCTCTTATATCCGAGTTTCTCTTATATCCGGGTCTCTTATATCCGGGTTACACTGTAGAATATTCAGAGAGGATCATGCTCATGAGCAAAAACATTGCTTATAGCAAGAAATCCAAAAAGGAACTTAACACCTTTAAAAAAAACACTGCTGAATTGTTTTAATTTCTGGGATGAGTATAAGATTTGTATTATTTATATTCAGGCTAATAGCCTGAGACAAGGACAGTGAAATGAGAATGGTCTATCCATGTAAATTAAATAAAGGGTTCAATTCAAAATTCCCAGAAGGTTAGCCAGTCTGACAGACACCTAAAGAATGGTGAATCAAAAAATGGCCAAAACAGAGTGATAACAACAAAGATGAGAATGATAGTTTGAAGGCAACCCTAAGTTCTAAGCTAACAGCTTCTTTTCTCGCACTTCTCGCTCATAGCAGCCATTACTGTCGTTGTTTGCATATATTCTCTGCTGAATTGACATTAACTTGTCTTGATTAGTGCACACGTAATGAGTCCTCAGTTGTGCGGTAATTGAAGCAAATAAGATCAGTAAAAAGGCCATTAACAAGGTAATATTCCGCACATGTCTATTCAGCAGCGAATGTATGGAAACTACGCCAGTAATTGCTGTCGTTCCGTAGCAGCCAGCGACACAAATGAGTCCAAAATTTTATTGTTGATAACTCCAAAACGGTAGATTTTAGCAAAATTTCTTTGTTCGTTTCGAATTAAGCATGTACATCTACACCTAAATATAACTATTCAGGAAATTTTTATTTGATACTTAGTGTGGAGCTTAAAAAGCAAATTACCTTCAGTGGCTTTATTGCCTTGCTTGGGGTTAAATGACTAAAAAAAATGCTGATCAATGTGTAAAAAAAGAGACTCTGATGATATATTAGGCGCATAGAAAAGTTCCCAGCAGTCTTTTTTGAAAACTAAGTAATGAATTCAGATTTGCCTACAGGTAATATTTTATCATTCAATTGATGTACTGATAGTAAAATAAATTCTGCACAAATTGATTCATTTGGAAACTAATGTTATGTAAATCAACTTATTTATTGTTTATTTAGAATGAAGCATGATTGCAATCTTTTTTATTTAGTATGAATTATATTTACAAAATATACAATCTGATTTTTGTAAATAATGTGATTAACAATTATCAAATAAATATTTTTTTAACCTTTAGCACTCTGCAGGTGACTATTTTCACCAAGCAAAAGTTGAATTTGAATTTCTTGGTTGTGCAGTCATATCCTTCTATGGCAACACCTAAAACACGCTTGACTGAAATTGAGGGCTATGCTACTGCAATTTCAAATATATAGAACTAATATATAAAACACTATATTTTGAGGGTATTCAGTAAAAGGAGAAGTGTTATTTATAAATGATGCAGAGTGCTAAATGTTAAAAATTAGGGGAAATAAAGATGAAAGTGCTTGCTAATTCAATGAATTTTGAACTGAACACTTTATTTAATCTACAGGGTTAGATTGTTCTCATTCTGCCGAACATATCTAGGAATAGTTTGTCTTGTTCTTATTTAGTACTGCTCAGCTACTGTTTTGATATGGGACAATAGCCTACTAGATTAAAGCATTGGTTTGTGAATTTGGTGATATAGTAAATTGTTTTCAATCCCCGGGCCAAGCAGTGTGTACTTGGACACATAGGTAACAGGGCAAAAACTAACTGAGCTGGACTAAGACGAGATATCCCTAGTCATAATCAGTAGAATGAGAGCAATCTACCCCTATAAATGAAATAAAGAGTTTAGTTTAAATATTCTCTAAGGTTACCCAGATTGACAAGCCCCTGGTGACAGCTGGAGGGCACAACAGCTGAAATGTTGTGATAATAACAACAAAGATGAGTACAATAGTCTGCATGTAAATTTGGTAAATAATGATAACTCCTCATCCCAGAAATTTAGACAAAAATCATAGTCAGCATTAACAAAGTCAGTTAATAGATAGATAGATAGATAGATAACAACAAAGATGAGGACAATCATCCACATGTAAATAATGATGACTCCTTATCCCAGAAACACAGACAGAAAAAGATTAAAATCTTTCTTTTTTAAGTTCAATTTATTTTATTTAGTCTTCACCAGATAAAAATAATTTACATAAAGTAAAAATTCTTTTATCTTTTATTTTAAGATATACTATGACAATGCTTTTATACTGAAGATTTCAACTTTGTTTTTTGGAATTCTTTCAAAGTAATCAAAAAGCAAACTTAATTATATAAGTATAAATCCATGATATAAGAAGACATAGTTGTCAGCGAGAGGAACAAGCCAAGATACAAACTATGAATTAGAGATACCAAAATCAAGTAGGTAGTGTTTTAAGAGTGGAAGGAAAATGTGACACTGAAATCTGAAGTCAGATTGGAACAGTGCAAGATGTCTTCCAAAAGCTAAGCAAAGAATTAAGAAATGGGAAAATTCTGCTAGAAACAAAGAAAAAAGTGTTGAACAGTTATGAAATATTGGTCCTGCTATATGACAACAAATGCTGGACAATCTTCACACAGATGAAGAACAGGCAACAGAAATGCAGTTTTACCGGAGGATGCCGAGATTCCCATGGACCGTGAGTAATACAGAAGGTTTAAGGAAAATGGAAACAAAAAGGATGTTTCTACTTAGAATAAGAAAGAATTTGAATTTCACATTTATAGGATGTACTAAAGAGGAACAGAGGAAAATAGTGAGTAACCTAGCAAATGAGCTTGATTAAATGGATAGCAGAACAAGGATTGAGAGACAATCATTACTAAGAGCTAAAAAGGATAAGAAGTTGCAGAGAGCCATGATTAATGACATCCATAAGAGACATGGCACATAGAAAAGAAGTCTGTGATATATATAAATAGAGACTTCCTTACTTACCTCATTGTGTTTCTGAAACTGGCACCTTTGTCAGAACCTGGCAAATAAGTAATGATTTGACCTCTCTATTGATTCATTCTCTACGGCTTATCAACCCTTTGCAGGTTATTTAAAGCCAGAAGATAATTTTAGATTGTAAGAAATTTGTTTTGAAATAATAATGATTTAGTGATACAAGTCTTACTAATTAATCCATAGCTGGGAGAAGAAGAGGTGAATTCATACCTTTCCCAAGGGTATTTGCACATAGGTAAATAGAACAAACCCAATGGGAATTGGAACTTGGCTCTCCAATTAACAATTCTGAGTATTTTATTGATTACACCATCTGTATACCACCTAATATTCCTAAACAGTCACCTATCTAGGTACTGACCAGGCTTGTCGTTGCTTAACTTTGGTGATCATACAGGAACTGGTGTTTCAGCAAGATGTGGCCTGTCTTTATCTAGCGTATCTGTTCATTGATGTACTTTTCTGTATAAAGCCACTTAAATTGTTGCACAGAAAATCTCAAAAGAAAGTAATAGGTATTTATAATTTTGGGGTTTTACAGTTGTATAAATAGACCAAGTGTAATATTCAAGGTTTACAGTAAATAAAACAAAAACTTATATAAAAATATACAGAAAATATAATAATATCAAAGAATCGTGATATTTCTATTTTTTGGGTGTGGATAGATTTTAACAGTGGGAGAAAATAGTAAATTTTTACAATTATAATTCTAAGGATCTCATCTAAAGTAATTGCTAGTAAAGAGTAGGGCTTTACAATTTTAAACAGTTTTACATGGGTAAACATTAGGAATTTAATTTTTTTTTAACATGAGGAATTAGAATAAAAATAAATAACTTCTTTCATGCTTGTCATCAATTTGCATATTTTAAAAAGAAAGTTAAATTTTTAAAATATAATCTGGTTTTATATAACAATAAAAAAGAGAAAAAAAACACAATATTCACAAACTAGAGACAAAAAAATGTAGGTTATTGGTTTGATTGATTTGTTTTTATGACTTATCAACCTTTTGCAAG
Source organism: Acanthosepion esculentum (assembly GCA_964036315.1). Lineage (NCBI taxonomy): Eukaryota > Metazoa > Mollusca > Cephalopoda > Sepiida > Sepiidae > Acanthosepion > Acanthosepion esculentum. The sequence continues at coordinate 61,260,748 of OZ038499.1, forward strand.
CTATTTAAAGCTAGAATATTTCTTTTAGATTGTAAGAAATATTTTGGAGATAATAATTATTTACTGATACAACTACTAATTAACCCATAGCTGAGGAGAAAGGAAGTGAATTAATACCTTTCCCAAGGATATTTGTGTGTAAGTGAATAGAACAAAACCAACAGGAATTGGAACTTGGATCTCCAATTAACCATTCTGAGTCATTATCCATTACACTACCCACACATCCAAGGTTACAGCACTGGTATTCCCAAGCAGTTACTGATCTAGTTATTGAGGAGGCTTGACGTTGCTTAACATTTGTGATTGTACAAGAACTAATATTTCAACATGATATAGCTGTAAGCCATACCACATGCACATCCATGCTTACAGCACTTGGTATTTCCAAGTGTCACCCATCTAGGTACTGACCATTATTGGCATTGCTTAACTTTGGGCATCATATGAGAATTGGTCTTTCAATGTGATATGGCCATAGGCCCTTAGGTTGTTGGGTCATTTTAATTTGTTTGCAATATAATTCATCAGGAATTTTTAGAGATTTTAGTTCTTTAAAATATATAAATTATTCAGAAACATGAAGTGACTTTAAGGGAGCCATTCATTTTTATTAAAATGTTTCAGTTTGTGCTAAAATTGCTCATTTTTAACCTTACATTCAAACACTGTTTACCATGACCACTTAAACCATAAGTTAGGACAAAGACTTTCTGGAGTATACAAATAAAGTAAATTTAATGTAATATTTTTAGATTTTACAAATGTTGCTTATCATAACAGCATTTAAAATAATGTTTGCTAATTAAAAACTTTACAATATTCTGATGCATTACTATCCAAAATTAATTAAAACAAAATTATCAAATACATTCTTATTTTTTTTTGTTTTTTTTCTCAAAGGAAATAAATTCTATTGTTTAAAATAATGTTAAAGAAATAAGAAAATTTCAATTGAACAATAAAATGAAAGACTATTTACATCAGATGTAAAAATTTGCCAGTCATTTATTAAGTTAATTTAAAGAAAAAAAATACTTTCCTTGCAAGTAAAATAAAAAAAGAAGTTATCAGAAGAGGGAGGTTAAATATACAGCAGCCATGATGGCTCTTTCACAGAGCCGAGCCTCATTGCTTGATTTAAATACCTTCAGGGTTGAATGGAATGAAGCTTTTGTCATGACACAAAATGAAGGAAAAAAAAAAATGGATGTAAATTAAAAAGCAAAAACTGATCCTTTAATTTGAAGGAATTAAAATTAAAAAAAATTAATTCAATTGTCAAAAAGACTGAATTACTGCTGATTATATCAGATCATTAAATGATGAATTATCTGCTTTTAAGAATTTTCAATAATGTATGAAAATGTGTTTTAGTGCTAGGCAGTTTGCTAATGAAACTAAAATAGAACAGACTGAACTAAAGAGAATAAAAGCAAAAGGAAAAAAAGCGGGGGGAGGGTTTAAATGAAGACATGATTAATCCGAAGCAGATTTGAAAATACAGAGTCACCATGTAAGCCAAAACTATACATAAAAATGAAATTTTGTGTGTGTCCCCAGTAGAAATTTAATTATTGTTAGTCAACAGAGTTTTAAAACTTTATTAATACTTTTAAGAATTTCTCAGTCAAAGTGTGTGGGGGTGATATCCTGCCAATTTGTGTGTAATCAACTATAAATATGCTAGGGAGTAGAGTTGGTGAAAACGTTCAGTCAAAAATTAATAAACTATCAATAAAAGCAATTTATACCTTGTTCAGTGCAATGTTGATTCATCAAAATAATAATTTATCAAATAAAAAGGAAACTAAAACTAATTTGGAAATAAATCACCAATAAAAATAATTTATAACAAAAATGGATTCCGAAAAACAATACTTGTGTAAAAATTAAGTTTTTTTTCTCTTCTTTAATTTCTGAAATGATACAAGTCATTTAGTATAAACAAATACAATTCAAAATTGGTTTATCTTAAAACAGGTTAAAGCTTTTAGCAATTATGATTTATTATGTATATTACTATTATTTTCATATTTTTTTCACAATTATTTATAGTAATAAATGCTCAAAATATAAATATTTTGAAGTTTAAAAAGATTTTCTAACAGAATTTTCTTCATTCAAACTTTTATTTTAGATCCATTTAGAAGTTTATTATAAATTTATTGTATTATAAATTGCTTTAAGCATCAGAATCAGTGTTTTATTCTACTGTTCCTTATTTCACAGGCAGGGCTTGTATGATTCCTATCTTCTTCTTACTACTACTTTGTCATCTTTTATGTGCTATGTCTCTTCAGGTCATGGGTGATCATGGCTATCCACAGCTTCCTATCCTTTGTAGATATTAGTAATGTTCATTTTTACTATCTCTCCTAATACCTGTTCTACCAACCATTTATTGTTGGGTAGGTTACTCGCTGCTTTCCTCTGTCTCTCTTGCCTTCAGTATGTCTTGTCAGTGTCATATTCTCCAAGCCCTCTTTCCTCATTATGAGTCCTAGAAATTTCTACTATCTCTTTCTGATTCTAAGTAGAAGTGTCCTTTTTGTTTCCATTTTCCTTAAAACATCTGTGTTACTCACATGTTCGGTCCATGGTACTCTCAGCATCCTTCTGTAGAACAACATTTCTGTTGCTTCAAATCTTCTCTTTAGAGGAGGATTAATATTACACATCAGTTAAGCACTCTTTTCTTTGTTTCTAATGATTTTTTTCCTGTTTCTTTATATTTTGCTTAACTTTTGGAAGGCATCTTTCACTATTTTCAAATTTTGGTGACTCATTTTCCATCCCCTGTTAAAACACTTCTGAGATATTATCATCATCAGCAGCAGCTGCCTTCTATCAAATCAGACGATGAAACATTAAACGGATATATATATATTTTTTTCATCTAACACAATTAGAGTTCGTCTTCTGGACTGTCTGCATAACATGTTCTACAAAATTTTATAATTTAATTGAAGAAAAATAAACATCCTGTTCCAAATAAATTTATTTTATTAACATTAATAAAGAAAGGGTTTCTTTCTTACAACAAAGAAAGGGATAAAAACAAAATGAGAGAATGATAGGAACAGTTTTAAATTTATAGGTTTTCATTGCTTTTAGAACTGAAAAAAAGAATCAAATTAACAGTAAGATTTAGCTCTTAAATGTCATTAACACAATTCATTTGCAATGCTTAGGCAATGAGACATTAATTCACTGTTTCAATCAGTTGCTGTATTTACTTAGAACTTTCTTTAACTCTACAGACATTTATAAATAAAGTAGAATAATAAATGCAAAAGTAGTAAAAAAAATTTACATTTAGAAATTGAGTGATTTCTTGATGTTTATGAATGAGTCCAATTTCATTATTAGGTTTGCTTATCAGACAGTGAATTCATTTTGAGAGTGGTAAATTTAATCCCATCACATGACACATGGTTTTATGTAATTTTTTTATTTTATTTATAGAAAAGAATAAAATTTAACAAAATCTGTACATAAAAAAAAATGATAATAGTCTTGACTTTTAATTACAAAGTGTTTTACTTTGTGTTTCAGTCAGCCACTAATTTGTCTTAAAACTCACACTAGTATGGTTACCCAGCAAAGTCCAGATTTTCAAAGGTATTCAATCAGTGGCTAATTTTATTTTGGTTGAGTCATATTTAACAAACAGACATGACGGTATTTACTCCGTCTCCCCATGAAGACGAGATGCGACACAAGATCAGTTTTTAAAGTGGGGATCCAAGCGTATACATCCGGGCTAAGAACAAAAATTCCCCTGCAACTATCAGTTGCACTGGCCTTGGTGCAAGCACCAATCCCTCTCTCTGGTGCAATGAGAGGGCGCGGCCTTGGGCAGCTGTTCCTCAGGGCTGGGCACCTCTCAGTATAATTTTCCTCAGTTGTGACTCAGTCCTTTGAGGGAGCCGCCCCTGAGCACACTCTGGCCAAAGTCAGCGACACAACTGAGAGATGATAAATAGGGTGTTATAAACTACTCGAGAGTTATTTACACAAACAAACACACACAAAATTTGGTAAATGTTATCAGTGAACAGTTCTTTGTCTATCCTCTCCTTCATTTACACCTGCCTGTTCAGCCACATCTCTTTGTGTCTGTTCATAATAATTGTAATATGTCCTCAGTGAGGCTAAGTCTTTCTTCACTGACAAAATAAGGTAGCTTATAGTCTCTGACAAGTTTGGTTCCAGTGAGTAATTGTGTCTCTGTAATAGTGTATTAAATAAAGGTAAATCTTCTATTACTCTTCATTCCATAATTCCTGCTATCATCATGGATCCCTACAAAGCATGCGAACTTGATGGTATCCCTGCAATAGTTCTAAAGAAATGTCTTCCTGTTCTCTCTAATCTCTACAATAAATGACTTGCTGCTTCTTGCTTTCCTGCTTGTTGAAAATTCTCTTTTGTAGTTCCTGTTTTTAAGAACTCAGGCAAAATCTGATCCTTCTATCGATCTATTACTCTTCTACCTCTTTTTGGCAAAGTCCAATATATTCTATTAAACTCCAGATTGATTAAGCAGCTCACCTTGCAGGGTCTTCTTTCAGATAAACAATATGGCTTTCATTTTTCAAGGTCAATTGCTGATGTATTAACAATTATTGTGGAAAGAGTCTATCAAGCACTAGATAAGAATGGTGAAACTCAAGCAGTTGCTTTAGTTATCATGAAGGCACTTGACAGGGTTTGGCAAGCTGTTCTTATTTGCTACTTGAAAGTTTATTGTATTTCTGGACAAATTTTTGATTTGATTCTATCATTCTTATCTAATCATGAAATGAAAGTTGTCTTGTATGACCACTCTTCTAGATCTTTTTATATTAATGTGGATGTTTCCCAGAGCTCTATCCTTAAACCTACTTTGTTCCTAATTTTTATTAACAACCTTCTCGATGTCATCAGCTCTCAACTCAGTATTTATGCCAATGACACAACTATTTAACTCCCATCTTAATGGTAAGTCTGTTAGGTTCAATATAGTCAAATTGGCAGCTGATCTCAAAAATGACATTCAGTCTGTTGTTAATTTTAATGCATCCAAAATGAAACTGCTCTGTTTGGTTAGAGAACCTTTTTTACCTTCCACTAGCATTGCTGATGCTAAACTCCAGGAAAGTGACTCATTGTACCTTCTCAGCTAATGTTTTCCACTGACATGATAATAATTATATTGAATAAATTGCTAGGTCTGCTGCTAGGAAATTTGGTTCATTGTGTCATGCTAGACAATTTTTCTTGCCAGAATCTATCTTACACATTTATAAGTCTACCATTCATCCATGCATTGAATATTGATGCTACATCTGGTCTTGTGCTTCTTCTATATATTTAGAAATTTTTGACAAAATGCAAAGAAGAATCTGCAATGTTATCAGTCCTGACCTGGCATCTCATCTTCAATCACTTTCCCACCACTGTAACATAGCTTCCCTGTGCTTTTTCTATAAACATTTTTATAGTAATTGTCCTAATGTTTCCTATTTGGTGCCTCGGATTTATGAGTTTAAGCACAGTACTAGATTGGCAGTCAGGTCTCATCATTTTACTGTTGAAATTACTAGAGGAGTTCTATGCTAACAGTTCCTTCTCTTGCCCTTTTTGCTTGTGGAACACTCTTCCTGCTTCTTGTTTTCCAATCAACTTTGATTTTCAAAAATTGAAATGAAATGTCAATCGCTATTGTCTATCGTCATAATTCCTGTCCTTTTATTATCCTCTCTTTTTAAAAATGTTTTTCTTTTTCAAGCGTTAAATAGTTTTTCTTTTTCTCAGATTCTTTCACACTCAGTAAACATTTGTGTCTTAGTGGCTTCATCACTTTGTTTGGGGTGAAATGATTAAAAAAAATAAAGAAATTATTGGATAAATCAAAAGGAGGTATTGCTTCTTTTTGTAATTAAAATAAAAAAGGCAATTTTGTGTGAAAAGGAAGTAGCATGGATAGTGGAATGGTTAACTTTGAATTTAAAACCAGCCTGAAAAAAGATGGTCTCTGATATGCTATCTTGTGCGAGACACATCACTGTTGCTATGGCAGCAGTACATGTGATGCCCTATGACTCTATGAACATTTATTGGATTTCCTATTAAAATTTTATGATGAATCATAATTCTTAAGTTAATGATTGAATAAGCTCCTTGCAAGTTCCATGACTATAAAATATACATGGAAATTTCCCTATTTCATCATTAAATATTTGAGCTTAACGACTTTCATGAAATATTGCAATAACAATCATAAGTATCAATGCAGCTTATTATTTAAAGAAGTAAGAGGGTACAAATGAAAAGATTCAATGTTGATATGGTTTTCCATTTCAAATAAGCAGATGTTAAATGCATGAGTATTATTACCTCTTTATTCTCTATTATTATTTATGCTTTTTGTTTCTCGCTATAACTAAACAGCATCTCTGATATATCTTTTTCTTCTGGTTTTTCAATTAAAACAGAATGGTTCATTATTTATCTGAGGTAATGGTTGGGTATCACACATGTTTTAACAAACTTACTAATGGAGGGACAGGCAAAATTATAATATGATATTAAAAAAAAATAATATATATACATATGTATAAATATATGCAACAAAAAGCCTTGATATAAAATTTTATGAGAAATAACCAAATAGTTTGTGAGCTTTTAGTGTCACGGATAACCGCATCTATAGTGAGGCAGAAACTGCTGTTTATTGACACGATTAATGACTCTTGCAAATAAAATATAACAATAGAGACATCTTTAGAAGCAGGGGAAAAGAAACAAAGAAAGAAGCTGAGAAACGTCCTCTTGTTTGGTAATAAATCAGTCAAACTTTTAGAAAAGGGAAATAAATTTATTTATGAGTTGAAAACTGATAATATTGCTTGCTCTATGTCAATCAATAAACATGAAGACAGTAACATGAAAGGGAACAAATAAAAGATGCAGATGTTTTCAAGAACCAGCAGAACAGTAAAAGATTCTGATTTAAAATCGCACGCAGCCTATCAATTTTGATTACTCATTGCAAGAAGAACATAAAGTGACAACTAAATGCAAACAACACTGCTTTCCTCTTGCTGTTATAGTAACACAAGAAAAGCTCTTTATACATGCACTCACACACACATGCATGCAGGCATAGAGATGTAGGGAGCATGGAGTCTTTTGCTGTATTGCATGGCGTTAAATGAAATCCAGTCAGTCAGTGTAGCCTACCCACCAACCCATTTCTGAAGACAATAAACGCAAACATGACTCACAAGTTTTTTGGGTTTTTTTAGGCGATCAAAAAACAAATAAACAAAAATGACATCAAACCTATTTCAAATTTCAACTCTGTCAAAAGAAGGCAGATATCCATGTTACCTGCTGATGGTGTGAAACAGTGAAAAGAAAGCAAAGAATGAGATGTCAGGAGCCTTTTAAGGGCTTGCTTAACACACAAAAATAATAAATTCAGATTTCTCATGAGTTATTAAAAATGAAATGTAAACCTAAGAAACAAGGTTTTGATTTCCACTTAATCTCTTTTCAAAATTCATTAAGATTCTGGAAATAGAAATTAAATTCTAGAAATAGAAATTAAGATTCTGGAAATACAAATTATTTCACCAAAGTAAAGCTGTCATAATAATGGAAATTAAAAATGCTTTTTTGATAATTGTAATGTTTTGAAATTGCTACTGATGGAATATTAAATAATGTTTTCAAAATTTACTACAGAAATACTTCAAAAGATGATAGTTGATTGAATAAAAAGATTTTTTTACACTCGAAAATGTTTATTTTCAGTGTTACTATTAATTTTTATTATTTATTTTATTATTTATGTAGACTTTATAAATTTAAGCACAATACTTGGTTGGTGGCAAAGTATCATCATTTTACAGCTGAAATGGCTAGATGTAACCATATGTTGTATGCTAAGAGTTTCTTTTCTCTTACTTCTCACATGTGGAACTCACTTCCGGCTTATTGTTTTTCAGTCAACTTTGATCTTCAAAAATGTAAAGTAATGTTTTCTTAATTTCTGTTCTTTTATGGTTCAAACTCCTTAATAGTTTTTTCCTCATATTCTCTAACATTCAGTAGCCCCTTATGTTTTAGTGACCTTGTTACTTTGCTTGGGGTAAAATGCTTAAAAAAAGTTGATATATAGATGTCAAAATCAAACAAATGGAAAATATGACACCAAAATGCAAAGGAGCATTGAAAGAGCAAAAGATGTCTTCCAAAAACTAAGCAAAGTATTAAGAGATAGGAAAATATTCTTAGAAACAAAGGAAAGAGTGCTGAAATGTTATGTAATATCTAATCTCCTATATGGCAGTAAATGCTGGACAATGTCTTCATACATTTCATAAACTAAGCAAAGTGTTAAGAGATAGGAAAATGTCAGAAACAAAAGAAAGAGTGCTGAACTGCTATGTAATATCAATCCTCCTAGAAGGCAGTAAATGCCAACAATTTCCTCACGGATGAAAAGAAGACTTGAGACAACTGAAATATGGTTCTACAAAATGATGCTGAGAATACTGTAGATGGAGTGTGTAAGCAACAAGGAAGTCTTATGGAAACAAAAAGAACCATTATATGCAGAATTAGAAAGACACAACTGAAATTTCTAGGGCACATAACAAGGAATGACAGCTTGGAAAATTTGACATTCAAAGAATATATCTAAAGCAAAAGGGAGATGGTGAGGCAGTGCACTATCTACTTGAAGCCCTTATGTGAATTGATGGCAGACATGAGGTGGGAGGAATGGTAAAAAGACAAACATTACTAAAGGATAGGAAGTTGTGAAGAGCCATTATTTCCCAAATCCTGAAGAGACATAGCACATAGAAAAAGATTAGATTGAATCATAAATAATTTCCGTTTCGGGAAAACAATTGTAATGATAAATGTATCATCCTAACTAGCCATTCCTTAAATATATCATAACAGGTGATGAAAAATGGGTTCCATATGACAATGTCCAATGCAAAAGGCAGTGAATTGACGAGGATAAATCTCCACAACTGATTCCAAAATCTGAAATAAAGTAATGTTGTGCATGTGGTGGGATTATCAGATGTTGTTTGTTAAGTGTTCTTAACATGTAAAAAAAGAAAAAAATTAAATGCACATTTATATGTCCTGCAGCTGCAACGTGTCTATAAAAGTTTGTTCAAAAAGTCCCCTGTATTTCTCAGTAGAAAAAATGTTGTTTTTCTCCATGGCCATACATGCAGTGAGAATAAAATTTTAGAACTTAGTCTGTTCTACTCTACCTGCTATATTAACCCGACTTTGCACCAACTGATTATTACCTTTTTTGCTCAACATAAAATTGACAGGGAGAATTTTCCCTAATGAAAACCAGATTTCAAGTGTTTGTTGAAAGCATTTTTCGCATCAAAACCTGCTGAGTTTTACTCAAAAGGTATCGAAAAGCTGCCTGATAAGTGGCAACAATCGTTGAAAATAATGGTGAATATATAACTGACTAAAATGTAATTGCACTTTATTTTTTGAAGAATAAAGTTGGAAAACAAAAATGGACATTATTTATGACTGAACCTTATACATAATGTTGTGTAAAAATCAGTTAAGGCATATTAAATCTGGCAATCAATTTGCAAGACTTACTGCACAGCAGCAGATGCATTCCATTGACCATTGTGGGGTTTGTACCTCTTGGGTTCACTGGTTATAGATCTCCAGGTGTCTGGCAAGTACAGCACCACAGATTGACAGGAACATAACTTACTAGAGTGTATGCAGGTAAGATCATTGTTAACTTGACAATCTTGGTAGCAACACCTGAGTCTCATTGTGACATTTCATGTGATTGACAAGACCTGCTTGGATAAACAGATGCAATTGCATTCTAAACATGAAAATTGAGGGATATTCTTATCAATGACTTGTCTCTTCCTATTTTTTTTAGCAATTCACCCCAAGCAAAGCAATAATGCCAGTAAGATGCAAGGGGTTCATGGGATGAAAGGGAATGAAAAGACTTTAGAAGGAACTGGAAACCCAATCCTAAACAGGAAACAAGAAATAAACCTCTACTCTTGTTTAAAAGACAGGGAATGAGTCTGAACCAGGTGTTAGGCAGATTCATTTTCTTGTTGTTTGTTCTTGAAATTTTGGATTGTTGGAAAAATCTTCATCCTTTCCTAAATGTTAGATTTCTACAGGTGTCTGTCAAAATCCATTTTAGTTGAGTTCTTAGGGTAATAGTGAATGTCAGTTAAAATCTCACAGAGGACTAATTCTTTATTCCAATACACTCATGCCACTTACTCTAATGGTTGGATGGTATTTGACTCGAAACATTATCATAACAACTATATTGATGAAGAAAATGAATCATAAAGTTAATAATGAAAAAACTTGATTGAAGTCTTGCAGGGAAAGATTTATTTTCCACTCTACAACCTTGTTTCTCACAAGCAGAATGTTGTTGCTACTCTGTTGCTATTTTCATAGCAAATATTCAGATGAGCTCCATTTTTTAATCCCATCAGTTCAGAACTTTACAGCTAGGACAGACCATGCTGTTTCCCTAAATTTGAATCATCAACATTTCAACTATATTACAATTGTAAGAAGGAATTTCAATACAGATAGCAATTTCCCAAGAACTGCTACTTTGTGCAACAGACTCCTGCATGAGTGCTTCCTTGAATCTTGACCTCTTCAAGTCAAGAGTAAATCATTATCTTCATAATCTCCATTTCCTGCTGTCTTCTTTTCTGCTCATATCCCAAATGTCATTCTTGCTCATATCCCAAATGTCTTGTGCTTTGGACTTTTAGCCAACAGACCATTGTTGTAGTGAGTTTGATTCTCACTAGGTGTCTCACACACTTGTAGCCTAAGTTCAGTTAGAACTAAGTTCAATTTAATAAAATATGTTTAAATAAATGCTTCTATTTAGAGATGTTTGTTTCACATTTTGGTATTTATCAGTTTATTGCCACAGTTTGGAGAAGAGATAATATTTATATGGTTTATTTTTTTGGAGGTGTAGGTCATATTTTTTATACGGGTAAATCATATTTTTTGTACATGTATATCACCTTTTATGTATGTGTATGTCATATATTTTGTACATGTATGTTATATTTTTTTGTATGTGTCTATTATATTTTTTGTATGTGTATGTCAGATTTTTTGGATGTGTATGTCACCTTTTTATGATGTGTAATTTTTTTGTACATGCTTGTTATATTTCTTTGTGTATGTACGTCACATTTTTTGTACATGTATATTATATTTTTGTACATATATGTTATATTTTTTGTATATATATGCCATATTTCTTGCACATATGTATATCACATTTTTGTACATGTATTTAATATTTTTTGTATGTGTACGTCACATTTTTTGTACATGTATGTCACTTTTTTGTACATGTATGTCATATATATTTGTATGTGGATGTCATATTTTTTGTATGATATTGGTAACCTTTTTTCTACATGTTTAACATATTTTTTGTACATGTATGTTACATTTTTTGTATATGTATATCATATTTCTTGTAAGTGTATGTCATATTTTTAGTATGTGTATGCCATATTGTTTTGTACATGTATACTACCTTTTTTGTATGTGTATGTCATATTTTTGTACATGTACATAACTTATACAAATAACTCATGTAAGCCTCAATATTTTATTTTTTAAAGTCAAAATAATTTCCATAAAATATACTAAACACAGAGCATCCAGTATTAAAAATATAGAAACAGTAGCAAAAGTTTTGTACATATATGAACTTGAATTTTGACAAACGAATCAGCTAATGCCATCCTTAACAATTTACACATAAGTGAATGTGCACTTTGACAACTAAATCACCCAGCACCACCCTCAACAATTTTCAAAGAGTCAACTGTTGTCATTATACTTTCAATAATATTACTTATTGCTTTTAAATGATAGCATATGTCATGTGCAATGCTGATGAAATGAGATGTCTATTGATTTTTATATTTTCAATGAGCTGCTAATTTCTCATGAAATTTGGAAACTTCTCTGAGTTGGTATAGAAGTCAAATTAGTTTTTCTTGTCAAATACAAATTAATTTTGATATTTCTAAGTTTTCTTTGCTACATTTTATACATAATTTATATCTTTTGACAGCATTTACAGCCTTGTCAAATTTTCAAAACACGCTGGTGAATTTGAACAAAATGTCTGCAAAATGTAAAATTGCAATAATCGCTTTTCAAGTAAAGAAAACTCATACAAAATATTAATTGTGAAATGTGTTAGATCATTTCACAGTTTTATAAGCTGTATAAGCTATTTTCCCATCCTGGGTATAACAATAAACTACATCTGGCAGCAAGGCCTCTGATCAGGAGATTGGAGGTTTTGAGGAGTGTGAAACCACCTCTTAACTGCTGTTGTTCCCAGGTCCACCCTGATTCAGGGTGGTAGTACCTGTTAGGGTCCCAGCTATGGGAAAATAGTGAACCCCCAAATTGGGGTCAAAACACTATGAAAGTATAAAAAATACATTTTTATAGTAAAAATACCAGCAATACATTTTTGAAAAAGAAATTACTAATGCTCCCAAGAAAATTAAATTTCGGCATTAAATGACCCATCAGTCAGTTATGTGCCATGCGTGATACATGCTTAGATGATCATGTATCTTTTGATACATGACTGACGAGGCATATTTTTTCCCACAATAGGTTGCCATTTCTTTCTTCAGTAGAAAAGTTGCCATCCAAAGCTATAGAACCCAGTCTGTCCTGCTATTTACCCATAGCTGGGGGAAAGAAGAAGACTCATACCTTTTCCAAGGGTATTAGCATGAAAGTGAATGTAACGGATTCGACTGGAATTCGAACTTGGCTCTCCAATTCCTCAATCCAAGCTGCTAAGGAGTTGATAGCGCAATTAAACAAACAAAACAAAACATTTTTGACTTTTTTAAAACTCAACAATTTTTGTATAATAATCTAAAAAGTACTATTCAATTTTAAAAGACTTTTCTTATTTTAATCGTTTCATCCCAAGTAAGGCAATAAAGCCACTATGATGCAAGGGGAATGCAAAAAAAAAATGTTATTGAATATAGCAGACAATAAAAGGACAGGATTCAAGGAGACATTGATCATTGACATTGCATTTAAATTTTTGGAGATTGTAGTTGACAGGAAAACAAGAAGCTGGAAGAGACTTTCACAAGTGAAGTGCACGAGAAGAAACTATTAGCATAGAACTTACGGTTACATCTAGCAATTGCAACTGTAAAATGATGAGACCTAACTGTCAATCTAGTACTGCACTTAAATTCATGAAGTCAAGTTATGTGACACAAGGCCAAAATGGGGAATAGAGGGAAGGCTGGTCTTCACTCTGTCTTATCTTAAACTTAGCTTGCCATCAAAGAGGAAAGTTCATCAGAACAATTGCCATGGAAATATTTATACAAGAGACACAGGGAATCTATGTTATGATGGTTGGAAAGTGACTAAAGCTGAGATGCCAGGTAAGGACTGATAACATTGCAAATTCTTCTTTGAATTTCTTCAAGAATCTCTAGATACATAAAAGAAGCCCTAGACCAGATATGGCAACAACATGCAATGCATGGAAGAATGGTAGACGTATAAATATGTAAGATAGATTCTGGTGAGAGAAATTGTCTAGCATGACACAGTGAAGTAAACTTTCCTAGCAGAGGATCTAGCAATTGATTCAATATAATCACTCAACTTCATTTCTGTGGAAAATGTTAGCATGAAAAGGTACAATGATTTACTCTACTGGGGGTTAGCATTATTTCTAAAATAATTCGTACTAAAATGGTTAGACTATCCACAAAGACAGGAATGAATAGTTGTGTCATTGGCATAGATACCAAGTCAAGAACAGATGACATCGAGAAGGTTGTTAATGAAAATTAGGAACAAACTAGGTCTAATGATAGAGCCCTGGAGGTCACTTGCATTAATATAAAAATCTATAAGCATGGCCATTCTAGACAACTTTCATTTCGCAATTGGTTAAGAAAGATTAAAACAAATCAAAAATTTGTCCAGAAATACAATAACCTTTCAACTTATGAAGACCAGCAAACCAAGCTTTATATTACTAATGATAAAGATAATAAACTAATGATAAAATTTTGTTATAATAAAATTAGTCATTTGGTAAGTACAAAAATAAAATGAATAAAAAAGGAATAAATAAATGGGATGTATAATAAAATGTCTGACCAGCTAAAAAGTCATATATACCAAACAAGATAAATATTGCATCAAGTACAAAACTATTATACATTATTAGCAAGCGAAATGTAACCAATGTCATTAACCGTAATAGTGATGATATTTAAGTGCGTAAAGACAATGTAAGTATACGTTTAGTAGTCATAGAAGTAGTGAGCCTATAATAGTAGTGTTATTAATGGCACTGAAAATAGCATCTTGGCTAATAGCTACAGTAGTGGTTGTACCAGTGGCAGCAGAAGCAAGTAGACTATCAGAATTTGGTACGAGCAGAAAGCACACTAAAGCTCAGCCTATTTCATTAGCATCAAGCAAACACAAGAAATTATCAGAAAGTACTTGTTTGAAGTAATTAAAATCATATCAGTGATTTTATCAGAATCCCATTTCATAATTAGCTACTTAAGAAGGGTCAACCATTTTAATACAAGAGATGAACTTGATTGCGTTTGTTCAAACATAAACTACGACTAGTAATAATAATTTGAAATGCAGTGGTTTTTGATGGAACAGATTTCAAGAAATGATAAGGGCAACCTGAAAGTGAACTATTCTAACAGACTGTTTAATATTTGAAACAAAAACAAAAATGACCACATGGTCAAATGGTAAGAGCATTAGTATTCAAGCCATGGAATCCGGGTTCAAATCACACTGTGGTCAATTTGTGAAGTAGGTGACTTCTTGATAACATCAGCCTAGAGCACCAACCCCAGCCTGCAGCACATGAATTAACCGAAAATCATACTACAGGTTGATCCAAGTGAAATTGGGTAGACAAAACTTGGGAAGTTGTTTATAATTGTGTTAACATGAAGTCACAAGTTCTTACCATATGGACAGATAGAAGCTCTTTAGCATTGGATGTCAACCAGATGGTGTCTTGATAAAAACACCCATCCCCTAGCAGCCTGGCCAGTATGTATAGACCTCAAAAACTCATAATGACTGAATTTCTTAAGAGAATTCAGTCACATGATTTCACAATCTGCCACAGGCAGAAATAGTTCAACAGAATGATAAAAGGCAAGATTTTGAAAACAGATTTTCAATGTAAGAAGACTGTTCTTACTTGAAAGATCGATGCAACACAATCTTCTTCCATTTGGTCCTGTGCCAGAACAAGCTATGCCAAAACAGATATGTACAATTAGTTATAAATATGATGGACTCTCCCATCAAGTTCGATGTATGAGGTTCTGACGACCATGAAATAATTATCTGCATGCCTATGATGGGCATGACTTTTGAGACCGGCTCGAGAATTGCACAAAAGACCACAAACAATACAGGAGAATGTATTATATCCAAGTGCAGCAGGAACATAATTAAATGCCTTATGTTGCTTTCTTAGTTTATGTAGTTGACTGATGTTTACTTCTCAGTGCAGCTATATCAATGTTGTACTTCTTTAGCTCCAATGTGACCAGAGCTGTTTTTCTTTCTGGTACTGAGTTGTTGTCCTGGAGAGTTCGTACATTCCAAGTTCCATGATGAAGTTGATGTTTCATAGAGTTTTTCACAGTAGCCAGATATATGTGCAACTAATTAGATGTAGTTGTCAGAAAACCAACACAATGATTTGTTTCAAGTGATGAAGGCTTGTGTTGGACCATCCACACTTTTTGGATCTGTCAATAAAAAAGTAACGGTGCAAAAGACTTGCCACGGAAACTCCGAACAACAATGTTATTATCGCAAAGTTTAACCACTCTTATATATATATATATATATATATATATATATATATATATATATAATAAAAATATAATAAAAAACTGTGCAGATATGAAAAACTTCACTTAAAAGCACAATTTTAGGCTTGTCTGGTTCTTTGCAGTTCTGTTGGTTAGATCATACTGGATCATGCCATTGTGCGTAAATTTTTCTTTAATAAGATTTCTCCAGCATTCAAGCCAGCAACTGAAAATAAACATACTGTTTAATAGATAAATGGAGTATCTACCCAAATATGAGTATCCACTAAAAATAAATTTTTAAAGTGATAAATAAATATATATATATATATATATATATATATATATATATATGTAATTACTTTAAGAAAACTTAATTCTGAATGGTTGTCTTACAGAGAGAAACTTTTAAATATGATGTGATAAGGAAACACAGCAAATACTTTGTGTATTGTTTCTTTACATGAATAAGAAAATAAGTTAATTATAGATGAATTGTCTGAAAATTAAAATTGTTTTCTGAAAGTAAATATTTAACAGAATGATATTTTGAATGTCAATAGCAGACTGTATACATGAAGTAAAACTGAGACAGAATTGAAATGGGTACTCAGGTGGATTATTCTTCCTATTCCATTTTAAGAGGCAATATAGACAACTAAAGTAAATGATAATCTCTGGATGTGAGTCTAATATAAAAACATCCTGTAATATTCCATCAAATTTATTGGAAAGAGAATTTATTGAAAATATTTATGATCAATGGCTGTCATGAATTATGTAATCTCAAGATTGATCATTGCAAAGAGACATTTTTCTGTTTGTTTTTTCTTTTCAGATAAATCTGAGATAATATATATCCCCAAAATGAGCAGTGGGACAGGATTTCAAAAACAATTCTGAAACATCAGTTATGTATGAAATCACTGAGCAGAGCTCAAAATACATTATTTGACACACCAAATTGATCACTCAAGTTTCATTTACATGATCTTTCTCTTGGTTTAAAAGAGCTTCATAAATAAAACATTTTTGGATGTCTTAACTGAATTAGGAGCAAATATATAAGCTGAATTACTATGATACAGCAATGAGCAGGATGGCAAGTTACAATAGCAAAACCTAATAATGATATACAGCAGATCAATAAGTGAAGTCGTATAAAACGAAGCAATTACAATTGTGGATGTGCAGGTTGTGTAACAATTATCAGTGCGGAAAATGGAATTGGTGATCCAAGTTCAATCCCGGCCTGAGGCAATCACTTTTACATTAATACTCTTGGGAAAATCATGAATCCAATTCTTCTCCCTCCAGCTATGAGTTAAATAAGAGGGTAGACTGGCTCTCTAGCCTTGAGTGATAGCCAGTTTGAGATAAAGAAAACTTTGGATTTCAAACTATGGAGAAAGCAATAGAAACTATCTTTACCAAGAAGACATGGTAATTCACAGATAATAAAGAAAAGGAAGCTGTGGAAAGTCATGATCGTCTTCCTCATGAAGCATTTAAAAAAGAATGATAATTATAGCTTTAGTAGCATTCTTAGTGGCCCTATTAGCTATAAGTAGTAGTTTTGGCTTATTTCTTCAAAATTTAGCCAGACAAATGCTACCAGTAGATTAAAAACACAGAACAGCTGACTTGCTAAGGAATAAAGAAATAAAAAAAAAAACTTACTTAGGGTAGGTGGGGGATAATCCTAGGTATTCAAATTTATGACTCTGCAAGGATTCATTAAGTGAAGTGATTTAACTAAGAATTGTTCTTTTTTTTTTTCATCTTTAAAACGTGAAGATTAAAGCAATAGACACTGAACCGTGTGTTAAGATATAAAGAAAACATCGATATAGACAGATAAAGACAGAACATTGAGAGCCTCTCAGCAACCGAATAGGATACGATATAGTGAGATCACTTAAGTGAAATAACCTCTGCACACTGACAGCTTAGTTATCAATTATGTATGGACTAGCCTCAAGGAATGCTGCGTGTTTGTGTACATGTATATGTGTGGAATATGAATTGTGGTTCAGATCATTTGTGTAGGTGTATGCAATGGACTAAAGTGTGTGCGCTTTCTATTTATACATACAATAAGATATAAAATGAATTAGGAATCATTGTGTAGGTGTGTTTGAGTGAGAAGAGCATTCTGATTGAATATGTTTAGAAATGGCGCGTATGTATATGTGCCTGAGAGATAAATGGGGACTAGGATCTTCTATGTTCATACATATGTTGATATGTATGTTTGTGAATATTTATCTACATAGAAATGTGTGTGTGTGTGTGTGTGTGTGTGTGTGTGTGCAGAGTGTACACATATGCACTTAAAAATAGATTTTACTTTGATATCAACTGCAGCATGGTGAGAATGTATTACTGCATAAACACACACACAAACAAACGCACACAAACACACACACATATATATATATATAAGAATTTATATATAAGGATAGATATGTGTTTAAGCATGAATTTAGATAGGGCTATATTTATGTATATATACATTGTTTGCATAGTAAGCTTACACACACACACACACACACACATATTTATATAAGAATTTATATATGAGGAAAGATATGTGTTTAAGCATGAATTTAGATAGGGCTATATTTATGTATATATACATTGTTTGCATAGTAAGCTTACACACACACACACACACACACAAACACACACACACACATATATATATATATATATAGAAGAATTTATATATAAGGATAGATATATGTTTAAGCATGAATTTAGATAGGGCTATATTTATGTATATATACTTATACATTGTTTGCATAGTAAGCTTACACACACACACACACACACACACACAAACATATATTTGTAGGTACAGCACCACAAAATAAAAGTTGGGGTCTAAATCATATATTAAAAATATCTGAGTGTCTAAGCCAGATGCTAAATTTTAAAGATGTCTCTATTATATATTTTTTATCCGATCCTCTCATAAAATTAATATTTTTGTAGTTCTATTATCTGATTGTAAGCATGTTTATTTTGTTTTGATTTGGTACCAAAAAATAAAAATCAGAGGTGGGGGTGAGGTGCTCTAAATCAGTGAGTGTTTCTAAGTCAGACGTTAAATTTTATAAAGATTCTTGATTCTATATTTTTATCTGATCCTTTAATAAAATTAATATTTTTTTTGGTCTGTTATTCAACAGTAATCATGATTTTTTGTTTTGATTTTTAAATACACATTTTTTACTAGTCATTTGTTCTTATTTTCTGAAATAAGACTTATAGACCTTTTACACATATATGACTTATTGAAGATAATGTTTTTGAAGGTAATGTTTGTTTTTAAATTTTTTTATTATTTATATTGAAAATTAAAGGCAAATTAATGATTTTTGACAAATGATACAGCTAAGTTCCATCACACTGATTGAGTTCAATAAATTTAGTCTTCTATTTAGATTTCTGTTCCAGAAAAAAGTGAAGGAGTTTAAGCCACCTCCCAACCCTTGATTTTGGTAAGTATGTCAGGCTGAAAACTTTTCAGCACCTCTTATATACAGATAGATGGTAATGAAAACCTTTTTCTTGTATATGAACACGTGCAACAAGATAAATCCTGCATTTGCCTTGATAAAGTCCCTCAGAGAATGAAACGCGTTTGCTAAGAATATTTTTTCCTATTGTCTCTTTTTATTCATATAGATAGATATAAGTAAACATTTATATATTTTAGTATATTGTTATGTTTTAACCACTTCATGTTTTATTGATATATGAAAATAAATACTTATCAGAAAATAAAGATTTATTAGATGGTAGCATCTCTCTGTGTAATCGGAATAAAAGCCAGTTCCTTCTGCACAGATGTAAACAAACAGTGTCATGAGTTCCATAAACTATTTATGTCATAAGGACTTCAGGGGTATTGCAGCCATAGCAACAGGAGTGTGCATAGAATATGATAGAATCCACCGCTTTCAAGTTGGTTTTGAATTCAGAGTTTTCCTTCTCTTAAAATAGTTGCCAAGGTAAGAGAGACCAGTCTGTCCTGCTATTTAACCCATAGATGGAGGAAGATGGATTCATGCCTTTTCCAGGGGCAAAGTGAATGAAACAGAATTGCAAAGGAATTGAACACAGCCCAACAAATTCACTTTCTGTGCTGTTAACCATTACATTATTTGTGCCTCCTAAGCAAACAGCAGTGATTTATATAAAAAGTTATGAATTTTAAATTAATTGTTAAGATGTGAGTTTGAAGCTTTAAAATGAATTGTAAGTCTGATTTGATGGAAAAAGAGAAATGTTTAGTAATATAAAAAGGGTAAACAACTCTGGGAATAGCTAAATGATCAGAAGCTACCACTTTACTGTGAAGTTCATCCTGGAGGCCTCCAGTGCAGGTCCGATAAAAAGAAATTGCCAATTTCATCTCGCTAACCTGTGTTCTATATCAAGAAAGAAGGTATAAAAATAATCTATCTTTTTCAAGCTATGAAATCTTTAAGTATTGTAGGAGCAAGGAAGATGAAAAGCACAAGTGGAAAAACATGTAAGTCTAATCAATAGGCTTATTTTAAAAGGCATCTATAAAAAAAAAATGAAATGAGATGGAAAATAGAATACATGAAGAGTGAATTTCATAGTGTTCTTTTCTCCAATGAAGGTTGTCCTACAAGCAATGGACCAAATGAATTGACCAAAAACTGAGTGACTATTAGTACAAACCATCTTTAAAGATTGGTGCTGTGATGTCTTTGGGGGTGATTACAGGTGAAATGATGGGTTAATGGCAGATTTCAGCTGGTATTAAGATGACAGTTCAGACATATATTGATTTTTTTGAAGGCACATGTGGATCCATGGTTCAAGAAGCCAAATGCTTTCAGAAAGTTGATTTTTATGCACATGAATGCTCCATTATAGGCAGTGAAGAAAATTAATGAATATCAAGATAATATAAGTTTCAAAGACTCCTGTTTGTTATCTTGACCCTAACCTGATTGAAAACTTTTAAATACAATTCTGGATGCTGTGCAGTCTATTTCATAGGAAGAAAGACAACAGCTTACAAAAAACAATAGAAGAACAAGAAACATGGATTTGACATTAATGTTATTTTTATAACATTGTTATCAATACAATGACACTGGTTTCAATGTTTTTTGTTCCTCTTATATATACGGTAATTGTGTATTTAGGTTGCAATCTCTCTTTTATACATATTTCATTAAAAACAACAGACAATGTACTGCCATTAAGCTTTTTATTTAATTTTTCTTGTGTTCAAACAAGTGTTTTCTTTTCTGGACACAGAGTGTATATAAACTGTCCAAATGTTCTGTAATTCTGAATACTTTCAGCTATACTTTAAGATATTATCAAGGATGACTTTATTTTTACTTTTTAACTGGATATATGGGTTGTGTGTATGTATCTAGAGTTATAGTGATGTTTTATTTTCTGAACACAGTAAGCACATTGTGGCCGTGTTCGTGGTTAATATTACTGAGTGTTGCCTTTTTTCGTGGTTAATATTACTGAGTATTGCCTTCTATTATTAAGGCTTCCATTATTTTTAATCTTTTTTTTTCTGTGGATGAGGTTATTTTGCTTGTATTTTCTACTAGTATGTTTCAGATGGAGTCTGGTAAGCTTGTGTGTGTTTAAATGGTTTCTGATGGAGCTGTAGGTATAGTGCAAGTCGTCTGGAGAGGCATGTAGTAGCGTGACTGATGTAATTATTTATGAGTTTGGTTTGATCAGGAATATAGTTCTTTAGGTTCCTTAAGCTTAATTGCAGTACCTTGTCTGTCATCTTTAATAAAACATATATATATAAATATATATGTAGGTATGGGTATGATAAAAAATATACATACGCACACATATACTTGCACATATGTATAAATATATTTCTTCTTCAGGTGTTATAAATACAGTGCTCAATGTTATGTGACAGACCTATAAGTATATATTAGTGAATATATATAGTAACCAATGTCGATAGCATGACTCGGAGTTTCATGCAGTCTTGCAATTTTCAGGTATGGAGCATATTCTGACAGTTATGAAACTCCTAGTTGTGCTATTGACGTTAGATATTATGTATATTCACCAATATATAAATATATATATATATATATATATATATTATATATATATATAAATTTACATATATATATATATACATTTATATAAATATATATAGATATATATAAAGATATATATATATGGTGGACTCTCCTATTGTGAACGATAAATGAGGGTCAGCAGGGAATGGTGCCTTTCGTTTTATGGTTATACATGCTAGCAGGGGCTATTGTGGAGAAAATCAGGTAAGGGAAAGACATATTTCATTTGTGCTTTCTTATGTGTGATACTAGCCCAGCCTTGCTACTGGCAACAAAGCCACACTGACAGATGAAATTTGTTAAAGCAGCATTTTGATGGCGTCTCTGCTTCAGAGCTTGATGAAGCTGACCACAGTGTTTCAGTCTACTATATTCAAAACTCTTTAACTTAATGAAAAATGTCTTACACCACTCCTTTTGGTTTGATGCTTGGGCTTCCCAGATTTTCAGATCAAAGTTGAGATACTTCAAGTTGTCTTTCAATTTTTTCTTTGTAGCATGAGAGTGGATGTCCAACTGAACACTTGAAGTTTGGTAGTTGTCCAGATAGCACCTATATATATATACAATTTTAATATTTCCATTTTGTTAGCATTAATAAAGTTTTGTACGCCCCATAAATAGACTGTGTATACATATATATATATATATATATATATATATATATATATATATATATATATATATGGGTAAATTGGCACCGTTTTATATTTTTAATTTTGCACATACATGTCGTTTTTTATTTTGTCAACTGCACAGAATAGTAGGGTTCGTTAGGCACCATCTGTGAGAAAAAGAATTATATATATATATATATATATATATATATATATGTAAATATATATATATATATATATATATATGGAGATTCTTAAATATGAATATATATGCCAATATGCATGTAAGTGTGCATAGATATATATCTAATATACTTCTACATATTTCTAAATATATAAGATATATATATATATTTTTTAAATCAAAGATTTTAACTGCTTCTGAATATTTAAATATTATATTTTTAACTCAAGCATAATACAAATTTTGAATTTGAAAGATGGAGCTTATGATTAGCATTTATTTTGATAAGTATAAATATAATATCTGATGAGAATTAAATAGATTTATCAAACCCTCTGACCCAGATGAGCAGTGTTATGAAACTTTGGAGTTGGTCAAATATCATTTGAACATTTATTGACTGTGTGTGTATATATATATATATATATATATATATATATATATATATATATATATATATATATATATATTACAATGAATCGTTCATACAAAAAGTAGTAAAGTTAATGATATAAATTGGTGAAATCCCTTCGCTAACAAAATTTTAATAATGCATTAACCTACTAATCACTTGATGAATGTTATGATTTTTGTTTTTTTAAATAATAAGCTGTATAAGGTCTTTCTTAAATACACAAGTACTTTTGACTGTACATTCAGTCATCTTTAGGCATGGAAATTATTTTGTTTTTGGTAAAATTCAGGTCACATCAGAGATGAAAAAGATATAATGCAAATATATATATATATATATATATATATATATATATATATATATATATATATATATATATATATATATATAAGATATGCACATATGCACACACATCCCTGGATGATACATCTACGAAACTCTAGAGTTGAGATGCTTAAGGTAACACTAATTAGCTAATTGACAAACTTTATATTCATATTAATTCTATATATATATATATATATATATATATATTATCAATAAATTAATAAATGCAATATGTCTATAATTTCATAGTTTGTTGAAGTGAGTTGGGTTGAGAGTATTTTATATAAATTTATACCCAGTAGAATGCCATGCTTTATCATGACAGTACAATATTTAAACAGCAACACTACAGGTGAGTTATATATTCTTACCTATCTACACCGGGTAAGGGTATCGTCATTATTATTGTTGTTATTATTAAAATGTTGTTGACAAAGAAAAACAAAACTAGGAAATAAAGGAGTCTGGGAGATTAAAAGCAGGAATTGTAATGATAATAATAACCATTTCCCTACAAGGAAACATTTAGTATTCATTGACCAAGCAGCCAATACCAATTTTGGTTGAAATTTATAAAATCTTTCTCTTAAAACAATTTTTTCTGGAAGACAGGTACCTCAAGTCCAGTAGCTGTTGTCATTCTTTCCAGTATTGAGGGGAGGTTTCCTTCCTAACCTTTTGTTTGAAGTAGTGTGGAACATCAACATCTTGATTATGTCATTATTTTCTTTTCAAGTTACATGTGCTATCCATTTTAGTTGTTGCTGCTGTTGGTAGTCCTCAAGTGATGTGGTTTCTGTTATTTGGTGCAGTTCTTTATTTGTGGTTCTGTATCATGAGTTCACAATGTTCAAAGGAGGAGGATCTTTGCGAAGACTCTCAGGCTTCACTCGCTCAAAGACTTTTTAACCATTGATCATAGAAAGTGTTTGTATACAGTTGACAGTTTAGATATTTCTGAACGGGTTTGGCGCCATGCATGACATCCATGAGAAATTCTTAATCTGACAAGGCTATTTCAGAATATGATTCTAGTTTTCAGCTTTTCAGATGTTTTAGTTTTCTAGCAATTTGTCCTGTTGGGCAAAATTACCTCTGGTGCAGCCTATTCTATGTTCAATTTCCTTTTCTCCTATATTAAATTTATTATAGCTGATCCATATGCTGAGGTATTTTAAGTGTTTAGTATTTACTAATTCCACAGCCTGGAAAGGCGGGGGTGGGTGGTAATCAACTGATGGTGGAGAGAACCCATATTTATTTTTTAGCTTATCTTTTTATTTTTACAACCAATTCTTAAAAGTGTTTCCTGCAGGGCAGGTTTGGGGTTGACTGGTAGTAAGTAAGAGCAGGAGTAAAAACTGACGAGGAACCGGTAAAAAAAAAGGGTCAGATTGTAAGGGGTAGGGTGTTGACAGGAAATGTAGACATGGCACTTGCGAAAATAAGGGGCTGATAAATAGAGGCAAAGAAATAGCTCTCTATAGCAGAGTTTGATATTCAACATACAGCTTCTACTAGTAATAGAAATAAATGACATAACAAACAGAGAGAAAAGGGAGCAATAAAAAAAAAAAAACGTGGAGATATCTTAAGTGTTTGGTTTCCAGACTACATACAACATCTCTAGAGAAAGAATCTGTGAGTGAATTAGTGTAAACAAGCTAAATTAAAAAAAACATGTTGGTAAAGAAAAGAATGAGTACATTTTTGCATTTTTTATTTTTTGTCTGTTAGTTCACTTCAAAGGGTCTGTATTAAACAAAAAATGATTTGGCTAACAAAAAAATAAAAAAACAAAAAACAAAAACAAACTAGTTTGCATGTCTTACTAAAACTAAAAGTAAACAAAACTAAAACACACAGGTGTCCCACACAAGTATTTTTTCTTGTTTTTAGGGGAAACTGAAACAGAAATCTAAGATTTTAGTACTCTCCTCCTTAGTAAACTTTTTTTAAAATTATATTTTTGCAACACATGCACACCTTTCATCGGCATGACAATGAAAACACAGAGAATTACACTTAAAATTTCTTAAATTAAATATCATATTTTTCAAATAAAAGTGTTATAATTCAGATTTCTTGCACATGAAAATAGACTGCTTTAAAAAACATTTTAAAAGAAAAGAAAATAGATATTCAAAATAATCATGTTTTAAAATTTAAATTTAAAAAAATCTTGTGAACAAACAATAAAAGCACATTGAACTAACTAACATTAACAAGAATCAAACGAAAAACTTTTTTTCCTGTTTTCTTCCTTTCTTTTTCCTTTTTTTCCTTTTTTTTTTTTTTTTTAACCTGGGGTCAATTGTAGGGAATTCGGGGTCGCACTCGACCACTAGAAAAAAATAAAAATAAAAAATAACGCGAGAGCCTTTCTCAGCTGATTATTGGATTTGTACTATGAGACGAAGAAAGAAAAAGAAAGGCCTCACGATTAAACCATAAATAAATGTTATTGTTAATATTAAAATACAAGTGTTCGTCACAGATAACAAGAGAGAGAAATCGATGTCATGAAGCTGAAAGAAAGAAAGACTAGAATATCAACATTCAACAAAGAAAACAATGTCTTGTCTGATGTGGTTAAACTCCATGGTGATGTAGCACTGATGTTCGTTTTAGTGTTTATTCGATAATAAGCGTGTATAAATCAAATATACGAGGAAAAGAATAAAAGACCAATGTATAATATACATTGAATATGAACAAGGTAGCATTTCGGTTTATTTAGGCTTTTTAAAGGGGCAAATAACACAATGCTTATTGAATAATAATGTAATGGACTTTAACTTCATTACTGTGTGGTGAATAAATTGATAAAAAATAAAAATGAACGAAGGTTACTTTTACAAGGAAAAAGAAAAGGAAAAAGGGCTAAGACGAAGAGAGAGTGGTTAAATAAAAAGAAGGAAATTAAAAAACTGCTTCGATTTCATCTTCTTAGTGATGAAACCGGCAATGATGAAGAAAGATATAATAAGATTGAAAGAAAAAAAGAAAGAAAGAAAAAAGAAAGAGATTCCCAAAAAAAGAAAAATATAATAATAATAATAATAATAATAATTATAATAAAAAACACTAAAGCATTTTTTGTTTTACTTTTTCAAGATGGTAAAGAAAGATAAAAAAAAAAGATTTCAAGTTTAAAGGGCATGTGTAATAAATAACGATTTCAAAAATAGATCATGTCTTTGTGTGGGACCCACCCGGTGAAAGAAAAAAAAAGAAAAAATCCAAAGATCTCAATGTGAGAAGAAAAAAAAAAAAAAGAAAAGAAAAGAAAAGAAAAGGGTCGGCTGAGCACCTACCAGTTTTAGGCCACTTTGAGGGACGTTGGATAGTGCTCCGTATTAGATTTTCCGATTGAAAGAAAGAATTTTATACAATGGAAAGCAGCAGGTCCGAAATGACACTAAGAGTGAAGAGAGTAAACACGGAGAGAGAGAGAAAGAAAGAAATAGAGAGAGAGTGTGTGAGAGAAAAGGAGAGAGTATGTGTATGTGTGTGTGTGAGAGAGAGAGGGAGGGAGAGAGGGAGAGAGAGAGAGCAGTCCGGCTCTAAGACATTTCATTACACACCTCTAAATACACGGTGACACTTCTCACAGACTGACAAACGAACATGTGCGCCCACAGTGTGTATGTATGTATGTACTGTACTCCTAGGAATGTGCAGTTGTGCGTGTATGTAATTATCTATGTACAAAGGGGGAGGGGGAGATTTATTGTGTGTCCAAATAATTAATTATGTGTTTCTGTTTATACTGAGAGCCAAATATCTTGGTATGTGTCTGCAACCAATTTAGAATATGAGATGTTCATTTGAGATGTCTTAATTATGTGCGTGTGTGTATGTTTGAGCCTGATTATTATAGATATGAATGGGTGGGATGTGATATTGGATATATATGTGACTGCGACCGGTTGAAGACGTATGTGTGTGTGTGTGTGTGTGTGCGTCTGTCTGTCTGTGTCTGTGTGTATGTTACTTATCCATTACCAAAAGTGTGTAGGTGAATAGGAGAATCTGTGTTTGTACGTATGTGTATCGGGTGTATGAGTGAAGTAGAAAGATCAACTTCAATTATTGGACTAATTTTTTTAAAAGTGTACATACGTACTGTGTGCATGAGTACTGTGCGAATATTTGCATAAATAATTTATATGTATCTAATTTGTGTACAGTGTAAATAAAAATAGGATACTGTGTTGTTGATTATCTGCAAATATATATCACTGTGTATGTGTGTAGGATTTCATTAAATAAATGAGAATAAAAATATGTCTCAACAAAACGAGCAGGTCATCCCCATTTGGAAGACTGGCGCTACACATTCTTATTTTCTAATTTAGCCTTATTTGGCATTGTGCCAGACTAATGTAAGAAATATGTTTAAATGCATTTTAATAAGCATATGTATCAGAAAAGAACACTCTACAGGTCTGCCTGTGTGCATGATTTGTTTTTAAATACTTTGGATGTGTGTGTACAATAAACACTGCATGTGTGTTTATGTCAGCTGATAGGCATGTTCTTATGTATTATATGTATGCGCGTGTGTGTGTGAGTATAAGGTTTGTATGCACACAGTGATATTGTATGCATGAGGTAATGTAAAATGCTTTATTTATGTGTGCGTAGGCAATTGCGGGTGTTATACAAGGGATTATTTATTTTGTGCATGGAATGTTTATGTGTGTGTGTGTATATGTGTGTGTGAAAGAGAGAGAGTGAAACTCTGTGTGTGTGTGTGTGTGTGTGTAACTACATGTAACAATATTTTATCTCTCCAGGCCAAGCTGCATGTTGTGTTTGTTTGTACTTAAGCATACGCATTTCATTCATTTTGCTGTTTTTTTTCCCTCTTACTATAGAAGCGTGCTGTATTTATTTGTACAATGATAAGGATTTACAATAAGACTTGTGAAACGAAGTATAAATTAATAGAAAAGAGAGAAGAGATAAGAGAGAAATAACGATTCATTGCTTTCTCCTTCTCGTTATTATTTTCTACATCAGGTAAAAATGTGTTCTTTCTACATTCCATTGTCTGTCACTGTCAGTATTGCATGTGTGAATCTTTCAGTTTTGCCTCATGGGAAGATGGAGATGGCGAATGGAGGAAGAGAATGAATCAAATAATGCAGCACTAACACACACATACACACACATACACACAAGCAATTCTGTATGTGACAGACAAGAACTGGCCAACAGAGGTGGAAAGCTAAAGAATGGTAAGAAAAGAAAAGAACACAGGTTAATTGTTCCCTATTTTCCCTATTTAATTTATACAATTATTTGAGAAAAAAAAAATGAGAAAAAAAAAATCTGTTAGATTGAGTCATAATAAAGGCACACAGAGATCTCAAATGCTGTCTATTTTTCAAAACAGACAAGTCCTCTCCAGTATGTAGATTGGTGCTACATGATCTTCATAGCTTCATTTCGCTGATTACACCATTTTAATAAACTTCAACATATTTGATCCTACACAGTATCGATATCTGTGTGCATGCGTGTCTGCTGCATGTGCTGGAATAATTAAAACTTTAAATGCATGTGTGATGTGCATTACAACGGAGTGAGTGTTTAGTTTTAGTGCAGTTTAACTTAGTGTCAATCAAGGATTTTCACCAGCTTTAACAGGGGAATGCAAGCAAAACATCAGAAAAAGAAAGAGATCAAGGCAGATAAAAGGGGTGAGGACCAGGGTGGTTGGGCACAACAAGAACTGCAGATGAGTGACATGCTTCGTGCTTCTAAATCCAAGCATACAGTGCAGATTAGATGTATTTACGCATGTACATATACTTTACTGATGTAACATATGCCTGTACATATATTGTATGTATATGACATGAAAACACATGTACACTACACACACACATATATATAAGTAGCACATTTAATGAAAACAAGAATAAAATTACTTTTTCCCATGCATAAGATCATAAAAAAAATGTTCCAATTAATTACTAATCAATGTTTTTCTACATTCAATAACAACTTTTTATAAACAAGTATTTGATTTACCAATAAGTAGCATTTTAGCTTGTCTCCTTTTAGAATTTCTAGAAAGGGGTCCTTTTCAGCATAAAATTCTTAGATACATTCATGATACCCTAAATAATATATCTACATGACACCTGGTAAATAAACTTAATAGCATTGATCCAACATTAGATTTTACTTTTGAAACTAAAAATAATAACACATTACCATTCCTAGATATCATTTTAAACAGAACCAACAATGACCTTCAAGTTAAAAGTTTAAACAAAATCTACCAACATGAATGACTTCATAAACTATTATTTTCACCACTGTAGCAGAATCAAATGTGGAATAATTATAGGATGTTATTTAAGTGCACTAAGAATCCCAATATTTGCAGTTCCCAATATTTACCTGAAGAAGAAATATATACTGGAAACATCTTTAAAATATCCAATATCTTTACTATTTCATCCAGAATGTCAAGAGAAAGGCATACAAAAAAGATAATAACAACAACAACAACAAAAACAAACTAGATAAAACTAGGCACATGGTATTTAATGGATATGATCAGAACTAAAAGTCCATAATAAAAATAATTCTGAAGCTGGCAAATATAAAATAAACTATTTCAGCTGTTCCTTACAATGTATTGGTGAAACATGCAGAAATTTAAAAAAACAAGTATTTATGAACATAAGAAAGATCTCCTACATAACAATTTATCCAATGCATTAGTTATACACAGAAATAATTTAAACCATAATTTCAATCTAATTTAAGCTATACTTAATAAAAGAAAAAATAACTTAGATGAAAAGTTCTTAAGCGTATAATTATCAATTATTGCCAATATGTTAAACTATGTTTTGGATTTTTTCAAATATTTCCTTTCTTAAAAGAAATAGTTTTCAACCCAACATACGTGTCCATAACTTTTTTTAAAATTAAAATTTTAAATTAAAACAGTTAACTGAAAACCTTTAAATATTTAAAATAAATAAATTTGTACATAAATAATGACAAAATAAAATACGTAGAAATAAATAATAATTACTTTAAATAATAAATAAATAAAAATTCAACAACACTTACTTTAATTTATTAGGCAATAAATTACATCACTTACCATCTTCCATAGGTTACCTTTCCTTATATTTATTTTACCTTTATTTTAGAGCATTCACAAATTCCAAATTTGAAAACATAATGATATTTTTCCTCCACATTACCTCTGTTATGAAATGAAATTGCCACATTTACCTTGATAAAGTTCCTCAGGGGATGAAATGAATTGGCATAGAAAAGATTAGAAAAGATTTCTTTTTGTCTTTTATATATATATATATATATATATGTGTGTGTGTGTGTGTGTGTGTATGCGTTAAAGATCAAATGCAGATCAAATATGGAGCGCAATCTGACAGAATGATAAAATAAAAGAAGAAATAGGAAACATATATCAATCTAACATGTTTCATTTTTATTAAAGCTTTGTCAGAATATACCAGTGTTTTCTGTCTTGTCTGTTTTCTCTCAATCTCTGACGAAGCTTTAATAAAAGTGAAACATGTTAGATTGATGTACATTTCTATTTGTTTTGTTATTTTATCATCTCTCTCTCTCTCTCTCTCTCTATATATATATATATATATATATATATATATATATATATATATACATATATGTGTGTGTTTGTGTATGGAAGATATGTTGCACATATAACCATATGTACATTTGTAACATCGTTCATATATGTCATATGGCAAACATACATTTCTACACAAATTGAAGCTTTAAAATATACATGCACATGTATGGTAGTTTTTTTTTGTGGGTATGTACACATGGACATATGCTGTACACTTATGAGAGGCATATAGGCATATATTGTACCACATAAAACATATACACACATATGATATATGCACACATGTACATCTGCTATATGTATGACAGGCTTACATGTGCATGTATTTTGTATGTGTAAAACATATATATATATATATATATATGAATATATATAGATATAGATATGTGCATATACATAGTCACATGTGATATGTATGTGCACATGTTTTGCATATATGATATATATATTGTACATATATACATATACATACATACATACATATATATATATATATATATATATATATATATATATATATAACTGATTAGTAATTTGGGGATTTGTATAATTTTCATAATAATTCATCATGTCTAAACCTAGAATCCTCAATGCAGAAAAGCATTGGATGGCCGTTTCATCCTTTTTGGGACTCATTAGCAGTGCACATCCTCTACTGACTCTGAGAATTGAACCCAGACTGTTATGACATGATGCAAGCATCATACCATTGGGCAAGTGGGTCACGGTGACGAACAGGAAACTAAGTTACTAGACACAATATAGTGCAGCTCATCCTATTTCTGGTAGTGATAATTATCCAAGCATAAATAATCCACAGGACTGACCCCAAGAGCAACAACTAGTAAGGTCTAGATATGATGAATTATTACGAAAATTATGCAATTCCCCAAATTACTAATCAATTATATAAACCTATGCGAGATCCAGCTTCTTATGTGCTGGTTTGGACAGCTCAGTAAAGGAAGTCGTTGCTCCTGGGGCTGGTACTTTTCTGTGTGTGTGTGTGTTGAGGATTCTAGGCCTAGACATGATGAATATATATATATATATATATATATATATATATATATATATATATATATATATATATATATATATATAAAATTAATTTTGGTTGAGCTCTCTGGTTTGAGGTGTGGGTTTGTGAGCAGTGACTATTTAATCTAATATTGCACGACTCTTCGGCAGAATTGAGTCACTGTCAGTCACTGTGTGTTTATCTAAATCTAAAAATAAACACGCTAAAATTCACCTTCATCCCTGCCATGCGCCGACGGCTTAGTGGGAGAAGTTCCAACTGATGCAAATTCAGTCGGGTTTCGATCCTAGCTAGAGGCAACTGGACGTCTAGCCACACTGATGAGCTGTGAAACACCGAAACAGTCTGTCTGTGGATGACAAATATATATATATATATATATATATATATATATGTATGTGTGTGTGTGTGTGTGTGTGTGTATATATATATGATAAAATATAGTTTTAAGGTATGCTATATTTATAGGTTAAAGTGCTCAATATTGGGGATAGAGCATATATAAATATAAAAGTGGACATTGAAGTCAACACCAACAGGCAACAGTCTGTTTCATGGTAAATGCAACTGTCATAGCCTGACAGTTATGTTTAGCATGAAACAGACTGTTGACTTCAATGTCCACTTTTTACATATATATATATATATATATATATATATATATATATATATATATATAAAAGTGTGAATATAAATTAAATAACGAGATATTATCAACTGTATATGCATGTGATAGCATGCATATGCAGATAAGGAAATAAATATTTATTTAATTTAATTTATAGTGCAAACAAAACAATGCTCAATGTAGTTAAACAGAGTTATGAAGTGTGTATATATATATATATATATATATATACATATATGTATATATATATATATATACGTGTATATATATTGTACATATTATATACATGTATGTATGTGTTGCTTATATAAAACATACTTGCTGTACCATATATATATATATATATATATATATATATATATATATCAAATAAACCATAAAAAATGATTACAAATTCTACAAGCATTAAATGTAAAAACAAACACTGAAAAAATGTTATAGTTTTTTTTGTTTTTTTAACATACTAACACACGTATGTTAAATATATATATATATATATATATATATATATATATATATATATATATCAAATAAATCATGAAAAATGATTACAAATTCTACAAGCATTAAATGTAAAAACAAACACTGAAAAAATGTTATCAAATTTAAGAACAAGCATACTAAATATATTTACACTATTTATATTTGGACTATTGTCCTCATTGTTGTTGTTTTCAAAACGTTTTGTGCCATCTGACCTTCATCCGGTGTATATTGTAATAGTGTAAATAATGATTACTCCTCATCTCAGAAATTCATACGGAATATATTTCATTATAAAAAATGAGGCATGATGCAGTCAGGTGCAGACGTGATATTTGAGAATGATAAAACTTAATACCAAACGAAAGCCAAAAGTACAAAAACACTGGACATTCTATCAGTAGGGGGCAGAGGGTGTGGCATCCATATTGGGAGGGCATCCACTCAAAGTGTGAAATAAAAATTTTGTTTATATTTAATTTCAATAAATTGTTTATTTCATGTTTCATCTGTTTATACATATTTAAAATGTCTTCCTTTCTCACATTTCTCAGTACCAGGCCTTATAGAACCCCCTCACCCTTACTTGAGTTTCAGGGGCGTACAATCAAGGAGTTGGTCCCAGGTATCATCAAACCTCTGCTTCTCACTGCCTTCCATAATTAAATGTGTACCAGAAACCAGAAAATAGTTTGAAATCCAGAAAAAAATGAACTTAACCAAATTTGTATAACACAGTTATGTGCATACATCATGTAATGCACCTGTACATCTTTTACATTATTTACAAGTTGACTATTGTCCTCATCTTTGTTATTATTATCACACTGTTTCGATTTGTGCACTCTGGTTTCCATCAGGGGCTTTGGTGATTTGAGTAACCTTCAGGGAATTTTGAATTGAACCATTTATTTAATCTACAGGGATAGATGGTTCTTGTTTTTCTCAACATGTCTAAGGATATCTTGCCCAGTTCTTATTTATTACTACCCAGTTATTGCTCGCCAGGTTTCCAGAGTGTCTAAGCTTGCTTTAATTCATTACTAGTGGATTAAAGTGGTGAATTTGGGGACATAGTAATTGTGAAGTCAATCCCTAGGCCAAGCAGTGCAGAATCAATGGAAATGGTATGAAAAATAGTAGTACTAAATAAAAACAATATACATCAAAATGAACAGCAAAACAAGAACAATCTATCCCTGTAGATTAAATAAAGGGTTCAGTTTGAAATTCTCCTGAAGGTTATCTGGATCAACAAGAACCTAATGAAGGTCAGTGAGCACAATGGCCAAAATGTGATAATAACAACAAAGATGAGGACAATAGTCTGCTTGTTAATGATGTAAATAATAATGTAGAAAGATTATATTGAATCAATTGCTAACTCTCCTGCTCGGAAAATTGGTTCATTGTATCATGCT
Organism: Acanthosepion esculentum; assembly: GCA_964036315.1. Taxonomy (NCBI): domain Eukaryota; kingdom Metazoa; phylum Mollusca; class Cephalopoda; order Sepiida; family Sepiidae; genus Acanthosepion; species Acanthosepion esculentum. Next base: position 61,295,615 of record OZ038499.1, read on the forward strand.
AGATGATTTTTCTTGCCAGAATCTATCTTACACATTAATAAGTCTACCATTTGTCTATGTATTGAATATTGCTGCCACATCTTCTCTGGTGCTTCTGCTATGTATTTATAGATTTTTGCTAAAATCCAAAAAAGAAACTTTAATGTTATTGGTCCAGACCTGACATCTCATCTTCAGTCACTTTCCCACTGCTCGAATGTAGTTTCCTTGTGCCTTTTCTATAAATATTTTCATGGTAATTGTTCTCCTTAGCTTTTCTCTTTGGTACCATGACTTCATGAATTTAAGCACAGTACTAAATTATCGGCAAGGTCTGACCATTTTACAGTTGAAAGTGCTAGATGTAACCGTAAATTCTATGCTAACAGTTTCTTCTCTCACAATTCTCACTTGTGAAACTCTATTCCAGCTTCTTGCTTTCCAGTCAACTTTGATCTTCAAAAATTTAACTGAGATGTCAACTGTTATCTTTTGTCTTTTTAATTCCTGCTCTTTTATTGTTCTCTCTAATTATGTTTTTCTTTTTCTCATATTCTCTCACACTGAGTAACTCCCTGTGTCTTAGTGGTTTTGTGGCCTTGCTTGGGATAAAATGATTAAAAAATAATAGTAACTTTTCATCCCAGAAACTCAGGCAGAAACATGTGTATTTATATCGTATGACATATGTTTGTGAGTATGCAATATTGCATATGTGTGTGTTTTGGAGTACTTGCAGTAAAAAATAATCTATGTCAAAACCAAATCATTTCTATCAGTGTTTTTGTAGGGATACAAAGTGTGATTAGGTCTCTTTGAATAAGATGAAGTCACAAGGATCATGTGATGGCCAATAACTGATGTGAGTTTATAGAGTGAAAAAGAGTTGCTATTTAGTATGTGTACAGACAAGACGTGCCAGTTGCTGATGATGGAGCGCTAAGGCACTAGACATCATCTCGAGCCCCACAGTGGTAGGGAGAACAAAAGAGCCCATATTGTACCTCAAAGTTTGTAGAACATACCACTATCCTGGCCATTTTCCCTTCCAGGAAATATTATATGACCATCTCGCTTTTCACCTTTCTACCCTGCCTGTTTTATTCATATGTTACAATTTCTCTATTTGAAACAAATTAGTGACAAGTATTTATATATTTGTATATAATCAAATGTATGACATAGTGGGATATATAAAATCTCTACAAGAATAATGAATAATGCATGCTTATCATCCCTCTCTTTCATTTATTCTGTCCTGTCAGTGTATTAAGGTGTTACTATATCGTGAATTGAATGAGGAAATGTAAAGTGGAAATATACTTTCTTGCTTAACGCTCCACCAGGGCCAGTGGAAATGTCTTGTGTGCCCTCACCGAATCTATAATATGCCCCTCCCCAATCTTTGATATGGAACCTCCCACTGTACTACATCTCAATTTTCATAATGTAGTATTCATATAAAATACAAATTTTATTATAACCTAATTATGTACAATAATGGATCATATGCAATATAGGTGAACAATTCAAGTAGAAAAATTGAAAATAAATACAATGTATCTAAATACAAATTAGAGACATGTCATAATAGATCATTCCATCTTAAATAAATCAGTTTTGCAGGAATTTTTAACATCAACTTGACATTTTTCTTGTTAAAAAATTGAATAGTTTTTACACATTCAACATTATGAATAAAAAAATAGTGAATTTTATAATGTTTTTATTTAGTGAATTTTATATAGTGTTTTTATATAGTGAATTTTATATATATTTGCAGCGAAACAAAAACAGATTTTTCTTGTTAAAAAGTTGAATAATATTAATACATTCAACATGTGTTTTTTTCGAGATTTAGCATGGTAAAAACCAATTCATGGAGTTGGACAAAAAAAATAAAAACAGAATGACGTCAAAATCTGTAAGAAAATTTTCATCCTTTAATAGTCAGTTGTGCTTAGTTTAATTTGTAACGTATGTAAATTTAAGTAGAAAAAAGCAAATGTTTGTAAGATAGCAAGGATCAAAAATCACAGACAGGGGACACAATCAGGCATGGCTGCCCCTCCATCCCCGGTTGGGGAGTTTGGTGTTAGTACACACCGCCGCTACCCACCCCTATTATTTTAATTGCTACCTGAGTGCAGATTCCACAAACATATGAATATATTGAGTGCAAAGATGCACAAGACAGAGACACTGAAGATATCTACTTACAAGTCGTAAATTCATACCCGCCCTGTTAATATGACCTCAAAGAACTAACATAATTACCAGAAGTGTAAGACCTACAAAACTCACACTTCTAAGCAGTGACACATCTAGTTTGTGAATATTTCTCTCTGTGTATATACATATGTGTACACATGTGTATATAAAGCCTGGATATGTCATTATTTGGGGAGGGGCACTTTGGCTTGTTGGTTATCAATAGAGTAAACGTATGTGTGCGTATGTAGCTGCTTGTGTTTACACTAATTCGTATATTATTTGCACATGTAAATATGACTCTTATGTGATAGAACATATGTATGGTGTACAAATTAAGTTTTTTGATTGAGATATGAGATAATTTAATGTTAGTTAAGTCTTCAATGACGCTGACTTATAACTGTGGTTGGGATGGTAATAAATAACTATTTTACAAAAAAGCAATAGCAACTAACAACATCTTTGCAAGAATTTAATACAGTAATAACATGAAAATGTCGTCCTGCAGAAGGATGGTGAGAATACCATGGACTGAACATGTGAGCAATGACAAAGTTTTTAAATATATATATATATATATATTGTCATCCACAGACAGACGGTTTCGCTGTATCACAGCTCATCAGTGTGGCTAGACATCCGTTTGCCTCTAGCTAGGATCGAAACCCAACTGAATTAGTGTCAGTCGAGGATTCTACCACTAAGCCATTGACGCACAGCAGGGATGAAGGAGAATTTAAGCGTATTTATTTTTAGATAAACACACAGTGACTGAGAGAACTCGATTCGATTTGCCGAAGAGACTTGCATTATGAGCCGTAATAGTCACTGTTTACAAACCCACACTTCCTCCCCAGAGAGCTCAACTGAAATAAATTTTTCAGGAGCCTATATATTGTCATCCACAGACAGACTGTTTCGCTGTATCACAGCTCATCAATGTGGCTATATATATATATATATATATATATATATATATATATACTTAACATCATAAA